>JAVANC010000010.1:26799642-27999642 GCA_033319125.1 Parnassius glacialis | reverse complement strand
CCCGAGTCGCTATTTATTTTCTGTGGTAAGCAATACATACTAAAGTATTTAATTAAGGCTCTTACAACTTTAGTGGTACTGCGATTTGGGATGTTTATTGCTTGCCCTAACTTACTGAAAGCATCAACAATTGTCAAATAATATATACTTTCTATTAATAGTAGATCTAAACGTAGTGATTATATTCTCTTTGAGTAGATCTATGAAAACTTCTTGGAACGGTATGCTTTGGCTCTGTGTTAATTGAATATGAGGTTTTACAGGTTTTCTTTCATATTTCATCTTTTTGCATTGTTGGCAAGAATTTATTATAGCTGTTATTGTTTCTTTCATATTTTGCCACCAATAATGCCGTTTTAATTTATTAAATGTTTCTTGGATCCCCCTATGACAAGTTTTACCCTCATGATATTTTATCACTATCTCTCGTTGGTCCTGCTCGGAATCGGTTAAGTTAATAATTCTTTCAGTACATTCAACAAGTTTGAAAGCTCCTTTCTTATATAATTGAATTAATACGTTTGAAAAATGTATCCTAAAAGCTGGGTCTCCGAAATAGATGAAATATTTGTTTTTAAAGTCTACATATTCTTTCAGAAAGTCTTTAACGTTTCGTTATTTATTGGCATATGAACTTCTAAATTACGCTGCTTTTTGTTAGACATGTCCTTGACCGAAAATTTATCAGAGAACCACGAATGAACAAGTATTTGACGCGGTTTTGAGTCTATTGCTTCGTTTAAAATCGGAATGCCTTCGTGTTCCCTATTAGATACGGAGTTCGCTGTAACACCATCATCTGAGATTTCCATCAATTCAGGTTGTTTTTCACTTTCCGTATCTGAGATTGACATAACTGGTGTCGTCGAGGCTAATATGTGAAAATTCTCAATTCCAGTCAATTCCGAATAATTATACTGATTTGATTCAATACATTGTTGCGAATTGCAAGGCTGATTTATTTCGCTATTGGTATAGTTTATTCTCCTTGAGTTAGCAGTTCGCATTGTTACATCGGTGTTCGAACTCGACGCCACAGGTGGCGATTGATATTGCGTTACACGCTGAGTATGCGCAGGGGCATTGTCCGCAAAATACTGACTACGCTGTATCGGGCCCGGTGCCGGCGGTACTGGTGACCTAGTGGTCGATTGTTGTTGATAATTATTGCGATGGATATTATGCCGATTGTTATTTTGCCTAAATTGAAATGAATTGTTTGACGAGTTAAAAGAGCGGTTATTATTAACGTAGGGTGACAAATTGTTCTGATTATTAAATGCATTTGCACTAGATTGCTCCGTATGGGGAATATTTCTAGGTGAATAAGTGTGATTATTGTTAGGACCCGGCCTAAAGTTTGTTCGATTAGACCGTGAATTTTTGCTTTCATAAACTGACTGAAAGTATTGTTCTTCTAAGACAATTTTCAAAGCGTCTTCTAGAGTAGTCACGTTCCGTAATGCTACAAGTCTAACTAAATATGCCGGTAAATTATAAAGAAACGCATTTAGTGAACTATGGTTATAAATAGATTGTTTCGCTAGACGTAAGTTCGGATCGTCAATCGTTTCGCTAACCTTAGAAAATAAGACACTTCTCAAATGCTGTATCCTGTGACAAAATTCCTGGTAATTTTCATTACGGTTTAATTTGAAGGATTCCAGTTCCAAAGCCAAACATGCCTCGGATCTCGGGTCACCAAAATGTTGGCTTAGTAATGTTTTCAATTCGTCCCAATTATTAATATGATCCCGTTCTCCAACTAGGTTTGCGGCTTCCCCGGATAATCTACTTGTAATAACATGGAATAAATATTCGTTTTGTAACTGGCTTCCTCAGAATTAATGGAGTATGTACTCGCATTTTTTTATAAAGAGTGGTAAAAGTCTAGTATCACCATCGAAATAAGGGATAATTTTAACCATTTCCATAGGAAATCTCACTAAATTTTCCATTTTTCTTTCTTTTTGTTACAGAATACACTACCAATAAAAAATTTAAAAAAAATACTCTTCGGTTATTATTAAGTGAATTTATAAGGAAATTAAATGAAATAATTTAAATTCCTCAATTACTTAACTAATTAGAATAATTAACTAAGTGTGAATTTATCTAGTAATTAGGCGTAATTAATCCCACAAAAACCAGAATATAAACACACAAAAGAGGAGAATAAGAAGGGTAGGAAAATACAGATTGGTGAAGAAGATCTACTCACAGTGATGCAGTTATCCCCATGCTCCTTCTGGAATACTGGTACTCCGTCCTTGAAGTTGGTCTGCTTCTTAATAAATTTGTTTGTTCGTTTCTTCCCGATTAAAACGTTGAGACGTACGACCGATTTTTCTGCGAAAACTTTTATTCGCCACGAAATAATACTTGGTCTTACGGGTCCCTGCCGACTGTGCCAATTAAGATAATGAACCAGACTTCAATAAAAAATATATTTATTTATTTTGACAGAGTTACAGTAAGAACTTTATTACTACAATATTCAATATTAAATGATCACAATTGTCTATTTATACTTAAATTATATGCAACAAAACTATTTACTACGCTTATTTACTGCATACGCTTGACCCAGATGGGATTGCTGATGATGTGCGAACGAATGAGATTTGGCAGGGGTGCTCAGCCTTAAGAGCGTAGTCGGTCTGCGCGGGAATTGAGAAATAGGTATTTGAAGAAACTATTGCCGTCGCACTGCGCCCGAGCAACCGAGGTATCAATATGTGAGTGAATAATCTGTATTTGTGTGCGTAGCTCAGTACCACGCATCTTCCGCGCGCACCATGTTTACGGACTTGATTGTTTGCTTCACTGTTTTGACTCGGCGTGTGGATTGGATTTGAATACCTATTTATTTTGTTCTAACGACTAGAGAAAAATCGTGAGTATTATTTTATTTGTAAATAAATTTTATCATTTTACCCCCTTCAAATCGACAAAAGAAATTCAATAATTTAACAAAATACTGCTTGTAAGGTACAAGTAGTGTTTTGTTAAATTATTGAATTTTGTTTGATAAAATGTCAACTTACAAATATAATCATATCATAATAATTTTTGTTTCAGGTAAACCCTTATTCGTTAATAATGGGTCGCAGAAAAGGGAATAAAACGCGTCTATTCTTGAGTCCTAAGAGAAAAAACCATAATTTACGTATTTTACGATGATTTACGTATATAACGGAAGATTAATTTTGAACTGTGTACAGTGCCATCCAATTAATTAAAATTTCATAGTTATTATGGTCAAAGGAGCGTGAGGTAGTCTATTTTGAATGGCATGGCTGGATTCTACTCGAGATGGTTCTTGTCATAAGGCGATAACTATATAAAAACAGCAACAACAATGCTTAGTATCTTTGTTTCCCACGTGGTTTATCCCATCTCGGCCTAAGATGTTTTTATTTTTAATTCGTCTTTGATCTCAGCGGATAAAATACCACAGGTTGCAGACGCTCGTAATATGCATTCATGTCAAATTACAATATGCATTTAAGTAGGTATATATTGCCTATCTCTATGGCAATCAAATATAAAACTGTATAATTGAAATTCACCATCCGATTGGGGTTGCCATCGCTGATAGGGCTTTTACTTGTTTTATAATTTTTAACTGACTTTCAAAAAAGGAAGGGTTTATATGTTCGACTGTATGTATTTTTTATGTATGTTCACCGATTTCTCCGTCAATTGTGGACTGATTTTCAATTTTTTTTATTCGAAAGCTTACTCTTGAGGTGGTCCCATTGCCATCAAGTCAGAATATGATCCCAGGGAAATCGAGGGCAACCCTCAAATTTTATAGACACATTTAATGTTTTTTATATACTTTTTAACGCATCTATTTGTGCCTGGTAATCTTCATCTCATATTGCTTAGATGATGATGGAAGGTATAAGTTAGGATGGATGGGATTCCAAGAAAATTAAGGGCAATACACACATTTTATGGGCATTGTTTGAACAACATACTTCTCATGTGATCCGATGGTCATCATGTCAGGATCTAATGAAGGGGTCATTGAGAAATCGAGGGAACTCTCCAATTTTATAGACACATATAGGCATTATACCTGGTAATCATCATATCAAGTTGCTGAGCTGATGATGAAAGTTATAAGTCAGGATCTGATGATGGGATCCCAGGACAATCAAGAGAAACCCTCAAATTGCATAGGCACTTAAATATTTTTTTCATGCAACTTTCAGAGAGAGTCGAGAACCTTTTGAAGAAAACGCAAGCTTTTTTTCGTCGGGGTTGATCAGCTGGTGATCTTCTGGTCTACCTGACTCATAGATGGGCGGAGGTAGTAGAGTCCAAGGGGGAGGCATCCTCGGCGTCGACATATCGAGTGACGTGCAGTTTCGTGGTCACTTGGAAGAGAAGGCGAAATTGGCCTCTAAAAAGCTTGGCGTGCTCAGCAGAGCGGAACAGTATTTCATGCCGGCACACCACTTGCAACTTTACAAGGCGCAGGTTCGGCCTCACATGGAATACTGTTCCCATCTCTGGGCTGGGGCTCCCCAGTGCCAACTCCTTCCACTTGACCGCATCCAGCGCAGAGCAGCTCGAATCGTCGACGACCGAGTCCTTTCTCGATTCATTGGCGCTCCGAAGAGATGTTGCATCCCTTTGCATTTTCTTTCGCATTTACCACGGGGAGTGCTCTGAAGAACTGTTCGAATTAATCCCAGCCGCCTTTCACGAACGCACATCTGGATTATTGGCGGTCCACCACTGTGCGATTTAGAAGATGTTTTCTTCCTCGCACAACTTCCTTGTGGAATCGATTACCATCAGCGATTTTTCAAGACCGATAAGACTTAGGCACCTTCAAGAAAAGAGTCTACTCCTTTTTAAAAGGCCGGCAACGCCTTTTTTTCACGAATTTTTTCCACGAATGCCATCTCCCTGAAGTAATTGACGGTTGGATACCACGAAATTTACCTGTAAGAGAAAGGATGGAAAGGACGACAGAATAAATGTACATATTAATTATTATATGACTTATTATATTATATTATATTAAATTATTCTTAACTTATGTAAAATACCAACCAGCACCTCTTCTGCCACATGAATATTAAGAATTTACTTGATAAGAGCAATCATTATTTTATAAAGTAAAGTAAGTAGAAAAAAAGTAAGTTAGCCCCAGTAAAGCTGGCAAATCAAGTAAGCAGAATTATTCACCAAGCAGTAGAATGCGAACATTAGTTACGTATTATTTCACTAAATTTCGCTAAAGGTCTTCAAATAATACTAAAAGTAAAGTCACTAATTTCACTGTTCTGTGCTGCCTGTAAATCAGTATAGTACGAAACGTCGTTACGTCGACATCGACTGACATCACTATGATATCGATAAAAACTTCGACATTTGTTACTTTCCTAATTCTTTAGACTAATAAGTACTTATTAGTCTAACCACCCCTCACCTCTGGTCTCCCCCCGTAGAGTGCGATAGGGACAACTGCAGCTCAGAACGATTTGACCTACAAAAACCATGACCGATCGACATTTCGTATTCCCCTGTTTTCTCCTCGAAAACTAAGCAGATTATATTATTTTTGGTATCAAAATTTAAAGGAAGAATAGATCTATGCTCCTATCATTTTCTTTTATCTTAAAAACGTTTCAAATTTGTTTGGTAGTCGTCTGATTACGGAGGTAAAAACGGGACATTTTTTTTGGTTTTTGGAAAGTCATATTTATTTTTGTAATAATTTTTTGGAAAAAAATTAATGATAGGGGCATGCCTTCAATAGACCTTGATTTTTATAAACAAAACCGATTACTCTAGAGGCATTATCCAGGAAGAAAATAGGGGAATACATTTGTATGGAAAAAATGCAGCCCGTCTACGCTCTTAACTCATGCGTCATTGTGAGTCCACGGCGGCCGAGTTTCCTATCAAGTCAGCAAAACTGCCTCGTGGAAGCAATGTTGAAATGTAGTGTGGGAAAATGGGGTAGCAGCGTAGTTCACGGTTTTGTAAGGGGCATTCATATATGTAACACCCTTGTTAATAATAATAATAATTTAGTTCACACTATGTTTTCCATAGTTTTAGTAATACAATGAAACTTAAAAACTATGTAAGTACTACACATATACGAAAACAAAACTGTGATAAATTATTCTGTATTTAGGCGAATCCAGTGCCTCCAGATAGGACTCTCAATATGTTTAGCAATGACCCGCAGGTATCCGTTAGGACTCTCTCTGCGCATCAACGACGCTGCTCTTTTTCTAATTATGTCATAGTAGCCATCCACTTGTGACTGCAAACATCGCTGATGCACTACAATAGTACTGAAAACTGTCAGAGCGTTCACAACCCACTGCGTGCAGTTGGCCCACATGCTGCAGGTATAAAATATTTGACAAAAGGCCCTAAACAATGTTGTTTTGACTGCCTTGGAACACCTGCCAAACCGCAGGCCTGCATATTACAGCGAATCGCAAGCCCCCTGCGTTCACGTTCCACGTCTAGGTCATCAGCCAGGTTCTCATTCACAACATGACTTATTATAATGAGTACATCATTTTTACCTGTTCCCGATTATTTTGAAGTAACTTGAGATTTTTCTTAAAAGTATACTGTAAGTCATAGCCTATATAGGTCCTGAATAAGGTTTTTCATTTAGCAGCCATCTCTTAAAATGAGTACGAGCCTCCCAATGAGAGTCATTAACATACTGGTTACAACCAGGGGTATAGCCGCACTTCCGTTGGATTCCTTATTATAAATACAGGTGGCAATGATTCCGTGTTTATTTTATTTTAGTTTGTTTACCTACCTATTCATATTTTTCATTAGAATTATCTTTGCTACTTAACTTGTGTTTATTATTTATATTCGTATTTTCTTACAATAACCATAAGAATAAAATAGTATTCTATTTTCTCATCTGATTGTGCCCAAAGAGCGGCTTCTTCACCCAGTATCTCCTTTTTTTGCGGTAGTACCGCAGAAAGAACATTATTTGAACGTTGTAACTTACAAGTAATATTACTGGGATTTGTTACCGAATATATATCTACCTAACTTATCATAAGGGCCAGTATGGGAAAGAAAATATTCCAATAATATTAGAATTGCTGGAATATAAATAAAATGTCATTAACTATATAATTAATACAAATTTTAGTAATTAAATTTATTAAAACTCATCATTGGAAAACTATCCTGGCTATTTGTAACACTAGTTAAATTATAGTTAGTAAGCACTGGTTAGTTAAGTTATATCACAGAATAAATTGGTTATATTAAATTATAACGAGTGAAGTTAGTCACATTTAATTGTCTTTGATAGCCTAAAAACGGCGGGGCAGAGCTATGCTGCAGCTTATAAGCACTATATTATGGTTGTAATTATTAATTAGTTGTTTTATTGATAAATGTGGGTGTCTATGGGACACAGTATTCACTTACCATCAGGTGGACTGTGCTCATTTTTCACCTTTATTCTATATAAAAAAGGGCCAAGGATATATATACCGATTCATTGATATTTCGATATAACTGGTGCCATTCTCAACGCGTGCGTCCAGCAAGGCGCACACTACCCGATATAGTATATTATCTATGACGTACACTCTCATACTGAACGAACGGCACGGCAGGCGTGTGTGTAGAGACAGCTCCGATATTGCCCCGATCGCTGTACACCCTAGATTGCCCCTGCGGCAGGCATGTCAGTAGCCGCCTTTAGTTTTATTATATCTTTTAAAAATAGTGTCCATTTACATCAATACATCGCTGCATCCGATGGAACCACTGAGAAAAGCACTTTATCCACTCGTCTTTAGGGGTCTCTTCGACGGCATTTCGTAACGCGACTTCTTCCTCGGTATCGATAAAACGTTTTCCTCGAAGTTTTTCTATTATTTTCGGAAATAAATAAAAATCGCAAGGTGCGAGTCGGGTCTATAGGGCGGGTGGCTCAGTAATTCCACGTCTGACGTCGCCAAGTAGTCGATTGTTTGCTTGGCGGTGTGCGAGGAGGATCAAAGCGAGGTGATATACACTAACTTACTTGAGTTAAGAGGCGTACACGGTAAGCGTTGGTAATCCGAAACCATCTATAATTGACTTCAAAAGGTATTCATATTTCAGTCAATTGCGTTTTATATTTACATTTATACATCTGTTTACTGACAATTTTAACCAAAATTACAAATACGAGGGCGACACTGAAAGTTTTTAGAACTGGCCAGTTGTAAACGATATAATAAAAAAATAAGTTCAAATTTTGAAAATGGAACTCTTTGCCGATATCATTGTGTATGTATTTTATTAATTTGTCATTTGTTTACAATTTGGCGGCAAATTGAAAATTGTCTGTGTCAGGTCAGCATGAATTTAACACGAGAAAATTTTCGTAAGTACAATGATTTTATATGACTTTCGGTGTCATTTAAGTCAACAAGAAAGTTATGATAGACTTCGATTAGCCTTTCACGATAAAGCCCCATCACGTGCCACTGTTTACAACTGGTTTAATGAGATAAAACGTGGTCGCACTAATTTCTGCGTGAGGGACGGCCTTCTACGGCGACGACTGAAGATAACATCAATGCTGTTCGGCGTATGATAGAAATTAAAAAAAGTGACTTATCAGCAGATTCGGACAAGTTTAGGCATCCGTATGAGTCAAGTGCACAAAATCCTCCATGAATATTTAGCGGTCAGGAAGCTTTGTGCCCGGTGGATACCTCATAATTTGACAGAGGCCCAGTAAACTGTCGTGTTGATTGGTGTCGTGTAAGGGTTCAAAGATTCTCCTCCTCCTCGGCCTCGTTCTTCGGAAGGATAGGCCATTACGCAACAATTCTCTTAGAGGATTGAAAAACAGTTACTACAGATTGGTACACTAACAATTGTTTGCCACTTATCTTGGAAAAAGTTCGGGAGAAACGACCTCACACTACGATCCTCCATCACCACGACAACTCCTCGTCACACACCGCCAAGCAAACAATCGACTAGTTGGCGAAGTCAAATGACAAATACTTGACGCCACTGATGAGAGAGTGCGCTTAGTGTATTTTTTATTTTATACTATTTATTAAATATAGTTTGGTACAAGACATTAAAATACTATCGAAATTTGGGTCCCATTCAACTCCTTCATCATTACAGCCCTTCACAAGTCTACTGCTGAACATAGGCCTCCCCCACGGAGTGCCACAAAACACGGTCCTGAGCCACCTGCATCCATCGACTTCCTGCATGTCTTACCAGGTCGTCACTCCATCTAGTGTGGGGACGCCCTACACTTCGTCCGCCGGTACGAGGCCGCCACTTGAGAACCTTTTTGCCACATCGGTTGTCGGTTCTTCGAGTGTGAAGTGATGTTTAGCAATTCCATAAGATGTGAGCGAGTGGAGGCGAATAACTTGAGATCATCCATATAGAAAAGTTGGGTCACTTTTGTACCTTTCCGAAGCTGAAATCCCCTCCCGGTACCCCCCAGTAAGGTACTGAGAGGGTTCAGAGAGAGGCAGAACCAGATTGGACTCAAACAATCGCCCTGCAAGATACCCCTTCTTATCCTTATGTGGTTCTCCGCAGCCATCATCCGCTCGACTAGATTACAAAGGATCGTACTTTACTGCCCCATACACTGCCCGAGGAAGTCTCGAACTGTACAGTAAACCTTGTACAGCTCGAGGACCCTCTTAAACAACGTATGAGGCACCGAGTCGAATGCCTTTTTGTAGTCTATCCAGGCAGCGGAGGGGTCCCGACGGTTGCGTTTAACTACCTTGCCAATGACCGCGTCAATGAGGAGTGGTTCCTTGGTTTCACGACCACCGCCCCGACGTCCATTCTGAGCGCGCCACATCACCTGATTTGAGTTCAGGTGACGAGTGATTCTCGCGCTCAAAATGGATGTTAGTGTCTTGTATATGGTTGGTAGACACGTTATGGGGCGATATTTGCTCGGGTCTATGGAATCCCGGTCTTTAGGAACCAAATGAGTGATCCCAGTAGTGAAGAGACTCGTGAGTGACTTTTGGCCGAGAGCCTCTTGAAACTGTCGGCCGAGCACAGCGTGACACACCTTCAGCCAGTAGTGATGCAGTCCGTCGAGTCCCGGACTTTTCTCAGCTACATCATCCGGCGTAATGATGACGCGGTCCATGGGCGTAACATTCGCACACTGACTCGCCACAACTTCCGTCCAAGGGCCCTCGCTGTGGTTTACGGGCTCTGACCACCGGCCGAGCCAGAATGCGACAGTGTCGGCCTGATGCGGTACTGGGCCGGTTCCACGTACCATTGGCCGCTCCAATGATTCATAGAGCCTCTTCTGATCACTCTGGAAGAGACGATTTTGGTTGAACCGTGTCGTCTTTTCGGTATAGAATAGAATAGAATAATTTTTTATTCAATATTGATTATTACATAATACTTATTGAAAGTCATTTTTTATTTACCACTGGTTCGGAAAATACCTCAGTCCTGGGAAGAACCAGCAAGAAACCCAGCGGGACTTTTTTTTTTAAACATAATTTCACTTAACAATAATTTTGTTTATACAATTTTTACATGATATTTTCATAGAACCAGCATGGTGGCGATCACCCTATTCCCAGGGGTTATTTTCATTCATGTATTCTTTGATATTATAATAACCCTTCTTGTACAGTTTTTCTTTAATAAAACTTTTAAATTTGTTTATTGACAAACTTTGAATATGTTCTGGGATTTTGTTGTAAAAGCGTATACATTGCCCCATAAATGAATTACTGATTCTGTGGAGTCTAGTGACTGGCATTACAAGCTTATGTTTGTTCCTAGTATTTAAAGTATGCACATCCTTATTCTTATTAAAGCTATTTATGTTTTTATGCACATACATTACATTCTCATAAATATATTGCGATGCAAAAGTTAATATGTTTATTTCTTTAAATTTTTCTCTGAGGGACTCTTTACAATTTAGGTTATAAATCGCCCGTACGGCTCTCTTTTGCAAAACAAATATAGCTTCAATATCAGTCGCATTACCCCATAGCAAAATTCCATAAGACATTACGCTATGAAAGTAACTAAAATACACTAATCTAGCTGTCTCTACATCTGTGAGACTTCTAATCTTTCTTACAGCATATGCTGCAGAACTAAGTCTGCTTGCTAATTTAGATATAGGGAGGCCCCATTGAAGTTTCGCGTCAATAGTAATACCAAGAAAAACAGTGGTATCCACAAGACTCAACTCCTCCCCATTTAACAGCACATTGGTATTCGAATGTTTTACATTAGGTATTGTAAATTTAATAAACTTTGTCTTATTGCCGTTTAAGAGCATATTGTTGGCGTTAAACCAATGTACCAATTTCGATAGAGCATTATTTACATCGTCATAACTAATTAACTGTCGTTTGAGTTTGAAAATCAAAGAGGTATCGTCAGCAAATAATACTATATCGTGATTGTCCCCTACAAGATAAGGTAAGTCATTAATATAGATTAAAAACAGGAATGGGCCAAGAATCGAGCCCTGAGGAACGCCCATTGATACTACCGATCCGGAGGAACCTTTACCATTAATCACTACTTTTTGAATTCTGTTACTTAAATATGAAGTAATAAGTCTAAGCGCTAAATTTTTTACACCGTAATGTTGTAGTTTCCTGATTAATGTCTCATGATGAACACAATCGAAAGCCTTGGAAAGGTCACAAAAAATACCTAAGGCATCTTGTGAATTCTCCCAGGCATTAAAAATATATTTCATAAGCTCAACACCGGCGTCCGACGTCGAGCGACCCCTTGTAAAACCAAATTGGTTTTTATGAAGTAATTTATTTGTATTAAAAAAAGTTAACAATTGATCCAAAATTATTTTTTCAAAATATTTGCTGAGAGTTGGTAGTACAGAAATAGGTCTAAAATTAGCGGGGTCCAATGTACTACCAGATTTAAATAAAGGTATTACTTTACTATACTTCATTAAATCAGGAAACACACCAGAATCGATACAAGTATTAAAAATAATAGCAAGATGAGGTGCAATTAAATCTATTATGGACGCAATAACTGTAACGGAAATCCCCCACAAATCTGCGGTCTTCTTTACATCAATGGTTTTGAAGTATTTTACAACATCTTGCGATAATACTTTTTCAAAATATAGTAAGTATATCGCTGAATCCGCTTCCCCCAAGCAGCGATTCTCTGTTTCAGGTCGTCTATGCGCTCCGTCAGTTTTTGCGTTATATCCGGCTGAGGCAAGCTGATATTTGTCCCAGCAAACGCCATCCTGACGGTGCGCACAATTTTCGGCCTATTATTGCCCGACCTGAAGCTTATCAGTCTGAAGACGAGAGCCCTTGCCTTTGCGATGCGGTCCTCAATCCTTCTTCACCAGGCTGGGATAGCGCTACTTTGCCTAGTAGCGCGTCCAGCCGTGGGAAGTTTTTCAAAAAGTTTTTTCAAAAAGAATTGAGTCCGTCTCGCAAAGACCCCGGCTGGCTTCCAAATAGGTCACCAGCATTGGGTTGAGAGCCCTCACGACAGCACGATACCGCTTGCTTAATGGTATGGTATATATGCTCCTCATTTGCTCTAGTTTTTTTAATAGAACAAAACAGACAAACGAGCACACAGTTCACCTGATGGTAAGTGGTTGCTGTGGCCCATAGACATATACATCTATCCTCGTTTGCGAATCAAAATGCAAATGCGTTGTCAGCCTTGAGGACTAAGATGGAATGCCTCTTTTCTAGTAAAACGGGTCTCCTGTTCTCTACACTCACCATACGAAACAGCACTATTAAGCTGCTATTCTGTGAGAGCGTGGTTCTTCCCCGGTCAAGCCGACCCATTCGTGCTACAACTATATTTTAATATAGCTGCAGCTTGGCTCTACCACATACAATACAGTTTGTGGGAGACTATTTCATCATCGTCTGAATCTACTACAACTGGAATATCCACGGCGGCATCCACGTGTGCAGATTGCTCTGCAATTAGTGGCGTCGCATTGCCAGCTGTAGCATTCTCATCCGATGAGGAAACAGCCTCACGTCGTAGTCGTTCGAGTTCGGCGTCACCAAATATGTTGGAGCGCAGGATGTACCGAACTCGGTCTGCCAGGTTTTGCTCTGTTACATGAACAGATGGCTCCAGCTCTGCGAAAAAGCGATGCATCCGAGCCCGATACGCTACCATTCCAGTTTCTTCCCCTTTTGCCCTAAAATACGCTCGCAATGCGTTTGCGTTCATAATTTTCGTCTAACGCATGCGATGTGTTCCACCAGCGGCGGGTGCCGTTTGCTGAGTCCGAGAAGACCCAGCCGACACCAAGCCCTCTGGTGGGGATGATGGATGCGGGCGGCTACCAGGTGGTCTTGCAGCCCCCCGCGTATGGCTGGCGACCCGCATGCTGTCGCGTCCAGCGCCAGCTCCAGACGCGCCCTGGCAACCTCCAGGCAGTGGCCCTTTGCGCTCTCTTTTAATGTCCATTATCCATATTATGGGCGTCAATTAACGGGACATGCCCAGGCCCGGTACCGTTTCATGATACGGCCATAAGCACAGACGGACCTTTGACCCTCAATTCTGCCGAGGCACGGCGCACACACCTCTTGGCAAGGCGCTGACTGACTGCGCTGACGTAGCAGTTTTGTCACTTAACTGTTACGTCAGCGGGCGGTGAGGTCGTCACTTCCCTATGCCAAAAAAAATATTATTATTATTATGACTCGGTAACGAATTCCAGTAATGTTACTTGTAAGACTGTTGTTGATCTGTTATTTTATTTTATTTTTTTATTTTTATTTTATTCAGGATAACAACAGCTTATTAATACTTAAACATTTTACTTAAATTATTAAACACGAAAAAGCCAATAATAGTTATCCACAAAGTACATAACCAAACATAACACTGCAAATCTACAAAACAAATTCGGTAAGCACTAATTCTAAGCATTAACAAATTAATTGAAAGATTAATATTATTTTCATGAAGTACATACATATACTCATACACATATATACACGTACAAAAGACGTACATAATTAAACTTACAAACACACATATGAATAAATATATATATATACACATACACACACATACATACATACATACATATTATACGTACATATACATACACATATACATATACAACGTGTCCCAAAATTCAACGATAAGCCTACACCGGAGGATAGACCTGCCCCGGACTAATCGGGGAAAAAAGGAAAAAAAATATATCCCAATTATATTTTAAGTTATATAAAAAAAATTAAATTCTTCAGAAATTGAGACCGTTTATGATATTTTTCACTACCATGACCACAATTTTTTAAATATTTTTTTCTTTTTTTTTTTATAGGCAACCTGAATAGTACTGCTATCTACCACAAATCTTAAAAACTCCAGAATAACTCTTGTTTTATCACGAAAATTAATGAAACTTATTTTATTCCCTAAATTTTTGGAAGACTTTTACTTTTAACCAAATTTAACTTATCGTGGTGTAAAAAAAAGTATGAACACTAATATGGCAAGTTTTTTTAAAAATTGACGCAACTAACCAACATTCCAAAATGGTATAATATTCTAGGAAAACAAGTTATAAAAAAATATGGGCCTATTATTTCTAAACAGGGGCCAAATTCCTTAAATTGTAATTGTCAGTAATCACTTTTACTACATGCCCAAAATGGGTTCCTGTTACAATTTCTAGGAATTCGAATGGGGCATTAATACCTTACGATGTTAGATAGAGATAGATAGATAGAGATATTTACGTTAAAAAGAGACAACAACAGGGCAGGTAGAGATGCTGTTATTATTCTCAGCAAGTCGGTTCAGTACACTTTGCTCCTTTGTTTACTGCGCACCGTTCCCAATTCAACTTACGTGGCCCTCGTACATACTATCGACTTTTGGCTTGGCTTTTTGGACTGGAATCGACCTGCAAACTTAACTGACCTGGCATTATTTGGACTGGAAGTGATCTGTAAACTGAACTGACCTGGCATTATCTTGGACTACGATTGTGTGTTTTGTGATTTAGAGTTCTGGCGCATTTTGGACTGTTTGGCGTTTAACATGCCGCAACCGTACACACCACAGGAATACGCTAATATGCATTTAATCTATGGAGAATACCGATGTAATGCTAACGCTGCTAGCAGACTGTATCGAGAAAGATACCCAAATGCTCAAAAATATCCTGATTATCGAGTGTTTATTAATGTGCATCAAGCGTTTTCGGAGGGTCGTATGCCATCCAATAGGAGAAGCGCTGGAACACCTAGATTGGATCGTGATGAAGAAGTTCTCAATGAGATAGAAAATGACTCGACTACTTCGGTACGTGCCATAGAAGAAGCTACAGGAATCCCGAAAAGTTCTGCACATCGAATATTAAAACGTCACAAGCTTCACCCATATCACTACAGGCGTGTGCATACGTTATTACCGCGGGACTATCCGCTACGGGTCACATTTTGCCGTGTAATGCTGCAAAGGCACAGTGAAGATCCCCACTTCCTAGACTAAATTCTATGGTCGGATGAAACAACGTGCAAAATAGATGTTTTTTTTTTATAGGATAAGGGTGACAAACGAGCACACAGTCCACCTGATGGTAAGTGGTTCCTGCGGCCCATAGACATCTACATCTATCCTCTATTACAAATCAATTTGTAGATGCGTTGTCACCCGTGAGGACTAAGATGGAATGCCTCATTTCCAGTAAAAAGGGCCTCCGGCCACCTGCACTCACCAAGCGAAACGCAGAGGTAAATCTCTACTTCACGCTGGTTTTCTGTGAGGTCGTGGTACCACCCCGGTTCGAGCCGGCCCATCCGTGCGACAGCATAAGCTGCCGCGTGGCTCTACCACTGTCAAATCTTCACAACCTACATAGTTGGAGTAATGAAAATCCACACTTGATGAGACAAGACAAATCCCAATATCAATTCAAGGTTAACCTATGGACCGGCATATTAAATGGAAAAGTAATTGGGCCCTTTGAGTTACAAGGAAACTTAGATGGCAATAGTTATTTAAACTTTTTACAAAATGACTTGCAAGAATTGTTAAACGACGTGCCCTTAAGTGATCTTCAAAACATGTGGTTCCAAAGTGATGGTTGCCCAGCACATTATGCCCGTTCTGTGTGAAAATATTTAAATCAAGAGTATCCAGGGCGTTGGATCGGGCGACTTGGTCCTATCTTATGGCCACCCCGTTCACCCGATTTGAACCCCCTGGACTTCTTCTATTGGGGTTGTCTTAAAAACAGGGTCTACTCAAAACCCATTGTGACATTGGACGAGCTTCGTCGAAATATCACTCAGGCTGCTGATTACATTAATAGCAGAAGATATGCAAGACAAATAAAACGATCATTTTTAAGGCGATGTCGTGCATGTATTAATGCTGGTTGCAAACAGTTCGAACATTTGCTATAATGTTAATAACTTAATAAATTACACGTGAAACTGTTTGTACCATTTGTTTTGAAATATTAAACATTTTTCAAGACTTTTATTACACCCGACCGTCATTTGGCCCCTGTTAAGAAATAATAGGCCCATATTTTTTTATAACTTGTTTTCCTAGAGTATTATACCATTTTGGAATGTTGGTTAGTTGCGTCAATTTTTAAAAAAACTTGCCATACTAGTGTTCATACTTTTATTTTACACCACGATAAGTTAAATTTGGTTAAAAGTAAAAGTCTTCCAAAAATTTAGGGAATAAAATAAGTTTCATTAATTTTCGTGATAAAACAAGAGTTATTCTGGAGTTTTTAAGAATTGTGGTAGATAGCAGTACTATTCAGGTTGCCTATAAAAAAAAAGAAAAAGATATTTAAAAAATTGTGGTCATGGTAGTGAAAAATATCATAAACGGTCTCAATTTCTGAAGAATTTCATTTTTTTTATATAACTTAAAATATAATTGGGATATATTTTTTTTCCTTTTTTTCCCCGATTAGTCCGGGGCAGGTCTATCCTCCGGTGTTGGCTTATCGTTGAATTTTGGGACACGTTGTATACATACATACACACATATATATACACATACACACATATATACATACACATACATACACATACAACATACATGTATACAATCATTTTAATGATGAAAAAATAACAGTATTAAACGAGGGAGCAAATAATAATTTAGGTACTATTTAATTACAATTTACTGATTACTTTCAGCTGGAGTGAATAGAAACATGTTAATTTTATTTTTGAATCCACTCTTAGTACTATTAAAAGGATCAATTGAGCTAAATTTTCTGTCGTAAGTCGTAACCAAACGCGTTAGAACACCGTTTTTCCCATAATTGGTCGAGTGAAAGGGAATGTAAAACAAAGAGTTTTTGGTATGTCTGGTACGTTTCATTGGGACGTTAAATTTGATGTAGGCCAATAAATCAGGGCAGTCAATTCCTCCGTGTAATATATCGAATAAAAGTCCCATATCCAGCAGAGTACGTCTTTCTTCAAGCATTAACAGACCGTAAAATCTGCAATCATCTCGATATGAAGAACCAAAACGTCTAAATTTAAAATTTAAATGGGAAATGAACTTACTTTGAATGTTTTCGATAGTATGAACATGTTTAGCATAAAATGGTGACCATATCTGACAGGCATACTCTTATATAGATCTAACATATGTGAAATATACTACTTTTAGGCTCTGCAAATTAGAGAAAGGAAGACAAGTTCTAGTTACAAATCCCAAATTACGAAAAGCTTTACGTTCATTGTCATGCGGGAGTCAAAATATACGCCTAGATCGCGCACCACCGTAGCCCTCTCGATTACAACACCATTGAAATTGTATTGAAAAACTATGGGATTAGTTTTCCGCGTAAATGAAATACTCTGACACTTACCAACATTTACCGTGATCTTATTAGCGGCATAGTAATTGTATAATGTATTTAAGTCATTTTGAATTAGTTCACAGTCCTTGATAGTGCGTACACGCAGATATATTTTTTTATCATCAGCATAAATTAAATGTTGAGAATTTTTTATATATTGACATATATCGTAAATATACGCGTTGTAAAAGAGAGGACCAAGGTGGGAGCCTTGAGGAACGCCAGAAGGAACCGTTACGAAATCTGACCTATAACCGCCTAGAACCACAGCCTGAGAACGGTTAGTCAAATAAGATCTAATCCATCTCAGTAAGTCCCCATGAATGCCGAGAGACTGCAGCTTCTGAAGAAGTATGACGTGATCCACACGGTCGAAGGCTTTTTAGAAATCTGTGTAGATCACGTCAACTTGACCTCCACCTTCCATTTCATTTAGAACATAATTAGTGAAACTTGCAAGATTGGAAACAGTAGAACGGTTTTTCAGAAAACCATGTTGCGTACTTGGAATGCGTCTAACTATTGTAGTATAAATTTTATTAAAAATAAGTCTCTAAAATATTTTAGCAATTGTACTGAGAATAGAAATTGGACGGTAATTATCAATTTTTGTTTTAGAACCTTTTTTATGAACCGGTATAATATATGCCTTTTTCCAAAGTGTGGGAAATACACATTCTCTAAGGGAAAGCTTAAAGAGCAACGTAATTGGGTAACTAAGGCTATCGGCACATGATGACAGAAAAACTGGAGGCACTCCGTCGTAACCCGCTCCCTTATAGGTGTCCAAGCCTTTCAGACATGTAAGTATAAAATTCTGAGAGACGTCAATTTGAGAAATATCATCACTCCATGACGAGAAGACAGTATTACAACAGTGTGAACCAGAATCCGTCAAAGAAGAAACAGTAAATACACTTTGAAAAAAGGCATTAAAGGCAGAACAAATATCCTGTCCCTCCGTGTAAATAACATTATTTAGGGTAAAATTACGTGGATAATTAGATATTCCCTTTTTAGACTTAACAAATTTCCAGAAATACTTTGGCGAATTCTTTAAATTTTTCTCAGTATTGCGAATAAAATCATTAAAACATTTTTTTGTGTTCTATGTAGTCTATCTCTGAGAAGCTTAAACTCATCATAATCACGAGGGTTGTTAAATTTTTTCCATTTTTTGTGTGCTTTAAATTTTTCGCAAATTATTTTAATAAGTGCACGGCTGTACCAACACGGGTAACGATTACTAATTTGGGAGGATAGTGGTACAAATAAAGCAAAACATTCGTGGAGTTTTTCATAAAAAATCTCAACGGCTTGGTCGACTGTATCTGTTTTTAATAATAATTGATCCCAGTCTACGCTTTTTAATAAGGTATTTATGTTAACATAATTACATTTTCGGAAATTATATTTTGAGTGAAAATATTCTTTAAATGGTTTTACAAAAATGTCTTGTATATCAATTGTAAAAGGTGGGTGTAAGGTATCGATTTTAGTCAAAGGATCAGAATGGTTGATTTCTAAGTGTAAGTTTGAGAAACATATATCCAGTATATTATTACAACGGTTGGGAAATAAATTATATTGATTCATGCCAAAAAAACATAAATCCTCGGCCAAAACACTAGCAGCTTTTTGGATATCAGCTCGACCAGAATGTATTGTCGACCATCCTGAGGAACTCCATTTTAAACA
Source organism: Parnassius glacialis (assembly GCA_033319125.1). Classification (NCBI taxonomy): domain Eukaryota; kingdom Metazoa; phylum Arthropoda; class Insecta; order Lepidoptera; family Papilionidae; genus Parnassius; species Parnassius glacialis. The sequence continues at coordinate 27,980,048 of JAVANC010000010.1, read as the reverse complement.
AGGTAGGTTAAAATCGCCTACTATAAGATAATGGTCAGAGGGTGCCAACAGGTAAAAGCGTTCAAAGTTGTTTCGGAATTCATAAATACAATCAGGTAATATATCATCATTTGGTGGAATATAAACTAAAATAATATTCAAGTTACAATTCGAATTGAGAAAACGTGCCGATAAACTCACACATAATGATTCAAATCCTTTACAATCCCAATCATTACGACGCGTAGCGCATAGCAGATCATTACCCCGCCACCCGTCCTTTTTTCCGTTGTTGCTAAGTCACGGTCGCAGCGAAAAATATCGAACCTACCATCACAAACTTCGCTATCAAAAATATCACTCTGCTTGTGAAATGTTTCAGACAACAATATTAAATGGTGTTATTATTCTAAGATTAAATTATAATCACACGATAAAATGTTATTATACAAATCTAAGCATTTCGTGCGGAGGCCACGAACATTTTGATAAAAAATATTCAACTTAGTAATACTCATTATTATGGAATAAATATGAACTTATAAAGTTTTTTCATTAACTTCCCATATACTCGGGCCCCCGATGTAAAATAATAATTAACAGCGGTAATTAATTGGTATTTTAAATGTCTTAAAAATCGAAATCTTAATTTGGTGTTACAAAATATTAAGGACGTATAATAAATAATTAAAGGTTAAGTAAAAAAAAGTGTAAACATTTATTATCTCAATGTTAATTATAGGAGTATGTTCCAAGTTTAATACTGGTTCTAAATAGCATAGATTTACAGAATAATATTCTAAAGTTAGTGGGAAATAGGTAGTATAGAATAATATTATAGAATATATATGTATATAAAAATGATAAAAAACTATAATATGCGAATTTAGCTACAAATAAATGCAATAAGATAATAATAAAAATAATATAATAAAAATAACAATAATAAAAATATTCCTTACCGTAGGATGTAGTAAATAACATTACAAGTAATAACAAGCATTGAAAAATCATATAATAACTACGAAAACACAGTAAATGAGCAAGTTTAATAAGGAATAAACTATAAAATAGTCAAATTACTTTTTGAAGATCTACAGTTTTTTATACATAAGGATCGACTAATATCGTTCTTCCTAACAAAGATCTTGCCATCACGTATCCATACAAATTTGTATTGAGCAACTTTTGCTTTTTCCCTTGTACTTTTATATAATATCTTGTTGGCTGGTGTAAGATGTTCATTTAAGTAAATCTTCTTCATGTCACCAGGAAAACCTATATCGCACAACTTAAGTCCTTTCTTGGTACGAACAGCAGACAAAATGGTATCACGTAATAATTGAGAACTCAGCTTTACGACAATAGCTTTAGGACGTCCAGAAACCGCATTAAATGGGCGTATCCTAGTAATTTGGACAATGTCAGTTAAAGACAGCTCAACTCCTAGGAAATTAGTGATATTTCTCAAATATAGGGACAGGTCTTCGTTTGACTTTTCAGGGAACCAGATATCTCAAGATTATTCCGTCTGGCCTGTTGTTCCATATACTGAATTTTATTTTCGAGATTTTGTATCTGACTGATAAATTCAGTGTCTTGAGGACTACAAACTTCTAGTGCTTGTAACCGGCTATCAAATAGGTGCTGTCTTTGAGAGGAACAGCTAAAAGACTTCTCCATTTCTGTGAGACATGTATTTGTTTCAGATAGCGATTTCTTCATTATGTCGTTATCGTCTGTCAATTGTTGTAAACAACTATTTATTTGAAATAAGTTTGAGGTAATATTTGACAGCTGATTGGTTATTGCCGAGTTAATAGCTTCAGAAATACTGTTGAAAATTTTATCATTCCATAATTTCATCTGTTGCTCGAACCTACGCTCGAAACACGCGAACGTATCTTCTCCAATTTCGCATTCCGGTTGCTTACGTTTGCGTATATTTACCAAAGATTCTTTGTCTACCGACACCGATATGTCAGGATTCGATGAGAATATGTTAGGTGGTGTGCGCTGGAGTGCCATTGTATATAACAAACGCACACACGATCAATATTAGTATCACAGACTGCAGAAGACAAGGACGAAAAATAGCAACTGTTATTATCTCACGGGGGTGAGGTACCCCGCAGATACAACCAGGAGCAGCGACGCGAGATAAGGTAAGAAACACTGGTTTGACGAGTATTAAAAACTTTGATGCACTTGATCGCACGCAAAAAACAGCTGAGTTATACTAACAATTAGGCCAATTTTACTAAAAAGATTATCTATAATAGCACGAGGCAAAAGTTGTACACAACCACTCTCTTTACTAGCCAAACGATGAATGATGTTGATGTTGATGAATGTTGTCTGTCCAATATGGTATCCCATAATCATGGGTTATTTTACAACCAAAATCAATGAGAGTGTTCGTATTGAAATATTTGACTAATATATAAAACGTGTTCGGGTATAAGGACACACATAATTTTTTTTTTAAATTTAACACCGTAGTGGGTTTTGGATGAATGCGAGGCTCTAGAGATATCCTCAAACATTTCCTCCACCTCCTGATCGGGGTGTGCCGAGGTTGGTGCGTAAACCTGTATGACCTTCAGCGAATACCGTTTGGTGATTCTGAGTATAAGGTACGAAACCCTCGTCGATACACTACCAATCTTTACAACGTTGTTAACGAGAGACTTGTGGACGATAAATCCGACACCTCCTTTGGACAGATGGTCGCCCTCCCGGTTATAGAACAAGTTGCCGCATTCGAGGATTACCGTGTCCTCCCCTTTCTTCGGACCTCGGATAATCCTATAATATTCCAGCGCAACTTGTGTATCTCTTCTTCCAACTCCAGGATCTTCTCGTCAATACTCAAGGTGTGTGCGTTATAAATTGCCAGGTCGAGTCGTCGTAGGTGGCAACCGAACCTCCACCGGAGATTCTTAGCACCCCCTGCCCCGCCGTTACCATGGTCGCCACCGTAACCAGTAACAGCGGGGCCGTCGGGGACTGGGGGCCGTCTTTTCGTAACTTTATTCATTGGGGGATATATTGCTATAGTTGCCACGCTGGGCGAGCGGGTTGGCAACCGCAGTTTTTTTTATTGTGATATTGCTGTTATCAGGAAGATGCTCCTGCCCATCTCCTGCCTGTTTCCCACTGTCGCCTCTTACGACACCCGCGGGAAGATATGGGGTAGTGGATTTCTTAACCGCCACTAAAAAGCAACCACTAAAGTGTCATAATTATGAGAAAATTTTAAAGTTCTTTATATATCACTAGTCGAATGAGATTTATGTCTTAAAAAATATTTTGAATTAGATTTGAAATGCGCAGAACTTAAATGGTTACTCGTTGATAAAGATAGTACAATTGTTTTTCATTATGCCCATTATGCTATTATATTATCAACAGCATACTGGGACTGGTCTCACCAAGAATTTTCCCCGATTCAACCTCTTCTAGCAGAACCATCATACCTGCCCATTAATACAGAATCTTTTTCCAAGATGGACTATTTTAGACAATACTTTGACGATGAAATATTAACCATATGCGTCGAGAAGACGAATCAAAATGTTATTAGATTTACTGTTAACAGTTTAAATCTAACATTATCGAAACTAAAAATGTACATGGCTTTATGTTTGATAATAGCTAGTATCAACTACCCAATCCTTTGTTGTACTGGTCGAAAAGATAGCGGATTTCAATTGTAGCTGACATAACATGTCACGTAATCGATTCCAACAATTACGAAACTCGTTGAAATTTGTCTCTGATGACGATGTCACACCCGAAGAAAAGGCTAAAGAGAAACTCTTCAAAATGAGACCGCAAGACAAGACAACACAAAAATCAAAGATCATCATCAGAAAAATCAATGGATTAAATGATCACTCCGTTCACCGGGACCTGCGGAATAAGACAGTACTGCTCAGAAAAACAGCACCCAGCAACAGATGTGAAGGCTTTTGTGCTGAAAATCCGAACGGAATAGTATAATGAAGTCTGAACGCAGAGGCAGCACTCATGTGCTAGTGAGACTGATTAAGAATACCTTATAATATATATATATATATATATATATATATATATATATATATATATATATAAACACTCACGCCTGTCACCCAGAGGGGTAGGTAGAGACTATGGACTTCCATTTGGCACGATCCTGACACACCTCTCTCGCTTCCTCCACATCCATATACCTACGCATACACGCTCGTCGGTTATAAATGAACTATGAATTATAAACCTTATAAATAACATAAAAACCTTTTTTTTACTCACTTGTACCCAATGTCCTCTAAGGAGGACAAATATAAAATATATATTGGTAAATCCAATTGGGCAAACCTTAAGCGCATTAAAAAAAATTACGTATAACATGATTATACGGAATTTTTAAAGTAGTTTAAATACATTTCGACAGCACTATCGGCTTCATCACCCTCGAAAACCATGAAAATGACACCCATGATGAAAAAATTGATACCTATTGCAGCCGCCATCTTGGATTTACATTTCGACAGCACTATCGGCTTCAACACTCTCGAAAACCATGAAAATGACACCCAAGATGAAAAAATTGGTACCTATTTCAGCCGCCATCTTGGATTTACATTTCGACAGCACTATTGGATTCAACACCCTCGAAAACCGTGAAAATGACACCCATGATGAAAAAATTGATACCTATTGCAGCCGCTATCTTGGATTTACATTTCGACAGCACTATCGGCTTCAACACTCTCAAAAACCATGAAACTGACACCCAAGATGTAAAAATTGGTCCCTACTTCAACCCCCTTCTTGGATTTACATTTCGACAGCACTATCGGATTCAACACCCCCGAAAACCATGAAAATGACACCAATGATGAAAAAATTTATATCTATTGCAGCCGCCATCTTGGATTTACATTTCGATAGCACTATCGGCTTCAACACCCTCGAAAACCATGAAAATGACACCAATGATGAAAAAAATTATATCTATTGCAGCCGCCATCTTGGATTTACATTTCGATAGCACTATCGGCTTCAACACCCTCGAAAACCATGAAAATGACACCCATGATGAAAAAATTGGTACCTACTTCAGCCGCCATCTTGGATTTACATTTCGACAACACTATCGGCTTCAACACCCTCGAAACCCATGATGAAAAAATTGATACTCTTTGCAGCCGCAACCTTGGATTTACATTTCGACAACCCTGTCGGCTTCAACTTTCTCGAAAACCATGAAAATGACACCCATGATGAAAAAATTGATACCTATTGCAGCTGCCATCTTGGATTTACATTTCGACAGCACTATCGGCTTCAACACCCTCGAAACCCATGAAAATGACACCCAAGATGAAAAAATTGATATATTTTGCAGCCGCCATCTTGGATTTACATTTCGACAGCACTATCGGCTTCAACACCCTCGAAACCCATGAAAATGACACACATGATGAAAAAATTTATACCTATTGCAGCCGCCACCTTGGATTTACATTTCAACAGCACTATCGTCTTCAGCACCCTCGAAAACCATGAAAATTACACCCATGATGAAAAAATTGATACCTATTGCGGCCGCCATCTTGGATTTACATTTCGACAACCCTATCGGTTTCAACACCCTCGAAAACCATGAAAATGTCACCTTTGACAAAAAAAATATACTACTTACTTTTAGTACGTACTACTATTATTTATTCTGTGCTTTTAAATATTGTAATAAAAAAATCTTTTATTATTATTATAATCAAGTATTTAAGAAATTTGGTTATTCGAATATTGTGTATTGTACAGCGATCTTTTTGAGCCGCTGCAAACAACCGAAACAATGTCCACTCACGACGGCGACTGAAGCCGAACTAAACTACTCTGTGGCTATAGCTCCCCATTTACAGAAATAATTCATATACGAGGCTACCAAATCAACGAAAATTTCGCCATTTTGGAGACGAAAAAAATTAATTATAGCTAAACAAAACAAAATTACACTGCCATTTACATTCAGTGGCTTCCCAAATGATAGATGAAGAGATTAAAAAATAGATTGAGTTAAACAATTGATATTTTCAAAAGTTATCGTGTTTACAAGCCACAGGGTCATGATAAATCCACACCATAAGCCACTAAAACCCTTTTTTTTATTTAAAAATAGCAATTAATCGATTTAAAAAAATTATTAATAAGTTCAACAATCATTTATCTTTCTAACAATATGCTTTTTATATCATTTATATGTATAATATGATTGCTAGATACGATTTTATTCGATAAAATGTTGGAATCTTAATTTTTAGGCTATAGTAGAACATACCTTGCGCTTTCGCTTAAGGTATGCAATAAAATACAGCTGATTATGGTAATTCTGCCCAGTGTCCTATTAAAAGAACAAAAAGTATTGATTTAAAAATAGCGTGAGTCCTTAATGCTATCAGGTGTGTTATGTAACACACCATGTAACACAACATAACACACCAGACCGAACACACGATAAAATTCTTGTGTTTATATGATTAAAGTAGTAGCAAATTCAAAGAAATTTTAGAAAGAAAGCTATAATATAAGACTTCAAAAGCTATTTATTTAGTATCTATGCATCATATAATGAAAGATAAACACATAACTTGAAAATTCTGTGTTTAATATCAAATATTTTTGATGAACAAAAGGAACAGTGCAAATACCCTCACTTTTGTAGCTAGACTATGGAGTGTAGAGTACAAGCAGAACCATCTTAAAGGGGCGAAAGTTGAAAAGTGTCCTACTATTTACTGAAAATAGAGGTCCCAAAACCTACCACAATAGCGCTGGCGTCTGAAAAACTACGATATGAACATAGCTGTTGTAGACGGAGTGAAGTCAGCTGAATTCAAATATTTGAAAATTTTCATAATTAGAGTAGTTAGTAAAATGCCAGTATACAAAACCTCAACTATTTACGTAGTACAAAACCAAGCGGATTTGTCGGTCCTTGTTTATTTCTCCATCTTATTCTAATTAATTTTGGCGCTTTTTTAATTTATCCTATGCTACTGCAGCGCCACCCTTATTGAACGCGTTTTTAGGGACACTTTTCATATAAGGAGATGGTCCTCCTTGTACTCTACACTCCATAAGCTAGACTATGGAGTGTAGAGTAGAAGGAGAACCATCTTATAAGCTGTGAAAGTTGAAAAAGTGTCCCACTATATACTGAAAATAGAGGTTCCAAAACCTACCACAATAGCGGTGGCGTCTGAAAAACTACGATATGAATATAGCTGTTTGTAGACGGAGTGAAGTCAACTGAATTCAAATATTTAAAAAATTTCATGATTAGAGTAGTTAGTAAAATGCCAGTATACAAAACCTCAACTATTTACGTAGTACAAAACCAAGCGGATTGGTCGGTCCTTGTTTATTTCTCCATCTTATTCTAATTAATTTTGGCGCTATTTTTTAAATTTATCCTATGCTACTACAGCGCCACCCTTATTGGACGCGTTTTTAGGGACACTTTTCATATACAGAGATGGTCCTCCTTCTACTCTACACTCCATAAGCTAGACTAAAATGGCTGACATTAAATTGACACTTGTTGTTACAGTGTTGCCACCCTACAAAATAAGTTCTAATGTGATTAACACTAAACTACGAAAGTTACCGTGTACCACATTACTGGTAACGCACTAGCAAATTATGAGGGACACTTTTATTTTATAATAATTATGAGGGCAAGAAATTGTAAGATTTTGCGAGAATTTCGGACAATACCATAAATTAATTCCTACTCCAACCAACAATGAAGGTTAAAAGAAATAATAATAAAGTTGTAATTCAAAGAAAAAAAATTAAAACATTGGCGAACAGCCCTGGGATTTGTATGGAGCAAAAAAAGATTGAAAGTTTTATAAACTAAAATATTGCGTAAATTGAAGATCTTTTTTGATGTCTTCATTTTAATGCAACAAATAAAACTCTATAAAAGAAATTTAAAAAAAAAGTACTAAAATTTAGGGGTAAACAGATGGCCGCATTTTTTTTTGAGCCCGGTCCATATATTCCAATGTTATGTAAATAATGTAAAAAGAAAAGTGTTTATTGAAATAATTGTATTTATATTAATTCTTATTACTAGGAATACTCGAAATAAAACCATACAACATGCTTAACGATTAGGTATCAGATTTTATTAATTTAATAAATTTTCATTCTTGGGGTGACACCGCGATATACGCACCGGGAACCGCCCATGCTATGCTTGAATAAACTAAGTGGATAATACAAACCAAGTAACTATAAATTTATTTGTCACAAATACATATATTATGTATTTGTGACACACCTACATACTATAATAAATTAAAACTGATGGCTTATTTATCGAATAACAAAAGAAATGGACACTTAAGACCAGCGTTGCCAACTCTACGGATTTTCCCGTAGATCTACGGAATTTTTTAATCGTCTACGTAACTACGGAATTAGATTTTTAATTTAATTTGTTTTGTACATCACAGTTCAATAATCAATCAATAATTAAATTTTTAAAAACTTAACAAAAAAAACATTTTTTTATCATGAGTGTGAACTTAGACTACAATAGACAAACGAAAATTTTAACAATCTGTATCTCAGCGGGAAAATTGAATTTAACAGATAAGAAAGGCAGAGCAGGCATTTTATTCTCAAATACTTAAAGGTACATTTTATATGAATTTTGGATGATTTTTTTTCACAATGAAATTAGTATAAGCTATCTACAAATATTTAAGGGTTAATTACTTTATTTGTTTTTTTACTAAAAATAATTTAATTAACAGTAAACAATTATTTTTTATAGTACTTTTTCCTTTTGGGGGTCATTGTAGAAGCGCGCTCGTCGCGACCCCTGCCAACCCTTTTCAGGGCTGCAATTCTACACAGCTGCGCACCCATGCCAACGAGTGTTAGGGCGTCCTCCCAAGGCGACGCACACCAGCTCGTCCCCGTTGGTGTGGAATGCAGCGCGCAAAGCGGCGATGGGGACCACCACCCGTCACGCACAGCCCGACACGGCGGAATTTGGAGGACAGAGTGCAGAGTTGGCACGTGGAATGTTAGAGGAGGCATGAGAGATAAGACGAATGAGTTGATCGAAATAATGAAAGAAAGAGAATTAGATGTCGTGTGTATGTTGGAGACCAAACGGAAAGGCAGTGGTACTGAAGAGCTCCCTGGCGGGGCGATAGCTCTATGGTCCGGAGTCCCGGAGAGCGAGAGCGCCTGCCAGGGAGTGGGGGTGCTGCTGTCGTCTCGGTTGGTCGATGTTATGACTGAATATAAGGTTGTGAACTCAAGACTTCTCTGGGTTCGCTTTAAATTGGGACTGACGAAGTTATTCATTTTGGCTGTTTATGCGCCGGTAGCTTCGTCGTCCAGGGCTGAGCTGAAGGAGTTTTGGGAGAATGTAAGAGAAGTTCTAGATTTGGTTAGGGGAAACGAAAGAATTGTTGTATGTGGTGATTTGAATGGATGAGTTGGTACAGCACGACCAGGGTACGAGTCGGTGCTTGGAAAGTTTGGCGATAAAAGGGTTAATGATGCTGGCAAGCTTATACTGGCTGTATGCAAGGAAAAGGGTCTTCTTGTGACAAACACTATGTTTAATCACAAGAAAATCCATATGTATACTAGGGAAAGAAAGAATGAGAGAAGTATGATCGATTTGTTCCTGGTGGATAACCGACTGCGACAACAGGTAATGGATACGCGAGTGTTCAGGGGTGCTGACCTGGGAACGGATCACTATCTAGTGATTACTAGATTTAGGGGTCTGTTCGCGGGTTGGCGCTACCGGACGGCAGTAACAGAACCACAGTCGGTCTGTCGCATCCGAAGCTGGAAGCTTCAGGAAGTAGATACTAGGAACAAATATCATGCGAGGGTAGCCGAAAAGCTTGACACCATCGATGGCAGAAAATAATGTGTGGAAAGAACATGGCAGAACCTTAGGAACGGAATGGTAAGTGCAGCGGAAGAAGTGTGTGGAACAATAAAAAGAGGTAGCAGTAAAAGAAGAGATGCATGGTGGAGTGATGAAGTGAAAGAAGCTGTAAAGAAGAAGAAGAAAGCATGGTTAGACTACTTGGCCTCTAGTAATGATAAGGATATGAGAGAGAAGATGAAAGAAAGATATAAGCTGCAGAAAGTTCACACGAAAGCATTGATTGAGGAAGTGCGTGTAAGGTGTAGAATGGAAACGGACGAATGGTTGTCGCACAACTTTAAGGAGAACTCCAAACTCTTCTGGAAAGAGGTTGGAAGGACCCGTAGTGGTGCGACGGCCATAAGAATGAACAAAGTGCTTTCGAGAACCAATGACGTCCGCCCCGAAAAATCGGACGTCATGCAGCGATGGAGCGAATTTTATAGAGAAATGTATGCGTGTGATGATTTTAGTGAGGGATCCGGGGGTGACGCCGTGACTGGTACGCCAGACCCGGACCTCGATGACACTGAGGTCATCAGTATGAAAGAGGTTGAACGTGCGATTCGAAGTTTGAAATGTGGTAAGGCTGCGGGACTAGACAGAGTTACTGCTGAAATGGTCAAGTATGGTGGGCCTCGCGTCTGGGACAGCTATCATCTGCTGTGCAATTTGTGCTGGCGGACGGGGGATGTCCCGGATGATTGGCGAACAGCAGTCATTGTGCCTTTATATAAAGGTAAAGGTTCAGATTTTGACTGCGGGTGCTATCGGGCGATCAGCTTGACCAGTTTAGCAAGTAAAGTTTACTCGAAGGTTTTGACACGTAGGATGCAAGACAAATCGGAAAGATTTCTATGGGAGGCACAATGCGGATTTAGACCTGGAAGAGGATGCACGGATCAAATGTTTTCTCTCCGCATGATCACGGAGAAGCTTCTGGCCGCTAACCAGAACATTTTCTGTGCTTTTGTGGATCTTGAGAAAGCATTTGATAAGGTTGTAAGGAAGAAAATGTGGGAACTGTAGCCGGGGTATGGTGTAGATGGTCGATTGCTAAGGGCTGTGCAGTCACTTTACTGTGACTGTAAAGCCTGTGTGCGGGTAGGGCATGACCTGTCACCCATGTTTAGCGTCCAAACGGGCGTAAAACAGGGTTGTGTCATGTCTTCCTGGCTGTTCATACTGTATCTCGACAGCTGTTTACAGAAGCTGAAAGATAGCTGTTTGGGTGTGAAATTGGGTGACATTAAAGTAAATTGTCTGCTGTATGCTGATGATGCAGTGCTTATTGCACCATCAGAGGCAGAACTGCAGGCATTAGTCACGTGTATGAAAGAGGAATGTGAAATTAAAGGTCTCCGTTTGAAGGCTAATAAAACTAAGGTTCTGGTATTTGAAAGGGAAGAAGAGAGAATGTGAAATATGGGTAAGTCAGGAATGTCTAGAACAGGTAAATGAAATTGTATACTTGGGCAGTGCTTTTAGCCGGGATGGAAGATGTGATTTAGATGTGGACAGGCGTGTCACTGCAGGGAACAAAGTCAATGGTGCCCTGACTGCGTTAGTCAAAAGGCAAGGCGTAGTGAAGAGTGCACGCCTTGCGATACATAACGCAGTGTTGGTACCGACTTTGTTATATGGCAGCGAAACCTGGGTATGCCAGAAGAAGCATAAAAGCAAGTTGAATGCAGTGGAGATGCGATCTCTTCGTAAAATGTGCGGCGTTACTATGGCCGACCGAAAGCGAAACGAAGAGATTCGCAATATGGCAGGTTTGAAAGATGACCTTATCACAAAAAATGATAAGGACGTGCTTCGATGGTTTGGGCACGTTGAGCGAATGAGTGAAGACCGAATGGTGAAGAAAGTATATAGCGCGAAAGTTAATATTAAAAGGTGTCGAGGTAGACCGAGACTAACTTTCGAAGACCATGTGAGCAAATTGCTCGAAGAGGGGAGGGCCAAGAGTACTCGGATACCTAGACGTGCATGTATTAAGAAGATAATGAATCTGAAAGAAGCGAAAGAGGTATGTAAGAATCGTGACACTTGGCGATCTGTTCTCTCTGGCTACCCCGTCAGTGATTGTGCGTGAAGATAAGTAAGTACTTTTTCCTTATATGTGCAGCTTGATTCGATGTTATACTACAATTGAACTTACATCAAGAATTTTACATGAGTGAAAGAATTTCTCCAAATAATGTGATCTATTTTATGACAAAAGCAAATAATATCGATCTTCTTAAGAAGTCTACAGATCTACGTATATTTTGAAATTGCATCTGCAGAATTCTACGGAAAATTTTATACCAGTTTACAGATTTGGAAAATTCGAGTTGGTAACACTGCTTAACACATTATGCCAGGTACAGACTAAGACTAACCAAATGTCTTACGAAACACCACTCTTCTTTCATTTCTCCGCTGTTCACTCCATGTGGACATAATAGAAAAGGCGAGAAAGCGTACGATAATCGACGAATCCTACTCTCTACCGACTAATAAAAGCACAATAGATATTAACAGACCTCCGATACAAGTAGAATTTGTCAAATTCTTGGATTTTTTATATTACTTTGCTTCTAGAATTGGCGGCCTACACACGAAGGACGCAGAATACATGATAGCTTTATTGAAACTTTTTTGGAACTTTTTTACGACAACAATAAGTATGGAACAAAAAACACTTATTTTGTGCAAGAAAAGTTACAAAGACTAGGAATACTGCGAACTTGATTTCTCATAATATGAAGAATAAATATCAGATTCAGTATAAGGATATTAGGAGTGAGTCAAGTTCATCTTCCACGTCTGCCGACTCCAATTCAACATCAAAGAAACTGCATTTTCAGCAACTACAGCTTGCAAGGCCTAATGCATCGCTTGCTAAGCAGAAACAAAAAAAAATCTTAAGCTCTAATCCAAATGATTTGTCAAGACTTATAACCTTTACAAGTCGTGGAAAAGAAATGGTGTTATTAGATTTTGACAAGCGAGTAACCCGAGTGAAAAAAGTCGCTGGAGTTTCATCTTCATTCGAGTGGCACTCGAGTGGCTAGGCTATTACTGGCGAGTGACTAGAGTGAAAACATTTTACTTGAGTCCCATCATTAAGAGTCAGAACACATATTGAGCGCGTTTCGGAATCTCACTCCGCGGAGCGCGCTCCGTAACCTACGTCTAAAGGCCGCTATTGTATTATTTTTATTTCTTCAAAAACTTTAACCCAGCACTTGGAATTTCCCCTACCGTGGATGAGTTTTACATACCTACATAAATTAGAACATTTATTACATGCATGTGAATTAATTGGCCTTACAAATTGTTCTTACGTGCGAGATTCGAAGTCACATCGCGCAGCATCCATAACCGAACGCTTAATCACTGTATCCGAGTATATTTAGATGCCATAAATGGCGTTTGTCTTCATACAGATCTTATAAATACTTAAATTGTCGAGGTTTGGTCAATTTATTGTTTGCTCCATGATCAGTGATCGTAGATACACTCTGTCTTCGTCCCAAGTTCGGCCACGCGTCCATACCACGTTTACATATTTGTTATATTTCCCTTTGATATACTTACACAACAGAGCACAGGCAAAGACATGAGAAGGCCTTTCAAGGCATACACATTTAGTGAACTGTCGACAGCCACTCAGTTGCATTCTTTTGTTAGTATACACTTGATCTCAATCAGTTAAGTGTGCATCTGGCTTTACAACACTGAAATTTAGAAAACTAAGAAACTATAAAACATTATCACTTCAAAGATATAACACATACAAATGCCTGTCCTATGTTGACAATGAAATTCTGCAGTTATTAGTCAGTGTTATTGCACAATTAAAACCATAAAAATCATTACCTATTATTCTAACTGAATTTATTCATTTATTTTTACAATATCTTCAACTACTAATTACGGTTAGAATACTCTTATAATTTATATTGGCTTATATAGAAGTGTTGTCACATATTTTTTTCTATAACGATGTGTTGCTGATAAAACCATGACCCCATCTTTAATTGAAAGTGCATACAGATGATTTAACATAACATGATTGGGCTCTGGTAGTAATGTTGGCTCACACTGTAAGAAAAAAAAAGTGAAATAATCTCCTGTCTAATAGTAAAATGGTTTTTAGTAAGAATAAACATAAAAAAAGAATTACAGAAAGTGGAGTATCCTTATTTAAAATAACTTGTAAAAGATGAGGTGGTAATATAGGAGGGCCTGAAACTTTTTCCCAAGGCTTAGATTGTGGTATTTCCTGAAACAAAAGATTTTAAAATACCATATAAACTGTTTCTATTTTTTATTTAAAAGTTCAAAATTAAATTGTAATATTTTTTACACACTAATAATTTGGCAAAAACCAGCCAAACTTTTGGCCATAGCTGAAGTTTTGAATAAAAGTTAAAAGCAAAAGAATTTTTACTAATAACAGCAGTGTAGTATGCCTGCAAGCATGACTATTTTCTTTAAACTTTTTGCCATATAAGGTAAGGCCGCATTTCCACCTACAAAAAGCTTCTGCGAGAAGTGTCCGACACTATGTCAGACAGTAGCTTGCAAATGCAAACTACGTAGCAAGCGCACTCGCGACAGTTTGTCAAACGTTTCCTGTAAGTAGTTGCGAGTACAATTAACTGCAAGTCTAAACATGTTCACATCGACTCGCGACAGATCTTTCTGTTTATCGGATTAATAGATTTTTATGAGTGCAACCCGTGTTTATGGGAAAACCGGCATGTTGATTGTAAAAATAGAATTAAAAAAGCTCTATAGAGTTCTCTACAACCGATAATGAAGTGTCCCGAAAACTGCATAATTTAAAGAAGTCAATGGCACAATGACGTCAAAATACACAAACTGATAGCGCTTCCGTTATAATCCGTGCAAAATTAAAGATCTAGAAAAGTGGTAGTGGCCAAGATGAGCTATACAAATATAAATTGTTTATTTTTTATTAATTCGTGACATCTATAGCTCTCGTGTGTAAATACTCTACCTCTAATACTGTACCTATGCAATAAGTTGCAATAGTATCATTCGCGAGCTTCTTGCGGAGATATTAATTACAGAAAAAAATTGCAAGAATTCATGCGATATGTAAACAGTATTACAACAAACTTTTGCAAGTGTTCGCGTTCGTTGAAACGCGTGCTAAGGTTTATTTTACCGCTTCTTTTCTTTTCTTTTCCATATCAGGCTAAAAAATGTTTTCATTTCCATATAATGTCAATGAGAGAGAGAGAGAAAAAGAAATAGAGAGAGAGAGAGAGAGAGAGAAAGAAATAGAGAGAGAGAGAGAGATAATGAAAGAGAAGTACTAACAGTCAACGATTAATAGACCTCCTACAACATAATCTGACTATCATGAATAGCATCTTGAAAATGAATAAAAACAACAAGTGGACATGAGTCTTTCCCAACAAAACGAAATGAAATAGACTATTAATATCATAAGTAGCCACCCAAAGTTGTTTATAGATACCTCAGTAATATTTAGACTAAATTTCAATACTAACCATCGCATGATCAGAGTATCACTCAATATGGCGCCTCCTAAGACCCATAGAAACACATTACTCTGTACAGTGGAACCCATATCACAGGAACTAAGGATCCAACATCAAATCCATTTATAATTCGAATGAGAGATAATGAAGAAATAGAAGGACCTAACATAAGGAACAATTATACCAAATTTCAAAATCATCTTATTCGTGCCAAACTAGAAAAGAGAAGAAACAAAAATATGTATATATATGTCTGTATCAAATAAATTATTATTATATTATTATTATTATTATATTTTGAGTGGTTCGACTCTGCATTTCATAAATAAAAGAAAAAGTACAATTGCTGACAAAAACGAGAAACGTAATGTGAAAGAAATAACCAAGTTAAGTAAGAAAATAAGAGAGTTAGTTAGGAAAGCTAGAAAAGTAAAAACACTAGAAAAACACATAATTGCTTCATGCAAACAAAAAGAGCTCTTAAAGGACTTCGTTAAACCATTTTCTGGATACCTAATTTCAAAAGCAACCAAATTAGTATCACAAAACGCAAAACTGCATCTGATTTCTACAAGAAACTGTATTCCAACCCAGATATCACCGAAAATAGAAAATGTGAAAACTGCGAGACGACCCTATACCCTTCAAACTCAGAACCAGAAATATTTCAAAATTGAATTCAGGAAGGCTATACTAAGCCAAAAGTCGGATTTATCCCAGGCCCATACAAGATCACAAACAAACTACTGAAAAGAACCCAAAACAAACTCGTGCCTACTCTGACAAAAATCTTCAAAGATATCCTAATATTACAACAGATTCCTAAACAATGGGAAACCTCGCACATAATTCTTAAACACAAAGAATGCTCAAAAGAAGACTTACCTAACTACAGACCAATAAGCCTGATGTCGATAATATATAAGGTATTCTCCAAGATATTACTAGATCGAATAAACATCACACTGGACGAATATCAAGCAATGGAATAGACTGGCTTTAGGAAAACTTCACAACGATAGACCATATACACATAGTCAAACAAATTATGGAAAAGCACAGTGAATACAACAAACCAGTGTACATGGCCTTCATTGATTATACCAAAGCTTTTGATAGCATTAAACATGAAGTGAGGCAGAAAATGGGCAGCTGCATCTTTCTGATAACAGCAAAACGCAATAAAAAAACTTCGGCTGCCAACCCGCTCACCAAGCGTGGCAACTATAGCAATATAGAGTATGTGAGCAACGACATTAATAAAGTGCCCCCAGTCCCCGGCAGTCCCGCTATTCCTGGCTACGGTGGAAACCATGGTAACAGCGGGGCAGGAGGTGCTAAGAATCTCCGGTGGAGGTTCGGTTGCCACCTACGACGACTCAACCTGGCAACTTATAACGCTCGCACCCTGAGGACTGACGAGAAGATCCTGCAGCTAGAAGAAGAAATAGACAAGTTACGGTGGAATATTATAGAATTATTCGAGGTCCGAAGAGAGAGGGAGGACACGGTAATCCTCGAATCCGCCAACTCGTTCTATCACTGGGAAGGCGACCATTTGTCCCAAGGAAGTGTCGGATTTATCGTCCACAAGTCTCTTGTTAACAACGTTGTAAAGATTGGGAGTATATCAACGAGGGTTGCGTACCTTATACTAAGAATCACCAAACGGTATTCGCTGAAGGTCATACAGGTTTACGCACCAACCTCGGCACATCCCGATGAGGTGGAGGAAATGTTTAAGGATATCTTGCATTCCTCCAAAACCCACTATACGGTGTTAATGGGAGACTTCAACGCAAAACTAAACTGTGAGGAAAATTCGGAATAGGGCAACAGAACCCAAGGTGCCAGCAGCTGGCCGACTTCATGGGAAAGAGGGACTCTGAACTCTTTCATCCAGAAGCGGCCCCACAGGAAGTGATCCTGGTCGACCTAAGCGAGCCCCGACAGTACGACAAAAAATGAGATTATGACGACCAGACGACAACTGTTTAGTGATGTCTCCGTGATCTCGAGGGTGAAAACTGGTAGCGATCACCAAATGGTTAGAGGCACACTGAACCTAAACGTAAAGTTGGAGAGGTCTCGTTTAATGATGTTAACACTCCGTCCCCCTCATACTCTAATCCAAAGTCCCGAAACCTTTTAGCTCGCATTACAAAACCGTTTTCAGTGCCTAGAAGACTGCAATTCAGTTGGACAATATGAATGACAACCTCGTGGAAACTGTCCATTCGGTCGTTGTTAAGTTTTGCAAGACCCGCCGCAGAAGAACACTAAAACTCTTCGATCACACTCTTAATCTCATGGCTGTCTGACGGGAAATAAAGCTGATGTCTTCAGTGGATTTGATAGCATACAGGCAACTGAACAGACAGGTCTCCAAATGCATGCGGCGGGACTTACGCAACTTTAATACTGCTCGTATTAAAGAAGCGATCGAGCGGAACGAGGGCTCTTTCTTTTTGGCGTCTTTGCCAGAAATCTGTCTGCCAGAAAGAGCCAACTGTCGAAGCTAAAGACCGAATGTGGCCGTATTGTTTCCGAGACACCTGAGACTTTGAGTGAGATTGAGAGATTCTACGGGCAGCTGTACACATAATCGTTGGAACCATACGTAAGTGTGAGTAACAATCCAAGAGCAAGTCTTATCCAACACTATTCCGACGATATCCCGGACGTCAGTCTTAGCGAGATTAGAATGAGAATGGCTCTTCAGCAACTTAAAAACGGCAAGTCCTCGGGCGAGGATGTAATTATAGCAGAGCTTCTGAAAGCAGGTGGAAAACCGTACTTAAATTCCTTCAGAAGCTCTTTAATTCCGTCCTCCATGGTGGCACTACTCCGGAGCCGTGGAGCAGAAGTGCGGGGGTCTTGTTCTTCAAGAAAGGCGACAACGCTCTCTTGAATCTTATCCAACACTATTCCGACGATATCCCGGACGTCAGTCTGAGCGAGATTAGAATGAGAATGGCTCTTCAGCAACTTAAAAACGGCAAGTCCTCGGGCGAGGATGTAATTATAGCAGAGCTTCTGAAAGCAGGTGGAAAACCGTACTTAAATTCCTTCAGAAGCTCTTTAATTCCGTCCTCCATGGTGGCACTACTCCGGAGCCGTGGAGCAGAAGTGCGGGGGTCTTGTTCTTCAAGAAAGGCGACAACGCTCTCTTGAAGAACTACAGACCAATTTCTCTTCTGAGCCGTGTCTATGTGCTGTTTTCAAGAGTCATTACGAATCGTCTCGCACGCAGACTCGACGACTTCCAGCCTCCCGAACAAGCCGGTTTCCGAAAAGGCTTTAGCACCATAGACCACATACATACCCTTCTTCGGCAAATTGTACAGAAGACCAAAGAGTACAACCTGCCACTTACTTTGTCTTGCGTATGTATCTAAGAAAGCCTTTGATTCCGTCAACATAAGCACCTAAGCACTATGCTCAATGACCTCAATAGTGTCTTCCAACAGATTTTTCTTAAGATGACCATGGACAAAAGAAAAATCATGTTTAACGTCCATGTCACGACTATGCCGGTAGTTGTTGGGAGCACTAAGCTAAAAGTTGTTGACGAATATGTTTAGTTGGGACAAATAGTCCCACTAGATAAGTCCGACTTCGACCGAAAGGTCAATCGACGGATTCAACTCGGCTGAGCAGCGGAGATTACGATACATCTTCTCGTCAGACATACCTCAAAACTAGATTGTAGAACTAGTGCGTGTTGCCAGTGATGACCTATGGATCTGAGAAGTGGTCCTTCACTGCTGGCCGTATGAGGAAGTTAAGTCGCTCAGTGAGATATGGAGAGGCCTATGCTCGACGTTTCTCTGCGTGATAGACTTACAAACGAGGATATCGACAGTAAAACCAGAGTAACCGACATAGCCCAAAGAATCAGTATGTTGAAGTGGCAAAAGGCCGGCCATATAGCTCAAAAAACCGACAACCAATGGGAAAGAAATGTTCTCCAGTGCAGCCTCATACCAGCAGGCAAATTGTAGGGCGTTCCCCCACCAGATGGAGTGACGACCTGGTAAGACATGCAGGAAGTCAATGGAAGCAGGTGGCTTGGGAGCGTGCTTTGTGGCATTCCTTTTGGGAGGCCTATGTTCAGCAGTAGACTTGTGAAGGGCTGTAATGATGATGATGATGATGTTGAAACACAAAGTGATATGGGAAAGCTTAGAAAAACAGGGAGTATCCAGTGCTTATATAAACATCATAAAAAGAAATATAACAAGAATACAAACGGAAACACTATGAGAAGCATTCAAAATTCAAAAAGGTGTCAGTCAGGCAGGGTGACCCACTGTCTCCAAAGCTATTCTCTGCTGTGCTTGAAAACATATTCAAAAAACTAGAATGGAATGAATGTGGACTAAATATAGATGGAAGAAGACTACATCATTTTAGATTTGCAGGTGACATTATCCTGTTCGAAGAGAACCCTCACAAACTGGAAGAAATGATACAAGACCTAAATAAGGAATGTGAGGTCAGGCTGGCAATGAACGCAAGCAAAACAAAGTTACTATCAAATTCATTCAAATAAAAATCAATAACCAACCTTTTGAGTATGTGGCAGCACTATCGTCACACCACAAGTGAAACACATCAAAGCCTAAATCGCGCTAACAAAGTTCCAAAGTTAAAGCAGTATATATAGAAAAGTTCCAAACTACCACTCGGAGCTTTGGCAGAACACCTTGCCCTGCGGGAGATCTCCCCTTTTCCTTTCATGGTCACAAGTATATAGAGGAGTACATATATCTGGGTCAAATAATCCCACAAACTACCAAAGAAATCAAAAAGAGAATAGCCAATGGACACAAAAGATATTGGTCGCTAAAGATTATGAACAGATTTTAGTAAAAAAATTAAGAGCAGGGTCTTTCAACACCTGTATTCTCCCATGCCTTACTTATGGCTGCAAAACTTGGGCACTTTCTAAGCAGCACAACTATATGCTCGAACACTGTCAGAGCCATGGAAAGGAGCATGCTAAGAAACAGAAAAATAGATAAGCAAAGAAACATATAAGAGCAAGAACAGGTGTGACAGATATTCTCACTAAGATAGAACAAATGTAGTGGAGATGGACGGGTTATATGCTACGGTGCCCCCAGGATAAATGGAGCAAAATATTGACAGAATAGTACCCCAGAAGCGGGAAACGAATTAGAGGTTAACAGTGCAAAAGATGAGAGGACAAATTAAAATTAACAGTGGGTTATAACTTGAGAAGAGTAACAGAAGGTAGAGAACAATGGAAATCCTTGGAGGAGGCCTTTGCCAAGAGGCACACCGGACTCAAAGATATATTATATAAAAGCAAAGCATAATCAATCAAAAACGAAGCAAAACATAATCCTCCACTGCAAACCATTTAAGATAGCTCATTAATGAAGTCATTTAGCTATGAAAAGATCTATACTCAGTTTCTTTCTGTGATATAATCCATAATGAGGGTATCCACAGAAGAACAGGATAAACTGACATAGTCATGTAGATCAATAGGGTAAAGTTACACTGGGCCTCCCATATAGCTTGTACGACAGTCAACCAATGTAGGAGAAAGGTTCTCAAGTAAATGCTTTATACTGACATGTGCAATGTCTTCCCACTAAATGGATTGATGACCTAATGTAACATGCAGAGGTGAGATATAGATTGATATGGCCCAAGACTGTACTTTGTAGCAATCTGTGTTGGGGGCCTATGTTTGGCAATAGACTTCTCATAGGATCCAGAGATCTTTTGTAAATTTGCACATTTTATGATGAAATTTATTTATATAATTAGTTTCATATGTATTTATGTCATCATTTATAATAATATACAAAAAAGAATTTACACTTTTATTTTTAACTTTTGCTATTGTTAGGCTAAATTTAAAAACATAATGAAAACGTCTGCTATGACTTTCACCTTAGGTAAAGATTACAGAAAGCTTCAACTTCAGCATCACCCAAAAAAATCTACTAATAAGATAAAAACGGATAAATTTGATTTTTTATATTCATCATATAAAATTAATTTTTATTAATGCATTTAAAAATGGAATGAATTACCTGTGAATATTCAGTTTGTGCACTACTATGAACTCCTTCACTGTCTTTTGCTAGTGCTTGAAAAACTTCAAAATCTGATAATTTTACAGTTACTAAATTATTTTTTGATCCCATCCCGTTATCTATAACTTTCTGAAATGTTATAAATTCGAAGTTAGCATGTTATGACTACATTATTTATATTTATATACAAGATACAGTACCACTGTTGGGTCATGCCTCCATTCTCCATCAACAAAATACTTATACTGATGTTCACCCTCAGGCAAATCTATTATTGTTACAAAATCCCCATGAGACTTAACCATTGGAATAGTTTTCCAATCAGTGAAAGTACCACTAATGAAAACCTGAAATAATGGCTTATATTCATCATGATGTCATTAAATATGCAATTACGGCCATACAAAACATAAATAGTTAAAAGAAATTAATCTCAATTTTAAGGTAGCGGTAAATGATACCTGTTTGCCTCCACCTTCCCATTTAAATACAGTAGGTAGAACCTTAACATCATCAGCAACCTTAGTGCTCTCAGTCAATGTGTTTGATCTTTCCCTTGTTTCAAACTCCAAGTTACTTTCAGGCACTGCCTTAGTATAATATGGCGCACCATCTTCTATAATACTGTCATCTTCTCGACCACTGCGGTCGTCAATTTTTTTGTCAAATGTGAATGCTTCGCCTTCCTTTGCAGGTGAAGATGGTCCTACATCGGGAGGCTTAACAGTGTTATCTTTATGCCATTCTTTAGGTTGGTTACTTCCAGCGTTACCCATTTTAAAACACTATTATTTCAACAAAAAATCAACCTTTAAACTTAATAAAAGCAAAGTTTTACATAATTACATATTACTTGTGCGAAGATTTTTATTTTGTTAAAATCACTGTCAGTATATATAAAGGTACTCTCAGTTTATAAAATGTACTCTGTGCTCTGTGGGTACTCTGTGATCACCAAAGAGGTGATCACTGTCACACGTAGGGATGTGAAAAAATAATCGATTTTTATATTAATCGATTTTTTTCTAATAGTCGATTTTAAAAAATCGATTTTTTATAATAACAATCGATTTTTAATAAATCGATTATGTAAAATACACGTTTTAATTGATTTTTGTAATCAGCGCCATCTGTGCGAAGGATGTAAAAATGTGAAGTTCAATAACATTAAGTCGATCAAAAGAACAACGTCATATGTGCGACAGATGAAAAAAGCGAAGTAAGTTCACTAACATGAACAAGTCGATCACACGACGGCGCCACCTGTATTTATCTCTATGTATGTAAAACAGTTTCGCCTTTCGTATGTTTACAAGTTTTCAAGTGTAAATAATTGTTAAACAATAAAATGTCTTGTAAAACACCTAAAAGTGTCTGATGAAAGTATTTTATAATGAAAATTATTAGTGGCCAACACGTTAATAGGCAAAAATACTGAATTGGAGTTATGTATTGTGGCACTACTATCAAATCTCAAGGCAGATGCCCTCAATATATGGAGAAGCTCTGAAGATACTTTCCCTAAACTAACCGAATTGGCTCTTAAACACCTGTGATGGTCAGTTCCGCGCCAGCTGAAGGATTATTTTCGAAAGCGAAAAAACAAAACCGTATTTTAGGAAAGAGACGAAGAAGAGTTTTGGTAAAATTATTGTTTTTAAACTCTTTACCTGAAAATAATTCATGGCAATATTTTTTTTTTCTTATTTTGTTAACACAAGTTTAAAAAAATATTTGTCTTGTATTTTAGTTTTGAGAGCAAAAGGTTGTCATTTGATTATTTAACCTTATAGTTTTATTTTATTTTCATTCTAATCTAATGTAAATGGTACTGAACAATTGTGGCAATAATGATATTTATATTTTTTGTTTGTTCAAACTTACTTTAAAAGAACTATCGTTTCTTTTTATTTTGGTTTTAATATATTGTTAAATGGCACTGAACATTTGTGGCAGTAATTATTTTTAGTTTTTTATTGTTTAAACTTATAGTTTAAAAAAATTGTTTTGTAGTTTAGTTTTGAAACCAGAAGATTGTCGTTCTGATTATTTTTTATACTTATAATTTTATTTGATTTTTATTCTGATAAATTTTTAATACTATACTAATCTCGTTGTTTTAATAATATATAGAAAAAGCAGTCATTTTTTCGAATAAGAGAATTTTTTTCGCAAAAATCGATTATTTCTTCTAATAAAAATCAATTTTTCCTTAATCGATTAATATCACTAAGAAAAAAATCGATTTTTAATAATCGGTTTTTTTCACTCAATGTCATATCCGTATGTCACAGATAGGGAATAGGGATATTCGAGGATTATCGATGTTTTTAACATCGATTTTGACACATGTCAAACATCGAAACATCGATGTCAATTAACCCAAAATCGATTATTGGGAACTTGCGAACAATGCCAACCATGATCGTCACCGTAGCCAGTTGTGCCAACAACGCAAAATTCAGGAATTTGCATTTAGAAAAAACAATAATTATTAAATTAAAAATTCCAACTTGAAATTTGCGTTGCTAGCGAGACGTTTTGCTAGCAACAGTTTGTTGCGGTGAAAATTTTAGAGCAACTAATTTTTAAGCTTGGTACTAAATTAGCACCTAAAAAGCCCCTACTTCGCGCTTTTTCTAAAAGCAATTTTAATTCCATCCTGAGTTTTAGAAAACCTGAATTTTGCATCTACTATGTTCTGAATAACGACTTTATTTTTATTAGGGGCGCCTTGTTATTGCCTATACTTGCAGCACCTAATTAGCACTTAATTCCTTGCGATTAATATTTATCGTATATCTAATAACTTCATTGCGTTGCTAGCGAGACGTTTTGCTAGCAACGCAAATTTCAACAGTTTGTTGGGGTGAAAATTTTAGCGCACCTAATTTTTAAACTTGGCACCTGTTTAGCACTTAAAAGCCCCTAATTTTGGGTTTTTCTAAATGCAAATTCCTGACTTTGCGTTGCTGGCGATACAGCTACCGTAGCCAGGAATAGCGGGGCCGCCGGGGACAGGGAGCCGTTTATGTGTCGTAGCCACGCTTGGCAAGTTGGTTGGCAACCGCAGTTTTTATTGTAATTTTGTTTTTTCAGAAAAATGAAAGATGATGCTGCCCATCTCCTGCCTTAGTTTTCATCTGTCGCCTCTAACGACACCGATGGGAAGATATGGGGTAGCGGATATTCTTACATCACCACTACACGGTACGTTCCCGTCTAGTCCATAGTTATTACAATATACACACTATTACCAAAGTAAACATATACAACAAACCCCTTTTTTGAGTTAATAACCCACGACTTTTTTTTTATAGGATAAGGGTGACAAACGAGCACACAGTCCACCTGATGGTAAGTGGTTGCTGTGGCCCATAGACATCTACATCTATCCTCTATTCCAAATCAAAATGTAGATGCGTTGTCACCCGCGAGGACTAAGATGGAATGCCTCATTTCCAGTAAAAAGGGCCTCCGGCCACCTGCACTCGCCAAGCGAAACGCAGAGGTAAACCTCTACTTCACGCTGGTTTTCTGTGAGGTCGTGGTACCACCCCGGTTCGAGCCGGCCCATCCGTGAGACAGCAAAAGCTGCCGCGTGGCTCTACCACTGTTAAAAACTGTTTTCTGCCACCAGGGCGGCGCAGCGCGACTTAGGACGAGATAGAATATTTGACATTGTTGCCAATTGTTATGAAATTCATTATATGAAATTCCTTGTGGTCACGAAACATGAATACATGGTCAAGTGTTTATAAAAGATCGCCATATTAAAATTCTTTGTTTTTAGACTGATTACTTTTGAAACCAATACCTAGAAGGTCGCGTTGTCTATGAATATAAATTTGTGTCCTATCTTAACTTCTGAAAGTCCTGAATATGTAAAAAGGATTGTATGGAGTTGACGTTGAGTTACAGCTTTAGCTAAGTATATAATATGTTTACTAAGCTATTTCTCTAAGCGGCAGGAAGGATGATATTAATATGCGTTGCTCAAAGTTTGGGTGTTACTAGAAATATACAAATGTTACATTATAAATAACAGTTATTATATAAAACAAATGAAAATATCCTAATGCAATGCTGTCATAAAATTTATTATCTCATTTTTCAAATACAAAGACATTGACTAAAGATATTTGATAGATTTTAATACCATAAAGCCTTTAGATACACATTTAAACAATTACTCGTGTACATAAGTAGGAATTTAATTATAATATAAATTCAAATAAATGGACAACAGATATTTTATAAATCTAAACTTGTGTTAATAAGTTCCTACGCATACATGATTTATATATAAATATATTTTATTGATTGGAGGTGACAATTATTTACAAAAAGTCATTTGCAGATTATGTTTATGCGCAAGAAATGTATGAGGAAATAATCGCGCTCATAATATAATATTCGACAAGTCCTGAATTTTTTTTCTTATAAACTATTTGTTTATAAGGAATAAGGATTATTAATCAACTAAGCGAACAAACTTATTAATAAATAGAAGATGGGCTAGAAGGCGAACCGTAGCTGTCCAACAAATTTTTGAGTAGCTTGTAGGTGCTATGTGCACTCACCAGTGAATTTTTTTATCTCTCAAATTCAAAATGAAATGTAATGAAAACCAAGACAAATATATAGCAATAATATATTTAACAAAATGTTAAATGGCTTAAATCATTTCTCATATATTATAATTATTAACAGATTTTTTTAATATTATTGTTTTGAGCATTCGTCTTGATCTCAATTATATTTTTTTTTATAAAATAAGGGTGGGAAACGAGTACGCAGTCTACCTGATGGTAAGTTGATGGCCCACAGACATATACATTCATCCTCAATTAAAAACCAAAATGCACTCACTACCTCACCCCTGAGGACTGAGATGGAATGCCTCGGTTCTGTAAAAAGGGTCTCCGGTTTTCTGCACTCATCATTCGAAACACAGCAGCATTAAGCCGCTATTTTAGGCTGGTATTCTGTGAGAGCGTAGTCCTATCCGGTCGATTCGACCCATTCGTGCTACAACCACAATATAGCTGCAACATGGCTCTACCACGTAAAAAATAAAAATAATAATTGGTGTTTTATATGTCATTATGTGTTAAGTATCAACGGTCAGACGTAAGTAATTATATTAGTACTGGCTATCTTGTTTTTAAATGATAAGTGCCTTATGACTGGTAGCCAAATGAAAACTAAATCTGGGCACATGTTAAGAGTTTTATTTCAGCACCGGGTAGAAAAGGTTAAGTTTTAAAAGCCTTTCAGAAGCTGTTCAATTCCCTTTTCCATGGTGGCGCTATTCGGGGGGCATGCGGCCCAAGTGTGATGGTCTTGTTCTTCGAGAAAGCGACAACGTTCTATTGAAGAACTACCGATTTCCCTCCGGAGCCACGTCTACGTGATGTTTTCGAAAATCATTAATCACCAATCGTATCGCTCACAGCATTGATGACCACATGCTTTCCGTAGAAGCCGGTTTCCGTAAACGCTTTAGTACCTAGACAATCTATTTGGAATTACAATTGTGGATTATGAAAAAGCCATGGATTTCGTCAAAATTTGGCCGGTGTTACAGTCCTTTCATGGGTCGCAGGGTGAATTGAAGTGTTTTAGTGTTTGTACAGTAAAACGTCTTATACACGGTCCATCTTGACGTACGTCCCACCAAGGTCATGCACGATGCAAAACGACAATGAGTAGGCTTGACGTACACTCAAGAACTAAAATATCTTACAGTCTGAAACTTTCTGCCTTAGAATTTTGATCAAAATTTAGATTTTATAGTGATGATAAACATAAGATCCCCAAGACAAGGGAGAAGAAGAATATGATCTCCTTTAATGTCTCCCAAAGCGATAACATGTGAAACCAGGTAAAAATTTACTAGACAACCTGCGATACATAACAGTACTACAGTTGTAAGCGACTACACTCGGCAAGTCAGTATAAGGTATTCATCTCAGTTTATTCAAGATCAATACCTTAAATTGATGATGAAAGAATGTTAGTGCCTTATTAAAAAACAAATTGTGTGTATGGACGTTAGCAAACATTCCCAAGCACTCGAAAACGACCGTACAGATTTTGATGAATAGTCTAGACTCTAGATTAACAATTATGATATCTCCGGAATCGGGATCTACGTGAGTAAAACCACAAGGCGCTGCTGGTACTCGTACAGGTTAAGAGAACACCGATTAAATAGTCTCACTAAAAACCTTCAGATATTTTTTGAACTTCATTCTTGATCAATTACTATTCCATAATTAACACGTTTGCCTTCTAGACCATTAACATATTTTAAATTAGGTTTAGGTAAATTATTTATGAATATTTTGGGAAGTTAGCTAATGTTATGATATTTGTTGATTAAGTCGGAAAGATCAAGCCTCCCTGAGAGCTTCCATAATGTAGACTGCGTAAATCGATAAAGTTATATCGTTTGTGAAAAAAAAAAGTACAAATTCTTGTGGAATTAACTACAATCATAGTTCAATGCATTTTATTTAGATTAAAACAGCCTCTATCCCAAACTTTACGTACGTAAAAATTTACACTTGTAAAATCTTAACAACTGGTACGTAAAACGTACCATATAAGATTTCACAAGGGTTTTTCGTACGCAGAAATCACCTTGCGCGTCGCCGATTTTACTCGAACTCTATGTACGTTGTTGAGTTGCTGGTGATAGCCGGGCGTTCAAGAATATCGGCGAGATGGGGACCGACGGGTCATTCAACTTCAAAAACCACAAGTACCCGTGCGATTCCGCGGCAGGTCGCTAATATTATAAAAAAACAAAATAATTTTATGGGATTTATATTCGAGAACATCTAGAACTTATAAGTATTTTAATAAATTAAAATTGTATATAAATTTTAATCTATATTAACAATAAAATTTTAGCGTCTGAAATAAAAATGTTCTTAACATTACAACCAGACAAAGTATGGAATAGGCTCACAAAGGCTGAACAATAATGACACTGATACATTAATTTAAAAAGTACCACTACAAAAAGTAGGCAATAAAATTTAACGTAGTATTTTATTATTGTGGTGTTAAGTATACAATTATAATAATGCTATACATAGAATTTGCTTTATACCAAGGACTCGAAAACAAAAATATGTAAATCGGCTATTGATGTCAGTGTAGAATAAATTTATGTGTTGTAATACAACAAGTCTTGTGACATCATGAGTAACGGCTTGTTTCAATATTGTTAAAATATATCGCGTTAAATGTTTTACCGCGTTAGACAGTATAATTTATAATAAATAAAGAATTAATATTTAAAAGAATTCCACTTGATATAAAACGTTATGTTTGGAATATTAAAGCGCTTCACAACACGTTTCGTGTTCGCGGTTTTTTCTTCACCTTTTATAGTAAACAACTTAAATACATATTATGTCCAATCAAAAATAATTATGACATTATAGTAGCGCAGTGATCGCATTATAGTTTGCGGAGCGCCAGTATTCGTTCAAATTTCGTACGAAAAAAGTATACAATTATGTATTGTCTAAAAATGTCTTCTTTCAAGTCTTACCTTTATGTACGTAAAAAGTATTCGCGATATACAGGGAATTCCTACGGAAGTAACGTTCTTTTTAAATACCGAACACGCCGTGTTTTCTGACCACCTGTCAGGTATAATATACGTTTTGATTCAAAGTGTAAATGATTGTTAATGATATATGGGAGACCAAATAGCTAACAAATACAGCAACTCATTGCGTACATATTATGCATATGGTTTAAATGATTTTAGTAAAATACTAAATAACTATTGCAGACAGTAAATTCTCTGCGAATTAATATTATATAAGCAATAAATAATTATTGAACAATAAAATTCTTTCAAATAACTATTTAGCTAAAATTCATAACATAAATCTTCTATTATCTATTTGAAATAGTATATATAATTTATATCGTTTACAAACATATTTTTACTATATATAACTAAAACTATTATTTCAAAATAGATTACTAACAATGACAAGGTAGTGAGGCAGTAAATTATTTTGCAATATATATTGAACTGTAAAGTTTCTGGAATATAAAAGATTTATAGAATAACTATTAGTATTAACTATCATACATGTAATAAATTATTTATTTTGGTAACAATAAGCTATACAGTACACATGTCATAATCAACATTAAGTAAACAATATTTTATTTTTATAATTGTGCTAGATTATTTCTGAGTTGTATTTAAGGTTCACTAAATAATAAATATATCTTTAAATAAGATATCACCATCATGCATCGGTACCTGGGTTGTGCTTTTAAAGCATAATACAATTAATATAAATAAAATAATCTAGGATAATAGCATAAGCAAAAGTTATCATATCACAGTATTTTCATTAGTTCAAAACAAAAACATACCAACACGCAACAGGCTACTCTTGATTTCATGATTAATTCAGATCAAAACAGTCGTCTTTAAAATACGAAAGTGGGTAAAAAAAGAAATATCATTGGTATATTGAAAATGGTGTAACATGTCATTTCATGATCAATTTATATTAAAATTATAATTTTTAAATTTGTAATACTTTTATACGACTGCTCAATAAATAATACATTTGTATTCGAGTGTTCACACTGAATCTACACCTATTAGCTAAGCAATATAAAATTTCATTAATATATAGTAAACAAAATTATTGTCATGTTGTTTATAAGCATATTTGGTTGATACATTATATTCCGCGATTTATGTACAAATTCTCATTAAGGATGTTGCAAAATATTTTCTATACTAGCGTAAGTACCAAACACAAAACCTGTTAAACCAAATAGGATAATGGCGATATTTTTCCATAACATCCAGTCGTCTTTGCAGAGTCGGTCCGGCCAGAAAGTCATGATCTCGATGAATGGCGGGAATATGATCGCTAGAGCTGAACTGCTAAAAGCTCCCACGAGGGAAATGATGCCACTCAAGTTGGGAATCAACGCTGCCGCCACGACTGTAGAAAACACAAATTATTAGTGTTATATTTACGCGAATACTACACCTTGAATAAAACTATTTTTACGGATTTTATCCCGTTTAATTTTCTTCTTTTTAATTCCCGACTTTTGACATCGGGACGTAAAATATCTCAGTCCCCCCGTGACCATGCGTGATGTAAAGCACCCAAAAATTAAAAAAAATTAAAATAAGAAAAATAAACGGGATAAAATTCGTAATAATAGTTTTATTCAATGTTATGTAACTCTTTATTTGCATTCATTCATAATAGTCCATAAAAAGTCCGCTGCTGAACATAGATCTCCACCGCATAGAATACTTCTAGGTTGGTTTGGTGGTATCAGGAAGACGCTGCTGCCTATCTCCTGTTACATTTCTCTCTGTCGCCCCATACGACAACCTCCGGATTATTAGAGCAGTGGAGAATCTCTTACGCCGCTCCTACACGGCGGTCATGTAACTTTTTGTCATCTAAGTCACTAAATTATGTAAATTAGTTGACAAAAAAAAGTAAGATTTTCATGTTTATTCAAAACATCGTTTTTCTGCATCGTTCGTAATGCATACAGCTAAGGAGTGGGATAATCTGCCAGCACCTTTGTTTCCGATTACAATGTGGGTGTCTTCAAGGAATGAGTGAATAGGATTATGTTAACTCAGTGCCCTTCACCACTAACCATCAGGTGGGATTGTAGTTAAGCGCTGGTTTAATATAATATAAAAAAAAATTAAAAACCTAGTATTAGTTAGAATCCAGAAAAATGATGTGATGACAAATAAACACGTAAATCCATTGGTACCTAAGAGTTAACCCATAAGCATAGATAGATGTTGCATCCGACTTCGATGAAAAATAAATATTTATGTGTGTTAGCTATTTTGCGAACATCGTACGCACGACTGCTTACAGCATATTGTATTCACTATAATGTAGTGCATGCGCTGTAGTGTTTTAATACAACGCAATAACACAATTTATTGGTCGGGGTTTGGTAGCGTTGCGACTATATCCGGGTATCATACTTGCTAACACTGCATACTGCACTATCTAATCCCGCAAAAGTTACATATTAGGACATGGGTAGTTTAGGATGAGCTTGTTGTTCAGGCGTACATCATTTGCTTGGTCTATGGTTCTTTTCACCAATGTGTAGCGTAATTTTTAAAGTAACTGTATAATCGAAAGCAGTAGGTAGTAGCGAGTCCTATATTTCGAGTCAAAATTGATACCTAGTATATTTTTCTGCACGTTTTTAGTTTCATGCCCATAAGGTCCGTATCAGATCTACAATTTTTAAAAGGATAGTGTGTGTGCTGTATTTTTTTTGAAAACGAAAACATTATAGATTATATACATATTTTACGCCTATTAAAATTAAAAATTATCATATAGAAAATAGTTTATGGTTGTTCATTAAACTACAATCTGTTAAAATACATATTTCAATTTTTTTTATAGCATAAGGTTGACTAACTACCACACAGTCCGCTGATGGTAAGTGGATGCTGTGGCCCATCGACATCTACATTTATCCTCGATTAGGAATCAAAATGGAGATTCGCTGTCACCCCTGAGGACTAAGTAAAATGGGTCTCCGGTTCTCAACACTCACCATACGAAACACAGCAACAATTTTACGCTGGTATTATGTGAGAGCGTGGTCGTACCCCGGTCGAACCGACACATTCGTGCTACAACCATAATATAGTTGTAGCGTGGCTCTACCTAAGATCTTTTAAAAGTACGTCTTTGGGCTCTACCACGTTTTATGTAAAGCTGCGTATCCACCAAAAATGTTGACAACAGTTATGTTTCCAACAAGCGTCTCCACCGAAGGAATAAATGTTTGCAACAAGCGTATTCCTTTGATGTTGCCGCCGAAAATGGAAACACGGTTCCCGACATTGTTTCAAGTTTTGTTGCCAACACTAGGTAATTACAGAAACGTTTGTACACGCAACACGTACAGGCAACACGTGTTGGCAACTGTTGTGTTGGCAACAAAACTTTGGTGGAGACGCGACTTTAGGTTTTATAATGTTTACGTGGGTGCGTGCGTGTGTGTATGTTTGGAGTGTGCGACATTATAAAGCATGCACGGTAAAATATTACCTAGATAGGTATGTATAAGTAGGTTATGAGTATATTAAAGAAAGATATTGATAAACATAGTTGCGTACATAAAACGGCAGATATCAGTGTGTCCGAATTTCTAAACGAAAGGGAAGTATGTCACGCGGAAGTAATATAGTTATCAACGTGACATGAATAGCTAATTAATTTAACGCGATAACATACCTACCGCTGTCATTTGCGGACAAAATATGCGATTATAGTATGTGCCAAATCGATTGAGAAAAACGGACAATGACCTTTCGGTCGTTTAACCAGGGGTTACAAACCTTCAATATATAGGCACATTTTATATGTAGTACTTTCTTTATTTATAATGATTTTTTTATAATGATTGATATAATATATATTTATTAACTATTATTAAAAAGTTATGTGAAAGATCGCTGTAGAAGAAAAATCATCTATTGTTATAAAGTACTTTATTCATTTAACAACAAAAAACATTAATTTATAACACATATAAAGATTCGAGTGATAACGACACCGAATAAGTACGTACTTATGCAAAAGATAAAACTTTATTTTTAATATTATATAAGAACTTTATTTTTATTCGGTGCAATCATCACTCGTATCTTCACTTGATGAACTATCTGTAACATTAATTATAAAGCGATCTGCAGTTTGGTCAATTCTATCATCCATGCCACGCATTTTTTGTTCAACCTTAAGGACATGCTGAACACAGTTTTTCCATTTATCTGGCGTGATTTGAGTTAAACCATCTTTAAGTAAATTTTTAACATCTTTTAACTTGAAAGTTGTATTTTTTCGTGCAACGTACCCTTTCACATCTGCCCACACAAGTTCAATGGGGTTAAGCTCACAGTGATAAGGAGGTAACCTTACCACTGTGATGCTTTTTTCTTTTGCCATCTCGTCGGTGACGTAACTTCGATAGTTATCTTTAACTGCCTTTATTTTTTCCATTAAGTGGGTCTTTGTGTCCGAGGGCACGTATGCGATCTGTTTAGATTCTAGCCATTCCTGCATATTTTGTTTCCGCCAAGACATTGTTGGGGTTTTTTCTAAACGTCTGGAGTGGTAACTAGCGTTATCCATAACTATGACATCGCCGCTTTGCAGTTTTTCTATTACTTTTCTAAACCAGTCCTCGAAATGGAGAGCGTCCATACTCTCATGGTAGTCACCAGTAGATGATGATTCAAATACCCAATCACATCCCTCCAAAAAGCCATTTTCATTGCCAACGTGTACAACTATTAATCGCTTTCCTTTACCCGAAGGGGCTTTCGCGCCAGTAGAGTAGCCTTCTAACCGTGATTGACGAGAAGATTCAATTGTGGTGTCTTCCCATACCTTTCCCATAGTATGACCTGCGTTAATCCATGTTTCGTCAAGGTAAAAAATGTTACGTCCCTCGTTTCTTAATATTTGTATTTCTCTCAAATATCTGGTACGCCACAGAACTATCTCTGGGCGATCTATTAGACCACTTTTTCTGTTTCTCTTTATATATTTGAATTTTAAATGGCGCAACACACGTCGCAGGGAAGTTTTGCTCAAGTTTGGCAACTGGTCATCTTGATTTATACTGAGCAAAATTTTGTCTAAAGTCGGTAATTCTCCTGCAAGAAAGAACTGATGCACTTTCGCTCTTATAGCCGATTTATCAAAATCGTCCAACTTGTTAATTACAGACTTTTTTCTTTTATTAATTATTCCCTTTTCTGGTATTTTATGGGAATCTCTATACACGCTTAATACGCGATATATAGTGCTCTTGCTGACTCCTGAGATCTCCGAAACCTTTTCTACCATATTAACGTTTGAAGGATACACGTCTTCGGGCCAGGTGTTTTTGACATATTTGTATACATTAATGATAATCTCTTGTTCCCCGACCGACAAAGTGGTAGGTTTTCTCTTTTTTACTGGTGACGTTAAAGGTGCTCCAGAAGATGGGCCTGTAAATAAATGACAAAAATATACTACCATAGTACTACATCACATAAATACATATTGTTTTAGAAAATAAATACCACATGGTCACATAAAAAGAGCGCTTTAAGAAATAGAAAGGCTACGTCGTCGCATTTGTACCTATTTGTACGTACCTGCTACGTTTATTATGGGTCGGCGACGTCTCTTTCCACTTGATGTTGAAGGACCGGGTCCTTCACCAAATTCTCCTGAACTCATGTCGATTTAGTAACGACCGTCACAGTAAAACTAATATAACAGATTCAAAAAACAAAAACTTAACGATATAACAAATTTAACAGTAAAAACTCAACTAAAACAATGCAATGAATGCTATGAATTACCTGAGACGTACACACGCAAGCGCTATCCGAACACGAATGAAAACAAAATGGCGGACCGGCCCAAAAAAGGTGACGCATCTCTGGCTGCCATTGTCACGTTTCTTTTAGAACGAACTGACGTAACGCGCGTTTTGTTTATTTTAAAGGGATGAATTTGCAAAAGCTCAATATGGTGATTATATTGCTTCAAATATTTTTTTAATATGAAACTGTTATTAAATGAATTGCTGCGTTACTTACCATAAATTGAAATATAAAATATAACACATTTTTCGCGATGTACCGTAAGATTTTACTATGTTTATAGGAACCACAGACAATATTATTTAAGAAACAAAAAAACAAAACATATGTGCTGACCTAGAAGTGGGAATAATATCAATATTTAAATATTGTTATCACATCTAAATTGAGATTTTGTAAGTTACGCCTTTTGACACTCGGCTCATATCTGAGGTCATTGTCCGTTTTTCTCAATCGATATGGCACATACTATAGTACAAAAATATTTACTACGCAAGTCCGTTATCAAAATATTGCTTGGGATTGATCTGAATGCTCGTAAGGTGACCTTAAATGTCAAAAAATGACATGCCAAATAAATAAATAAATAAACTGTTCTTAAATTTTGAATAAAACATTATTAACGTTATGTGTTTTTTTTACTACAAATACGCTTTGAATAAAACTACTTTTACGGATTTTATCGCGTTTAATTAGGTTATTTTGTATTCCCGACGTATGGGGGACCTAATTAAACGCGATAAAATCCGTAAAAGTAGTTTTATTCAATGTGTAGTGTTCGCGTAAATATAAGAAATCATTATACAAATACGCTATTAATCCTTTTTATAACTAACTATGCCCGATATGCGTTGAAAGGCCTCATTTTTGTCGGAATCGGAAACCTTAAGCGGCCTCGGCGTACAATCAGTCACTCAAGTTTCATCGTAATCCGGATAAATGGTATAATAGAAACGTATAGAAGACGAACAAAAAAATACGTAACTTTTTTTTGTCGGAAGCCTTCGCGGGCGCGCTTACTACGACTTACCAAAGTATCACCGTAGCCCGCTTGAATGAAATAGAAACGCATATATTACAGTCTAAGTTTTTATACGGATCTTAGGTAATAATTAATTTCAACATCTTCAAGATTTTACGAAAGTTTTATACGAAAATTTATATGAAGTCAACCTTCAGCCCGATTCTGTCTCTTGCAACATCTTCAAGATACAGTCATAATCATAATGCAGTAGTAGCATACATCACCGGATATCATTATCATATATCATCACTTAGCCCGATCTACGGATTGTACAGATCACCACTGCATATAGCCAGGCGGAGTCCTACATTTTTTTTATAAGATAAGGGTGACAAACGAGCACACAGTACACCTGATGGTAAGTGGTTGCTGCGGCCCATAGTCATCTACATCTGTCCTCGATTACGAATCAAAATGCAGATGCCTCGTCACCCTTGAGGACCAAGATGGAATGCCTCTTTACCAGTAAAAATGGCATCCGGTTCTCTACACCCACCATGCGAAACAGAGCAGCGTTAAATGCTATTTTACACTGGTATTCTGTGAGAGCGTGGTCCTTCCCCGGTCGTGCCGACCCATTCGTGCTACAACTATACTACTGATATTGCTGCAGCATGGCTCTATCACGTAAGTTGTATTTACCTACGTTAATGCACCAAACTAGCTTTTTTTTTATAGGATAAGGGTGAAAAATGAGCACACAGTCCACCTGATGGTAAGTGGTTGCTGCGGCTCATAGACATCTACATCTATCCTCTGTTACAGATCAAAATGCAGATGCGTTTTCACCCGTGAGGACTAAGATGGAATGCCTCATTTCCAGTAAAAAAGGCCTCCGGCCACCTGCACTCACCAAACAAAACGCAGAGGTAAAACTCTACTTCACGCTGATACTCTGTGAGGTCGTGGTACCACCCCGGTTCGAGCCGGCCCATCCATGCGACAGCAAAAGCTGCCGCCTGGCTCTACCACTGTTACCTGTGTTTAAGAATCTTACCATCAACGATATTCGGAATTCGAATCTGGTATGACATAGCCATATTATGTCAAGAAGTTTCATTTGGGATGTTCAGAATGCTTTGAAGTTCCTGTAGCGATTCTGACATGATTACGATATCATCAACAAAGCGCAAGTTTGAGATGTGTTCACCGCTTACATTGATGCCGCGTCCATTCCAGTTTAGTGTCTTAACATTTTTAGTACATTAGTTTCAGATATATAACGTTAACTGTTACACTCCAAGCTACATCTGGATTTCTTTTATTAGACCGCCCTATACTTAAGCGGACATCGAAATCCGATCCGTCGGTAGGAATGACAGGTTAGTAGGACACTGGCTTTGTCGTATTTAGAGTCAGGTTACCGATTCTGTGAGGAACATAGTCCACTGTAGTGACTTTCGATCTCAGCGAGACCTTCAGGCTTCAATCTGATAATTTTGCCATTGTATTCCTTTAGTGTCGGTAATATGAAACCCCTTATGCGCCGAGCAAAGACTTTGAGTGCCTTGTTTCGATCTATTGCCTCTTAGATAGGCGACGCATTAGAAAGCTGCAGGTCCTGCAGTATAATTTTATCCCAAGCAAGGTGACCAACTTTTCTAATGGCACAGATGGCGATACCTAACGTCTCTTTTGCATAAGCTGGAGTATATTTTCTTAGATCTTAGATTTCCGCATACACACATATAACACTTAAAATTGTCGTTAACAATTCAATTTTAAGTGCTGGTGTTGGCGAGGAACGAACATGATTTGCTCGCCTACAGCCCGAAAGAGTCGGCTAGATCGCGGAAGGAACGTTTGCATTACAGCATGAAATAGCAGCATAATACAACTATGTTTCTTACGGCCAGTGACAAGAACCGTAGACACTTTTTACTTTTAATTTTAACGGGGTAATTAAGAAAAAGTTAAAGAAAATTTATTCTAAATGAATGTAAGTATTGATGTTTTCCTGGTCGATTTCGACCTAGATGATAACTTTCGATAACAGAACAGTCGCAATTTGCGCAAATATCTATGCGTCAAAAAGCTCTATATTAACAAAGGCAAACACTAATGAACGATTCCGAACCGTTTTCATAGAAACTTCTGTCCGTTTCTAAACAAACGACAAAGACACTATTGATTGCACTATAAAGTTATTATATTGCAATCGATATTATCAAATATAAACGCAAACAGTGGCACTCCCCCGTCGTATCCTATGTGACGGTTATTACGCTATAAAATCGGAGGGAGGTTGTGATGGAGTCGGTATTAGAGACACGAAGACAATCATAACATAACTTCGATTACAAGTCATTTCTTGAATTACATGTGTTTATTTTGGCCTGGTTTCGAAAATTCATAAAAGTAAAGTGAAATTGCAGCCTATATCCCACGGACGGGTCCCCTGTAATTTCCGAGTGTTACGAAATAGGAATATAGAGCGATTAGACCGCCGTGCTGCTCCGGTGGGTGTTGGCGGACTTCATATGTCCTCGAAGTATTACACCCAGACGTGCAGGTTTCCTCACGATATTTTCTTTCACCGCCGTACTTTAGCACTCAAAAATGCAATAAAACAATTAAATTGGTGACGGCAGTGATCAAACTTAGGTTGCACACGTAGTTTGAAAACACCGAGCGCTTTACTCCTGAGCTAGTATAGGTTGTAATCAAGCTGTAATGTAATATGTATCAATACTCACATGTCACAAACACCAAAACAAAACGGGTAGCAGCTTCGCCATGTTTAAGTGCATAGTCTGAAGTCAATTTGGATTTCACGTACGGCCAAACAATGTTCATGGGCACGTAGAATTGCAATCCGTATGACAGAAATATGGACAATGCCATCACAGCACGGACACTTTGCGCCAATCTAAAAATATAGACGTTCGAAAATTGGTCAATTATTAACTGGATTATAATAGTATTATGATTACTGGATCTAAAATAGTATTCTGCATAACGTACAAATCATCTGGTAGATTAAGAGTGATGCTGCCATGAACATTATCTCCATATTTCAAGTAACCAAAAAATCCGATGGCCGTATACAGTACTGCTACTATGACCATTCCGGTATTGAGGACGCCAGTCCAACCACCAAAGTCTTCTGGTGTCTTCATGTTATTTTCAAGAGGCAAAACCTGAAAATATATGTCATATAATTCATAACAAGGTAAGTAATTAATGTATAAGTTTAAATACGATGCTGACCGTGTAGTGGCAGTGTAAGAATATCCACTATCCCATAATGTCCCGAGGAAAACAATCCAGAGGATGTGCAGTAGCGTCTGTTTTTTTATAGAATATGGGTGACAAACGAGCACACATCCACCTTTTTTTATATAATATAAGGGTGACAAACGAGCACACAGGCCACCTGATGGTAAGCGGCTGCTGCGGCCCATAGACATCCACATCTATCCTCTATTACATATCAAAATGCAGATGCGTTGTCACCCGTGAGGACTAAGATGGAATGCCTCATTTCCAGTAAAAAGGGCCTCCGGCCACCTGCACTCACCAAGCGAAACGCAGAGGTAAACCTCTACTTCACGCTGGTATTCTGTGAGGTCGTGGTACCACCCCGGTTCGAGCCGGCCCATCCATGCGACAGCAAAAGCTGCCGCGTGGCTCTACCACTGTTAAACCACCTGATAGTAAGTGGATGCTGTGGCCCGTAGACATCTATATTTGTCCTCAATTAAGAATCAAAATGCAGATGCGTTGTCACCCCTGATGACTGAGATGGAATGCCTCGTTTCCAGTAAAATGGGTCGCGTCTTCCTAATAACAACTAAAAAATAAAAGCTGCTGTTGCCTACCCGCCTGCCAAGCGTGGCAACTATGCTAAATATTCCCCGTACGAGGCAATCTATGGGGGAGGTCTATGTTTAGCAGTGAACTTTTGATAGGCTGTACCGTTACTGTAACGTTACAAATCGCATCTGTTACTGTTACGTAGGCTGTAACTGTAACAGTAACAGGTATGTTCCCAGTTCCCACTACTAACTTCCCCTTTATTGTTAAATTGTAAGTTCACTATATTTTGTTTGAATTAACTTCACAATCGAACGAACGAAAACTAAATCAGGTATTCATAATGCAATTATGAATATTTTTTATTAAGTATATATTTTTATATACATGATATTATCTCTAATATCTCTTCCCGACATATGCGTCACAAAAGTTCACCAACGTATGAATATACAAACGTAAAAACATGATGAGTGACTCATCCTTTATATTACCTATAGTAGAATAGAAGGGGACTTCATGGCCCTCAAAATGTTGAAATATATAGAAATTTATACCTCAAAACTTGAAAACGAGACTGTACAACCAGTGCGTGTTGCCAGTGAAGACCTATGGAACTGAGACGTGGTCCTGAAGGAGCAGTGAACTGCTGGCCGAATAAGGAAGCT
This sequence comes from Parnassius glacialis, assembly GCA_033319125.1. Taxonomy (NCBI): domain Eukaryota; kingdom Metazoa; phylum Arthropoda; class Insecta; order Lepidoptera; family Papilionidae; genus Parnassius; species Parnassius glacialis. The sequence continues at coordinate 27,939,593 of JAVANC010000010.1, read as the reverse complement.
CAAGGTTCCTCAGCGAGCTATGGAGAGGGCTATGCTCGGAGTTTCTATGTGTGATAAACTTAGAAATAAGGATATCCGCAGGAGAACCAGAGTGACCGACATAGCCCAACGGATTAGTAAGCTGAAGTGGCAATGGGCCGGCCATATAGGTCGAAAAACCGGCAACCGATGGGGAAAAAAGGTTTCCGAGTGGCGGCCTCGTACCGGCGGCTGAAGTGTAGGGCGTCCCCCCACTAGATGGAGTGACGACCTGGTACGACATGGAGGAAGTCGATGGATGCAGGTGGCTCAGGACCGTGTTTTGTGGCATTCCTTGGGGGAGGCCTATGTTCAGCAGTGGACTTGTGAAGGGCTGTAATGATGATGATGGTGATGATAGAAATTTGGTGTTTCAAATATCGCTTTATGATATCGCAAATGTTATTAATCTAAAAGCTGAGATTAAACTTAGTTATACCCTGTGTGTTATAGGAAAGCGTGCCATAAGACCTAAATATAAAGGTTTAAGAATTTAAATCTAAATCATAAAAAAGAAATTTATCGTGCCGTAAATAATCCATTCCTTGAAATGACGTGTACCAAGGGTGAATTAATCGCATTCTCTACTGACAGACGGTATATTGTAATTCCAAGCATATCAGACTAGACGCCTTTTATATAAATTGCTACGACAGCCTGTCGCCTCTTTGATTATTTTATTTATCAGAATAATATTATGGCAAGAGATTATGTAATGTGTTCACAGTACCCGGAGGATAAATAATTATGTAAGTAATAAATTATTCAAACTGAAATTCCCATGGTTAAAGTTTATGTAGATACGCACGACTTCGTCCGCGTTGCTTGAAATCATATTAACAAAGTTTTCGTATATGCGAAGGAAAAAACATCAAAAAGATCGCATATACTTTGCTTAAAAATTTTCTTTGTTAACAATGTTATTCGTTGCTCCGTTTGTAGTTAAAATATATAAATTATCTGGGTTAGTAACGGGAGAGCAAGCGACGTACAGTTAGTTGCCGTGTGAAAGTCCCCGTATAAAAATCGTTGTTTCTTAAAATTTTAATAACTTTATTTTAAATAAAGAAAATTACTTTTAAATAAGGGCCATGTGTCTAAGAAATAAAACTTAGAAAACCTAATTGAAATCTATCCAGTAGTATTTCCGTGATGCGCACACAACTGCACACCTCTATCATTTTATTCATATAGAAGAAGAAGATAGATTACTTTAGAAAGAAGGTGTACAATGTAAAATCAAATTACTAAAATATTGATATTAATTTCAACTTTATACCTACACTTTCATGATAAAAAGGTCATAAGAGACGAATAGACGGACAGATGAACAACAAAGTGATCCTGTAAGGGTTGTTTTTTTTTCTTTTAAGGTACCGAACTCTAAAAAGAAGAAGTAATCAAACCGTTTCAGCCATTTCCGAAAAATCAGTGAACATACAAAAAAGAGAGTCGAATATAGAACCTTCTCGTTTTTTGAACTCGATTAAAACCATTGATTAAAACTGACCGTTTTAACAATAGATACCTAATGATTTATTATCAAAAAGGAGTGCATAAGCAATTTTCGGAAGAAAAACAACTCGTCATGATTCTGAAGTCAGTGACAGTCATTTTCTGCCGACTTCCAAAAAGGAGACGGTACTCAATTCGAGTGTATGTTTTTTTTTTTTTTTTATGTGTGTTACCTCATAACTTTGTACTGGGCGAACCGATTTCGATGATTCTTTTTTTATATGAAAGCTGATAGTTCTCGTGTGGTCCCATATGAATTTGATCAAGGTCAGACCAATGGTTATTGAGTTATTCTAAAAGAACCTATATTAATAAATATTGAAGTCGGCTGTACAAAATTTTTAATTTTAAATTATATCAAGTCGTTCTCTAAGTATTTTTGTTATATCATACCATTTTTTACCAACGGAAAAACGCGAGGGCGACGGAAAGAAAGGTTTTTTTTTTCTAAATAAGACCATGTTTGACTTATAAACCACATTCGACTATTCCATCTGGTGATGGATCCCTAGATGGTAAACGCACTGTCCTAATGATACAGAGGCCTATTCACTCTTGCCTTAATGACGCCCAGATTGTAATCGGACGGAAAGACAGACGCCGGCAAATTATTCCACTACTTCGCTGAACGCATTACGAACGACGAAGTAAACAGTTTGGTTCGAATGCTTGGAATATCGACAATAAAGGCGTGATGGCCTACCGACCGCCTGGACGTCCGATGGTGGAAAGAGAAGGAAGAAATTAAAGCATGTAGTTCCTGCCCATACTCTCCGAAGTGGATCCTATATAATACCGGGCGGCTAGCTACTCTTTGCTTATGCTCGAGACTGACAAGATTGGTTCTAACCAAATCAAGGTCAACAATAATCCTTTAAACTGAGTCCGGTCCGGACGGTGCTATGTTGAATTTTGCAGGACCAGTCCTTAAGTAACAACAATACACTTATCATAATATTTATTAGAAAAATTCTTATTTATCAAGAAACAGGTAGAAACTATTCTCTTATTTAGTAATCGAGAACCGCTCGACGAGAGGCCGAACGCTTGTCGTCGAAATTATGTTACAACGTAATATATTATTAAACTTACGCAGAAAAAATTGTAATGGACAAATATAGTAAGAAGCGCAGACTCCAGATATCAAATTTTGTTTTAATAAAAATTGTTAAAACAGGGCTCTTATTAGTAGAGTTCCCGTCAGAATTGCCTTATTTGTTATGCGTGTTGACGCAAACACTCCCAGACGCCTACACCTACATTTTACTATCGTTTCGCCACTTATTGATTTTCAGATAATTATTGCGCCATACACCAGCAACCTCAAGATTTCCCTGGCATTTCCTTTGATATATTTTACAAGTAACATACTTGTACGAGAAGAAGAAAGTTAATCGAAAAAACAATATCAAGACGATAAATTAAATAATTTTACAATAAAAATATAAATTCATACATTTTACATTACTACTAAAAAAATATTTTAAAACTACTAAATTACTTCGACCACTTTAGAATAAAAGGGAAGCTGATATGCTTATTGTTTATGCCTGTAGACAGACTTCTAGACGACGGAAATTTCCCTAGTTGGAATAACCTAACGACATAATGTATGTCAAGCGATGTCAGCGAGTAGATTGGAAAGTTATTAGTTAGTTATTGCCACTTATAGTTTTAGTACTTTATGTTCAATGCAATTACATTTATCTGGGACTAGTGGCAAACCCGATTTTATTACACCTTAACCTTTTTCTATTAGGTATCCTTACTTAAAATATGCACGTATTGTACACAAAAACTTTTCTCAAGAAATCTCGGCAATTCCGGCAACTACTTTTAAAATTTTAAGCAAATACCCAGCCGGACAAGTAACACTAATATATTCATTAGTGATTTCCCTTATCCAATCCACTCTTACAAAGTCAACGAGACGTGTTCTTTAAGGCGCACCTAAGAAAAGGTTTTGCTATAAGGCGCTTACATGCTTATGCAGGCGTCAGTCAATTCCATCAGTCATGAATTACACATGAATGTTAGAATCATAATGACATTAGACATTGTCAAATTTAACTACCGAACATCGCGACAAAATTCGCTATACTATCCATACCATTTGGATGATTGGCGGTCGACCACTGTGCGATTTAGGATTGCGACATAAGTTTTTTCCTCGCACAACTTCTTTGTGGAATCGGCTACCACCAGCGACGTTTCCATATCGATACGTCTTAGGGAGCTTCAAGAAAAGAGCCTACACTATTTTAAAAAGCCGGCAACGCGCCTGCAACACCCATGGTGATGCCGATCTTCACGGCCGGCGGTAGCCACTCAAGATCACGAGAGCTACATGCTCGTTCGCCCCATAAATAAAAACTATACACTCATTCTGACTGATGTCATATGTGTGATGTTATCATAAGAAATAATTTGCAGGAAATACACGTTACGATTTGTGATAAAATGGTCATTCATTCTAGAAAAGCTTGTAAAAAGAAAGCATTGGGTAAAAGTCTGGTTATTGAAAAGGGGTTTTATAAACATTTGAACTTATTGGTCGAAATACGGAACTCGCAAGAGGATAATGTCTATGCGAATTATTTTTGCATGAAAGATGCCTAATTTGATAACATTTTGGTCTTGTTTTCTAGGTGAACCGATTTTGATGATTCTTTTTTATTTGGAAGCTGGAGCTTCTTATGTGGTCGCATATAAATTTGATCAAGATCTGACCTGTAGTTTCTGAGTTATCCTTAATAATGCGTATTTAATTAACTTCGACTGCATTTTATTTATAGTGAAGTCGGTTATACAACATTTAAAATTTTACTTTTACACTTGTTTTAAAATAAAATTCTTCTCTAGCTATAGAACATTAGACAGGAGTGACGGTGAAGGGCTGCGGACATAAGGCATTTCCGCGTGATCTGCATCTTTATTTTCATCATTGTCTGCACACTTTCCGACGGGTAATTAACGAAATTTGTATGACAAAACATCAATTATCCAGCTATTCATCAATCAATTTCATGCATCAGTCTTTACACTAGACAGTAGGATATCCGTCAGGCGTAGCAGTGACTATGGTAAAACTATCAGCCAAACCTACTCTAAGGTACGGTAGGTTAGGTAAGGCAGGTCTAAGGTACGCCGAATCGTGTAAGGTACACCTAAAGAGTGATGCATAGATGTGTATGAGATAAACCGTACGTCGCCAAAACACGGAGAATGTATTTGCATGAAATAAAGTGGGTTGGCACTTCCGAGTCCAAGATTAATGAACATACAGGGAAATATGTTGACCATTAAGTAAAGCGGTTGTGATAGGCTAGACTAAAAAATTATTTGTAGCAACAACAAATTACTTTCTACATCATCAGCCTGCAGTCCACAATTACACACGGGTCTCTTCTATTATGAGATGGATTTCTCATTATTGCCTTGGCAATAGACAATTAGAAGCTGTGAGATTTTTCTGGTATTTCTCATAGTCTTAGTTACAATCCCACAGGATGAAATGGGCTGATTGATTGGATTACACTGTCACCACACAGTTAAATAATAAATAATATAATTTAACATAATATATAGAATCATTTTATATCAAACACAACATAACACAGTTATCAGTGCAATAAATAATAAAAACTCACCACTCCAATGCCCTCAAACGCATAGATAGCAGTCCCAAAGTACAAAGGTAAGTGATGCCAACCTGCAAATGCTTTCACTGTACTGGTATGTGGCAAATTTTGAAGTATGTAGTAAAATGTTATCACTAGGCCCCAAGCAGTCATTATGGAAGCAATCAGAGAAACTGGAGTCAAATATTTTAAGTTCTTCACCATTGCCAATGCCAAAATACAAGGAAATAATATAGCCAGGTAAGTGTGTACAGTGAGATTAACGTGGAAATATTGCATTGTATCTTGAAGGTTAGTAGCCACAAACAAAAAGTACACACAGCAAAATCCCAATTGTGTTATTACCAAAAATACATTGACAATATTCCTGAAACAATTAAATAGTTTTTATGTGAATATTTTTCTTGACTTATTTATTTTATTGGAATTGTAAAAGTGATATGATTTATTGAGGCAGGAATTACAGTGCATATTATTGTGATAAGTTACAACTATCAGTAATTTATAACAGTATAATTTGTTATTTGTATCAATGAAGTGGAAAATTACATGACATTTGTTTGATAGAATTCAAATGGAATTTATGGATTTGAATTATATCAATAATATATTCTAAAGAACCCTGTACATGTCACTGGTTTAACAAATTCCTGCACAGCCAAAAACTTTGAGAGATGAAGATATTAGTCACTATGATAGCTGTTATGGAGGGAAACCTTTTAGTAGTGAGCCAGCACAGTAAAAGAGATTCAGCACATTGCCGATTGGATCAGGAAGCATTTATGACATTTTATACCAACATCTTCACATGAGGAGGATAGTTGCGCCATTCAGTGCCATACAGCATCACTGACTCTCAGAAGCAGGCTCACGTGGAATGGTGTCAAACATGATTACTACATTTGAAGCAGGCTCGTCAGGTTTACAACATTATTAAAGGACACAACTTTCTGAGGAGCCCATGTTATAGCCTATTATGAAAATTACAATCTGAGTAAAACACTTAAAAGGCAAAAAAAAATTTTTATTCCCTTTTTAGTGTAAATATTACTACAATTTTCCTTTGAATGGCTTTAGATTTTTGTAATGTTGAAATTTATATTAAATTTTATTGTTTTGTTTCTCAATAACATTAAATGTTAGAAATGTTTCTCTAATTTGGTTGTTCTCATAGAATATTAGAAAAAATGATAGATACCTATTTATTCTGTATTACTGACATATTTTTTTAGTGTGTTAATAATTTGTATGTTAAAGTCAACAAATAGGAATTTAATATTTAGAGAGAGACCTAAAACAATATCTTTAGTTAAAAAGATGTAATTATTTGTTATGACATTCGGGGCTATTAGAAACTAAACAAATCTATTAATGCGCACTCCCCTTATCTTACCGGATTAGTGACATTCACACCACAATCAGTTTTAATATATACCTACATAGTTGATAAATAAACAGTTTAAACACAAATAACATATTTTCCACTGCTTATTTAGGTTGCACAAAACATTAACAAACAACTGAATCTACACTAAACATTTATATCACAACGATAACGAAAAGCGTGTGAACTCTCAATTATTGAAACATATCTTAATCTTTAAAATGTCATATTCTTTATTTATGAATTTATTTATAAATAGAGCTTTAGCTTTTTTTTATTATATAATAGTATTTTATAACTATATGCAGGAAAATAGACTTCGTTCATCACCCAATAATAATGTAAAGCTTGACATCGATCGTGGAATATTATTGAGAAAAAAATTATTACAAATTTTACTAATAAGGAATGCTTTTGACATTTAAGTATGGAAGATTTATATTCAATTAGAAACATTTATCTATTATTACAATTTTTATGTTTTGTAAGATAAATTTAAATTTAAAAAATTATTAAAATATTTCAACATGTACATGGCACATTCTTCAAAAGGCCTATATTCTGCAGTGGATTAAAAATACTGATAAACTGGTAGAAGAATAACATTAAAATACAATACTTAAATGTTATGACATATATGCTGTATGGATAAAGAATGGGATTAGAAATGGCGGCTCATTGAGCACATACTGTCAACATGCACAGTACCAATTACGTAAATCCATAACGGAATATTGTTATATTATTTGGTAATTTGGAAATCTTCTGTTAATGGGGAAATATTTGAAATTAATTGTATACGCAGGTAGGTATATTATTTCCCACCCAAGAGAAGACAGCTCTGGCTTGATCTATTAATATGGCATTATTAAGTCATTAAAGACCATTTACTTTATCTTTTCAATATTTCTATTTTAATAAAATCTTTAAATTTTTCAGATAAAATTTAGTCTAGATAACTCTTGGTATTACTCTCTATTTGTTCATGAAGTATAGTTACAATCAGTTCAGCTATTCCAAAGATTAGCTTGGAGAGACAGACAGACAAACCAAAACTTAGAAAATGGTTATTCATATCTCAATAGCACGTAAATATTTTATTATATTTTAAATAAATAAATAAATAAATACAAAAATATTAACAAACAAAATCAAAAATAATTATGAAGAAAGTTTTCAGAAGGCGTTGTAGCTTTAAATTACCAAAACTGGACTGAAGTTCTAGGATGTATGAAAATACACATATTGCAATGTTTTTTTGCAGTCTACCAGTGAGTGTGAACATAGATAGCGACAATGTGCAAGCGAGAAGTCAATAGAGGCTATGCCATTTTCAATCACATTATTTAACTGCACAGGTAGTACATGCAATGTTTTTAATATATATGATATAGGTAAAATTAGAATACATAAAATTATTTATACCACTTAATACTAAACAAAATTTTATACTCACTTCATCTTTTTAGCATGTGATCGTAATGATACAGGTCCCATAGCAAAAGCATCTTCAACAACTTCTGCAAAACTCATTGCTGGTCTTTCATTTCTTATGCAAAGCTCGTTAGAACATCGAACTAATATATGCATACAGTGTGTACATATAGCTCCCATAAATAAAGTGCCAAAAACACCTAAATAAAAAAAGACTGTCAATAAAGAGATGTGATATTTTGAAATTATTGCAAAATATTTAATAGTTATTTAAATAATTCAAATTTCATAACACAAATTGTTTTTCCCGTAAGTAATATAAATAAGAATTATATTTTTTAAATTTATAATCAATACAATTAATAACTGTGAAATTTTAATAATAATAACTTTACAAGTTTTACTACAGATTATTACTAACCAAAAAATAGCCCTGCATTTTTAAAAGCATCGGGCATTGCCAAAATACCCGTGCCAATATTTCCTTTAAGCAAATGTATCATAGTATCAAAGTTAGACGTGGGATGTTCAAGGCATCTTTCAGAAGCAGGATGGTACTCATTTTTCGTCTTTTCAGCTTTAGGTGACAGTACTGGCCCTGTCCCTAACTCTACGGTTTGAATTTCTGTATTGTCCAGAGGACTGCTTGGTCCTATAAGTAGTGGTTGCTTTTCGTCGCTCATTTTTATTTACGTGATAATCGATAAATTCAAATGATCACACAATTTTTCACATCATATAAATAATAACTTTCTAATCATGAGATCTGGTCACAGACGAATAAATATTAAGTTTGCAAGCCTCTAGCGCATAATTTGGACACACTAAACCTCTTAAGCAAAACAAGTATATTTTTTCTTTGCTTTACACTCCCAGATTAACTAGGCATGAAAGTTACGGATTACGGAGTCTTCCTTATACATTACTATTCTCCGCTAGGAGTAAAGTATTCTGTGATTACTATACTCTTTGTACGGAGTTACGCTAACTGACCAGCGACCAGTGACCAAAAACCACAAACTAATAAATCGTTTCCGAGTTTCTGACTGACTGACAGTGACAGAGTAACAGTCAAATGACAATGACAATTTTTTTTATCACTGGCTTTACGGATCTGAGTTCTAGTCCTTCTGAGCCTGAAGTTACAATGTATAATTATCCTTCATAGTATACTGCTTCACAATATGTTGATGCGTAACATTGTGCAGCCCTTAGGAGATTTTGACGGCAACTTGAACAAACAGATAGCTGACAGTTAGCGATGGTATCTCAAGGCGCCTAAGTAGACAGACACCTTATCTTGAGAATCACATCACCATCAGAGCACTTGTTTCACCGTTTCCACTAATAGTTCACATACGCAAACACTTAATACACAAAACTGCATCATTTTAATGTATCAAAATCCACTTCAAACCATTATTTAAACAATAATACAAGAGCAGCAAACCGCTGCCGGTCAATTGTCATTGTCAACCAAAGAATAACTGTCCTATTGACAACAGAACAGACATGAACAGATCATTATTATAACTATTAAGCCTGCTTTTCTCAATGGGATATAAATAATATATATTATAAGTCGAGATATAAATTAATATCGCTCACCGTACTTTTTAATGGAACAGTTTACACTGAGATATAATATATATTACTTCTCATACTATAAAAATTTTTTCGATCAACCGAGCGATATTTTCATATTATATTTCACCCCGTGTACCCCGCACACCGTTCTGCACCGCCACAGAACGGTGTGCTGGGTACAGAGTGTAATCTAATGACGAACGCACACTGGTTAAAAGATATATCTCACAGTATGAAAGCCAATCGCGGGATATTATTTTTTTATAGGTATTATGTACTGAAGTGGAGTGTATGAATTTAATGTTGCTAAACTGGTTGCTAGTGGACTGTATGACTGACTAACTGATTGAGGTACTACGCTAGGGGACTGCTCAAAGGAAAGATGGTACTGATGACTATACTGTATTTAATTATTTACAAATGCGGCACTATTAACTATATATACAGCGAGGGGTGTCTTCACTTTTCAATCTTCTATGGAGTCTTGATTTCTTCGCTTGCTGTTGTCTTCAAGTGCCGCTTCCGAAATGAACAGCTCATAGACCAAAACGCCCTTCGTATATCTCGCAGGAGAGCGTCTCAGTTTGTGAGTAGCGTCGTAAGGCGATGCCGCGCGCTTATTGGTCGGCGACATCACGTGATCTGCTACGGGTGCGCGGTGCGCAACGGGGTATGAAGGGGCGACGGGGCGGCGGCTCCCCTCGCCGTCCGTAACATCCTCCCCCCGGCGTAGCCTGCGAGCCTAAGCTTCCCTCGGGATGACGGCTATCTTCCCGACGGGCCGCCGCAGCACTCCGCCCCTGGTCCTAACCTCCACGTTGCGCACCACTCCGTCTGGTCCATGAAAGGTCTTCGTCACGACACCCCGCGGCCACACGTTTCTTGGTAGGTTGCCGTCCGCAACCACTACGAGGTCCTCTTCTTGAATTTGGCGCTGCTGAGCATCTCGGAAGTCCCCGCGCGCAACCAGCGTCGGCAGGTATACTTTCACCCAGCGCTTCCAGTATTCATCGGCGAGCCCCTGCGCCGCTCTCCACGCTCGACGATCAATGGGTGCGCACGGCGCGGTGACTGGTAGGCCCGATGGTCCAAACAGTATGAAGTGGTTGGGTGTCAGCGCCTCTTCGTCGTTGATATCGACCGGTACGTGCGTCAACGGTCCAGAGTTTACTGTATTCTCTGCTTCTGTCGCTAACGTCTTCTCCCGTGGGCTCTTCTGATGCAGAGTGGCTTCGAGTGCTGTCTTCACTGAGCGCACGAGACGCTCCCATGCGCCTCCCTGGTTCGGCGCGCCCGGTGCGATGAATTTCCAATCTGTCCGCCGAGTCAGCGCGTAGTCCTTCAGCTGCGGTGCCCACTCTTCCATTGCACGTTGCAGTTCAGTATTTGCCCCATGAAAATTTGTACCATTGTCTGAGTATATGAACCGTGGCCACCTACGCCTAGCCGCCATGCGCCGCAATGCCGATATCGTCGAGTCCATCGTAAGGGAGTATACTAATTATAAATGCACCACGCGTGTCGTTAAACAGGTGAATAACGCTACCCACCGTTTTTCGTGCCGACATCCTATCGTAACTGTTAAAAGCCCGAAATAATCGATTCCGGTGTAGGTAAATGGTCGTGCGAATGTGTTCAGGTGGTAGGTCTCCTATAACCGCTGGCCGTGGTGTCGCCTTGCGTACCCTGCATCGCAGACATTTCCGCTCCACTTCTCGTACTGTCGGTCGTAATCGGAGGATATGGTATCTGGTGCCTAGGTCGTTGACCACCCTCTCCCTGTTGGCGTGGTTTGCCTCCTGAACCGCCTTCTCTACAAGCAGCTTCACGAATTGGTGGCGTCCATTCAATATGATGGGTCTCTTCATCTGGCTGTCCACGTCGGCTGCGTCGATTCTTCCCCTGGCTCGTAGTATGCCATCTTCCAGTATGGGGTCGAGCTTCCTTAGCGAGCTGCCGGTTGCCAGGTTCTTCCCCCGCTGAAGCCGACTGATGTCTTCAGCGAAGCTTTCACGTTGGCTGTGCTCTATCCACATCCGCTCTGCCCTCTGGATGTGCTGCAATGTCAGTCCGTGCGCCCTTCCTCGTATGGCATCGACGAACTGCAGTACTCGTGCTGTGGCTCTGATCAATCTTTCGTAGGAAGAGAATCTTTCTATGTCTAGCAGGTGTGGAGCGTCCTTGGTGTCGCTCTGAAGCGCCACGATTTCCTCCAGTTCTTCGTCATCCCCTGCCCTCTCTTCCTTCCGGTGAGGCCACTTATTTTCTTCCTCGTAAAGAAAGGACGGTCCGGTGAACCATTGGTCACTTTCTTCTTTGCTTACGTAGTTCATGCGCGTCGCCTGATCTGCGATGTTTTCTGCAGTCGGTATCCACCTCCATTGCTCGGGTGATGTCTTTTCAGCTATCTCCCTTAACCTATGAGCCACGTATGGGGTGTAACGCGCCGTATCATTTTGTATCCAGTGGAGCGCCGTAGTGGAGTCTGTCCAATATACTACCCTATCAGCTACCACTCTGTGCTCGCCTTGCACGAATTCCGCGAGTCGCACGCCTATTAAATTCGCCTGCAACTCTAATCGCGGTATACTTTGCGCCTTGATCGGAGTGACTTTCGCCTTGGCCGCCACTAATCGTACCCTAACAGTTCCGTCGCTGTATCGTATTCGCCAATATGCCGCGGATGCGTACGCACGTTCGCTTGCGTCGTTAAAAACATGAAGTTGACGCCCTACCACTCCCCCCGTAGGAGCATAGCACCTAGGCAGTCGCAGTCGTGACACCGCCTCGACGACTCGCAGCCAACTCTGGAACTCATCCACTGCCTCCTCGGGTAGTTCGTCATCCCATCCGACCTTCTTCATTCGCCATAGGTCTTGTAGCAGGATCTTGGCGGTGATGGTGAGGTAGCTAAGCAGTCCGAGCGAGTCAAACACAGACATGACTGCGCTTAATGCCTCTCTCTTGGTCGGTGGTCGCTGTAGCGTCTTCACTTCGTGCGGCACCCTATTCATTGACGTGTTAAAGGTCAGGGCGTCTTCGTCGGCCATCCACAACAACCCTAGGGTTCTGCCTGGGCCATCTTGCCTTAGGCCTACTTCCTTAGGCTTGCGCGCCAGTAGTTCCTCCGGCTTGTCTTCCAGTAGAGCTGCGGATTGGAATTCCAGCCTGCCAAGGTGAAGCTGGCCTTCTGATGCACTTCTGTAACCTGCCTCGCTGTGTTCACCGCTTCCTCTACCGTTGCATAGCTGTCTAAATAGTCGTCCATATAATGACTACGTACGATAGCGTTAAGCGCCAACGGGTGTGTCACTGCATGTGCGCGCGCGTTATAATCTCTGATACTATGTGCGAGAAACGGCGAGCTTCTCGCGCCGAAAACCATTGACGTCATAACGTAATCCCGCGATGGGCTATATCGCTCGTTTCCTCGCCAGAGAAACAATTGCGCGGGTCAGTCGCGACGGTCGATTTTCACACGCAAGAACATTTCCCTAATATTCGCGGACACGGCTATCTCATTCTCTCTAAACCTAAACAGTATGCCCGGTAAGTTCCGTAATAAGTCGGGGCCGTCGAGTAAATAGTCATTAAGACATCTACCGGATGCACACGCTGCCGCGTCGAACACTACTCTCGCCTTCCCCGGCTTGTTCGGATTCCGTACTTCGAAGTGTGGCAGGTACCAGCTCTTGGGGTCCTCTCTCTCCGTCCCCTCGGTTTCCCTTGCATATCCTTTCGCCAGGAGGTTGTCTATCTGGGGTGTGTAGGCATCCCGAAACTCCGGCGACTGATCCATTTTCCTTTCAATCGTCCGTAGTCTTCGAGCTGCCATTTCATAGCTGGGTGGTATCCGCACGTTGTCGTCCTTCCATGGCAGTCCAACTTGGTATTGCTCGCCGACCTTCTTGACGGTGCGCTGGAATATGTCGACAGCGCGCTCCTCTATATAGAGTCTATCTCATACTGCCGTTTGAGGAGTTCCGTTAGCTCCTCGTCCTGACTGGCAAACGTTCGGATGTCCCTATCTGGCCATCCGCTAGTGCTTGCTACGTGTAATACGTTCTCGCCGTCTTCATCCTCAGCCGTCACATCACTAATAAATGGGCGGAGCTTACAGCGTCCGCCATTTATTGTTTCAATTTGACACGATTTTTTGTAGGCTTGCCATCTCCTCTATTTTCTATGTTCAAAGGTATACACCGTAAATAACATTAAACCAAAAATTACTTTTTTTTATTCTGGTATTAATTGAAACAAAACTGTAAAAGATTACCAACTCTAAAGAATCGATATCGATTTTTCTCAAGAATAGAATATTGTATGTACCGACTTTTCGGTTGGTATGCTTAGTAAAATAAGTCTGACAACTGTCAAAAGGTATTTCTTAGATTTGGTTGGATATAGTAAAATTAAGGATTTTGATTAATCCGGTTCGTAATAATTAAATTAATCAATCAACATTAATAGAATCTGACATCTCACAACTAAATCTTAGTTGAATAATGCGGAATTACGTACTTTCGTGGTAATTAAAAATATATAGTGAAAGGTCACAATGTTTCTTTACTTTTACTTTACTTACTTAGTACTAGTTCAGCCCGAATATTTCTGCCAAATTATCCCTAGACTTTAGAATTATTGGCCTTTAGATTACAGGTTGCACAGGGAATAAGAAACATGTGACCAAGTACCCCTTAATACATTTTTAAAATTTGAATTATTTATAAAACTATTAAATATTTTTTCTAGTATTTAAAATATAACATGTATTTTTAATGACAGTATGCGTAAGCATCATATTAGTATGTAGTGACAGTCTTTTTTTTATTTAGGTGTATTTGGCACTTTATGGGCACTATATGTACACACTGTATGCATATATTTACATTGTATGGAGGTGCAATACCAGTACTTAGTACGATTGCACTTATTTTAAAGCGATTAAAAAACTAACGAAGGTAGTATCTATGTAGTTACGGGTGTATATTAACGATTTTTTCAGAAGTAATGGATGTTATTCAAAATTAAAAAACATTAGAATTAGGTTGAAATACCTTGTACATAAAATTGCGATCATGCAATTAATACAAAAACAAAATTAAATTATCTGTTTATAATGTCAAAATAACAACTTTTTACTAAATTCATATGAAAGTATTTACGGTACTTATAACAAAAAAACAATTATTAAAATTTTTGATTCGACTAATCTCCAAAACAGCTGGACCAATTTTGGCGGGATTTTCACTGGCAGATAGCTGATGTTATAAGAAGTAATTTAAGCTACTTTTCTTCTAGTAAAACAATTAAGATTCCGCACAAAAATAATTAAAACCCATAAAATCCAATCGTAGCGAATACCACGCGGACGAAGTCGCGGTGAATAACTAATCATAATATTTTAACAATTTTTAAGGGGCAGTAAATTAGACAGATTTTTGTTTTTGATTAATAAACATCATTTTATAAATTCATTCCTGTTTTTATGGACCTGCTAAAGCCTACAATATATTTTTTTTTACTTATTTACCTACTAAATTATTTATATTAGTATATTATTTATATTATATACCTATTACTTTCACTAATTAAAATTAAAACTAAATTAAATTAGCACATAGGCATCAATCACGGAGCATCACTATTCCACCGCTTCATTTATGTATCAGATATCAGTATCTATGGGACATCAGTTTGCGCTTGGCATAATGGGCAATTAGCGTTACGCGCGCTCCATAGCTTGTATTATAAATAATCTAAGCCTGTCAAATATGAATAATTTATAATATCTGAAAATAATTAAAATCTTGCGTTATGCATTATGTCGCCATTTTTCTAGCTAGACTTTTATTATGGAGTGTAGAGAGAAGGAGGACCAGCTCTTTATATGAAAAGTGTCCCCAAAAACGTGTACAATAAGAGTGGCGCTGCAGTAGCATAGGATAAATTAAAAAAGCGCCAAAAGTTATTAGAATAAGATGGAGAAATAAACACGGACCGACCAATCCGCTTGGTTTTGTACTACGTAAATAGTTGAGGTTTTTTTTCTGGCATTTTACTAACTACTCTAGTCATGAATTATTATTAAAAATATTATTTTAAATATTTGAATTCAGCTAACTTCATTCCGTTCACCCTAGCTATCTTCATGTCGTAGTTTTTCAGACGCCAGCGCTATTGTGGTAGGTTTTGGAACCTCTATTTTCAGTAAATAGTAGGACACTTTTTCAACTTTCGCCCCTTATAAGATGGTTCTCCTTGTACTCTACTCCATAACTTTAATCATTATATTAAAGACGTAAATAATAAATAAGGTAAAATAAGTTAGGAGCAAATCCGATATTTTTTGTTACCCAAAATCTTCTTGCTTCTCAGTTGTAGAATTTACTTCATTTTTCTGCCGACTGCCAAAAAGGAAACGGTACTCAATTCGACCCGTATGTTTTTTTTTATGTTTGTTACCTCATAACTTTTTACTGGGTGGACCGATTTCGATGATTCTTTTTTTATATGAAAGCTGATACTTCTCGTGTGGTCCCATATGAATTTGATCAAGGTAAGATCAATAGTTTTTGAGTTATTTGAGTTATTCTTAATAACTTATATTGAAGTCGGCTATACAAATTTTTTAATTTTAAATTATATTTGCCGACTTCCAAAAAGGAGTCGGTACTCAATTCGACTGTATGTTTTTTTTTATGTGTGTTACCTCATAACTTTGTACTGGATGAACCGATTTCGATGATTCTTTTTTTATATGAAAGCTGACAGTTCTTGTGTGGTCTCATATGAATTTGATCCAGGTCAGACAAATAGTTTCTGAGTTATTCTTAAATGACTTATATTGAAGTCGGCTGTACAAAATTTTTAATTTTAAATTATTACTTAAACAACAAACTTTGTAATAAACTTATTTCTGAACGGTTTACTGAAAGTGGCAATGTTTAGTACTAATGTCAATAATGTCATTCCGCGACAACAATTAAAAAATGTCGGAATCGTGTCAAGACGGTAATTGTCATGGAATTAACGAATATGGGCCTGACGAATCACCCACAAAACTTATTGTCAATTATATTCCCGAAGTCATGACGCAGGATATGATGTTCTCACTATTTTCAACAATGGGTAAATTAGAAAGTTGTAAATTGATAGCGAACAGAGGGTATGGGTTCGTCGAGTACACTTGTCCTGAAGATGCAATTAAGGCTCGTAAGGCTTTTAATGGTCTATTGATGCAGAACAAAACGTTGAAAGTATCACATGCGCTGCTCAACCCCGAGCTAAAACCTCCATCGAAACCGGAAGCGGACTGGAACCTCTACGTATGTAATTTACCTAATGAACTGACCTTGCAGGATTTACATGGACTTTTCGCACAATTTGGTAAAATAGTCAATTCTCGTATAGCCGCTGGCATAGCTTTTGTATTGTATGAACACCAATATGAGGCAGAGAGAGCCATTCAGAATATAAATGGCACCACGCCACCAGGTTTTTTACATCCATTAACTGTTAAGTATGCTAATAAGAGTAATCCCAATAAACATAAAAACAATAACAATAATTTTTCTAAAAACCCTCTGGTAAAACCCTATCATTGGATAAATCACATGAGCGCCTTAGGAGATCATAACTCACCAAGCACATGGTCTATTTATATTTATAATATTGCTCCTGAAGTAGAAGAGTTGACTTTATGGCAACTATTTGGTCCATATGGTGCTATTGTATCTGTTAAAATTATAAAAGACCATCAAACGAATAAGAGTAAAGGATTTGGATTTGTAACTATGAGAAACTACGACCAGGCAGCTATGGCAATACAGGCTTTGAATGGATATGTTCTCCATGGTCAACCTCTCTCTGTAAGTTTCAAAACACAAAAGAGATAATGTCACAAACAAGGGCCTTATACAATTTACAATATCAATACAGTAATAAATAGACAAAATAATTTTTTTATCATTGATTGGCATCAGCAGATACATTATAAAATAGTTCCAAGCCTTGAGCCTGTGTGCACTTTAACCATTTGTGAAGTCTGTCGACTCTTGTTAAAAATATTATATTACTTTGAGCTATCGACATTGTTAAGTTTGTTTCTTATTATGAATAATAATTTATTCAGTTTGCTCGTTAAATATTTCAAGTTTACTAGAAGTTTAAGATTTGTAATGAAAATGATTGTTGATTGGGTGTTCAACATCAGTTGTGAGCAATGTGCTTTGATTATTTTTATCTATTATTTAAGTATAATAAACCTTATTACAAATGTGCTTTTACAAGATCTAACTAATTTAAGCCACATTGAGATGTTTAATCAGCTACTAGTTTTAGTTGTACACTTTTTATAACATGATGTCTATTTAGGTAGTGAAAACGAAATCTAGAATATATCATATTTATACATTTAGTATAAAATTTGCTGAATTAAAGTTCATTTTCACAATTTTAATATGTGTTTTGTATTTAGTATCTCTTACTTGGTCTTCTATTTTGTGTAAGACTGAATATTTATCCTAATATCTTTTTTTATAAATAACAAAACAGCAGGTAGGTTCCACCCCCTATCATACAGAACAACTATTTTTTGTATGCCCTATAATTAATTGTTCCAGGTCTTGATGTTTATCTATGTAGAATTCATGTATGTAAAACACTTCCATGATGCAGGAGAAAATCCTAATGTTTAGCATCAACTTAACATTTAAAAAGGAAAGATAAACTAGGCCACATAAAAACATTCAACATCACATAAATTATTTTCAAAAAGATCAGTCTTGTTTTATATTTCTGACAAAAATGTTATGTTACCTTTTAAATATATTTATTTATTAATTTATCAGTGTTCTGTACCAATCTTCATGATAATTTGTTTGTAATTACTTTTCTAGCATGGTACAATCAATTAATGTTTGGTGTAATATGTGCAAAGATGTGTTCAAATGTGTGTGTGTGTGTGTGTGTGTGTGTGTGTATGTATATAATTTCAACACAAATTGCAGATATCTTTGATCACTGAGTGTACTTTGCTGATTAACTACTAAACTTGGTAATAGTACTTTAGATATATCAATATTTCTTTCAAAACTCTCTACAAAACCTATATCCACTATAGCCCTTACTGTTAGATTAGTGTTAATTTCCGTTTAGATTTATTTTATTATCTTACTTGATTCCACTAATGGATCAAGTTGTTCGACATTTACCATACAATAACACATCTGTCGAATTTATAAATAATTGGAAGTGAAAGACTTCTCACTCTAAGTTTATTTATTAAAACTGCAATCAAAGTCCAAAGACTTAATTAAAAGATTTTGTCAATTTTAAAATTAATTAATTTTTTAGGAAAATATTTAGCTTGATAAGGAATTGATTAATTTTATATAATTTTGCCAAGCTATGGTAGTCCAATAGTTTAATTTTTTATATGAAAGCAACACATTCTGACCCCCACCAACATCACAGAAACTGTTAGTTGCAAATTAATTTACTAATTTACCATGAGCTTTATGGTGAAGGAAAACATTGTGAGGAAACCTGCCTGTCTGAAAAACTAAAAATAGGTCCCTCCCTTCTCTGCTCTAAAATCACTCTCTGAAATGACGGAAGTGTGCACCCCGCCATAGGATGTTATGAAGCTGTTCTTTTCTGTAATTGCTGTCATTAACCTATTATCCACTTATGCTTTCAATGAGTATTATGTAATAAATCTATATTTGAATAATATTAGTTTAAAAAAACTGAAACAACTTGCATTGATCTTTAGGTGTGATGATCCTAGTAAGAATACTTGTTCATAGTCATGAATTTATTAAATTATCATTGGTTTTCACCGTGATGGGTCACTCTGGGCTCAAATGCAGAAGGTGGTGCTCCTTGATACCACCTGCATCGTTCGCCGGTTTCTTTCCCTTGCTCCCTAACCCTCGGTTGTATGGTCTTCCCTGCCGAGAACTTCCATCTGGTTGGGTTTTTATTTATTTATGTATTTTTATTTTTTACTATATTTTATATTTGATGTATATATATCATCCTCTTTTATGTACTTATGCAGCCCAATCAGATGAGAAAAATACATTTATACTCCAATAATAATAATCATCATCACACATATCCACTGCTGGACATTGGCCTTCTTACACATGGGGGGCCGCCCTACACTTTACTTACCGGTATGAGACTGCCACTCTAAAACCTTTCTTACCCATCGATTTTGGATTCTTTTAACTATATGGCCGGCCCATTGCCATTTCAGCTTACTAATACTTTGGGCTATGTCGGTCACTCTGGTTCTGCTGCAGATATCCTCATTTTTAAGTTTATCATGCAGAGAAACCCCAAGCATAGTCCTCTCCATAGCTCGCTAAGCAACCTTGAGCTTCCTCATATGGCTAGCAGTGAAGGACCACGTCTCAGACCCATAAGTCATCACTGGCAACATGCACTGGTTGGTGGGATCTACTGCGGCTAAATGTGTTTTGAATTCTATCTCGGAGAGAATCTCCAAGCATAGCCTTCTGCACAACTCGCTGAGCGATTTTGAATTTCTTCATACGACCAGCAGCAAGTCTCAAATTCATGTCATCACTAGAAATACGCAGTAGTTGTACACTAAATTTTTATGCGTGCCGAGATGTGTCGTAATCTCCACAACGTTGCCTAACCCGAGTTGGATCTGTCGTTTGACCTCTACATCTACATCTACATCGGCTTGGACAAATTGTCCAATTAGGAACCACCTAATGTAATAAATTCTCATCAATAACTTCGAGCGTATATAGTGCTCTCACCAACCACCTGTAATCTATACATATAATAAATCTGTAGAAAAATTGTGTGTTCACGATTCAGACAAAAACTACGAAACTAATTTCCATGAAATTTTGTATGTAAGCAGTAAGTGACCGTGTATAACATATAGGCGACTTTTTATACGCTTACAGAAGAGTAAAAAAGGGTTATGTCGTTTTTTATAGGAGAGCGGGCAAACGAGCATACGGCTCACCTTATGGTAAGTAACTACCGCCGCCCATGAACAACTGCAACACCAAGGGAATTGCAGGTGCGTTGCCGGCCTTTTAAAAAGGAGTAAGCTCTTTTCTTGAAGGACCCTTAGTCGTATCGGTCCGGAAATTTGCCGGTGGTAAATTATTCCACAAAGACGTCGTACGCGGAAGAAACCTCCTTGTGAAACGTAGAGTGATGGACCACCAAGCATATTTTGTTCTTTATTTTAATGTCATAATCGCTGCTGATGGTTCTATTAGTCCTAAAGAGAAATTAGCTATTGAATCTATAGAAAAGTGTGTATGTGAAAATGAATAAATCATCGCACCATTAACCAGTAAGGGCAGAACAACGTCAGACGGGCCAGCTAGTATACAAGACCTTTGTCTTGTCCATGCTCATCTTCAGGCTCATGAGAGAGACGATTCCGCCATAATGACTATGTAGGGGCAAACGAGTATGCGGCTCACCTGATGTTAAGTGACTACCGCCGCCCATGAACAACTGCAACACCGGGAGAATTGCAGAAGCGTTGCCGGCCTTTTAAAAAGGAGTAGGCTCTATTCTTGAAGGTCCCTAAGTCGCATCGGTCCGGAAAAAATCGCTGATGGTAATCGATTCCACAAGGAAGTTGTGCGAGGAAGAAAACTTCTTCTAAATCGCAAAGTGGTGGACCGCCAGTCATCCAGATGGTATGAATGGTATCGCGAGTTTTATCGTGATGTGAGATGCTGAAATAGAGTGGCTGGAATTAGTCCGAACAATTCCTCAGAGCACTCCCCGTGATAGATACGATAAAATACGCAAAGAGATGCAACATCTCTACGCAGTGCCAGTGAGTCAAGCCGATCGGAAAAAACTCGTCGACGATTCGAACCGCTCTGCGCTGGATGCGGTGAAGTTGTAGGAGCTGGCACTGGGGAGCCCCTGCCCAGAGATGGGACAGTATTCAATGTGAGGCCGCACCTGCGCCTTGTAAAGTTGCAGGCGGTGTGCCGGCATGAAATACTGTCCCGCTATGCTGAGCACACCAAGCTTTTTAGAGGCAAATTTGGCCTTCTCTTCCAAGTGACCACGACACTGCACGTCACTCGATATGTCAAAACCGAGGATTCCGATATTGGCCGAGGCAACAAGGGGAGTGCCTTGAAACTGAGGAGATATGACGAAGGGGTTCTTTTTAGCGGTAAACGTGCAAAATTGTGTCTTCTGGGGATTAAACTGGACTAGATTTAGTCGCCCCCAGTCTGAGACATAGTTCAACAAAGTGACTTCAGGCACAGGTTAGTTCAGGTACTCGGCGACTTTTTTCCGAGAAATATTGTCTCGGCCGGTGTATAAAGCATCACCAGTGCTGTCATCTGCATAGCAATGAATGTTACTGGTTTGCAACATATAACTGATATGCAGAAGAAACAACGTTGGTAATAGCACGCAGCCTTGTGGAACACCAGCGTTAATGGGCTTGTAATCGGAGCATGCACCGTCTGCTACGACCTTGAACCTTGATGTTCCGATCTGCAAGAAAACTGGTGATCCAATTGCACAATTTCTCGGAAAGCCCATAGAAAGGGAGCTTCGAAAGAAACGCTTTGTGCTAAACCCGATCGAAGGCCTTCGCTATGTCCAAACTAACGGCCAACGCCTCCCTCCATGGACTCCACTGCCTCCGCCCATCTATGAGTTAGGTAACCTAGAAGATCACCAGGTGAGCGACCTCGACGGAAACCGTACTGGCGGTCACTAATCAACTGGTGATCCTCAAGGTACCGCATGAGTCGGCAGTTAATAATGGTTTTCATTACTTTTAAGAACAAGGAGGTGATAGCGTTAGGCCTGTAGTTGGACGGATCTGAGCGGTTGCCTTTTTAGGGGTTGGGTGCACCAAAGCTGTCTTCCATGAGTTCGGAACTACGCCTAGGGAGTAGGAGTACCGGAAAAGACACGTTAAAACCGGTACCAACTCCGGAGCACACGTCTTCAGCGCAATATGTGGAACTCATTCAGGCCCACTCGACTTGTTGACGTCCAGGGAGAGGCGTGCTTTACGCGCCGAGCGTTGTGTAAACAGCACTTCTTGCATTGAGCACTCACACCACGGGATGGTCGGCGGTGTGTTCCCCCCGTCATCTAGAGTCGAGTTGGAAGCAAAAAGAGAGCCTAGCAGATCGGCTTTCTTCTTTGAATCATGGGCCAGTGAGTCATCCACCCTGTGCAGAGATGGCAGAGAAGGCTGACAGAAGTTCCCTTTTGAATTCTGCCGATGTGCTCTGACTTTGCCTTGGTAATGCCACTTTTGAAGGACCTGGAGGTGGAATTATACTTCCTTTTAAGAGCGCTGGTGTTTACATCCATGGACGTTGATGCGTCAGCCCAAATTCGGTAGCACTCCTGCTTATAGCGTGATGCAATTTTACAGGAGTGACCAAACCATGGCTGAGTTCTAAATCCGATAGGTACCACAGATGATGGAATAAATAATTCCATTCCCTGAAGTACCACATCAGTGACAGAATCAGCAACAACGTTGGGATCATCCGGCGAGAAGCAAGCTCCCAAGGGTACAAGGGTGCAAAAAAAGACCGCATCCCGTCCCAATCGGCCGACCTATAGTGCCAAACACGGTGACAAGCTGCAGATCGCTACTGCGAAGGGAGCGTGAGTGGCTCCGTACTCCGGATCAGATAATGGTCCGAAGAGCCAAGAGGGGTATCGACGGAGACCTTATATCCGTCCGGATGAGAGGTCAGCAGAAGGTCCAACAGGGAATGTACACGATCCTCCACATCTAGGATCCACGTAGGCGAAGTAACCAGTTGTGTCAGACCAGGTAAAGTCATAAACGGATCAAAGTCAGACCATATCTGTTGATACCGTGTCCTTTACAGACTAGTATATATGAAATAGCGTATAATTTTATTCGCCATCATCATCTTCAATTAAACTATCTAGTGAAGTAGTCGAATTTTTGTATGAGGATAATTATTGTTGCATTAATTTATGGTTGACCATTTGTTGGCAGTGGTTAAGCTTATGGCTGCGGGGCCGCACGGAACAAGTGTTTGCAATTTGTATGGCCCACAAATAATTGCTCTGGGTATGGATATTTGTCCTTGGACGATTTATACATGTAAAACGTCCTTCACCATACAGGAGTAAATCCTAGGGGTAACGTTATTTTTAAACGCAATATTAATATTATTTATAATCCTTATAAAGCTTAAAAAGTAAGAAATCGCAAAATCAGATGCGAAGCAATGTGCCAGATTTTTTTCTTTGCCAGCCTTTTTAGGCAGAAATGGAACAGATGGCTAACAGAAGTTCCCTTGGAGAGCCTTGCAAAAACACCTTAATACAATTATGGGTAGAGAAGTGAGCTTGAGTTGTTTAAAATCTTTGGATCACGTCCAGTCAGTCATCGAAAGGCGAAAGGTACCAAATAATTCAGTCTTATTTTTACAATCCATTTGTTTTGTACCAAAAATAAAGATGGCTGAAAAGTTCCCTTCGGCAGCCTTGGTAAAACATCTTAATAAAACTAGAGGTAGTGAAGTCGTCCAGGGCTGAGCTGGAGGAGTTTTGGGAGAATATAAGAGAAGTACTAGATTTGGCTAGGGGAAACGAAAGAATTGTTGTATGTGGTGATTTGAATGGATGGGTTGGTACCGCACGACCAGGGTACGAGTCGGTGCTTGGAAAGTTTGGGGATAAAAGGGTTAATGATGCTGGCAAGCTTATACTGGCGGTATGCAAGGAAAAGGGTCTTCTTGTGACAAACACTATGTTTAATCACAAGAAAATCCATATGTATACTAGAGAAAGAAAGAATGAGAGAAGTATGATCGATTTGTTCCTGGTGGATGACCGACTGCGAAAACAGGTGATGGATACGCGAGTGTTCAGGGGTGCTGACCTGGGAACGGATCACTATCTAGTGATTACTAGATTTAGGGGTCTGTTCGCGGGTTGGCGCTACCGGACGGCAGTAACAGAACCACAGTCGGTCTGTCGCATCCGAAGCTGGAAGCTTCAGGAAGCGGATACTAGGGACAAATATCATGCGAGGGTAGCCGAAAAGCTTGACAACATCGATGGCAGAAAAGAATGTGTTAAAAGAACATGGCAGAACCTTAGGGATGGAATGGTAAGTGCAGCGGAAGAAGTGTGTGGAACGATTAAAAGAGGCAGTAGTAAAAGAAGAGATGCATGGTGGAATGATGAAGTGAAAGAAGCTGTAAAGAAGAAGAAGAAAGCATGGTTAGACTACTTGGCCTCTAGTAATGATAAGGATATGAGAGAGAAGATGAAAGAAAGATATAAGCTGCAAAAAGTTCACACGAAAGCATTGATTGAGGAAGTGCGTGAAAGGTGTAGAATGGAAGCGGACGAAAGGTTGTCACACAACTTTAAGGAGAACTCCAAACTCTTCTGGAAAGAGGTTGGAAGGACCCGAAGTGGTGCGACGGCCTTAAGAATGAACAAAGTGCTTTCGAGAACTAATGACGTCCTCTCAGACAAATCGGACGTCATGCAGCGATGGAGCGAATTTTATAGAGAAATGTATGCGTGTGATGATCTTAGTGAGGGATCCGGGGATGACGCCGAGATTGGTACGCCAGACCCGGACCTCGATGACACTGAGGTCATCAGTATGAAAGAGATTGAACGTGCGATTCGAAGTTTCAAATGTGGTAAGGCTGCGGGACTAGACAGAGTTACTGCTGAAATGGTCAAGTATGGTGGGCCTCGCGTCTGGGACAGCTTTCATCTGCTGTGCAATTTGTGCTGGCGGACGGGGGATGTCCCGGATGATTGGCGATCCGCAGTCATTGTGCCTTTATATAAAGGTAAAGGTTCACATTTTGACTGCGAGTGCTATCGGGCGATCAGCTTGACCAGTTTAGCAAGTAAAGTTTACTCGAAGGTTTTGACACGTAGGATGCAAGAGAAATCGGAAAGATTTCTATGGGAGGCACAATGCGGATTTAGACCTGGAAGAGGATGCACGGATCAAATGTTTTCTCTCCGCATGATCACGGAAAAGCTTCTGGCTGCTAACCAGAGGATTTTCTGTGCTTTTGTGGATCTTGAGACAGCATTTGATAAGGTTGTAAGGAAGAAAATGTGGGAACTGTTGCCGGGGTATGGTGTGGATGGTCGATTGCTAAGGGCTGTGCAGTCACTTTACTGTGACTGTAAAGCCTGTGTGCGGGTAGGGCATGACCTGTCACCCATGTTTAGCGTCCAAACGGGCGTAAAATAGGGTTGTGTCATGTCTTCCTGGCTGTTCATACTGTATCTCGACAGCTGTTTACAGAAGCTGAAAGATAGCTATTTGGGTGTGAAATTGGGTGACATTAAAGTAAATTGTCTGCTGTATGCTGATGATGCAGTGCTTATTGCACCATCAGAGGCAGAACTGCAGGCATTAGTCACGTGTATGAAAGAGGAATGTGAAATTAAAGGTCTCCGCTTGAATGCTAATAAAACTAAGGTTCTGGTATTTGAAAGGGACGAAGAGAGAACGAAGTGTGAAATATGGGTAAATCAGGAATGTCTAGAACAGGTAAATGAAATTGTATACTTGGGGAGTGCTTTTAGCCGGGATGGAAGATGTGATTTAGATGTGGACAGGCATGTCGCTGCCGGGAACAAAGTCAATGGTGCCCTAACTGCGTTAGTCAAAAGGCAAGGCGTAGTGAAGAGTGTACGCCTTGCAATACATAACGCAGTGTTGGTACCGACTTTGTTATATGGCAGCGAAACCTGGGTATGCCAGAAGAAGCATTAAAGCAAGTTGAATGCAGTGGAGATGCGATCTCTTCGTAAAATGTGCGGCGTCACCATAGCCGACCGAAAGCGAAACGAAGAGATTCGCAATATGGCAGGTTTGAAAGATGACCTTATCACAAAAATTGATAAGGGCGTGCTTCGATGGTTTGGGCACGTTGAGAGAATGAGTGAAGACCGAATGGTGACGAAAATATATAGCGCGAAAGTTAATATTAAAAGGTGTCGAGGTAGACCGAGACTAACTTTCGAAGACCATGTGAGCAAACTGCTCGAAGAGGGGAGGGTCAAGAGTACTCGGATACCTAGACGTGCATGTATGAAGAAGATAATGAATCTGAAAGAAGCGAAAGAGGTATGTAAGGATCGTGACACTTGGCGATCTGTTCTCTCTGGCTACCCCGTCAGGGATTGTGCGTGACGATAAGTAAGTAAGTAAGTAAGAGGTAGTGAAGAGAGCTTGAGCAGTTTAAATACTTTGAATCACATGCAACGAAAGACGAAAGGTATCGAGTAATTCAAAGTCTTATTTTTACAATCTATTTCTTTGTTTTGTATCTTAAATAAAGAAAGACTAATAAGTAAAATACTTGCGACACTTACTCTATGTATTTATTGAGAATGTTATACCAAATTCTATTCTGTACTTACGTAGCGCTTGCAAAGGCAAGCTCAGCGCCCCCTCGAACCTTGCGCCTTAGGCTCCAGCCTATAGTTAGCCTGTGGGTGAATCTGGGCCTGGTTATTATACTACTAAATAGTACATGACTGATAATAACCCCTGGGAATGAGGTGATCCCTACCATGCCGTTTCTAAACGTTTTCGTAACAATTATCTCTGCATATAATAAATCTTTAGAAAAGTCGTCTGTATTTCTAATATTTTATGGAAAAGACAAGTCCAGGGGACTAAATAAAGGTCACTGAAGCAGAATTAGTTGTTTTTAGAATTTTTGTCTGTCTGTCTGAGTATTCCCGATTCACGCAAAAACTACTGGACAGATTTCTATGAAATTTTGTATGTAGGTAGTTAGGGACCCGGGGCAACTTATAGGCTACTTTTTACCTGATTGTGGAACTTCAAAAAAGGAGGGTTAAGTATCCCCCCCCCCCCCCCCTCAATATAGTATTTTCTATTTTATTTTATTGATTATTGATGTATTTTTTAAATAAATAACACATTTATAAATAAATCCTAAAATTAGTTTTAACCGTTGCGTAATTATTTAAATTACGCCGATAATCCACGTTTCACTTTATCGAAACAGTGCCATCTAACGTGGAATTCAAAAAGTAGTAACATCCAGTTACTAATAAATAAAATTATAATTTAAAATTAAAAATTTTGTACAGCCGACTTCAATATAAGCGACTTCAATATAGGTTATTTAAGAATAACTCAATAACCATTGGTCTGACCTTGATCAAATTCATATGGGACCACACGAGAACTATCAGCTTTCATATAAAAAAAGAATCATCAAAATCGGTTCGCCCAGTACAAAGTTATGAGGTAGCACACATAAAAAAAAAAACATACACTCGAATTGAGTACCGTCTCCTTTTTGGAAGTCGGCAGAAAATAAATAACTTACATTGATGTGTCGAAATAATTTCATTCTTAATAAATTAAAAATTATAATATTCATCTTTCTGTTCTTTCGTTATTTCTTTTTAGTAGGAATTAATAAAGTTTATAGTAACTAATTATGTAATACTTAAATAGATAATAATGACATCTATCAAAAATCATGAAATGTGAGATGTTTCTGAGATTGATTTCTAATCTATAAAAAAGTTTTGGTTATCTACTTAGAATAATATTCTAATGTTATCCATAAATAAACTGATAAAAACTGTAATTATTGCAAAACTCTCATTATCCACATAGTTTAAATAAACAGAGTTTTATAAATCGTCAGATCTTAGAATTAATAACATCATAAAGTGGTCGATTATGCTACGAAATGGTGACATCTAATTAAATTTAACATTGTTTTTGACCAAATCTATGAATAGAAATCGTTTGGCGATATTAACAACTAAACACAATAACAATATTGCTATTTCTTTATATTGTTTCTATCGTAAAATAATTTCATAACACACCGCTAGCAGCGCTGATAGCGTATTTTTGACAGAGGCAGAATTTTTAATAGAATCTACATCACTTTATGCCTAATTTAATTTATGTATTATATAAATGTTGGCGTGGTGGCTTTGTTGTGTGATTGGGCCACCCCAGTCGTACCTCAACTTATTGTCGCTGAGTACTAGAGATTACAGGAGTACAGTTTTGTTTTCATAGTTCTAATCTCATAATAGCGCCATCTACTTACTGCTAAATAAACAAATAATAAGAAACTGATGAAATGAAAGAGAATTCTATTGAATACTTATTGTTCCAGCATCAAAAATTGTCAGATTTAAAATATCCAAACCTATTAAAAAATTATGATAAATCATTCTGACACCGATGATTTATCATAATTGTCACTTTTACTGTGTACACAAACCCTTTCGCTGTCTCGTGCCCTACATATAGGTCAGTTCTATTGTCTTACTGTTGTGTCTGAAAACCGGACAGTGAAATTGTTAAGACAGAATATCTTCAGTTGAATATGGTGGGTGTACGGTGAAACGTACATATTTCACAATGACCTAAATGTATTTAATTTGTTAACTTAGCAGTCTTAATAACACAGCACTTTAACGCCCTGTACTCGGCGAGCATTGCAATTCAAGCACTCCTATCAAGCAGTCGTTTTATTTATCATTATCAATATCATATTAAATTATCATTTTAAATAATAAAAATGTAGTTACTCCCTACAGTGGGTGTCTCACAGCTCACAGCATAGCAATATTTCACCAACTTATTTTTATATCAAGTCCAATGTAAGTAATTGAAGATTAAGTGAACTGTAAGAGTTTCATCTCTAAATGATGGAATAGTTTGAATGATTAATTACTAGGTAGATGGGGTCCACAATAATACAAAAGCTTCTTTTCAGTTTTTTGATCAAAGCACAGGAACAAGAGTGTTCGATTCCCGCGAGGACTAATGAAACTCTGGTAAGGAAATTTTATTTGCTTATTTTCCAGGTGCTCAGTGAAATGGTAAAGAATAACTCGGCGACGAAACCTTAATGTCTAAGTAGTTTTAAAAAAAATTGTGGACATGTGAAACCACTATATTTTGCACATAATTAGCAGCCCTGTGCACAGTCGTAAGACGTATGTAAGCTGCTTCTTTACTTTTTTACTTTCATTGAGACTTATAAAACAGTTTGTCATATATCAAGATAGCTTTCATATTTTCAAACATACCTACCTATTGAGATTTTTGTGACAGTCCCGGTTTCGTAGCTGACATGAGTAAATGAACAGGCTCTTGCGAAAAAGCACTATAAATATCAAAGACAGCAAAATTTAAACGCATGTTTATTTTTATTTTACAAGGGCGGCACTGAAAATTTCGGGAATCAAGGAAGTGACACAACATTACTATTTAAAAATGTATTTATTGCTTTTCGAAGTATTCTCCGCGAAATTTGACACATTTTTCCATACGATGGAACCAATCATTGAAGCAACCATTTCATTCGGATGTTGGGGTCTCCAAAATGGCCATTTTGTAGGCGTCCACAGCTTCTTTAGGTGATGAAAATCTCTGTCCACGCAATTTATTCTTTATTTTAGGGAAAGTATAGAAATCATTAGGGCTTAGGTCGGGGCTGTACGGCGGATGGTCTAATAATTAAAATAATAACTAAAATGTTTTCTTGCTCTAAAAACTCTTTTGTTCTGTGTGCGGTGTGAGAACTCGCATTGTCGTGATGGAGGATGATGCGGCGGTTGCAGTTCTCTTTACGGAGTTCAGAAACGACCTGTGGCAAACAAATGCTAGCATACCATTCTGCATTAACCTTTCTTTGTCCCTCAAGAGGAATAGTCGTAACATGGCCGGTTTTGGACACAAACGTGGCCACCATTTTTTTTTGCAACACTCCGTAAACGAACAATTTTTGTTGGCTAAAGCCACTCATTTTCGAACACCCAAACTCGTGACTGGATTTTTGTTTCGGGTTCGTACGCGTATATCCAGGATTCTTCACCTGAGACGATGTTGTATACAGCGTTTGAGGATCCTGCGTGGAATATTTCGAGAGTTCTGACGCACCAAGTTACGCGAGCCGATTTTTGCTCTTCACAGAGCGAATGCGGTATCCATCGGGAAAACAACTTTTTTACACCTAATTAATCATGCAATATTATTTGTATTTGACTCATGCCAATGTCTAAAGTTGCCTGAATTTCGCGGTATGTCACATGTCGATCTTCCTCAATCAGCTTACGCACAGCATCAACGTTTTCTTGGGTGACCGCAGTTTTTGGACAACCTTGACGGGGATCATCACTGAGCTTGACACGTCCACGTTGAAATTCAGCAAACCAGCGATAAATTGTGATTTTGGATGGGGCTTTATCACCAAATGCAGAAATCATCCGGTCAACACACAGTTTTTGTGTTATACCACTTCGAAAGTCATAATAAATCATCGCTCTTGAATTTTCTCGAGTCAATTCCATTTTTTCAACGACTAAGCAAGTTTGACAAAACCTTGTGACAAGACCGAGAATCTTTTTTTAAATAAATAAATGGTATTTGATTTTAAAACCAAGGAGTTTTCAATTAAAAAGATTTTAATATGACAGGAACAGTGGAAATATTCCATTCCCGTTCCCGATACTTTTAGTGCAGCCTATGTAACTACGCGTAGAACTGTATTGATAGAATCTTGAAAGTTAACCGGTACTCCAGCCGATCCAAACGTAAATATTATAGTACGTAAGGAACCCAATTTCGATCTGCACCGACACCACTCATACTTTAATTACAATTTGAGGTTCTCAGTAGTAAAGGCAAATATTGCGAGGAAACCTGCATATTTGAGAAGTTAAAAAAATTTCGGAAATCATTTTTAGGTATACTTATGTGAAGTCGGTCAACCCGCGTTGGAGTCAACTCAATCAACGCTTTTTTGTCTTAAAAACTCGCTGCTACTGTTTTACTTTTAATAGGCCTATCCGCTGCTGATCATAGGCTTCTCCCGTTGTTTGTTACATAGGCCGGATATTTGCAGTAGTACCCAAGTTTGACATTGTTATCAGGAAGATGCTGCCATCCACCTCCTGTTTCAGTTTCCCTTCGGCCGCCTCTTACACGACACCCACGAGACGAAATGAGGTGTTGTTTTCTATTTCGCCGCTTCTACATTGCTAATATATTTCTACTTCCATTCATCATTTCAATTCCCTCCATAGATTACGAAATAAGTTGGACATTAGCCGTATAATCAGAAAGATGCTTCTGCCCATCTTCTCTATATTTTTACACCCGTTCATGAATATCTCTCACACGTTCATCGTGAATAGAGCTACATTTATGAAATTTTAACTTTAATTGGAGTAGTATTAATGGTATTTCTAAATTGAAACCAACGCGAGCGAAGTCGCGGGTAAAAAGCTAGTTTAAATAATAAATTGTAAATTATGCTTTAAAAAAGGTCCCGCTGGGTTTCTAGCTGGTTATTCCCAGGACAGAGGTATTTTTCCGAACTAGTAGTAAAAGTAAAAAATATTTTCAATAAGAATTACATGCAAACTACATTGAATAAAAATTATTCTATTCTATTCAAATAAAAATATTTCACGGCAAATGATTTGTGTAATAAGATAATTTTCAACCACAAGTGCGGCATAAAATATAAAATAAAAGTTTAGTTTTATAAGAAATAAACGTCAAAATCCTTATTTTTGTACTAAATGTTAGTGTAATAAATGGAAAGAATATTTTCTTTCGCAGAAAATTGCTTTGTAAGAGTGCCATCTACTTCGTTCTACAGAAGTCATTATATGGAACACAAATTGATTGACTCTCAAGTATGGAGTGTAGAGTAGAAGGAGGACCATCTCTGTATATAAAAAGTGTCCCTAAAAACGTGTCCAAAAAGGGTGGCGCTGCATTAGCATAGAATAAATTTAAAAAATTAGTATATTTCAAATTTCATTAAATTTGAACCAGTAGTTTAAGAATTATAACTATATAGTCAAAGTTTCTTCATTTTGCCACTCACTGACTGACCGATCATCAAAACTCTAAGGCAGTTCTAGCAGACATAGAAACTTCAAATTTGGAATACAATTATTGTTTAATATATAAATCACGGAAAAATTAAAATATTTTACAATTTCGGTCCAGTTTTCGAGATACACCAACTGCATAAATAACTTTGTAATCGCATATAAACATATAGTATTACAAAGTTACATTTGCAGTGAATGAATCAGTGTACCTATATATGTATAATGGAATAATAGGTGTAAATAGCTACCTAGATATAACTATCTACAAAAAGAAATGAGATGCCATCAAAAACATAACTTGTAAAAAAGCCAAGTCTCGCAACTCAGTTCTTCTACCGTAAAAAGTTGTGAGATCCACGTAATACCAAGTCGGTTAATTTGTTCAGTCCATAGATTGATACATAGATTGACTTGGCAATCGCACTAAACAATCTAATTTAATATAATATGTATTACTTGTGAGATATATTGTGTTTTCATGCTAAGCTAAGCAAAAAGCTAAGTCTCGCACTTAGCTTTTTTTCAAGTTATGTTTTTGATGGCATAGTTATTACTTGATCTTCAACCTTTGTTAGGGCCTCATTTTAAATAAAATCATTGTATGTAACACTTGAATCATGTTCTGGTAATCTATGTAAAATATCATCCGTCATGTCAAATTTGTGCCTTTTCAGTTTTTTAGTTGATGAGGGTTTTAAAGTCGTCATATTGCTATTAATATAGCGAAGAATTCTTTCACCTTCTTACCTTCTTGCCTCACATGCCTCTTGAAATGTTGAAAATCTGATTATTTAATTTTTTGAGATCATTGAAAGATGTTGGTTCACGCACATGGTGTAAAAGCATTCTCAAACAAAAACATTCTATATTAGTAACAGACTGTGTAAACTCGTTATAAAGCATCTTCAGATTAGACCAGGTAGAGACCAGGCCAATTGGAGTTCCAGTATGTTATTTTATATACGTATTATACGTGGTAGAGTCATGCTACTAGAGTGATGCAGCTATATTAGCAGTTAGTAGTTGCACGAATGTGTCGGCTCGAAGAGGCTAGGAAGGACCACTCTCTCACATTATACCAGCGTAAAATAGCAGCTTAACGCTGCTGTGTTTCGTATGGTGAGTGTAGAGAACCGGAGACCCTTTTTACTGGAAAAGAGACATTTCATCCTAGTCCTTGAGGGGACAACGCATCTGCATTTTGATTATTTATTGAGGATAGATGTAGATGTCTATAGGATACAGCAGCCCCTTACTATCAGGTGTACTACGTGCTCGTTTGTCCTACATAAAAAACGTATTATTTAAAGTACGTTACCGAAGGTCGGTTAACCGATTCATCAATTTTTTACTAATACAGAATACTTACATTGTGGTTCCTTATAGTCCGATGATAATAGTATTCGGTTTGTATTTTTTAAGTAATACAGTTACGCTGAAAAGTTTGAATGTTTCGGTTTATGTTTAAAGTACAAATATTCAGGCGCATGCTCCCACAGTTAGTGCGGATCGATAAATACTTTCTATTCACCGCTAAACTGTAGTGCTAACTCATACCTACAAGGAAACACTCGCATTCCTAGTTTATAGAGTATATAGTTATTATTTTTGGAAGGGGCTAGAGGTTAAAATTCAGGGGTTGTAGCAGTGGTATAGTGGCCGTGGCGGAAGGAGAGAATAATTCTGTAGCGGCGGTTGGCGTCGGCCTCGCCGTGAATAGCAAGGTTTGTATTCTAATAAAACAAAGTCACGATGAACTTCATTAACTTAATAGCAGCCTGCCCCTGCTTTGCATGGGTAGGGTTTATTAATGTGGCGTCACTTAGATTTATTTTTAATAATGAAAAATGATAATTTATGTTGTCCATTTTTCAATTTGAAAAAAAAAGGCTCCAAGTTTTTCGGATAAAATATAGCCTAGATCCACTCCTGGCATTGCTCTCTGTCTGTTCGTGACGTTTCATCACAATCGGTTTAATCATTCCGTAGATTAGCCTGGTCAGAGAGACAGATAGTCAGACAAAATGATATGCAAACACTCAATAAAACGCAGTTATTTCGATATTATTGAGACAGGCACTTCAATTTTATTTATTTGTATAGACGAACGACCCACTCCGACTTCACTAGGGTGAGATCTATTAAGGTATAGTGTTATTTAGATTTACAAAAACATTCATTCTATCAATTATTAGTTTTTTTTAAATATCGCAATATTTTTTTTTTATAGGATAAGGGTGACAAACGAGCACACAGTCCACCTGATGGTAAGTGGTTGCTGCGGCCCATAGACATCTACATCTATCCTCGTTTGCGAATCAAAATGTAGATGCGTTGTCACCCGTGAGGACTAAGATGGAATGCCTCATTTCCAGTAAAAAGGGTCTCCGGCCACCTGCACTCACCAAGCGAAACGCAGAGGTAAACCTCTACTTCACGCTGGTATTCTGTGAGGTCGTGGTACCACCCCGGTTCGAGCCGGCCCATCCATGCGACAGCAAAAGCTGCCGCGTGGCTCTACCACTGTTAAAAATTAACATTTTAAAAATATACATTTTGAATAAAGTGTAGCCTAGATCACTCCTGACATTGCTCTTATTTGTTCGCGAAGTTTCATTACAATCGGTTCAACCATTTCGAAAATTAGCCCGGACAGACAGAGACAGACAGACAAACATTTTTAAAATATTTATTCATGTCTTAATGACATGATATGACAGTTATTTCGATATTACAGACAGACTTTAATTTTATTTATATGTACGTATACGTGTAGATATGATTTGAGTACTATTATTTATAATAATTTATCGAAGTCTAGAAATCAAAAATTAGGTACTAATAATCGTTATACTTACAATATAAAATACGACATGATGATTTACATACATTTACCGCAATGCGGCAACGCAACGTTAAAGAAGTAGGTAAATGTGACAAACGAAGCTCACCTGATGGTAAGTGCACAAAATAAACGTGCTTGTGTTTTGTGGTAAGTGACAGCAGTGACTCATTTGGGCAAATACTCGTTTATTTAAGTCTCGTAGTGTCACAGTCACTTTGATTTAAATTGATAGAGCAGCACGAGACTCAATGACATCTTCAAATTAAGCAGTTTTGCGTATTTGGACATTAAACATGCACTTCTGTACTCGACGCTGATGAAGAACATGGGTGCCGGGATGAGGGTGCAAAGAAGATAATTTTCACGCATGCCCCTCTCGTTGAAGAAAAGTTTACACAGGAAAAAACTAAAAAATTATTATCTTAATCTTGAGGCCAGTAGGTTGTTGTTTAAAATTGTTCAACACTTTGTCTTTTGTCACTATATTTTTTTATGAATATGGCATGGACTACACATTCAGTTTCACAACTTCCATCATTGACTGATGCCAGGTCCAGACACGTAGAGTACAAAATCAACATTCAGTGCTTCATGTTGTCGTTTGAAAAAGTCAGGCCATCTTTATTTCCCCGCATGTAACTGCGTAAATAGGGGTGACTTCAAGCTAACACAGCCAAACCAACTCTACTATGAACGCCAATATGCGGACGTGTTATAAAAAGGGTCTCCAGTTCTTGACACCATACGCACCATACGAAGCATAGCAGCATTATGTTACTATTCTGGTACTGGCAAGAGTGGTCTTTGTTCAAAACGGAGCGCGACTACCACATAGATACAATACACAAAAAAAAAAATTCGTGGTAAAATTTATACCATGGAATTTTGTTTTAATATTGCATGAATTATTATTGTCTTTAAATAAATCGATGTACTGTGAAGTGTGATGTAATGTGATGTCGAAGGTATGTATGTATTTTTGTTTTCATGAAAAGTTTTTTTTAATTCAACAAACTTCAAAGTGCCACTCAGCCGCTTCTGTATATTCTTCTTTTTTGTCAATTCTGAGGACTAAATTGGAATTTATTAGTCTGTAATAAAGACAGTATAATAAAATACTGTCTTTATTACCTTTTAAATTGGGAAACGGCAACGGGGTGCACTTCTGCTTGGTAGTAGAAATTGGTAACAGTATATAGTACGAGGGCGACACTGAAAGTTTTTAGAACTGGCCACTAACTTTAAATCTTGAAAATGGAACACTTTTGTATGTATTTTATTAATTTGTAATTTTTTTACGATTTGGCGGCCAATTGAATATTGTCTGTGTCACGTCAGCATGAATTTAATGCGAGAATATTTTCGTACAATGATTTTATATGACTTTCGATGTCATTTAATTCAACAAGAAAGTTATGATAGACTTCGATTGGCCTATCACGATGAAGCCCCATCTCGTGCTACTGTTTACAACTGATTTAATCAGTTTAAATGTGGTCGCACTAATCTCACCGATGATCTGCGTGAAGGACGGTCTTCTACGGCGACGACTGAACATAACATCAGTGTTGTGCAGCGTATGACACAGATTAAAAAAAGAGCGACTTATCAGCAGATTCAGACAAGTTTAGGCATCGTTATGAGTCAAGTGCATAAAATCTTCCATGAACATTTTGTGGTCAGGAAGCTTTGTGCCCGGTGGATACCTCATAATTTGACAGAGGCCCAAAAACTCCGTCGTATCGATTGGTGTCGTGAAACGGTTCCAAGATTTAACGGAGGTGACTCAAATGCTGTGTCCGACATACTTACAGGTGACGGAAGCTGGATTTATTGTTATAATCCTGAAACTAAGAGACAAATTTGCGCGTTTACCGCTGAAAAGAACCCCTTTTACGTATCTCCTCAGTTTCAAGGCACTCCCCTTCTTGCCTCAGCCAGTATCGGAATCCTCGGTGTCGACATATCGAGTGACGTGTAGTTTCCTGGTCACTTGCAAGAGAGGGCCAAATTGCCCTCTAAAAAGCTTGGCATGCTCAGCAGAGCGGGACAGTATTTCATGCCGGCACACCGCCTGCAACTTTACAAGGCGCAGGTTCGGCCTCACATGGAATAATGTTCCCATCTCTGGGCAGGGGCTCCCCAGTGCCAGCTCCTTCCACTTGACCACATCCAACGCAGAGCGGCTCGAATCGTCGACGACCGAGTTCTTTCCGATCGGCTCGATTCATTGGCACTGCGAAGAGATGTTGCATCCCTTTGCATTTTCTTTCGCATCTACCACGGGGAGTGCTCTGAGGAATTGTTCGGATTAATCCCAGCCGCCAAATTTCACGAAAGCACACCGCGGCAGAACTCCTGATACCATCCACACCATCTGGATGATTGGCGGTCCACCACTGTGCGATTTAGAAGATGTTTTCTTCTTCGCACGACTTCCTTGTGTAATCTATTACCATCAGCGATTTTTCCGGACCGATACGACTTAGGGACCTCCAAGAAAAGAGCCTACTCCTTTTTAAAAGGCCGGCAACGCATCTGCAATTCCCTCCCTGGTGTTGCAGTTGTTCATGGGCGGCGGTAGTCACTTACCATCAGGTAAGCCGTATGCTCATTTGCCCACTCTCCTATAAAAAAATAAAATTAAAAAAAGTCTGCTGTCTGGGTGTTTTCTTCCGAGGAGTTGCCAACTAAAGTGAAGAGAGGTCGAAGCGTAGGAAAAATAATGTGGTGGCCTCGTTATTCGGAAGGACAGGTGATTACGCAACAATTGTTTTAGAGGATCGAAAAACAGTTACTGCAGAGTGTACAGTAACAATTGTTTGCCACTTGTCTTGGAAAAAGTTCGAGAGAAACGACCTCGCAGTAGGATCCTCCTTCACCACGACAACGTTTTATGGACGCCGTGGAATCAGTTACTGCAGTTCAAAATGCCGTGGAAGAGACGTCGAAGATATCCTTCGAAGTTTATAATAAAATAAAGTTTTTTTTTTTTAGAAATAGGGTTACAAACGAGCACACAATCCACCTGATGGTATGTGGTTGCTGTAACCCATAGACATATACATCTATCCTGATTTTCGAATCAAAATGCAGATGCGTTGTCAGCCTTGAAGAATAAGATGGAATGCCTCTTTTCCAGCAAAAGGGTCTCCGGTTTTCTACACTCATCATACGAAACACTGCAGCATTAAGCTGTTATTTTACGCTGATATTCTGTGAGAGCGAGGTCCTTCCCCTGTTGAGGCAACCCATTCGTGCTACAACTATACTATAAATATAGCTGCAGCTTGGCTCTACCACGTAGAACGTGGTACAAGTAATGTTTGATTCTATTAATAATGTTAATGATATTATTGTAATGCTTGTGTTTGTAATTCTTCTATAAACAAATATCAAATAATACTTTTCTTGCGCTATTGAACTAATGCTTTTTAAAATCTAAAATCTTTTTTTTAATTCTTATTGTCACCACTTTTCAGGTTTATCCAAGTCCGGGGGCGGCGCGGGGCGTCTGGGCGCTTCCGCAGCCGCCCCCATGCAACATGGCGGCCGAAGAGGCTCTGCCACCGTGTTCGCCACTGTCTCCTGATACACCAGCTGCCCCACCTCGAATCACAGCCAATTTTAACCACCTCTCCGATCTTCATCATCTGATTTTCGAGGCTGTGCGATCTGGGTACCTTTTTAAATTAAACAAAATAGAAATACAATAATAATATTAATTATAAGCTTGATGATAAGTAGATGTTGTAGCCCGTGGACGCCTACATCTATCATCAACAAGTATCAAAATCGCTTTACCGAGACAAAACTTCTGGGGTAACACATAAAAAAACATACAGTCGAAACATATATCATCATTTTTTTGAAGTTGGTTAAAAAGT
Source organism: Parnassius glacialis (assembly GCA_033319125.1). Taxonomy (NCBI): domain Eukaryota; kingdom Metazoa; phylum Arthropoda; class Insecta; order Lepidoptera; family Papilionidae; genus Parnassius; species Parnassius glacialis. The sequence continues at coordinate 27,900,323 of JAVANC010000010.1, read as the reverse complement.
AGTCCTACGACATAGAAATTTCTGCTGCGCAAATTAGAGCGACAGGATTATGTGATGTTTTTCTTTTTTTATAAAATGCAAAATCTTAACCAACAACTTATATAATAGTCTATTGCTGGGTATGGGTCTTCAATGGGAGAGATCAACGATGAACAGTAACGTTTGTGACAGGCTATCGGTATCGGTAAACAGACTTCTAACCGAAAGAGTAGCTATGGTTGAGCGTGTGAATCTCTCACTACAGTGTCACAATCTCTCTCTCCGAATGCGGCGATGACAATCCAAAACACGGACTTGTCTCTTCCCAGCAAACCAGCCAGCTCACCTTAGCTCCTTACTTAAATGTATTATTGAAATACACTGACCGCATTCAGTTGCTGGGGGTTGAGGTTTTCTTGGATCTGAACTTTGGGCGGTTCATTGAGTTCAAAGATAAAGTAGCCGCAAGAAAGTTGGTGTCCTCGCAAAGATGCGACGGTAGTACTTTACGTCCGGACGGTTGCTTACACTATATAAAGGGCATGTCCAGTCGTGCATCGAATATTTTTTTTTAATAGGATAAGGGTGACAAACGAGCACACAGTCCACCTGATGGTAAGTGGTTGCTGCGGCCCATAGACATCTACATCTATCCTCTATTACAAATCAAAATGTAGATGCGTTGTCACCCGCGAGGACTAAGATGGAATGCCTCATTTCCTGTAAAAAGGGCCTCCGGCCACCTGCACTCACCAAGCGAAACGCAGAGATAAACCTCTACTTCACGCTGATTTTCTGTGAGGTCGTGGTACCACCCCGGTTAGAGCCGGCTCATCCGTGCGACAACAGAAGCTGCCGCGTGGCTCTACCACTGTTAAAACTGCCACAGAGTAAAATCTAGCGGCTATGGGTTCAGTGGAAAGGTGTGTTAAAAGTCTTTGTTGACATCCGTATGGTCAAAACCATCTTATTAGGCTCGAGCACATGCGCAGTCTTTCCATCCGATTACAGTGTGGATTATCTTCAAGGCAAGAGTAAAGATTTTTATGGCTCTCACTTCAGAACGCTTTACCATATTTGGCAGCATCACCACTTACCTTCAAGTGGGATAGAAGTCAAGCACTAGCTTATATTATTAAAGTAAAATTTTGTAATTTTCACACGGAGCAATAAAACAACAGGTTTTTATAAGCAGAAATTCGAATTTTAATCAGTATCATTATAGTATATTATATAGATAAGAGCTCAGCCTTTAATAAGCAAGAAAAGAATTCAGCGAGTATAAATGCAGCCAGCGGTCTTGGTACTATACCGCAGGGAGTGTTTTTTTTTATCACTGTAATAAATAATGTATACGAGTATTTGAATATTTTAAATTACTTATTTGGTTCATTAACAATGGCCTCAAATTATAATTAAAAAGGGCGAAGAAACAGGTCCGAACTAAGGTAGATAACTAATCCAAATTTCAGCGAAGTATCGGAGATCGAAAATCTGGTGGAGAAGTTAGGAGTGGAGGTGTTAAGTGCTCGAGACCAGCACGGCTATACACCAGCGCATTGGGCAGCTTTAGATGGAAGCGTTGCTGTCATGCGATACCTGGTGGAGAGCGGTGCCCCTATCGATCTCTCATGTTTAGGGACACAGGTAATAATTTCAGCAACATGTACGTTTGAATCTTTTATCGACTCATTCACACATGGACCAACGCGGGCCACCGGCGCGGCGGACCTGAGAGGAGTAGCCATAGCGTTTTTTCGCAATACAGTACTGTCTGTCATTTTTTGCGGGGGGAAATCTGCGCACACAAAAACGTTAATCCGAAACTCACACAACAATTAAAACACTATAATAACAACTTCACACACACATAAATACATTAAAACACTATCGCTCGATGACAACTCGGATACAGAACCGGAGCAGTCGCTTGACCGATCCGCATATTGCATGAGGACGAGCAGCCTGTATTGGTATGCAAATCAGAAACAACACGACCGTTATTATTGTAATTTTTAAGTTAAAAGAAATAAGTAGCAATAATGCAATTAAAACCTACTTATATATGAATGTATATGAAAGGTAACGCCATATTTTTGTCACTATGACGTGACAGATCTCTTTTTGCAACAAAAAACTGAACAATTCGGCATTTTTGTTGGACGTCGATTCAGCCACGCTACTAGAGTTTGTCTAGTGAGCAATGCAGCTTCAACTAGTTTTATTGTACGCATGCATGGACTTATACTTTGACAAAGGGGAACGCCTACGTATGGCTACTCCCTCCGGTCCGCCGTTGGCTCATTGTGCATTAAAGCCTTTATAAATACAGCCGACTCTCGTTAATTCGAAACTCGAGGGACTCTTAAAATATTACGAATTATCGAGAGTTTGAAATATCAAATGGTTCGAAATTTTTGAGAGAACATAAATAAAACTTCGAATTATTAAGTGTTGATCAATTATTATTTATTCACTGCTATTCTTTAACAATGACAATAGTTTAGAGGTACATTCGTGTACATATTCATAATGTGAATTAATTAATCTTGCGGAAAGCTTACGTATTGCCGTAGGAATCCGACTAGGAGCGGCGATTTGTCAACCCCATCAGTGTCCCTGTGGTAGCAGCGTCGACAAGTTTGGGCTCCACGGACTTTCATGTAAGAAAAGCGCTAGTAGATTTTCACGACACAGTTCTCTGAACGATGTCATCCGAAGGGCTCTTGTCTCTATAAATGTTCCCTCGGTTTTAGAGCCTTGTGGGATATTTAGAGACGATGGCAGGAGACCCGACGGTATGACATTGGTCCCTTGGGAGAGAGGTAAAGCCCTAGTGTGGGATGCTACTTGCGTAGACACTCTGGCGGTCTCTCATCTCAGGGGTACCTCGTTTAGAGCCGGGGCGGCATTAGAGGCAGCTGAACTGAGTAAGTGGCGCAAATATGAGTCTCTGAGAGATGACTACATATTTGTGCCATTTGCTGTAGAGACCATCGGTCCGTGGGGTCCACGTGCGGTGAAGTTCCTAAAGGAACTCCATCCGCGGCTGGTCGTTGCTGCTGGTGATAAGAGGGCTGGTTCTTTCCTCGCTCAAAGGCTAAGTATAGCCATTCAGCGGGGAAACGCAGCCAGCGTTCTTGGCACGATATCGCGGGGAGTAGGACTATATGATATTTAAGTTTCTAGTTTTTTTTTTTATTATTATTATTATGGGGTATCTATATAGTTTTCTCATCTGGTTGGGCTGTATAAATATATAATTGTAAATGAAAATGATAAACATACATAAATATCAACAAAATAAAATAAATACATAAATAAATAAAAACCCAACCAGATGGAAGCCTTCGGCAGGGGAGACCAAACGGCCGAGGGTTAGGGGGAAAGGGAAAGAAACCGGCGGACGATGCGGGCGGTATCGAGGAGCACCGCCTTCTGCATTTGAGCTTGGAGCGGTCCGTCACGGAGTCCCAGTCGCCTCAGATGACCCGAGAGGCTGACTGGGATTAACCCGTTCGCAGAGACGACTACAGGTATAATTTCGGCCGGCAATCCACCCCACATGTCGGTCACCTCGTGAGCCAGGTCCAGATATTTAGTCAGTTTATCTGTTTCGGCTTTCACGAGGTTCTCGTCATAAGGAATGGTAATGTCGACCAAAAATATCCTTGACTGTGCCCGGTCCATCAGCACAATATCAGGCTTATTCGCAAGAATAGTCCTGTCTGTGATGATGGCCCGGTCCCAGTAGAGCCTGGCGGGGTCATTTTCGAGCACGGCTTCCGGCAAGTACTTATAATACGGCAATTTCCGATCCACGAGACCGTATTTCAGAGCGAGCTCCTGGTGTAGAATCCTGGCTACTAAGTTGTGCCTGTACAAATACTCAGAGTTAGAAAGCGCCGAACAACCGGAGATGACATGCCTAAGTGACTCACCGGGATGGCGACAAGCTCGACAGACGTCAACAGTGCCATCCTTTAGGATGTATCTCTGATAATTGTTGGTCTTAATAACCTGATCCTGTATCGCACAGACAAAACCCTCGGTTTCCCCAAAGAGGTCACCGAAACGTAGCCAGTGGAGGGAGGCGACTGTGTCTACGAAAGGCTCATGTAGAGCCTTGTAGAACCTCCCGTGGAGCTCTTTCTCCTTCCATACGGTCTCCCGGTCGGAAATGCTCTGTACTGCCGGATCTTGCCATTGCTCGTTGGCTAAGGATAGAGGGGTAAGTCCTTTATCACAACAAATAACGCCCCTATAGTATGGATCATCCGCTCTCGTCAGAAAGTAATTGCGGAGGCTGCACACTTCGCGATTATGCATGGTAAGCGCGCTTAAAAAGCCGCGCCCACCATGCTTCCGCGGCAAGTACAGCCTCATTACTGACGATTATTATTATTATTATAGTTTTTAGTATTGTAGATAATTAACAATTAGTATTGTTTTATATTAATTAATATATACTATTAATCTTTGGATAGAACTCTGTTATACTGTAACTGTACTATAACTTCTTTTATGAGAAAAAGTGCCTTTCTCTCTGCAACTTTGAATTGTAGTGTTTTACGCCGATGAGTTCGAATTAACGCGTCGTTTTCGCAAGTCATTTTCGGTTTAACACTATGATAAATGCTATGGCCAAATATAATTATTAGTTTTATTTTTGAAAAGTTTTCAAGAGAATTACCTGAATTAAAATGAAACACACTCCTAATAACATTTCAGGGGCCAAGACCGATTCATTGGGCTTGTCGCAAGGGACATGCATCGGTCGTGCAAGTGCTGTTACAGTGTGGTGTCGCAGTAAATGCAGCTGATTTCAAGGGTAAAATTTATTTCCTTTACTATTTGCTTTTTTGGAAATATAACCAAATTAATCATAAAAATATTTTTATATGTAATGTTAGGTAGGCACTCATGTTAAATATCGCATTATTCGGTTCGTTCGGTACGGTTCGTTTCACGGTGTTTTTGAAATATTTATCTGATGTTTTTTTATTAGAGGCTACCAAAATTTCAAGCTACTGACTTATGACCCACGACATGGGGAAAGTGTAACCTTACTATCAATTTCAGGACTAACTCCTCTAATGACGGCATGTATGTACGGAAAAACTGCTACGGCGGCATATCTTCTTGGCATGGGAGCAGCTACCAGACTGTCAGACATTAATGGAGATACCGCCATGCACTGGGCTGCATACAAAGGCCATGCGGATTTAGTGCGCTTGTTGATTTACTCAGGCGTTCCCTTGCATTGTACAGATAACTTTGGTTCTACTCCCCTCCATTTGGCTTGCCTGTCTGGGAATCTCACTTGTGTCAGACTACTTTGTGAAAAGGTAACCTGTTATGTTTTTATTTATATTGATTGTTAACAGAGTTAATTTCACGAATTTATCGCTTGAAAAGACGTGACAGACAATCGCTTTTACCCGACTGCCCCAGAAGGAGGTGGTAATGTTTTTCGAGTGTAGGTATGTTTGTAAATCAATTTCTTTGGCATAAGCGGCTTGATGGATTTTAGCATACGGGATGTCGTTAGATTCGATCGATTATCTAATAGTGGCATTAGATAATTACAAAATGAAGTAGTAATTAATATTACAAATAAAACTGATCTTACAGGTGAAAGCGGAATTAGAACCCCGCGATAAAAACGGAAAGACGCCATTAATGCTCGCGCAAAGCCATCGTCACGCTGAGGTTGTAAAATTGTTACAAAAGGAAATGAAGAGAAAGTCCCACTGGATGCCACCACTCTCCGAGCTCTGGGCTTTGTTATTTGGAGGTGCTGAAGACTCGAAAGGGCCGCTTTTGTTCTTTTTGGTCTCCGTTCTTTTGTGGGGATATCCAATGTACATAATTAGGGTAAGCATTTTTTTTAAATGACAAATTAATTTAAAAATATAATTTACTTAATCAGAAAAGTGTTTTTGTCATACAAATAATACATATTGATGACGTCACGTTATGTTTTAGTGTATTCCTTTGACCTGGAACACGTTACGTCTTTCTCATTACTTCTTTCTCTACTGGAACGCCATAATGTGGATAAGTTGGGTGATAGCCAACCGGCGTGATCCCGGCTATATCCCGCAGAACTCCGAGACATATTATCGTGCTATAAGGCAGATACCCTACTACGATAAATGGAAGAAGAGAAATGTTATTTTGTCACGTTTGTGTCACACTTGTAGATGTCTGAGACCTCTAAGGTAAATATTTACACTTTAAAACTATACTTAAAAAAATTATATTTCATGTACTTACTTTAATTATTACTTGTATCATATTTTTGTATAGAAGAGGAGGCAAACGAGCATGCGGCTCAACTGATGGTAAGTGACAATCGCCGCCCATGAACAACCGCAACTCCAGGGGAATTGCAGATGCGTTGCCGGCCTTTTAGAAAGGCGTAAGCTCTTTTCTTGAAGGTCCCTAAGTCGTATCGGTCCGGAAAAACCGATGGCAAACAATTCCACAGAGAAGTTGTACGAGGAAGAAAACTCCTAGTAAAACGCACAGTCGTGGACCACCAAGCATCAAGAGGATGGTATCGTGAATTTTGACGCGATGTGCGTTCGTGAAATTTTGGCGGCTGGAATTAATCCGAACAATTCCTCAGAGCACTCCCCGTGGTAAATTCGATAGAAAATGCAAAGGGATGAAACATCCCTACGCAGTGCCAGTGTATCGAGTCGATCAAAAAGAACTCGGTCGTCGACGATTCGAACCGCTCTGCGCTGGATGCGGTCAAGTGGAAGGAGCTTGCATTGGGGTGCCCCGGCCCAGAGATGAGAATCCATGTGAGACCGAACTTGCGCTTTGTAAAGTTGCAAGCGATGTGCCGGCATGAAATACTGTCTCGCTATGCTGAGCACGCCAAGCTTTTTAGAGGCCAATTTGGCCTTCCCTTCCAAGTGACCACGAAACTGCACACTATGCGATATGTCGACGCCGAGGATTCAGATGCTAGCTGAGGCATCAAGGGCAAGGGCAGTGCCTTGATACTGAGGAGATAAGACAAAGGGGTTCTTTTTGGCGGTAAACGCGCAAACTTGTGTCTTCTGGGGATTGAACTGGACTAGATTTAGTCGCCCCCAATTTGAGACTTTGTTCAGCCTGACTCGACTTCAGATACAAATTTGTACCGACACTCGGCGACGTTTTTCCGAGAAATATTGGCACGCCGGTATATAAAGCATCACTAGTGCTGTCGTCTGCATAGCAATTAGTTACTGGTTTGCAACATATCACTGATATGCAGGAGAAACAGCGTTGGTGATAGCACGCAGTCTTGTGGAACACCAGCGTTGATAGGCTTGAAATCATAGCATGCACCATCTACTACGACCTTGATGCTCCGATCAGCAAGGAAACTGGTGATCTATTTGCACAACTTCTCGGGAAGCCCATAGGAAGGAAACTTCGAAAGAAGCGCTTTGTGCCATACCCGATCGAAGGCCTTCGCTATGTCCAAACTAACAGCCAATGCTTCCCCATTGGACTCTACTACCTCCGCCCATCTATGAGTCAGGTAGACCAGAAGATCACTAGCTGATCGACCCCGACGAAAACCGTACTGGCGGTCACTAATCAGCTGGTGATCCTCAAGGTACCTCATGTGCTGGCAGTTTATAATGGATTCCATTATTTTGGAGAACAAGGAGGTTATGGCGATAGGCCTGTAGTTGGACGGGTCTGAGCGGTCGCCTTTTTTAGGGATCGGGTGGACCAAAGCTGTCTTCTATGAATTCGAGACTACACCTTGGGAGTAGGAGTACCGGAAAAGACGCGTTAAAACCGGTGCCAACTCCGGAGCACACGTCTTCAGACTCCATCAGGCCCACTCGACTTGCTGACGTCTAGGGAGAAGAATGCTTTGCGAACCAAGCGCTGTGTAAACCGCATGTCCAGCATGGAGCACTCACATCGCGGGATGGTCGGCGGTGTGTTCCCCCCGTCATCTAGATGGACGCCAAGAGAGAGCTCGATAGATCGGCTTTCTCCTTTGCATCCTCTCTGTGCAGAGATGGAAGAGATGGCTGACAGAAGTTTCCTTGGACAGCCTTGGCGAGCGACCAGAATGCACGGGTTCCCGAAGGAAGGCGAACTAGCTTCTCGCCAAATTCTGCCGATGTGACCTTGCCTTGGCAATGACGCTTTTGAAGGACCTGGAGGCGGAATTATACTTCTTTTTAAGAGCGCTGGTGTTTACATCCCGAGACGTTGATGCGTCAGCCCAGGCTCGGTAACACTCCTGCTTATAGTGTGATGCTATTTTACAGGAGCGACCAAACTATGGCTGAGATCTGCCTCCGATGGGTACCACAGAGGATGGAATAAAAAGTTCCATACCCTGAAGTACCACATCAGCAACAGAATCAGCAACAACGCTGGGATCTTCGAGCGAGAAGCAAACCCGCCCTCAAGAGTAGGATGCAAAAAAAGACCACATCCCGTCCCAATCGGGCGACCTATAGTGCCAAACAAGGCAGCAAGCTGCAGATCGCAACTGCGATTAGAGCGTGAGTGGCACCGTACTCCGGTTCAAACAGTGGTCCGAAGAGCACAGAGTGGCTCAACCACTGTTAAAAAATTCATTATTTTTATTGGCGACTTGCTCACGGGTGATTTCTGGATCTAGACGGTAGCGCTTCACAATTCACAATTGGACCCGTAGGTGCCGGGTCCAATTGTGAATCTAAACCATCCAGAACGCACTCAAACACAAAAATTGAGCAAAATCGGCCCTGGCTGGGCCGATTTTGCGATTTTTTTCGAGTTTTTGTAAGACTAACGGACAGCATTAAATTTTATATATGTATAGAGATGTTGGTACATTATAAATTATTATTTGCAAGGTTCCGTAGCACAAAAGAAAAAAGAACGGAAAATTTATAGGATCTTTTTGTTGTCCATCCTTCTGTCTGTCAGTCAGGATCCTTTTTCTTTGGGACGGGTAGAGGTATCAAGTTGAAATTAATATCAAATACTAAGGTCTACGTCCCTTGATGACGTACAATGTTCTGCGTCAATGCAATCAAAAGATCAGTCATTTGTCACACATTGAGATACTAAAGGTTAGGGTCTCGCTGGCCTATAGTCCTAGGCCATTAAATTTGGTAAAAAGCAAGGTTTCACAGTAAAAGTAAAAGAAAAATCCGAAAATCTGTAAAGTTTGTCCTTCAATCCGACTGACCTTTTCTGAGAACAATGTTCGGTTTCCACATTTTTATCTCGAATCCAGATTGGATAAACTATCTGTATACATAATTGAATTTATACAGAATCCACAGGACGCGAATCCGACTCGCACTTGTCCAGCTTATCAAGAATAGTCCCGCTGGATTTCTTGTTGGTTTTTCCCAGGACAGAGATTTGTTCCGAACCAGTAGGAAAAATCATAAATGACTTTCAATAAGTATTACTTGTTATCTAGTATATTAAATTATTAATATTCTATTCCATTTCAATAGAGCTGTAGTATCTCAGGAGCAGGGCGACCGCTCACCATCAAATAGTACGCGACAATTTAACGGTAATAGGTTGCTCACGTTAGTTTTTTTCAACAAATACTATGTGTGAAAAAATCTAACGTGAGCAACCTGAGTTCGCACACGGTTGGTACCGAGTATAACCACTTAATTATTTGTGTGTATAGTACACCCAGAAAATGGTTTGGGTTTGAAGGGTAAAAGATCTAGTATATTTAGAGATTGTGGGCCATTCTATCTTAGTGCTTAGTGGGTCACAATTGAACTTTATTCATGGTAGAGCCAAGCTCTACTATATTATGGTTATAGCACGTATGGGTCGTCTCGACCGGGTTAGGACCACACTTTCACAGAAACCCAGCGTAAAGTAACAGTTTTATGCTGCTGTGTTTCGTATTGTGACTGTAAAGAACCGGCGACCCTTTTTACTGGAAACGAGGCATTTCATCTTAGTCCTCAGGGGTGACAACGCATCTGCATTTTGAATCTTAATCGAGGATAAATGTAAATGTTTATGGGCCACAGCATTCACTTACCATCAGATGGTCTAGTGCTTGTTTGTCACCCTTATTCTATAAAAAAAATTGAAAAACTAAAACCTTTTGTCAATAGACTGCAGTAGGCACTTAACGTCAGGTTGTCTGTTATTAGCGCATTTGTCACTAATATAAAATGCCGATTTATTTATATATGTGAAAAGGGCTGGACGCTCAATTTATACATTTATACAATTTATACATACGTGTATTTCAATAACAATAATAAGTGCCATGTATATGTATGCGCCAAGCATATCGCCATTCGCCACCAAAGATTACTAAATTACCACAGTGTTGATTAGTAATTTAATGTTACATTAAGATCTTAAAAATAGTAGGTACATGGGATTAGGGTTACCAGACGAAAAAATTAAAAGTCCGGAGAAGAGGCCTGATTTATTTTTTTTACAGTTTGAGAAGAAAACCTTACTTAAAAAGGTATCTTCACATATTAAGTATGATAAAACTGTTTAAGTACCTACTTGGATAAACAACTTTTAATTGTGGAATTATTACCAAATGATAATTATTTTTTTTGAGTTTGTTTAACTTTTTATTAAAGAGATCTTTAAAATGTAAGCTGTATTATATTGAAAGTTCTAAAAATCCTGAGATTTCATGAGATTTGGAAAATCCAGCCGCAATCCTGAGAAGAGTCTAAAAATCCTGAAATCTCAGGACAAATCCTGTTTGGTAACCCTACATGGGATCAACTATGGAGTATGTCGGGCACAATAATCTTTGGGGAGAGAGGAATACGTAATGCGATATACCTATATAAAACAGTAGTAACTGATCTTCTTTAATTATTAAATGAAACTAATTTTTACGGATTTTATCGCGTTTAATTTAACTTTTTAATTCCCGACGTTTCGGGTGCTTTACAGCACCCATGGTCACGGGGGGGGTGGGGTGGGGGGGGGGTGACTGAGGTGTTTGACGTCCCGATGTCATAGTTAGCCCGGCTACCTTCAGTTTTTGAATATTAATTTTTAGTCCGATCTACGCAGAATGAGCTTACAGTATCTTGAAGTCTTGCAGTGGTATACTTGGGTTTGGATTTCATTTTATTAATTATGGGATCCCAAGCAGATGGCAGCACCCATCCATCTTCTCTATTGAAATTAGGGTGTTTTTTAATTTCAATAGCCTCGCGAATCATACTTGGTAAGAATCGGTGTTCTTTTGCGAGGATTTGTGGTCTATCAAATTTAATGTAATGGCGGGAACGTCGGTGCTTCAAGTCAGCTATATTTAATGTGTAGTTCTCGCGTAAATATAAGAAATTCTTTAATTATTAATATAAAGTTTAACTTACTAAATTCACAGAGCAAAACACTGTCGCATCTGCAAGCGTTGCGTGGCGTACTTCGATCATCACTGCCCATTTATATACAACTGCATTGGTGTGCGGAATCGTATGTGGTTCTTCTTGTTCGTGATGAGCGTCGCTATCAACTGTACCCTTTCAATATATTTTGCCTGCTATTGCCTTTTTCTGGAGGGATTTGGACTGCTATACATGCTGGGACTCCTGGAAGCTATTACGTTCTGTGCTCTCGGCTGGATCCTAACCTGTACATCTGTAAGTTTTGCATGACTGTATTGGAAATTAATTACAATTCATTCTCATCAGCCCGTAAATATGTTACTGCCATTTCATGTTGATAAGATATGACGGAATCACCCTTGGTAAACTTTAGACTTACATGGAACTATAGATTTTATTACACAACTAGCTGTTCCCCGCGACTTAGCCCGCGTGTAATTTAGGGTTTTAATTTTGTTGCGCGGAACCCCAATTATTTTTCTAAAATATAAGTAGCCTAAGTTACTCTTTATAACATGAGCTACCTATCTACAAGTGAAAGTCGCGTCAAAATTGGTCCAGCCGTTTCGGAGATTAGCCGAAAGAGACAGACAAAAATTTTTAAAAATTGCGTTTTTGTTATAAGTATCGTATATACTTTTATATGCAGTTAGCAAAAGCTGTTCATCATCATCATCATCATTACAGCCTTAATAGCCGTAAAAGCTGTTATTTTGACATTACAAACAGACACTTCAATTTTATTTATTTGTACAGATGAAAATCCTGTTTTTGAAAGTAATGATTTTTATATGTATGCATACAGCATCTTTTTTTGCTTAAAACTATATTTAACTTGTACGTAGTTTAATAAAATTACATAATATAAATTATAGAGTCTCACAGTTGGGCACAAGCCTCCTCTCATTTCCCTGAGCCTGTTGGCGGACTTCACATGTCCTAAGTATACAGAAACATTTTATTCCTCAGTCATGCAGGTTTTCTAATGATATTTTCCTTCGCCGCCAAGAACGTGGTAAATCAGCACTAAATTGCAAATTAACAATTCCACTGGTGCCAGTGGGGATCAAACCCGAGTTGCTCGCGTACAGTCAAAATGAAAAGTATCGCGAGCGCTTAGGGTCTAGTTTCTTGGAGGTGTAAAAAATTAAGCTTCGAAGTCCAAGGCAGTCAAAAGATAACCCTATTTATGTATTTTGATATTCACAAACTCAACATTTCCTGTTGATCTAGAATCAAGAAATTCGGCAAGAGCCAATAAAAAAAAATTCGAAAATCATTAAATGTAGTTACAGCATGTAAAAAAAATATTTGTTTACGATTACAGGCCAACATTTATATTTAGAAGTGGGAACTGGTTTTGTGGTGTATGATGTATGATGTCTCCCTGTAAGGGAGAACATTTTTAAGTTTGTCCCTCAATCCAAAGCTTTTAGTTTTCTATTTACTTTTTTTTTTAATTTATTTACCATATTACAAAGCTTAAAAAAAAAGAAACTATCCTAAAAAGTCGCATATAGAACTACCACTAAGGTTTGTGATGACGCGACCTGAGTCGACGTTACATTAAGTATAATTAATTTAGTTTGTAAAAAGAAAACATTATAGCCTAATTAGGACCTGACTTATAAGCCAGCGTTTGACTTCAAACCCACCTGTTGGTAAGCAGTGATGATCTAGATTACAAATCGTGAATCGTAAGAAAAATGCTTGGTGCTTATATTAGCTATAATTTTCGGGACGTACGATCTATCAATACTTGATAATCAAGTAGCCCTCAGGGCGCTAGTCCTACTTGCATTGCTGCGGTTTTGTTTGAAATATTATGTATTTTACTGCATTTTGCATTTTTGAGAAAAAGGTATTTATTGTTTATCAGATACTACATGCTTTTCTAAGACATATAACATTTAATATTAATATTTGTGTACGCCACAAGTATATTACAATAGGTATTAGTTACACTTATGTACAATACCATTACAGAATGCTATGTTATTTTTCAGATTCTACATGCCTGCATGAACTTAACGACTAATGAAATGTTTAACTACAAAAGGTATCCTTACTTGAGGGATAAGAGGGGTCGTTACCAAAATCCATTTTCAAGAGGGCCGATTATGAATTTAATCGAATTTTTCGTGTGTCTTCCTGACAAATGCGACGAGCAGGATTTCTACTATGAGGAGAGTATATGATACGAAGTGCGCTGACAAAGTGACTCGAGCCTGTTTCGGAAACGAAATAAGAACGCCGTCGTTCTGTCCAGACAGGCTCCTCATTCATGTAAAAACGCTAAAACTAAATATGCTGTTTGATAGTGTAATTGCAAAACATAAAGTACGCTTTGTTCTTATTTTGTTAACTTTTTAATTTCCTAATATAGAGTATTGCACGGGTCTTTATTGTGATTGTCGTGCAGTGGAGTCAACGGTCTGTTTACAACCTAATTATCCTAGGGGAGTTTTTAGACAATATTTGCTTTTATTTTTAATGCCATCTAGTGATGGTGTAAGAGCACCCACTTACCCATTACATTCCGTGAGTTTTTCAGATGACAATCGCGGCAACTTTCGGAAAAATTAACCCCCTCCCCACCCTCTCATGAGGCAATCTCTGTGTTCAGCAGTGGACTCTTTAAGTTTTTTTTATAGGATAGGGTGACAAATGAGAACACAGTCCACCTGATGGTAAGTGGTTGCTGTGGCCCATAGACATCTACATCTATCCTCGTTTGCGAATCAAAATGCAGATGCGTTGTTACCCGTGAAGACTAAGATGGAATGCCTCTTTTCCAGTAAAAAGGGTATCCGGTTCTCTACACTCACCATACGAAACACAGCAGTGTTAAGCTGCTATTTGACGCTGGTATTCTGTGAGAGCGTGGTCCTTCCCCGGTCGAGCCGACCCATTCGTGCTACAACTATACTACTAATATAGCTGCAGCATTGCATGGCTCTACCACGTATAAAATATGTGTGACGAATTTATTTAAGTATGTAATAAATTAAAAAGGATTAGAATCAGTAATCATCCCTAGCACTGTTGGTAATACTTATAAAGTACCGAATATCATCTGGATAATGACGATATTCGGTAATATGATATGTGATATCGATAATATTCTGTACTACAAATAATTATTGCATTGATTGTTTCACAATTATTCCACAATTAAAAATATTTGTGTCATGTATTGTGTGTAAAATAATTTTTTGTTTTTGAAATTTTATTTGTAGTTAATGCGATTTTTGGAAGTCCTCAACATGTTTCCACGTTTTAGAAAAATGTCCATAGTACAGAACGAAGTAAGGGGCAAAAATGTATAATATGTGGATGTTGTAATGTGTGAAAGAACATATTTTGTTTGTAACATTAAGAAAACTTTACAGCATTTACGTTCACTGAAAATACAAAAGATATAGTACTAATCGTCCAAGCTAATTTCATTCAGTACGAAATTTCAAAAAGACGAACTTATTAATTTTTGCTTAGATTCGATTCAGTAGTAAAATAAATCACTAATTTGCAGGCATCAAATGGAAAACTGATAGTAGGTAAAATAAATCACTAATTTGTAAAACAAGTAAATAAATCAATAATCATCGAATTTGAAATTGATAGTATAATCGACAGACAGACACGAGTATGGATATAATAACTATCTAAATTCACAATTTTCATTAGATATTTTTATTCTAT
The DNA here is from genome assembly GCA_033319125.1 of Parnassius glacialis. Lineage (NCBI taxonomy): Eukaryota > Metazoa > Arthropoda > Insecta > Lepidoptera > Papilionidae > Parnassius > Parnassius glacialis. The sequence goes on along the minus strand of JAVANC010000010.1, from coordinate 27,885,267 downwards.
AAGTTATGATTTGTAGCTGCAGCTATAATTGATTTGATTGCTTAATAATTTTTAATAATAATACTCAACACTTCACACTACCAAAATATAGATGGGAAGAATACCTGTCCTCGTTTAGACAATCTTTTGAAATTAACCTTTAATATTATAGGAATATTAGGATGTTGCATAGAAATAAAACACTATTTTTCTCAGTCTCAGTATAATGTGAATTTATAGCTGACACAAGCAAGTACATTATTGTTATAATGTCAAAAAGCGCATAGTTTGTTATTCTACTCTTAAGGAACATAAAAAATCAACATTAAACACAATCAAATCGAAGCTTCTACATTCTAATTACCCTCTTAAATATATCACAATGATTTTATAAATCGTAAGTAACGATTGTTTTATAAGGAAAGAATATGTAACTAAAAAATTATCCAAGCTTGAATATTGTCTTTAGATTCACTAAGCTTCATTAATAAAAATTAATAAGAATTAACTGCAAAACTATGTCGCATTAAAACATAAAATGTTAATCAAATTAATAATAATTGACCGAATGTAAGTAAGCAAATAGCTTTCTTTAAATTAAATACCAATTGTACACACTTGTTTTTATAAAAATAAACAAATAAATTACATTATTATGTAAGTAGTGTTTCCTTTCAAACTTGACTTACTTTTGTTTTTGGTCTTATATGTTTCGCACTTTAGGCTGATTTTCAATCGTCACATAAAAAGTTATCCATCAAATAAATTATAAGATGACATAAATATTTAGATTCGTGATTTTTAATTAGTTTATGTTTTATTGTATCTTATGAATTTAACTTTCATCAGACGATTGAGAAATGGGCCTCTAAACAAATAGCTAATATAATGATATGATGCATTTAGTAAAAACTAAAGCAACGACACAATATTTAACGACAACATTTAAGTTGGTGCTATTTAAAAGACAGTTTTTTTTTTAAATTTAGTTTGACCAGCCTCAACTGCATTAAATAACAACTACATTACGTAATAATATCTGTAGTGAATCTAAGAAAAAGTAACGCAATGCGAGAAAAAGTAAAAACAATAACTAAGCTGGTTATAACTTAACAACACATAAATAAATTTTAATACTGTCTTTAGGCACCGACACTGCTGAATCTATGAAAGCTATCATGACTGGAAATAACTAGTAATCTACTTCAATATACAATGCCAGATGGCAAAATTAAATAGAATGTAAAAAAATATCATTTTTTGACTCATTGACATAAAATGCAATAAGTCAATAAACAAACTCTGTCTCTAAAATGCTTAACTTGCTAGACATTTAAGTGCTTTGCTTCAAACATGAATTGAGTATGTTAAGTGTCTTTTATACGTTAAACTATATTAACGACATTATATGTCCAGATCTTTTAAAAGATCAAATTTAGTGGCAAATTTTTTTTTACAAAATATTTTGGTAGTATTCAGAAAAGTTAGAAGGGATATTGTGCTAAAAAGAACAGTTTCTGAAGTTAAACTAATCATCCTTAGGATTAATTCTAATAGCAGCATCCATCTCGTCCTTCGAGTGGTCCTTGTCACCCCAGCCCCAAAGGTGATGTGACCCATCGCCAGTGCGCTTTACTCTATTGCGGACTATCTCATCCGACACAGTTTTCAGATCATATGCCCAACCGATCTTGGCGAAGAAGTTGATGAAGTTTGTTGTGAAATTTAGCCTGTTGTTACCGAGTTCGGCGGTTTTGTAATCCCAGGGGAATGTATGGTGGTAATTGTGGAATCCCTCGCCGAGCGCGAAAATGGAAACGGATATGTTCTCGGAGGGTTTAATGTTCTTATCGTAGGGCTTGTCGCCCCATTTGTGTGCAGCAGAGTTCACAAGCCAAGTCACGTTAAGTATGAAGGCGTAACGGAATAGCGCTGCGACAAAAAAGGCGTTGATCCAGCTTTCGCCCCAACAGTAAACAGGGATCACTGTAGGCAGGATGAAGCACCCGATCGGCATCAATAGCAAATAGTACCTGGAAAGGAGTCATTTACATTAAAGCTGAAATTTACTCATTTTGATTACTTTGGCTTCGTCAGACTGTGCCCGCGTGGATTTCAAACAGCCTATATAACATAAGAGTCTATATCGTACGTTTCCACTTACTAATTGCCAATGTACTTACACGATGAATAAATAAATGTCAATGAATCGAGTTATTTTTGTTAAACCCGATAATTATAATTTGATACGGATGACAAAGAATGATTCACAACCTGTTATTTATACTGGTTCTCTATACCCTTTAAACCGGAAAACAGCAGTGCAAGCATTATTATATGACGGCGGAAATAGGTGAGACGGTGGTACCTATCTACACAGATACTTAAGCAGAAAAGGGGTCCTAGTTACTACTAGGTAGTAATAATCCACTCGCACACATCGTAGGACCTTGAATTCCGAGACACTTGCACATGCAGTGTAAAAATGTATTTATTTAAATAGTAACGATACGAAAAAAAACCCGACCGATCCGTAAGGTTCATGTAACCCTTTTGTGAAAATAATAAAATACCCCGCAAAAAATAATAATGGGGAAACTTATACATGGCAACACATGCGTCGCGGGCAGCCGGTGCGTGACAATATTTAGAGGTCACGACTGACCTCTGTTCACGCCAGGTTTCACATATCAGTTTATCGTTTGTTTGTTAGGAATAATTATTAAAAACCGCAAACAATGCATAATTGCAGTCACTAAGAATATTGTCACCGGCGATAGTGTCGCCAGATATCAAATATTTGCTCAGACTTTAAAAATACGCAAATTTTGGCCCGACCCGTGACCTCATGATGAGCAATCGCGTTATGTACCTCTTATGTACTAATAAACATGCGTTGTGTACTAAATAAAGATGCATTTTAAATAACAAACACATTTTTATTATTAATTTATAGTCCCTTTCAATCATTTTTGCCATAAAAATATAGGTACAATGTACAGTCTAGTTTCTGTGATGTTAATGCTGTTAGCCTATGCGGCTCTTACAGCTTCATCGGGCTCAGACTCAGAGGTCTGCGGCCTTTATTATTTTCGTAATCCCGTCCGCAACGTTGCACTAAAATCGATAATATTGTGGGAGTAGGATAATATTGTGTTCAGTTCTGTGAGCACATTAACATAACATGGATGAGTTATCTAACGGCCTTCCGAACAGGGGGTGGCGTGTCCCGGCTCTGACGGCGTCAGAGGTTATCGTATCGTTCGATGTTCTGTGCGGTGAGAACCACCCAGGGGATCCGGGTGTACGGTGTATACGCGGTGTGGACGGGTGTGCGGCGCGCCTGTCTGCGGACTCGCTGCGTTCCATTCGTTGTTGTCCTAACATTGTTTGTGGCACTAGGTGATTGTGTAGTTATGGAGTGTGACTACTGGCCGGCGACATACGGTCGTCGGAATCTAACAGAACGGGAGGTTCGATTAGAAAATTGCGAGGCCTCCGGAGGGTTGGCGTAACATTCGGAATCGAAGCGTAAGTGGCTGCGTTTACCACTAGCGGGTTGGGATGTATCTCGGCCCTCTCGAAGTAGCACCAAGACATATCCTTGAAGTATTCAGAGATAGTCGGAAGTTGACAGTCTCTGTGTAAGTCGGAGTTTCGCTGGTAGCACCGAGCTCCGGTCGCTATGCGAATTAATCTATTTTGGACGACTTGGAGGTCGTACAAATGACTATGGCTTGCGTGCGCGAAAACTACGCTTGCGTAAAACATAATGGGTATTATTTTACTAAATGTAGGTTGTACAGAAATTGGTCTAAAATTGGCGGGGTCTAATGTACTTCCAGATTTAAATAAAGGTATAATTTTACTATGTTTCAGTAAATCAGGAAACACACCAGATTCGACGCTTGTATTAAATATAGTGGACGTTCTTTAAGACACAATCTACACGCTTTATAAAGGTGGAAATTGTGTCTTAAAGACAGTTTGCTCTTGCTATTAACTAGCGGGTGGAGGATACTAGTGACGAATTTTGCACGGTTTCGGACATCGCGAATGTGCTTCACGAATGTCATACGATGGTCGAATGTAACTCCTAGGTATTTGGCCGTTTGTTGCCAGGGGATCTGGCGGCCGTACAGGGTGATCGTACCTAACGATTTCTTGGGGTTTCTGATTTGACGAGTGAAAGTGTCAGGATTCACTTAGATTCTCCATAAGCGGCATCAATCACTTAGGCGGTTGACGGTTGTTTAGAGCATCTTGGTGAGGTATCTTTTAATGGAATGAGCGACGAAAAGTGCAGTGTCATCTGCGAAAAGAGCAGTATTCACTACTGGGTGCTTCGGGATGTCACTCGTGAAGAGTGTGAAGAGTAATGGGGAGAGAACGGAGCCTTGTGGGACTCCAGCCTTGAGAGGACGTTTTGTAGAGCGAGTACCCTCTAATCGATAGCGAAAGTGGCGATTGGCAAGAATGGCTCTAATAATGTGGATGAGCCTATCAGGCACGTTGAGTTTATACAGCTTGTAAAGCAAGCCGTCCTGCCAGAATTTGTCAAACGCTTTTGCGACATCGAGGAAGGGAGTACTGGTTATGGTGGTTTTGCAATTATTTTGTGTGTGTTTAAATCCTTTCAGAATGTATTCTGTGAGGCGATGTAACTAGTCGGTGCACGAGTGTCCGGGTCTGAAGCCGAACTGCGCGCCTGGAAGAAGTTTGTTGGCAAAGACGTATTTACGAAGGCGATTCAATATGAGTCGCTCGTAAACTTTCCCCAGTGAACTGAGGAGACTAATTGTTCTGTAACTAGAGGCTAAGTTGCGCGGTTTCTCCGGTTTCGGGATTCCTATTACATCTACCTCTTTCCATGCAGGCAGGAGCAGCTGGAAACAAGAGCGTTGAATATGCCTACTAGCAGGCATACGAGCGGCGCGGAGAGAGATTTCAGTACCCTGTTGCTAATGCCATTTGGGCCGGGTGCCAATTTCTTTTTAAGGCTTTTAACTTTTTACTTCTGTGACAGAGTCGTCAAAGGCGAGATCGGGGTTTCCTGGCCGGATGAGAGGCGGGATAGGTGAGGATTGTTCTGCTTTCAGAGCACGAGTCAACTGCCAGAAGGCAGTTTGTGATGGCTCGATGTCCGTCAGCAGATTATGCCACTTATCCTGTCTAGACTCTTTAACGCGCTGTTTCATCTCGTTTTGGAGGTTGCGCAGTCGGAATTGTACAATGAACAGACGCCAGCAATTTACATTTTATACACACGCCACTCACACTACATACAGAGAGAGAGAGGAGAGATGCACACTGTCACACAATGTCATAATAGTATATATATAATTTTGGACAGGGTAATTTCGAACATTGTTTTTTTTTTTAAAAAAGAACATTATACTTGGATAAAAGTTTTAACATATTTTTTTACTTATGTATGTGTATATGTATGTTGGTAAAGAACATGGAGTATACATCTTCATGTTCTTTACCAACCCGTAAGTCTGGGCCAACACCAATTGGCCTCTCCCGTTGTAGGGAGGATGAGGTGCCCTTCGCCGGTCTGAGTATCGCATTATTCTGAAATATCTTGTAGTCTACTCTTACGACACCCATGGGATGAATGGAATCCTTTTATGATGAATGGATTATTTTAAACCGCTACTACTACTACGGCTTATGTACGTCAACAAACATGAATCGTGAAAGAATACAAATTTGTTTCTGCTGCATGTTTAAATGGGCCTTTAAAGTTATACTATATACTCATTTCGTTTTCATCTTTATATAATCTAAATGTAGTTTCACTTTCAGAAAAAAGAGAGAAAAATATAAGTCTAAAACTTTCAGCAACATTTCATAAATCTTAGGAATTATCAAGTAGCAGACAAACTTACTTCTTTTGGAATCGAAGTATCGGGTCGGCGTACAAATCGCTGATGTCGAGCCCCTTGCCCTTTCTCTTCAGCTCGGGATGTTTGCGCACTAGAAGCCATCCGATGTGCGAGAAGAAGAAGCCACGTGTTGCATTGTGCGGGTCGGCATCCGTTTCAGAGTATTTGTGGTGCATGCGGTGATCCCGTGCCCAGTCTATCGCCGAATCCTGTAACAATGAAATCGATACTTAAATTTTTGTTCCTTTTTTAAATACACTATTATTTTCCCATATATATCGTGGAGGAATTTTACATAAATAATCACACTATAAATGAAAATTCAGACCCAGAACAATTATTTATTATACTATATACTTGTTCAGTGCGATATTCCAACCCGCTGCCCCGCAGTGTTTCGGAGCCAAAATACACAGTTACTGTGCTACCGAGCCGTCAAAATATTAGACATGGTCGTAGTTGCGTTGCGAAATAATGTTCACTGTTTTAAATTCATTTCATTCTAATCGACATTGATGCGAATTTAGTATGGTCAGAACAACATACGCGATAAGGAAATTATATACTAAGGAGAAATTATATATTCTGATTTCTTGTATTTAAGCGAATACTACACATTAAATAAAAGTAATTCTACGGATTTAAACGAACGAAATTTTACGGACAAATATCCGTAAAATTAGTTTTATTCCAATTATATATTCGTTCGCGGAGTGGAGGCCATGAACTATAAAATTATACTCAAAATGACTTTTTCTTTTCAATATTTTTACCTTGGACCCTGGTTAATTAGCCGTTAAAAAATATTAATTATCTTCTCAAAATAAGCACAAATCGATTTGATGACCTCTTTGCTTCTCGCATTTGTTTTCCACGCAGACCTTTTTGCGCTTTTGTAGTTATATAATAATTGCTAGGGGCTAAATCTATTTCCAGGGTGGACGTTCACCTCAAAACGCCTTTCAACCTTTCAATTATTCCAGCGCCATGTTCTCCTATTATAAAAACACCTTTTTCTGTATATCCATCAACGAGGTTCTTACTGAAGATCACATACGCTGTACTAAATTGATTCGCCCCCAGAAGCTTACAGCTTACTTGCCTCTGCCGACGCCTACTCTGTCTACTCTGTCGGGGCAGTGTTTTGTTCCATAAACAAAAAAATAACGACAAAATAAAACAATTATTTTAACCTTTCGTTTTCCAAACTACGCTCACAAATGTCAAGGGTCCGCCTTGTAACTTGCACGAGTAAGGATATATCCCTGATTTACAGATAGCTGCATTTACATAAATGACGTAATTTTTTGACATCATTAAACAAAGTTATTTCAAATGATAATATTGAATTATTAAAATTATGGAAGTTGTTTGAGGAATGGTGTAATAGGTTACAACGGAGGTAATTTAAAAAGCAAAGTACAATTTTCAAATAGGTACAATACAAGATGACGATGACTTAAGACAATAGCTAAATCTGCGCTCGATTACGTCGTTATGATTATTAAATTACTGCGCATGAACATGTATGTGATACGTGGTTTAGCATTATAGTATTAAAGTTATAATAAGAACGGTTATGGTGACAACAATAATATACATTTCATATTTTTAGAGAAATAAAGGTGGATGCTGCTGAATATATATAAAAATAGAATATATAGAATTTATCATACATCATGTTACTTCATTATAAGCCTCACATTAAACCGTAAAACAACTATGAATGTACTGCTGTTTTACGATAATACACTATATTATTATGTTTCATTGATTATAATATTTCATTAGCCTTTGTCTGTTTTTACAGCACACAGATGATGATTAAATCCCGGATAACTGCGTAGGCTATTATTAGTCAGAATACCTGGCTGATACATCTTAGGTCCTGGGTTAGAATCGCATCTTGAGTCAATATTTGTGCCTCTGATTTTATCGCATAAGCATTATATCGACCACTGGCTGGTAGATTAGGTTAAGCGAGGGATTCTATATGATTAACGCGTTAGCTTCAATATAATATCGAATGCGCGGTTGATAACTTCTGACCGTATTCGAAAGTTACCGTATCAAATTATCATGATCATATCCTCCGACATAGAGGACTAGAGGACATCATCATCACTCATGGTAGAGTCACGCGGCAGCTTTTGCTGTCGCACGGATGGGCCGGCTCGAACTGGGGTGGTACCACGACCTCACAGAATACCAGCGTGAAGTAGAGGTTTCGCTTGGTGAGTGCAGGTGGCCGGAGGCCCTTTTTACTGGAAATGAGGCACTCCATCTTAGTCCTCACGGGTGACAACGCATCTGCATTTTGATTCGCAAACGAGCATAGATGTAGATGTCTATGGGCCGCAGCAACCACTTACCATCAGGTGAACTGTGTGCTCGTTTGTCACCCTCATCCAATAAAAAAAAATCTAAATCGGCAAGATGATGATTTTTTTTAATAGTAATCGAAAATTTTATGGGTAAAATATTAACATTTTACCTTTTTGGTAGATTAATTGTGAAAAGGGATGATACAATTATTTTCAATATAGCGATAAGGTGTCAATGTAAGGATTGTTATATCAGTTCAGCGAACGATATCAAACGGTACAATGTAATGCAAAATGCAATAATTGTTCCAGGCTGACAATATAATATCAAGTCTTTGTAAAGCTTTGAAATAAAATGAATGAAACTTAAGCGGATGTAGAAACATGAAAATTGCAAATCATTACATTAGGCATATTATTATATATAATATTATATATATATTGCGCATATTCAACGTGGTAGAGCCATGCTACAGCTATATTATGATTGTAACACAAATGGGTCGTACCGACCGAGGAAGGTCCACGCTCTCACAGAATACCGGCGTGAAATAGCAGCTAAATGCTGCTGTGTTTCGTAAGGTGAGCATAGAGAACCAGATACCCATTTTACTGGAAACGAAGCTTTCAATCTTAATTCCTCAGGGTAACAAACAACGCATCTGCATTTTGATACTTAATCGCGGATAGATGTTGATGTCTATAGGCCATATCTACCGCTTACCATCAGGTAGACTGTGTGATCATTTATTACCCATACTCTATTTAAAAAAAAAATGTAATGCAGGTACTTTAACTTGAACGAAATAAAATAGTGTAGGGTTCCGGAGCAAGACTAGTTCATACACAAAGTTTCTGTACCTATTCAATTTCAAATCATGTTAACACACCAGTTGGCTCAACCTCATCTCACCGTCAAGTTGCTGATCAGCCGCGTCAAAAAATATAGTTAAGTAGAAATTGTAGGAATTCGGAACCACATGTCAGATGCCTGTCACGATCAGCGCGTCGGACGTGGGTATATTCCGATATACACTGCGAGCACTGCTCAGTGCTCTCACTGATGAAAAATTCGTTCCGTTATGGACTTCCAGTATACTGCCGCAGTACCCTAGGGAAATATATGACGTCATAAATCGCCGCCTTTTTGCACTGTGAGCACTGGCGCTTTCGAGGTAAGGTGCTCTCACTACTTTGATCACGTGATCAAAAACATAACAACCGCTAGAGATTTAACAGCTTCCACAAATGATTGTTATTATTATTAACGAATTTTGTTATTCAAATAAACTCGGGCATTAAGTTTTAAAAGCAACAACATTCAAATAATAATTTTTCTTCTTAAACAGAAAACGTGTACCTACATGATAAATATTTTCAAAACAGTGTCGAAAAATGGGGATGACAGAATACTAGATTGCGTTCCGTTTTAATCAGTAACCAGTATCGTACTAATATTTTAAACGTGAAAGTTTGTGAGGAGATGTATGATATTTGTTACTCTTCTACGCAAAAACTACTGAATGTATTTTAATGAAACTTTATAATAATATAGCTCATACATCAGAACAACACATAGGCTATAATTAATAAAGATTTGTGTAAATTGGTCAAAATACAACGATAAGTGTTGAGTAAGTCGAAAAATATCTGTCATCTGCGAGCTATTTTGGCATACGGCGCAAAAACTACAAGAATTGCACAAAAATAATGTATGGTGAAATTGTTTCTTGTAAATAGTTCTACAAAAAATTCCGCGAAAATATATATATATCCATCTTTTATGTGTAAGCATTATCACCAAATAGTGAACCATAAACAAAATAGAATAGAATAGAATAGAATAATTTTTTATTCAATATTGATTATTACATAATTCTTATTGAAAGTTATTTTTTATTTACCACTGGTTCGGAAAATACCTCTGTCCTGGGAAGAACCAGCAAGAAACCCAGCGGGACTTAAGTGAAATAGGTTTGAAAAAAAAAATCAAACATATTTCACTTAACAATAATTTCATTTATACAATTTTTAAATGATTTTTAATAGGACCAGCATGGTGGCGATCACCTTATTCCCAGGGGTTATTTTCATTCATGTATTCCTTGATATTATAATAACCCTTTTTGTACAGTTTTTCTTTAATAAAACTTTTAAACTTGTTTTTTGATAAACTTTGAATATGTTCTGGAATTTTGTTGTAAAAGCGTATACATTGCCCCATAAATGAATTACTGATTCTGTGGAGTCTAGTAACTGGTATTACAAGCTTATGCTTATTCCTAGTGTTTAAAGTATGCACATCCTTATTCTTATTAAAGCTATTTATGTTTTTATGTACATAAATTACATTTTCATAAATATATTGCGATGCCAAAGTTAATATGTTTATTTCTTTAAATTTTTGTTTGAGGGACTCTTTACAATTTAGGTTATAAATCGCCCGAACGGCTCTCTTTTGCAAAACAAATATAGCTTCAATATCAGTCGCATTACCCCATAGCAAAATTCCATAAGACATTACGCTATGAAAGTAACTAAAATACACTAATCTAGCTGTCTCAACATCTGTGAGACTTCTAATCTTTCTTACAGCATATGCTGCAGAACTAAGTCTGCTTGCTAATTTAGATATATGGGGGCCCCATTGAAGTTTCGCGTCAATAGTAATACTGAGAAAAACAGTGGTATCCACAAGACTCAACTCCTCCCCATTTAATAGCACATTGGTATTCGAATGTTTTACATTAGGTATTGTAAATTTAATACACTTTGTCTTATTGCCGTTTAAGAGCATATTGTTGGCGTTAAACCAATGTACTAATTTCGATAGAGCATTATTAACATCGTCATAATTAATTAACTGCCGTTTGAGTTTGAAAATTAAAGAGGTATCGTCAGCAAATAATACTATATCGTGATTGTCGCCTACAAGATAAGGTAAGTCATTAATATAGATTAAAAACAGGAATGGGCCAAGAATCGAGCCCTGAGGAACGCCCATTGATACTACCGATCCGGAGGAACCTTTACCATTGATCACGACTTTTTGAGTTCTGTTACTTAAATATGAAGTAATAAGTCTAAGCGCCAAATTTTTTACACCGTAATGTTGTAGTTTCCTGATTAATGTTTCATGATGAACACAATCGAAAGCCTTGGAAAGATCACAGAAAACACCTAAGGCATCCTGTGAATTCTCCCAGGCATTAAAAATATATTTCATAAGCTTAACACCGGCATCAGACGTCGAGCGACCCCTTGTAAAACCAAATTGGTTTTTATGAAGTAATTTATAACAAAATAAAATTTGATACTTTATTTCCAATGCACATTTTGCAGTAACAAATGGATTATATCAAAATAAATACAGTCAAGTCTGGCAACTTTACCAATGGAAGGTAACTTTGCCATCAGTGGTGTACTGGTATAGTCTAGTGTACCTTTGACAATATCATCCAGGTTGCCAACATTTTTTTTTACGTTTTAATTTTTTATCCTTGTATCATTACATACATCATCAGAGTGAAAGATAAGAGTGGCCAAGTGCGAAGTTCTTCGCAGGCCCTGTGTCTATTATTATATTATGAAGAAAGAAGAGTATCCTGTGCTTATATGAATTAAAAAGGAAATTAACATTAATTTAAATTTATTATTTATAAATCATATAAGTTATTACAATTTTCATTATTACGTTAATAGTAGGTAAGTAGTTTAATAAGTAGGTAGATAGGTAGGTAGTTTTACAAAACATAACCACTTCTTGGCAGTCGGGTAAAAAGGCGAACTTTCTTCTGTGCCTATTTCAGAATAATTTTCTGATCATGACGACGTGGAAGAGTCCGCCATATTGATAATAAAACTATATAAGATATACGTCACTATAGTATGTGCCATATCGATTGAGAAAAACGGACAATGACCTCAGATATGAGCCGAGTGTCAAAAGGCGTAACTTACAAAATCTCAATTTAGATGTGATAACAATATTTAAATATTGATATTATTCTCACTTCTAGGTCAGCACATATGTTTTGTTTTTTTGTTTCTTAAATAATATTGTCTGTGGTTCCTATAAACATAGTAAAATCTTACGGTACATCGCGAAAAATGTGTTATATTTTATATTTCAATTTATGGTAAGTAACGCAGCAATTCATTTAATAACAGTTTCATATTAAAAAAATATTTGAAGCAATATAATCACCATATTGAGCTTTTGCAAATTCATCCCTTTAAAATAAACAAAACGCGCGTTACGTCAGTTCGTTCTAAAAGAAACGTGACAATGGCAGCCAGAGATGCGTCACCTTTTTTGGGCCGGTCCGCCATTTTGTTTTCATTCGTGTTCGGATAGCGCTTGCGTGTGTACGTCTCGGGTAATTCATAGCATTCATTGCATTGTTTTAGTTGAGTTTTTACTGTTAAATTTGTTATATCGTTAAGTTTTTGTTTTTTGAATCTGTTATATTAGTTTTACTGTGACGGTCGTTACTAAATCGACATGAGTTCAGGAGAATTTGGTGAAGGACCCGGTCCTTCAACATCAAGTGGAAAGAGACGTCGCCGACCCATAATAAACGTAGCAGGTACGTACAAATAGGTACAAATGCGACGACGTAGCCTTTCTATTTCTTAAAGCGCTCTTTTTATGTGACCATGTGGTATTTATTTTCTAAAACAATATGTATTTATGTGATGTAGTACTATGGTAGTATATTTTTGTCATTTATTTACAGGCCCATCTTCTGGAGCACCTTTAACGTCACCAGTAAAAAAGAGAAAACCTACCACTTTGTCGGTCGGGGAACAAGAGATTATCATTAATGTATACAAATATGTCAAAAACACCTGGCCCGAAGACGTGTATCCTTCAAACGTTAATATGGTAGAAAAGGTTTCGAAGATCTCAGGAGTCAGCAAGAGCACTATATATCGCGTATTAAGCGTGTATAGAGATTCCCATAAAATACCAGAAAAGGGAATAATTAATAAAAGAAAAAAGTCTGTAATTGACAAGTTGGACGATTTTGATAAATCGGCTATAAGAGCGAAAGTGCATCAGTTCTTTCTTGCAGGAGAATTACCGACTTTAGACAAAATTTTGCTCAGTATAAATCAAGATGACCAGTTGCCAAACTTGAGCAAAACTTCCCTGCGACGTGTGTTGCGCCATTTAAAATTCAAATATATAAAGAGAAACAGAAAAAGTGGTCTAATAGATCGCCCAGAGATAGTTCTGTGGCGTACCAGATATTTGAGAGAAATACAAATATTAAGAAACGAGGGACGTAACATTTTTTACCTTGACGAAACATGGATTAACGCAGGTCATACTATGGGAAAGGTATGGGAAGACACCACAATTGAATCTTCTCGTCAATCACGGTTAGAAGGCTACTCTACTGGCGCGAAAGCCCCTTCGGGTAAAGGAAAGCGATTAATAGTTGTACACGTTGGCAATGAAAATGGCTTTTTGGAGGGATGTGATTGGGTATTTGAATCATCATCTACTGGTGACTACCATGAGAGTATGGACGCTCTCCATTTCGAGGACTGGTTTAGAAAAGTAATAGAAAAACTGCAAAGCGGCGATGTCATAGTTATGGATAACGCTAGTTACCACTCCAGACGTTTAGAAAAAACCCCAACAATGTCTTGGCGGAAACAAAATATGCAGGAATGGCTAGAATCTAAACAGATCGCATACGTGCCCTCGGACACAAAGACCCACTTAATGGAAAAAATAAAGGCAGTTAAAGATAACTATCGAAGTTACGTCACCGACGAGATGGCAAAAGAAAAAAGCATCACAGTGGTAAGGTTACCTCCTTATCACTGTGAGCTTAACCCCATTGAACTTGTGTGGGCAGATGTGAAAGGGTACGTTGCACGAAAAAATACAACTTTCAAGTTAAAAGATGTTAAAAATTTACTTAAAGATGGTTTAACTCAAATCACGCCAGATAAATGGAAAAACTGTGTTCAGCATGTCCTTAAGGTTGAACAAAAAATGCGTGGCATGGATGATAGAATTGACCAAACTGCAGATCGCTTTATAATTAATGTTACAGATAGTTCATCAAGTGAAGATACGAGTGATGATTGCACCGAATAAAAATAAAGTTCTTATATAATATTAAAAATAAAGTTTTATCTTTTGCATAAGTACGTACTTATTCGGTGTCGTTATCACTCGAATCTTTATATGTGTTATAAATTAATGTTTTTTGTTGTTAAATGAATAAAGTACTTTATAACAATAGATGATTTTTCTTCTACAGCGATCTTTCACATAACTTTTTAATAATAGTTAATAAATATATATTATATCAATCATTATAAAAAAATCATTATAAATAAAGAAAGTACTACATATAAAATGTGCCTATATATTGAAGGTTTGTAACCCCTGGTTAAACGACCGAAAGGTCATTGTCCGTTTTTCTCAATCGATTTGGCACATACTATAGACCACGTTTCTTTTACATATTTATAGACGTTTACAATGATTATTTTTTCACCTTCGACTCACCTTCGATTTGCCGACGATATAGTCCTCATGGCAGAATCGCTGGAGGAACTAAGCACTTTGCTCAATGACCTCAACAGTGTCTCCCAACGGATAGGTCTTAAGATGAACATGGACAAAACAAAGATTATGTTTAATGTCCATGTCACACCTATGCCGGTAGTTGTTGGGAGCACTAAGCTCGAAGTTGTTGACGAGTATGTTTACCTGGGACAAATAGTCCGATTAGGTAAGTCCAACTTCGACCGAGAGGTCAATCGACGGATTCAACTCGGCTGGGCAGCGTTCGGGAAGCTACGACACATCTTCTCGTCAGAAATACCTCAAAACCTTAAAACAAAATTGTACAACCAGTGCGTGTTGCCAGTGATGACTTACGGAACTGAGACGTGGTCCTTCACTGCTGGCCGTATGAGGAAGCTCAAGGTCGCTCAGCGAGCTATGGAGAGGGCTATGCTCGGAGTTTCTCTGCGTGATAAACTTAGAAATGAGGATATCCGCAGTAGAACCAGAGTAACCGACATAGCCCAACGGATTAGTAAGCTGAAGTGGCAGTGGGCCGGCCATATAGCTCGAAGAACCGACAACCGATGGGGAAGAAAGGTTCTCGAGTGGCAGCCTCGTACCGGTAGGCGAAGTGTAGGGCGTCCCCCCACAAGATGGAGTGACGACCTGGTAAGACATGCAGGAAGTCGATGGATGCAGGTGGCTCAGGACCGTGCTTTGTGGCATTCTTTGGGGGAGGCCTATGTTCAGCAGTGGACTTGTGAAGGGCTGTAATGATGATGATGATGACAATGATTATTTTTTCGGTTTCCGAAATATGTGACACTTTCCGCTTCTTTCGTGGTGACGTAAAATCTTTATAAGATTTTGATGCCGATAGACTTGATTACATACCGGTGATAATATACAAAAGGTCACAAAACAATAACAAAAACTTTAATATAAAACGTAACAATACAACAAACAAAACAAACTTAATAAAAATGAAAACAAGAACTATAACCGAAAATTTTAAATCTCAAATTATGATGAGTCCTGCTTCGTCCGCTCTCGCAAATACGTACGACGTGAGACCGCGAACTGTGTCGAAACAGGTTTGTTATCTCTGAATGACCGCTTCCTTCACCCCACCCCGTACCATGAGACACGCTTAACGCATAGCGATACGTAATCGATAATGAAATGTATGGAAGCAATACCTGTCGTTTTGTTTCGGTGCTAACATAATACTTTAGGTCAATGTACGTTTTTCCGCCTGCCCTAGAAACATACTATACAAAATTACGATTAACACGGAAAACGTAACGTTTTTTGAGATTTGTCATTTTTTGTATAAAAATTTAATAACTAATTAACAGCATTATTTTCAATATGGCAATATCAGAGTAAATTTCGACATTTTATTTTACTGCGATATTGTGCCGGCGATTTAAACACCTTTTTCAGTGCACCAGAACTTTTGTGGATTTTAGTTGAAATACTGAATGTACGTACCTATATCTTTGTAATAACGTAATATTAATGGTTAGGAAATGTAATATTTCGTTTTTAATATAGTACTTTTAATATTTGTCTATAAAACTAACTTGGCAAAATTACCATACTAAAAGTATATATAGTATATTATATTATAGTGATTTCACGATGTGACGTTTACTTTGCCATGTTTTGCTACAACCAAGGGTTGTCACTTTTAGTTTATATTTTGACCCGACTATGGCGATTCAAATTATCAATCTATGGATGTATGTTTGTATAGATGTTTCACCGTAGCAGACTATTGGACCGATTTTTATTAAAAGAAAAGAAAAATCTATATTATTTTACTGCGTGTTCGGGTATTAATATAATTTGCATCCAAAGAACAGTGTCATTTTAATCGCTTACTTATACCTTAACTTAACTAGTTTTGCTATTGTTGGAAATCAAAATTTAGGTTGTTTATAAAAAAAAATCCTGATCTTAATAAAATGATATCACTTTAGGAAAATGGGTCGCCAAATTGGACGTAAATTAGGAAGTAGAACATATAAAAATTACTCAGAAGAAATGCTGAATGTCGCCGTCAACTTAGTATTAACAAAAGAGATATCTTCTATGGAAGAGGAAAAGCGATTTTACACACCAAGACGTACAATCTATACAAATAAATAAAATTGAAGTGTCTGTTTGTAATGTAACAACTTTTTACTAAATGCATATGAATGTATATACGGTACTTAGAACAAAACTACAATTTTTAATTTTTTTGAATTTTTTTTTTTTAAATAAAGTACGTAATTAAGGTATTTTTGACAACCCTGACACATATCTTCAAGTTTGTATGAAATATTCAAAAATGGGAGGGCAACTTTGCCACAAGATTAAACTTTGCTATTTACAACACAATTAAAGGGGCAAATCCTAACTCGTAAGTATTGTGTATTATATTATGAGGTAAACTTACCTTCAACATTGAAGTCAAATCCTATTATTTTCTTTATAAACTCCGATGGCAAAGTTACCACAAAGTGAGGTTAACTTTGCCATTTTCTTTTTTTAAGTATTTTATCTATTTAATGTTATTCTTTGTTTAAATCACTAATAAATACCAAATCTATGAAGAATATAATGTTACATTTAACATTGACGCCCAATGTGACAGTACATTTTTATTGGAAAATTAGTCCTAATCTTTTAAGTCCTTCCAAAAATGGCAAAGTTGCCAGGTTTCACGGTACTTTAATCGCTTCTGATGTTCAAAGTAGATATCACTTTGTCTTTTAAACTACGTAATTTGGTCAAATATTTTAAAAGTAACTACGATATAAAATTATGCGGTCCGGCGCACGCTGGGCGGTCGGGCATACTGCGGGCGGGGTGGAGGAAAACATCACTCATCGCCGCGTGAGCAAATGTACCTATTCACACTTAAACCGTTTTCAACAGTGGTAGAGCCACGCGGCAGCTTTTGCTGTCGCACGGATGGGCCGGCTCGAACCGGGGTGGTACCACGACCTCACAGAAAACCAGCGTGAAGTAGAGGTTTACCTCTGCGTTTCGCTTGGTGAGTGCAGGTGGCCGGAGGCCCGTTTTTACTGGAAATGAGGCATTCCATCTTAGTCCTCACGGGTGGCAACGCATCTGCATTCTGATTCGCAAACGAGGATAGATGTAGATGTCTATGGGCCGCAGCAACCACTTACCATCAGGTGGACTGTGTGCTCGTTTGTCACCCTTATCCTATAAAAAAAACCGCTGAACTGATTTAGATGAAATTTGGTATCCAGACAGTTTAAGTCCCGGCGAAGTAAATAGGAGCTTTGATCACGGAAATCATCACTTAAGAGGGTGATGGAATTTACTATGAAAGTGCGATTATTGATGAATTACCTATGGTATAAAGTATAATATCTACGCAGACGAAGTCGCGGGAAAATGCTAGTAGCAAACTAAAAAGGAACGACTTCAGAGTATACTGAATTGATGTAACACCTTACAGTGGTCACATATCGGAACACACTCTTAGTGTGTTGATAACGTTGACACGACTGATCGGTGAATTGACGGCAACGTGACTGAGGCGGCCTCAGCCTCAGTGAAGCTAAATTTCTCTAAAATTTTAAACGTTTTATTTCCAACGATCCGCCCCGGCTTCGCACGTGTGATCAAAACATCATTTTAATCAAAAAAAAAATAGCTGCTTTTATTTTTTAAATGTTGGCTTCATGTTCAATGGTGTTTCCACTGAAGGCAGTATTACAAGTGGCCGGATTATTCTTAGTGTGGTAGTAACATGTTACTTTAATTACGTACTACACACATGAAACTTTTTGACGTGTTTTTAAAAATGAATAAAAAAGGAAAACATAAAACGGGGACAAGAAAAAAAATAACATGTATAAAAAATAACAATAAAAGGTACACTTTTTCGCGATTTTCGGATTTTTCCTTTACTTTTGCTATAAGACCTTGTTTCTTGCCAAATTTCATGATTCTAGGTCAACGGGAAGAATTGATTACGTTGACTTGGAAGCTTGAATTCTGAATTTGAATATTTATATCTTCAAGGGAACGAAGTATTCATTTCAACTTGGTGCCTCGAAACGTTCCTGAGAAAAAGTCTTGACAGACATACAGACAAGGTGATATAAGTATTCCGTTTTTTTTTTTCGTTTTGTGGAACCTTAAAATGACTAAAAGAATACAATTTTCCTGTGATGAAGAACTTATGTCAGCGTGGGACCAAGAGTGTTCCAATCTCTTTGAGGGAATGTCAAAGAAGTGGTATGATAATTGGTTCTAACGTATGTTGTCAATGTATTGATTGCAGGGGAGAGTATTTTAAACCACTTTCAAATAAAGGACAAAACTTTTTTGTTTCATTATACTATAAAATAATTTGTGTTATTATCATACGTAGGGTGCTCCATCTTCATGGAATTATATTATTATAACAATAACATGCGCTGTCAAAAGCTTCTGGTATTCTAAATAATAGCAGTAATCCTTAAATTGTTAAAAATCTAGAATATAACGAAATAGATTTAACGTAGCACGTACTCGTACGTAACTTACTAATAAAAGATACAACGGACGTGGACGAGTAGGTGTCATAGACTTGATGGAGTAATAATAGCATGCGCCGATAAAAACGTCTGGTCATTTAAATGTCAGACGAATTTTTCAGATTACTAAAAATCTAGAGTATCGAAATCGATTAATCGTCGCACGCTAGCAGATTAAATAAGTAAAGATAGCGCTCAAACAAAACTTTTATAACGTTTTGTTCAATTTTTTTTTAAAGAATGGGGTTGACAAGCGAGCACATAGTCCACCTGATGGCAAGCGGATGCTGTGGTTTATAGACATCTACATTTATCCTCCATTAAGAAACAAAATGCAGATGCTTTCTTATCCCTGAAAACTGAGATGGAATGCCTTGCTTCTAATAAAAAGGGTACGAAACACAGCAGAATTAAGCTGCTATTTTACGCTGGTATCCTATGAGAGCGTGGTCTCTTACCACGTAAAATCTGTCAAAATATTAACAAAACAGTTTTAAAGAAAATAAAAGAAAAAATAGTATACACAGACTAGTAAAGCAGAATTTTGATGCTGATAAAAATGCATTCAACTTACCTGGAAAGCCAATGTGTTGAATATGACAAGTATGAGTCTAAGCGGCCATTTCGCTTTGTAAGACTTATGAGCCCAAAGTCTATGAGCACCTGCTGTGATACCCAGCCCCGACATCACGTACAGTATGTAGGCTGTCAAACAAAACATTAAATACTTACATTGATTTCGTTAACGAAAAAAATATTGTAAACGGTAAAATAAATATCAGCTAAATCTTTTTTGACAACCAACCAGAATTTATAAGTACCTAAATAAAATACATGCCCACCACAAATTAATTATTTTCTCTGATATTTCTTTTATTTATGAAAACGTTAACTCCACACTAGGATTTTCTCCTGTATCGTGGGGGCAGTTTACATATATATATTTCTCAAGGATAAATATCCAGGGCCCGGAACAATTATTTGTAGGTATTTGTTACGTGCAGGATTCGAAGTTCGAACCCGCGACCTTTCGTCTCATTTCGCAGCGCTGCATCTCATTGCTAACTCACTGCGCCACGAAGCCATTATTATTATAAATATTGATGATCTAAAATACGATAAAAATTAGACTGCTCTTTACTGTCACCATCATTAGCTTCATCAGTTTTACCTACTCGACAAGTCGCAACAAAGTGCAAACTCTATATTTGACTATTATGACTCGTATTTTAGTTTAATTGCTAATTGCTTTTATTAAAAACGTTCATATCTCATTGATTTCGTTCGTATCTAATTATGTGTCAATTTAAAAAAAAAAAATGCTATGCTGTAATTGTAATAGTTATCTTATTTATTTATATCTAGGCCGAAGACAGGAAGTAAGTTTAGCGTGAATTAGGATTTGATAAAAAAAAAAAACGGAGATGAAAGATTGATCTGCAATAATAAGATACAAGTAAATATACAAAAACGTAATAATGTTTTGATATGTTCTTTTATAATTACGTCATTAACAGAGGTGTTTTACCTATAAAATTGCGAACAGCAATTTCAAACAAAAAATAAATAAACGTAGGGAAAGGAAGTACTGGGCACGCCACTATAGCGGCGATAAGACCCCTCTTTGAGGAGTGGCTTGAGAGACGCCACGGCGTCCTCACCTTCCGCCTGACGCAGGTCCTCACCGGACACGGTGTGTTCGGGAGGTTCCTGCACCGAATCGGGCGGGAGGAAACGCCCGGGTGCTCCCACTGCGAGGATCGACCGGAGGACACGGTGGAGCACACCGTGGAGGTGTGCCCTGCTTGGGCGGAGCACCGCCGTGTCCTCGTAGCGGCGATAGGCGGCGGCGACCTCTCGCGTCCGGCCCTGGTCGAAGCCATGGTCCGGAGCGAGACGGAATGGGATGCCGTCACCACCTTCTGCGAAGCAGTGATGCTAGCGAAGGAGGTGGCGGAGCGGGAGAAGGAAAGAGCAACAGCTTTCCTTCCCGGCCGCCGCGGGAGACGCCCCGGGCGTCGGGGGCTACGTCGTGGCCCCCGGCCACCGTAGGCGCGGGCCTGTGGACGGCGAGCAATGGGTAGCTCGCCGTCCGTCCGTCTAACGACGACAGGCCGTGTCGACGGCGCGTTTTGTTCCACGCGCGCCTCAAAGAGCTGTCAGCAGCGTGAAGGGGCCCGCAAGGGCCGACGCCTGCCGGGGCTGCGGGCTGTTCGAAAGAGATACCGCGGCTCCGGAACGTAAGGGCACTGAAGGAACACGGATGGTTTTTAGTCAGTAAAAGTCTGACACTCCCTTCCGCTCCACCCAGAGCGAAAGGCGTCATTTGATGATTTTCCATCCGCAAAAAAAAAAAAAAAAAAAAAGGGAAAGGAAGTAAATAACATTTTAGAAAAAATAGGACAAGTAACATAGTATTTAGTTAATCTGTCTGTTGTAGAAAATCAATAACCTCCCATAAATGAGCAAAAGTCAAACAATTTTAAGAAAACAAGCTTTAAAATAGTATTTACGTACCAAATACGTCCGTTTGCCATTTGGCGGAGAACAGGAAGAGATAACCTCCGTAGATGGCAGCAAGATGGAGGTATGCGAACAAAATAATATTCCTCCAAACTAGTTGCTTTGGCTGATCGTCCGCTTGTTCGATTGGACGGTTGGGGAGAGCCAAATCGGGCGTAGCCGCATCTGACTCGAAGAGCACCCCATTCGCGTCAGCCGATTTTGGGGCCATTTTGAGTCTGTAAACAACAAAGATATGAAAGTAAGCGTTAATCCATTTGTGACAATTTGTTATTCATATATCGTTATCATACAGTCCTTATCTTGTTTGCAGCAAAACCTTTCCACTTGGGAAAATGCAGCGCAGTGACAAGACAGCTTTAGATTAGGTTTTATGTTGGACATATTTATACCGTGCGGTGGCGGCGAAAATAATACATCGCCTCATTTCATTCCGTGGGTGTCGTAAGAGATCACTATGGGGAAAGCCAGAAACATCTTATGGCTTTTGTCTAGGCTTGCCTATCGTCCCGCGAGAGACGTGACGTCCCATTTTGAGAGCCTTAGCGGATCCGTCTCAAGAAAGATGTGAGTGAGACGCCACTTGTCCCCCTTATTGCATATTGCATACGAGTAAATTTCGGACAGAAGTATTTAGCATTGACGGCACGTATTCTTTTACCTATTTGAATGAACATTTAAATTCAGAAGATGTGCAAAACCACTAGAAACTTTTTTTTTATATAAGAAATAGGTAATTATTTTTTCATTCATTTATTATAGCTTTGTGATAGCTTATATCCACTGCTGAATATAGGCTACCATAGATTCTCATGGGGAATTATTAATCACAGTAACATTAAGACGAACAGTCTTTTCTAGAGTTAACCAAAGTAACATAATAAACATCACACATTAGTACAATCACTAAAGTTACCATCAAGTTAAATTTATAAAAGTAAGGAAAAAAATATGTACTGTTTTAAAAAGTTGTGGAAGACTGCATATTTGTTACGTTTAACTTTTTTAGTTTGCATGTTTGTGTATTTTTTTAAGTATCATGTATAGGAAAGAAAATCATATTCAATTAAACAATTTAAAATATAGAAGTAAAATCTAATTTGCGATTATTCTTTTCGACATTCTATATTTGATTGCAATTTTTTCGCAAATCCGTGCCCTAAGGTTGGCAAGCCTACTTCAGTCTGATAGTGGTGTAAAGATGCTAGATGTAAAATATATACGAGAATACGAGAAGCAGCGTCAAAGGTGTAAAACGTCTAGTTTATGGTAAAACCTAACAGCGGGAGAGGCCGATATTTTATACTAGTGTGGTGTTGTAGCTTGTAGCCTAGATGTATGGTTAGTAAGGCCACACACTATCAAGAAGTAGAGTTGTAGTTAGTTAATGAGCACGTGAAAAGGAAAAGATCACCAAAGTTAAAAGCTTAATAAAAGTAAAATAGTTATAAAGTTAGAGTGCAAGAGCAAATCTTTCCTTGAGTAGTTGGTGTTTAGAAGGACGGTTTTGAAGTACTGCCGATTGTGAGGTTGCAATTAATTAAGTAAATTTAAAAACACGCGACGCGCGGCTAAAAGTAGGTTTTTTTTTTTTTTATAGGAGAGGGGGCAAACGAGCATGTGGCTCACCTGATGGTAAGTGACTACCGCCGCCCATGAAAGGTTGCAGCGTTTACTAAATAAAAATGTGTGCTGTAACCATACACTAGGTATATGCCGCCCCAGCTACCACACTCTCATTAATCAGTTTACCACATAAGGATGCAGAAAAGAAGAATATGAAGGAACGGCATCAACACGCCTTGTACCTCAACTAATAAATGGGACTCTGGCGACTGAAAATTCATTTCAAAATGCCGAACGCAAATCCCACCGACCTTAGGAGTGTCAGTACATAATAGTAAGGTACTTAGGCCCGAGTGATGAGTTCTGGCAAATTTTACTAAAAGGCTAATTAAGTTAAAAGGGAAGGCATATGTTAAGATCTTATGGCTTCCGATAGATGGCGGTAAAACCATATCGATTACGCCAAAGGTTAAAAATATGTTTACGTGGTAGAGCCATGCTGCAGCTATATTATGGTTGTAGAATAAATGGGTCGGCTCGACCAGGGAAGGACCACACTCTCACAGAATACCAGCGTAAAATACGAATAAAATCGCAACTCAATGATGCTATAGAGAATTGGGGAGCCTTTTTACTGGAAACTAGGCATTCCATCTTAGTCCACAGGGGTGACAATGCATCTGCATTTTGATTCTTAATTGAGGACAGATGTAGACGTCTATGGACAACAACATCCACTTATAATCAGGTGGACTGTGTGCTCGTTTGTCATCCCTATTCTATATTTTTTTTTAAAACCCAGACAGGGGACGGAGCTGGCGCCGCCGCCTGCCAGAGATGGCGATTAAGGCAGATCCTACTTACAACGGGAGAGGCCCATATATAGCAGTGGGGTTTGTGGGCTAAAATGCAGTTAGCATTTTTTCTTAGTTTTACAAAATCAAATTTTATACTTCTACTAAGAAAATAAATCGTTAAAATCAATTTTTTTTTTTTTACTTATTATAAGCCAGTGCTTGACCACAATCCCACCTGGTGGTAAGTGGTGATGCAGCCTTAGATGGTAAATCGCACTGTCTTATCGTAACAAAAGCCTATTCACTCTTGCCTTGAAGACGCCCAGATTGTATTCGGACGGAAAGATAGACGCCGGCAAATTATTCCACTCCTTTGCTGTACGCATTACAAAAGACGAAGCAAACCGTTTGGTTCTAATGCGTGGGATATCGACAACAAAGGGATGAAGACCCGCCGACCGTTTGGTTGTCCGATGGTGGAAAGGAGAGGGAGGAATTAAGGCGTGTAATTCCTGCGCACACTCACCGAAATGCATCCTATAGAATACCGAGAGACTGGCTACTCTGCGCCTGTGCTCAAGGCTGACAAGATTGGTTTCAACCAAATCAAGGTCACCAATGAGCCTCTTAGCACGTCTCTCCACTGAGTCCAATGCTGCCAGGTGGCATTTTGCAGCACCAGCCCATATGTGACAGCAGTACTCCATGCACGACCGGACTTGCGCTTTATATAAGGTAAGAAGCTGCCCCGGCGTGAAGTACCGCCGCACCCTTGCAAGGACACCAAGTTTCCTTGCGGCTGTGCGGCTTGACGGTTTTATAACGTAACGGTGCATAGTAACTGATTTTTAGCGTATGACAGCAAAGAAAATTTTACACTTAGCCGCCAAAATGCTTAATCTATCTCTGGAACTATCAAACGTAAAAATATAATTTCAATATTGGACGATAGAGATTTTTTTGCTTAGTTTCAGCACCACTGTGCTGAAAGTTCAAAATCCACAAAATGCACCCCATCTTCCGTATCAGGGCTGTAATGTAGGAGTTAAAAGCAAAAATATGAAGAAAACATCATGAGGAAACCTACGTCTTATAAATAAAAATATAGATATTTAGCATATATCTAGTGGTACCACCTGCAGCAGCAAACCGGGCTCTTCGTTGATCGATGCCATTGACGACATGATCGACAACAATTAATCGATGTGATTGTGGGCTCATCATCAGTATCTTTCAAATATTATTCAGAAGTGGACGCGTTATTGTTGGTCAGTACGCTCTTGCTCGTATAAGTATTACGTTGACGTTTTTAAGACAGTTCGATCGACGTCGACTAATTCATTCTACCATCGATCGATCGATGTGGTAGAAACTATCGATCGACGTCGACTAATCCATTCCACCATCGATCGATGGTATGGTAAGTGGTAACACCCTAAAACATGTTCAACACCTAAATTTTTGTTTTGCGCATGTTAACCGTTTTCTCGGAAACGGAACCGACAACAATATTTTTTTTATATTAAATAGGATATAATAAATACATCCAGGGTTGTAAAATAAAATAAAATAGGCATCGTTGGCCATAGCATCGTAATTCGAAATATTGTTGTCCCACTTAAATTTGTTTAAAAAATACCACCCCTAAGGGTGAAAATAGGGAATGAAGTTATTATTGTAACTATTCAGACGACATTTTTTTTTATAGAAATAGGGTGACAAACGAGCACACAGTCCACCTAATGGTAAGTGGTTGCTGTGACCCATAAACATATACATTTATTCTCGTTTGCGAATCAAAATGTAGATGCGTTGTCACCCGTGAGGACTAAGTTAGAATGCCTCTTTTCCAGTAAAAAGGGTCTCCGGTGCTCTACACTCACCATACGAAACACAGCACTGTTAATCTGCTATTCTGTGAGAGCGTGGTCCTTCCCCGGTCGAGCCGACCCATTCGTGCTACAACTATACTACTAATATAGCTGCAGCATGGCTCTAGCACGTAACCACGTTTGTTTGATCTTGTGACATCGCTTAGTTCACTCAAAAATAAAATAAAATAAAACCGGCAAAGTGCGAGTCGCACTCGCGCACCGAGGGTTCCGAACAAATCTGTAGGTATATAAGTTTAAAATTATTAATAATATTTTTATTAAATGATGTAACTAAAAATTTATGCTTGTCGCAATTTTTCCTTTATTTGTGCTATAAAACGTTGCTTCGTACCAAATTTCAAGATCTCTGAGTTCACGGGAAGTACTCTGTAGGTTTTGATTCCCTTGCGAATGTCGAAAATTTACGGCATAAACGGCTGTATCTTTTGATTGCGTTGGTTTAGAAGTTTGATTTTTTCACAGCTCTAAGGGACAGTGGACTTGAGTATTTGATATGAATTTCAGCTTGATACCTCCACGCGTTCCTGAGAAAAAGGGTCTTGACAGACAGACAGACGGACAACAAAGTGATCTTATAAGGGTTCCGTTTTTTTCCTTTTGAGGTACGGAACCCTAAAAATATTTAAATAAAAAGTAATTTTGAACAACTCACCAGCGCATTTGAACGCGTTTTACCACTTTACGGCTACCTACGTCGCTTCTTACCATCAAGTGAGATAGTACTCAAGCACTGACATATAATTGGTATGAAAAGTATTTTAATGGCCCACATAATATTATAGTTTATCCGGGTCAGCGTGCCCGCCATTAATGTCTATAATAATTTAAAATTAAAAAATTTATACTGCCGACTTTAGTATAAGTTATTAAGAATAACTCAAAAACTATTGGTCTGACCTTGATCAAATACATATACAGAAGAAAGCCCTGAAGTTTTGTGTACTTTGTTATTTTTTTTTTATAAAACAAGTGACAAACAAACTTATAGTCCATCTGATAGTAAAGTAAGGCTGGGCAGTTCATGGACACCTGCAACCAACTTCAAACAAAGCAGGCGAACCATTGAGGACTAAGATGGAATGACCCAAAGCCTATAATTATATTGGCTCTGTATAGCATTCAGAGCGGAACACACCAGTGCAAACACTTCTCTTTGGCGGCAGAAATAATAATTGGTACCTAGTGCTATTTTGTGACAGAAAAAGAAACATATTTATTGGTTTATTGCGGTAAAGGTAATTAAGGTCGCCGTTATGTTGGACGATCCAAGACTGAACTAATTTCGCAAAGTAAATTATAGATTTACATCGAGCGTAAATCATAAACTTTTATATTTTAAGGTAGGATAGGATTGTTATTAATTTACCATTAATAATTCATTTTGAAACAATGTACATGCAATCGAAAGTTACAAAATAAGAAATTTTTCGATAGCATTTGTGAAAGAATTTAACTGATACTTTTTCTTTGATATAAAAAGAAAATATTATCTAATCTAATCTATTTTACTCTTTCCCCTCCATTATGCAACTTTCTTAACATATTATAAGGAATAAAAAAGTATATCTATATTTTATGTACAGTAAAAAAAAAACATAAATGTGAGAACTACAATATAATACAAACTAAACTTATTAATGTCGAACTTTAAATTAGTTTATTTTTATTTAGCGAAAATATTATTATGTAGCTGTTGAAATATATAATGTACTGAATTTAGTACATATTATTTCAATGTGTGTGTGTCTTATACATTTAGAACGCCTGTTAATTTACCCTCAAAGTTTATAATATTAATATTATATGAATACAAAAAACATTATTATTTCCTATATTTTTTAATAATAATGGAAGCGAAGCATGCTTTATACTTTCCACGTGTGACCTTCAAAAAAAACCATCACACAAAATTATTACTGTAGGACTGTCCGACGCGAATTCATGTCTCATCGTTGTTTTAGGCGGCCCGTGGACAGCCAATCTAGATGATCACGATCTGCGATCAAAATCAATGATCGCGATTCAGATTCACTGTGCATGAACTTGATTGAAAGATTGATATATCGGATCACTAAATATCTAGATATCTTGAAATCAAGATCGTGATCAACGGATCGCCATCAGGATTGAACGTATATGCATTGGATTGCATCAGTCTACGCTGCATGCTTTCGCATCCTTTTCCTCATACAATTGTCTTTTATTCATCAAAACATTTTCCCCCATCCTGAAATTGTTTTTATAATCGTCAATTTCAATAGTTAGTTGAATTTTCGTGCCTTTTTCGTACCTTGTCTTCAAAATTAGGGCCTAAACAAGAGATAATACGTCTTTAATTTTATGTAAATCCATGACAATAGGTGCTAACACGGCGGGTACAATACACGAACTGAAGAAATCGAGATTGATAGTGTAAAGCTGTAAAGTTGTAGCGCGATCCCGTGATCCGTGATCGCGATCAGAGCTATAACGATCGCGATCGAGATTAAATGTGTATGGGCTGCTTTACGGCCTGTTGCGAATTTGCCCGATTATATATATATATATATATGAGATATATATGAGATTATGTACGAGTATGTAGTGTCAAGGACAAGGACAACAACACAAGACAGACCTGATAGACCAACAATTTCTATCTGTGTATAATATTTGGGTACGTACCTACTTATATCTCAAACTTATATCTCAAATTACTTTTTACGGTCTAGCTACTAACTTTTGAGATATATTACTTATATCTCAAAAGTTAGTAGCTAGATCGTCGTGAAAAATAAAAGGATTACAATAAAATAATATAGGTAGGTACAGGATTATTTTGCAATAACTGACTCCTACATTTGAGAGAAGATTTAGAATAAGTAATAAGTATAGGCAAATGGTGAGGAAAAAATAATTAAAAAAATATCTCAAATATTCTGTCCTTTTTATCTTTTAAATTCAAAATGCGTTTAAAAGATAAAAAGGACAGAATGAATGTACAAAATTTTAATTGATTTTACTGCGCACACACATTCGTGAGGGTCGATCGGTAGGCAAGGACGTTGTTGCCCATAAATCACATTCAAATTGGGATAATTTTAGAAGCCTTATTTACTCGTATTTTCAAAAACTGCAATAACGGTTATATCAATATTATACATTTGAATTTTACAATTTGGCTACTCTTTGCATAATAACCCTTAGTAAATAAATATGCTTAGGGAAGAGAATATATTATTTTGCAATATAATCGAACGGCGAATTCGTACCCACGACTTCTTAGTTTTGTGGTCCGTATCTATATGTAACCGTCTAAAGGTAATCAGGCTACTGTCGTCTAATTCTTTTTCTCAATAATTTTTTAATAGTTGACACATTGACTTATCAAATCTTGCGAGATACAAGAACTTTTAACGCGTGTGCTCTTCTGCAGGACTAGCATGGACAGGAGACAATTTTATCCCCGGGGAAACGAGAAAATGTTAATCCCCTCGCTTAGTTTTATCCACCCTTCGAGCATGGGCACACCGATAGGTATAATATCCACAGTAGATAAAATGGAAGATAGACTTAGATAGATCTTTCGTATGAATATAAACTTAAACCCACGTTCAATAAGCTGGGATAAAGTTGTCCCTTTCAAATGTCAAAAAAGCATATTTTTTATCTTTCATTTGGCTCCATGCTACGGACGGGGAATATATTGTGTCTATTCGTTATGTCAAACGAGAATATACATCTCCCCGTTGCCGTGCTTTGGCACAAGATATTTTTATTTCTTGTCAGTGGATATAATCGGGGGATACATTTTTTGTCCCCAGCCCATGCTAGCCGTGCTGGAGTACTTACTCTTTCAGCAAAGCTTACTCTCTCTGTATGAGTTCGCATGTTACAAAATCTGTTTTATGTCGATATGTTACGGAATATACTAAAACTGGAAATGTGTACTAGGTTTAGACAGCTAATACTAGGTGCAGCCGATTGCGGTTGGTTAAGCTTAGATGTATCATATACTCGTATAATATATAAATTAGATAAATGTCTGCTGTTTTGATAATCACACCTTAACTTACTGTCACTACGTACTTGATACGTTCTTCCGTATTTTTACAAATTTAACAGTACATCTAAGTTTAACCAACCGCAATAGGCTGCACCTAGTAGTAGCTAGCTAAACCTAGGTGTATCCGCACTTCGGCTATACACAGTAGATACATTAAACGCTTCGAGTTCAATGTATTCATAGCAAACAATTTTTAATGGTTAGTTCATGTCAAGAAAAAAAGTAGAAGAGAGATGAAACATAAAAACCATTTTCATTTTACACAAACACTAAAACCCACAAAAACATTTCGCTTAAGGTGTTGTGTTTTTGTAAAATAACGGAACAAAGACACATTTTTATCACACGAATTTATACTAAATGTAAAATGTAATAAATAATGCATTTATAAAATGGTGACTAAAATCCAAAAAAACCTAAAAATTTACGAATGTACGAGATAAATAGCAGTTCAATACTCACAATTTGTAACTAAACACTATTTTTTTATGTTTACAATAAATAAATTTTTTACAAAAAAATACAATAATAAAAGCTACTTTAATCAGCTTTTATTACACTAGCACTTTGCACTAGCTAGACTTCACTCTCATAATTATTCTAGTGGAATGGACACTACTTTGCCGCGGTAGGACATTTTATAGAAATTGCTTATAGGCAGTTACGGATCAATATAATTTACATACAATATAATGACGAAGATTGTTTTTATCAATTAACAAAGTAAGGAAAACATAACCCATATTTCTGTATTGTAACAGGATATTTCTATATTCTACACAGACCAATGAAGATAACATTTTTCAATATAATTTACTGCGTAATTAGGAATACATTTTAGTTATTAAATCTCAAGTTTGGAAAATTTAAAAAAATCAATAAATAAAGCATAGCTTTTTTAAATTTAGTGAATAGTGAATATTTCGCCATTACTTTTTTTTGGTAACGCCCTGCGATAC
Organism: Parnassius glacialis; assembly: GCA_033319125.1. Taxonomy (NCBI): domain Eukaryota; kingdom Metazoa; phylum Arthropoda; class Insecta; order Lepidoptera; family Papilionidae; genus Parnassius; species Parnassius glacialis. The sequence goes on along the minus strand of JAVANC010000010.1, from coordinate 27,854,203 downwards.
AGAAGTGGGCGAAACGAAATTAGCGAAGATAAACTTAGAAGCCCTACTTCATCCGCTATATTCTCCAGACCTTGCCTTACTTACAGACTGCAAGGGCATCAACAAACTGCACTTAAAATGACAAGAATGTGTAAATAGTTTAGGCAAATATTTTGATTACTACTTTAAGTGTTTTTTGTAAGACTTATAATCAATTTATTTTGATTTCGTGATAATACTCTAAAATAAACTTTTATTAAATTAAAAAAAAAATGTTTTCTCATAAATTACATTATAGGTTAAAAATATAATACAAGACTTGTCTCGCAGTAAGCACAAGTATGGGCACACTATTTATAACATACATAAATTATCAGTTTCTTATGTTTGTTTTGCTTAATATTGCAGTAATAGTATTCCGTGAGTGTGATCAGTAGTTATCAGTAACACTAACAGTAAGGGGTTAGAATATGGCAAGTTTTATTGTTTTATCAATTTATTATTTCGCTTACATTTCTAAATTTTCCAGTAACCATGAAGAACGCGACGATTTTATGCGCATTATTTGAAACTAAGATTCGTAAGAAATATTTAAGCTGCAAATGTAACTGCACTGTATAATGATTTGAGTCTAATAACGTATGGTTGCTTGTTTTGTTGGTATATTATATTTAATAATTTCAGCCTCATTTTTCAGCCAATACGCCATAACCTAAAGGTGACCTAGCGTCCTACGTTTAGTATTTCAGTCAATGTGGTATTATACTTTCATAGTTTTCGCAGTTTATAGGGAGGCTTTAAAATACATTATGAATATTACCTATCATTATTTTAACTATGGTGAAATGTATAATTTAATCGATTTATAAGCCTATAAAATGTTTTTACAAGGCATATAAATCGATTAAATTATTTACATTACATTTAAAATGAATAACATAATTGAATTATATTTATTTAAAAATAATAAATATATTACATATTGGTTCTAGGAAAAGGCACAACGAAACGTTAAACGATTTAAAAATACTGAATCCTACCTTAAAATCCAATAGCAGTGAACTTGTTACGTGGTTAAGTTTGCTTCAGTACTTAACTGCACAAAAAATATTTAGTAACTATGTTCACACGAATATGAACGATTTTATTTTTGAATCTACATAATAATGCATTTGAGACGAACAATGCTAGAGACGCCCGACATAAACCTTTATTCATGTGCTCACGTCATTATACCGTAAAGTCATACTATCGTACTATACAAACCGATGTAGAGTGTGTGTTGCCAGGCTATTTTTATAAGAAAGCCGAAAACTGCTTTGTAGAAAGAAAAATCTTGAGACTGTTTTAAATCGTAACTTCTTTTTATTTAATACAAAATAGCATTATTATGATAATTATTACAGAATATATCGACAAAAAAGTAAATACTTAATTATAAACTCATTTAATGACGTTATATAAGACAAAGCCCAGCTGTTAAAGAACAAAAAAAAACAAAACAATGAAAAATATTATATATTTCATGAAAATAACAACCTTTAAGGTATTGTAGATGGATTATTGTTTTCTTAGTTGATAATTTTGATTGCTTAAAAACAAATTTGTTTAATATTTGTCGTCAAACCACAAACCTTCAAAAGTAAATTTTATTTCATATCCATGATATGATTATTATAAGATATTACAATAGGTACAAGCTATAAATAAACTAACAGTAAAAGGGCATTCACTAGGAAAAAAAATCCACACTGCTTTACAGCGAGACTCAAATTTGCAGTAAATTGAAGGCCTCACAGCATGAGGGCAAACTCTACGCTCGATGTGTGTTCATACCTCAATTTCGCTACATAAAATCGTTCTTATACTTTTAGCTAGACATCAAATTCATATTATTATTAACGTTACAATAACTACAGATATTGAATTATAAGATTAGTTTATTTTTTAATTGATTCACTTTAGATTACATAACAAAATGTAATTGAAAATATATATGGACTGCCATCCGTTGGTCTATGCGTCGGTGACTCTTCTCGCTTAATAGAAATGTAAGCCATAGATTAAGATATATAGTATTAAATAAGATTCCATATATTCTAAGGAGGATCAGTATTGATTTTGTTATTGAACTCAACACCGTTTAAAAGTTATTAATGAAAGTCGATCAGATTCTCTTTTTTTTTCTTGAAAAAATTATGGTCTAAATTTTTTTTCCATCAAAATTTAATCTATGAGGCGTACACTTTTGGGTTTTCCAAACTTTTATCTAATTATGTAGGAATGTCTGTAAATCTGAATCAAAAATGGAACTTACATTTTCAGTGCTACAGCGTTTTAGCGTAGGTACTGTAAAATTGGAATATTTTTAATAACTTTTATATTTAACATTCTAGAATTCATTTTTATCGAATAAGGGTGACAAACGAGCACACAATCCACCTGGTGGTAAGTGGACGCTGTGGATGTCTATTTCCAATTAAGAATTAAAATGCAAATGCGTTGTCACCCCTAAGGACTAACCAGTAAAAAGGGTCTCCGGTTTTCTGCACTCACCATACATAACAGCAATAAGCTTCTATTTCATGCTGATACTCTGTGAGAGTGTAGGCCATACCCGATCGAGCCAACTCATTCATGCTACAATCATAATATAGCTGCAGCGGGACACTAAGTATAAAATTTGAATGAAATATTTCATTTACATCAGTCAAAAACATGATAATTACATAGTTTCCGGGTTTTATTTACAGGTGTAAAATTAATACAAATGGTCTCCTCTAGAGAAATCAAAGTTACATAATAAACATCACATGGGCACTATCACTTTAAAAGTTAACATTACTTCCGCAATACGACTTACTGTCATAAAATAGGTTTTGTAATTTTATTATAAGCCAATACTTATACAAAATGCATATTTATGGTTTACATGTATAATGTACTTACATACTGCGATTGTAACTATAATCGTTTCTGTATAACTGTATCCTAACCAGTTCAAATAGGTCAGAAATACTTTCTACGATGATCTAAGTTCAAATTAAATTAATAATAAAATTTTATTATATATTATATATATATAATAAAATTTTATATATGTGTGTGACTTGATGTTACAGAAAAATCATATAGCGTGACAAACAAGATGTATCCGTTGTAATATTAATCATTGCTTATGCATTAATACCACTCATTGATATTAGAATGGTAAAAATCTACACCTGGCAACCCTGTTTTGACATAGCGTGAGTAAAGGAGACGCGAGCCGCACGCCACGGCGCGGCTTTGACGGAACCCGAGGATTGGACAACACGGTGGCGCGATGCAACATGCCATGCCGTGTCACCCATTCATCTACACGGATCCACAATAAAGCTTGCTTGCGGTCCGTCAGAGGCTCAGAGGCACAGCCTCCTTAATATAGAAGGCTGTGTCAGAGGTGATCCCAGATGCTTCGCATTACAAAAACTAACGTATGAGTCATTAGATTTATATTTAAACTTTTTTTTTTTAATTTATTTAACTTCTACTTATAATTAGAAATTGTTTTAATTAAAAAAATGTTTGTACTTGGGACGCCCTCATTTGTCTCACCTATTACCCTTGAGGGTTTAAGGTTTTAAGAATAAAACACCACGCGCCACCCACGTAATATTGCGCAATGTTCATGTCACTTATAAAAACAGCAAAGTACGATTATATTGTATTGTATTATATTACATTGTAATTATACATATGATTATATTGTATTTTATATTGACATTGTTAGTTAGACATGCGTCAATCGTGAATGATTTGTTCATTTGATCCGGGTCGTATCAAAGTATTGATGATTGCAGATACAATTTTTTAACGTTCCGGATCAATCGATTAACAGGACCTACAACCAGAGTATAGTGATGTATAATAATGACTGACTCGTTGGTCTAGTGGTTTTAAACGCGACGGCTGATCGTGAGGTCCCGTGTTTGAATCCCAGGTCGGGCCAATCAGTTATTGAGTTTTTCCTTCAAGAAATTCACAATAACTGCCCGAAGTCAGGAAGTTGGCGGTGTCTTTTTTGTATAAGATACGGTGACAGACGAGCACGCAGTCCACCTGATAGAAAGTGGTTGCTGTGACCCATAGACATCTACATCTATCCTCAATAAAGAATCAAAATACAGATGCGTTGTGACCCGTATGGACTAACATGGAATGCCTTTTTTTTCAGTAAAAAGGGGTCTCCGGTTCTCTACACACACCATACGAAGCACAGCAGTTTTAAGCTGCTATTTTACGCTGGTATTCTGTGAGCGTGTGGTCCTTCCCCGGTCGAGCCGACCCATTCGTGCTACAACTAACTACTAATATAGCTGCAACATGGCCCTACCACGTATTATACATCTCACCCCCGTGCCTCTGAAAGCATGTAAAGCCGTTGGTCCTGCGCCTGATCTCTCTCCGGTCCTGTTGGTTTTGCTGTTGGTCCCATCGGACTATGATAGTGAGGTAATAGAGAGTGCACCTGTGCTTGCGCATACACTTGGGTACTATAATCCTCCTGCGCCGATGGCTAGTCTCCGTTGAGGCTGGCTGCCGTGGCCGAAATTCGGTCTGGTGAACATTATAGTAATCTCCGACGACCGACGACGACGACGCATCTGCATTTTGATTCTTTATTGAGGATAAATGTAGATGTCTATGGGTCGCAGCAACCACTTACCATCACGTGGACTGTGTGCTCGTTTGTCACTCTATCCTATAAAAAAAAATTAATAATCCTTATTTTGATTATTATTAACTAAACATTATCATACAATCCTATTCTGCGAGAAGCTGCCAAAGTATCTACGCAAGTAGCATTCCATACTAGGCCTTTACCTATCTCCCAAGGGACCAAAGTTGGGTCTCTTGCCATCATCTCTAAATATTCCACAAGGTCCTACAACTGAGTGAATATTTATAGAGACGAGCTCGTCGGATGACATCGTTCAAAGAACTGTAACGAGAAAACCTACCAGCACTTTTATTACACGAAAGCGTGGAGCTCAAACTCGTCGAAGCTGCTACCACAGTGTCACTGACGTGCTTGTCAAATCGCCGCTCCTAGAGGGATTTCTACGGCGATGCGCAAGCTTTCCTCGTCAAGTAATCTCGGCACCGGTAACTAGATTGTTTAGTCTAAAGAGCTAGAAGGCGGGACTGATCTTGGTCACTATGGAAATTATGAAACAAGTCTTTCTACACACTCTGTACATACTAACGCAATATCCCACTGTTTTTGTAGGTTAACTTTGTCGTGAAGCGACTATTAAAAGAGAAAGAACCTAACCTAAGAACAGCAAAACAACAAAAGTAAACCAAGAAAATAATATATTTAAAGTTTCAGAAAAGTATTTACAATTTTATAAAAAAAAAATGAAATATGAAGATGATGGATGAAATGAGATTACAATTAGGTTTTAAAAAAAATAAAGGTAGGAGAATAGGACAATATAGTTTTATAGTGGAGCCTGGAGCCTCGCTGCTTTTGTAGAAATAGGCACAGGCACACGCAGAGCTTGAGGTTTCTCAGCGGCGACGGCACGCAGCGCCTGGACTGGGCACACGCAGCGTCCGGAGCCGGCGCACGTAGCGCCTGGGGTAGGTGCGCTCAGTACTTGGAGAAGTAGTCGCCACGCCCAGAGGTAGCGCGGGCAGTAGGTGCACTCGGCGCCTGGAGCAAGCAGTCGTAGCGCGCCCGAAGGTAGTGTGGCCCCGCGCTTGAAGCAGACTGCCGACGACTTCACGTGTAGATGGAGGCTTGCAGGATCCCGGGGCAAAGCGGCCCCGGGATAAGGCCTTTAGTAGATGTTTCTCGTTTGAGAACTGAAGCGAGACTGTGCTGTATTCCCCAATTGTTCGGCTTTTATACCTTTTTAGAGAGAACGAGAAATTATTTAAATTAAAACGAAATTTATTGTAAATGACCTACAGCCAAAGAGTATTTATGTAGGAAGAACATCATACCAGAGACGAATTTGAATAAAAGTTACCATAACAACCACATAAACAATGGTTGTCAAATTGAGCAATTTTTAGTTTTAGGACTGTTATTAAGAAACTATTACATTTAAGTAAGAAATGAGATATTATTCATATAGGAAAAACTAATGCACGGCAGCGTGCGCGAAGCCTGAAATTGTAGAGTTACAGAGAATTCAATAAAAGACCAAAAAAGGTAAGACTCCATTGACAGCTATTTTAAAAGTACTAAATAGTGTGAAAATACGCAGTAAAATGATATTTTATTGTGTAAAAACGTTACAGGATCCTATATAAATAAAGGTGATGCAAAATATAAATGCAGAAAATCAAAAACAGAATGAAAAAAATAGTATAAAGTGATGCAAAACATGAATGCAGAATACCAAAACAATGAAATGTAAGTAGCATAACACTACAACTTCTAGTGGAACATTTTCGCCGGGACAGCGTTTACCATGTCTGCCTCGCCTCCGCACCAAAGCACTGGTCTACTTTATTATTTAAAATTAAGTTACATAAGTAACTGACACTATGCACAGAAACACAATAAGCCTTTACAACCGGAGTTTATTTTTCAGATCCTAACCATAAGCCTCGTTGGCTTTATACTAGGTCTATAGAGCTCAAAAAATGGAATTAAAAATTCTCGACTTCATGGTTTATTGACAAATCCTCCGGCATGATTGTGAGTCGCAGGTCGTACACAACATAGTCACGATCGTGAGCGTAATTTACACTGGTCTTACGTTTTGGTAGTTTGTAGAAAAATTTAATTTTTTTTTTACGTACATAATCAGCCTCTTTATTAATTATTTAGTTACTTTTATCATTCAGTCTCATATAATTTTTCTTAGAACTAAACATTCATTCGAGCCTTTGGCAACATGATACAAAGTTTTCTGTAAAATAGTAACAAAACAAAATAAACTTCTAAAATTTTACGCTACGCTACGCCTGTTTGCTGGTCTATATTGTCTTTTCGGAAGAGGAGATTCATTTCTATCCAGCGGCGGTTCATTTTCAATATTGCTAGTCGATGACCAGTTTCTTGCTTGACAATCCATCAGCAATGTTCATGCGGAAGTCTAACAAGGGAAAAATTTCCCTTCTGCTTAGTTTATTTGCCAGACAATCATTACGATACATTCGCCAAGAATTAAAAATCTCCAAGTCAAGAAAGTGTATCAGTACTTTCAGTGTACATTTCTTTGTTTTGATGAATGTCCGGTAATACTCCATCTGCTGGTCCAGAATATCAACAACCCCCATGTGTTGGTTGTAATGCTCGACTACTTATGGCACAGGTATGTCTACATACATCTTCATGCGTTTTCCCCATTTCTTGACGATTAAATATGAGGACGAGCCGGAGTAGTTTCACGCCATTAAAACTAACTTATTGTCTTTCCATTTGACGACGACAGTCGGTTCGCAATCGTATTGCTACGATTCTTCGCGAGTCATCCTAGTATGTATCTGGTTTTAATTTTGCAGCACGGTCAGGGATCCTGTTGAACATGGTTGTTGTTCCCGTGCTGTGAAGATTCCTCTTTGTCATCTCCTCAATTAGCGGAAACAGTGATAAAATATCTGTCGTGGTAGAAACACCTTCCAGGCGGTACTCTTTTCGCCAGATGCAGACCCACAGAAGCTCCGAATCCAAGCGATGTATCTCCAAACATAGTTTTAGGTTCTCGATATATGTCAAAGTCTAGCATCAAACCTTTACTTGTGGTCAGCACAAAGTTCTTCAGACCCACCGGGCGCAGTTTATTGCGGACTACCTGGCGAAGAATACATATGCCAGTATATGGTACCATTTGCCCGTCAATGGAGCAGAAGCCAGGAACTCTTTCAGGTTTTTTACACGCTACTTCTAATCGGTCAATCATAGCCTGCACATTCCACAATGGATTGTTACTATCACTTGGCGGGGCTTTATCAGCATCTACGACGTGCAATGCATTGCGAACAGTCAAGAACCTGTCACGAGCCATTTGTTGAGTTATTATCTCCAGTTTTATTTCAATTCTCCAGTACACCGAGACACGAGGGTAAGGAATACATCCAATGAAGATGTGTATTGCAAAAACCCAGAGTTTTACTACTTCAACGACGTAAGTTTCAGTTTCAGGCCCGTTGTTCTGTGATGGTACATGTTTGTGCATTTGGCGATTTCGTCAAAAACTCTATTGAAATAATCAGAGAAAAACTCTATTGGAGTCCTGACAGGAATCACGGGCAATGGAGTATAGAGATGCAGGCAATGGTGGCAAGTGCATCTCACAAACGATCGACGCCGGTTGCGTTCGGAAAAAGTAAACCATTTGGTGTCAATTTTTTTTAAATTAAACTCACGCTCGTATAAGCCCAAGTGTAAAGGAATAAATAATAGACGGAAGCAAGGAAAGCAGGCAATCCAACGCTAGAACGATTTCTTACACCAATACCAACAAATTTTATAGGTAAAGTAGCGTGAGTCCAGGCTGTCGTATTTAAATTTAGAATTTTTCTTAAGTTATTTTAAGATTATTATCAATATCTTTTAAAATATTCAAAAATTTTAAAACTGAACTCAGCGGAGTAAGTATGTAATGTAGGTACAAGAAGACAATATATTAAAATGGTAAGAGCAATGTGGGGGTTTAAGATAGACAATTTATCAACTTTGTTTGATAACTGATCACATTTTGTTTTTAAAACAGGTTTAGAGTATTTCATCATCATTACGACGTCCTGCATGCCTTATCTTATCACCCTGCTATCCTAATATATATATACATTGTTTGAAAAATCAATAGTTTAAGTCAAATATAACGTTGAAATTAAACAAACAAATATAAGATCGATAGATTGCATTATCCTGGAAAATTATGCAGTCAATCCGTGAACGCCATCACCATGTTTTTACGTTCGGCCCAAGGACAAACGTAGTCCTAAACAGTCACTAGAAGGAGTGACGACCTGGTAAGACATGTAGAAAGTCGATGGATGCAGGTGGCTCAGAACCGTGCTTTATGGCGTTCCTTGGGGAAAGCCTATGTTCTGCAGTGGACTTGTGAATGGCAGTAATGATGATGCAGGCGCCGTGATAATGCGTGTGAATTTTTTTAGCTGCGTGTCTAGATATGTTCTTTGAAAAGTGTTGAATCACAAAGAACTAGCAAATATTTTAGAATCAAATAATGAGTTTCATAGTATTTTACTAAATGTTGTAATAATAAATTTAAAAATAAATTATGCTCAACACACGCGGTCAGTTAAACTAATCAGTTAAAGTTGAACTGACGTACACCCAAAATCTGACCGTGAGCCGTAAGTGTTACACGCTACTTCTAATCGGTCAATCATAGCCTGCACATTCCACAATGGATTGTTACTATCACTTGGCGGGGCTTTATCAGCATCTACGACGTGCAATGCATTGCGAACAGTCAAGAACCTGTCACGAGCCATTTGTTGAGTTATTATCTCCAGTTTTATTTCAATTCTCCAGTACACCGAGACACGAGGGTAAGGAATACATCCAATGAAGATGTGTATTGCAAAAACCCAGAGTTTTACTACTTCAACGACGTAAGTTTCAGTTTCAGGCCCGTTGTTCTGTGATGGTACATGTTTGTGCATTTGGCGATTTCGTCAAAAACTCTATTGAAATAATCAGAGAAAAACTCTATTGGAGTCCTGACAGGAATCACGGGCAATGGAGTATAGAGATGCAGGCAATGGTGGCAAGTGCATCTCACAAACGATCGACGCCGGTTGCGTTCGGAAAAAGTAAACCATTTGGTGTCAATTTATTTTAAATTAAACTCACGCTCGTATAAGCCCAAGTGTAAAGGAATAAATAATAGACGGAAGCAAGGAAAGCAGGCAATCCAACGCTAGAACGATTTCTTACACCAATACCAACAAATTTTATAGGTAAAGTAGCGTGAGTCCAGGCTGTCGTATTTAAATTTAGAATTTTTCTTAAGTTATTTTAAGATTATTATCAATATCTTTTAAAATATTCAAAAATTTTAAAACTGAACTCAGCGGAGTAAGTATGTAATGTAGGTACAAGAAGACAATATATTAAAATGGTAAGAGCAATGTGGGGGTTTAAGATAGACAATTTATCAACTTTGTTTGATAACTGATCACATTTTGTTTTTAAAACAGGTTTAGAGTATTTCATCATCATTACGACGTCCTGCATGCCTTATCTTATCACCCTGCTATCCTAATATATATATACATTGTTTGAAAAATCAATAGTTTAAGTCAAATATAACGTTGAAATTAAACAAACAAATATAAGATCGATAGATTGCATTATCCTGGAAAATTATGCAGTCAATCCGTGAACGCCATCACCATGTTTTTACGTTCGGCCCAAGGACAAACGTAGTCCTAAACAGTCACTAGAAGGAGTGACGACCTGGTAAGACATGTAGAAAGTCGATGGATGCAGGTGGCTCAGAACCGTGCTTTATGGCGTTCCTTGGGGAAAGCCTATGTTCTGCAGTGGACTTGTGAATGGCAGTAATGATGATGCAGGCGCCGTGATAATGCGTGTGAATTTTTTTAGCTGCGTGTCTAGATATGTTCTTTGAAAAGTGTTGAATCACAAAGAACTAGCAAATATTTTAGAATCAAATAATGAGTTTCATAGTATTTTACTAAATGTTGTAATAATAAATTTAAAAATAAATTATGCTCAACACACGCGGTCAGTTAAACTAATCAGTTAAAGTTGAACTGACGTACACCCAAAATCTGACCGTGAGCCGTAAGTGTGAAATCTTTTAACTGACGGCACACCATGTAGTTTTCCGGGCGCATCGCAATCCGCTTGTTTCAGTTCGTTTCAATTATTGGTAAGTACTTATGTACTTTCTTAGTAAGTAACTACTTACGTTATTTTTATGCTGTTTAGATTTTATATTATTTTATATGTTTAGAGAATTTCGTTTGACTCATTTCCAAAAAGGTTCATAAAAACCTAGATGACTGTGATGATATCACCTACCTGATAGTGGATTCTGAAGGTGGGTATAGGGTCTCCACTCCATACAATCATTGTGTTTTGAAAGGGCTCATAAAAACCTAGATGTCTGTACTGATTTCATCTTCCTTATGGTGGAATCCGAAAGTATGTATAGGATATCAGTGACGGCTCTACATAGAACCACTATGTTTTTACTCATTTGAAAGGGCTCATAAAGACTTAGGTAACTGTGATTATCTCACATTCCTGATGGTGGACTCAATAGATGGGTAAAGGATCGCAGTTATGCCTCTACGTAGAACTATCGTGTTCAGAGTCATTTAAATACCAAGGTGCCTGTGATTATCTCACCTGCCTGATGGCGGACTCCGAAGGTGGGTATAGGATTTTAGTGACGGTACTACGCAGAACCATCGTGTTTGGAATCATTTAAAAGGGCTCTATAATACCTAGGTTACTGTTATGATCTCACCTTTCCGATGGTGCAATCCGAAGGTGGGTCATAGGATCTCAGTGACGACACTAGATATAACAATCGTGTTTGAACTCATTTGAAAAGCCTCATAAAGTCCTAGGTGACTGTTATGATCTCACCTTTTTGATGTTGCAATCCGAAGGTGAGTATAAGATCTCAGTGACGGCACTAGATACAACGATCGTGTTTGAACTCACTTGAAAGGGCTCAGAAAGGCCTAGGTCACTATCATGATCTTACCTCAGAAGGTGGGGTAAAAGATCTCACTGATGCTACTACGAACCACCATCGTGTTTGGGCTCATTTCAAAGGGCTCAGGTAGACTAAGATGATTGAGTAAATATGTCACGATTTTATGAAGTAGTTGAAATATCTCTTTAGATTTAATATGGTGTGTGGCTTATTATCAGACTGTGTAATAGTAAAAACAGAATTATTACTCATTTAATTTATTATGTTTTCAGGCAATCAAGAAACCAGCAAAATTCCCAAATACAAAATTAGAAATTTTACAGGCAAAAAATAATAATATGACAGACCGGAAATAGTTGCATAACCAACCGCAAATAGAACCCGAAAATATCTGCGTACCTACTTCAAGAAAAGCTACAAGCACCAGCAACACCAGTTCCTATAAATGACAGATCGACCTGTTCATGGTATTTAGAATTCAGTGGTTTTTGACTGGAAGTAATATTTTTATATTTTGATGATACAATGTACAGCTATAGTTCTAAAGGCTTGTGCACCATCTGAGCTGTATCCTATGCTGGCACGCTTGTTCCGCTTCTCATTTAGGACTGGAATAGTGCCAAAATCCTGGAAGCTGCCCAACGTACAGCCCGTTCCAAAAAAAGGCAGCCGTGCCGACCCTACCAATTATCGGCCAATCTCAATTACCTCCATACTCTGCAAGATTATGGAGCGTATATTGAACGCCCGTATAATGGCATATCTAGAACAGAATGACCTCCTTAGCGACCGCCAATACGGGTTTCGCCAAAATCGGTCAGCTGGAGACCTTCTAGCGTATGCCACACAAGAAAGACAATCGCGAACAGTGGGAAATCCCTTGCTATTTTCCTTGATGTCTTGAAGGCCTTTGACAGAGTTTAGCACGTCAGAAATTAATGTACTCAATAATTTATAACACGAATACCTACTAGACATTTAATAAAATAAATTTTCCGGATTTTATTGTGTTTAATTTAAGTTATTTTTTAATTCCCGACGTTTCGGGTGCTTTAACTTTATTTCAGAATGTAACATGTAGCGTGCCCAATTAGATAAAAATAAAAAGCTAGTTTGTATGTCCTATGTAAGGGAGACCACATTCGCAATCAAGATTGTACACTCCTGCGTCTTGTAGACTGTAGAGGGATATTACACTTGACGGATGGTAAAAATTTACTAATTTTCTTCGGCGGCTTGAAGTAATAGGCTTGAAGTTTTAATAGAAGTTCGTTTCAAGATGTTGCCAACTTTGTCTGTGAATCCTCTGACATAGGGTAGTACAGCAGGCACCCGCTCGACTGTGGCCAGCTTCAGTTGGTCACTGTGACGTAGTAGACCAGAAGTTTGTTGTCTTGCAATACTTGCTCGACGTGCTGAAGCTCGGCAGACAGATGTTTCCTGTCACAGATCCCTCGTACTCTCTGAAACAAAGATTTTCCCACGGTAGCTAACTTAGATGGATGATGGTGAGATTCACCATTTAAATATAGGTTGGTATGAGTCTTTTTCCTATACACAATGTGACCAATAATGTTATCAGGCTTTCGGATGACTAAAACATCTAGGAAAGCTAAAGAATCCTCTAACTCTACTGTGATTTGTATTTTAGAGTTTATGAAATTAAGGTGGTCTAAAAATACTTACTTAAATAGTTACTTTGTCAGATGGTAAAATTATGGATGTCGTCTACGTACCGCTTATAGAATCTTGGATTTATAGGAGCAGTAAGAAGGGCTTCCTCCTCAAAATCCTCCATGAATATGTCGGCGACTATGGGAGATACAGGTGAGCCAATCGCCACACCGTCTACTTACTTGTAGAACTCCTCCTTCCTCAATAGATAGCCATATGTGAGGCAGTATTTGAGTAAACTGCATATTCTGTAGGCATGTTGTTTTCTTCTAGCTTCCTGGTTACAATTGAGATGCAGTCTATGTCATGTAAGCATGTAAATAGTGACTGAACAACAAAACTGACCATAGTTTCATTGTCAGCGAGATGTAGATCTCACTAACAAAATCCTTTGTTTGTGCTCTGATGTGTCCTGTCAACGGTGACAGAATTTTCGCCAAGTGTTGAGCCAACTTATAAGTTGGTGAATCGATCTGGCTCACTATGGGACGTAGTGGAGCCTCTGGTTTGTGTATTTTCGGTAACCCATACAACCTCGGTGGTTTGGTACACGGTGGTACTATCGAATTTACGTCGAGATTTAATTTTTCGGAGTAAGTCTAGTTATATAGTTAGTATAGTTATTAAGTGGCGAAGCTTGCGAAGTCACTTATTGATTTCACGATGTCTGTCCGTCTGTCCCACGATTATCTCGAGAACGGTTTCGAATTTTCAAATTCTGTTTTCAGCAATCGATTACTGATCACCCAGGCATCTGAACCTCCTATTTTGAAACTGATTGCTCAACGGCAACCGTTAGAAACCGCTACAAAGCTGATTGCTTCGCCACTTTGCTATGCTGTTAGCTTGCTAGGTTTATCATGTTTCAATTATGTTGCTTGGAACGCTAATTCTTTTTGTAAAATATAAGTAGCGTAAGTTACTCCTTATAACATAAGCTATCTGCCAGTGAGTCCTGTCGAAATTGGTCCAGCCGTTTCGGAGATTTGCCGGAACTAACAGACAGACAGACTAGACACAAACATTTTAAAAATTGCGTTTTTGTTATAATTTGCTTATATATGTTCAAATGTATTTACTCAAAAGCTGTTATTTTGACATTACAAAGAGACACTTCAATTTTATTTATTTGTATAGATATAGATGGTCGTCAGTCGATAAATGGCGCCGAAGTAACAAATGTTAGTTGCGGGACTAAATATTCAAGGACATCGGGCAATGTAATACCCTTAAATTGATCAGTTCAACTCATCAGTTTAACTGACCGTGTGTGTCGAACATTTTTTGCCCTACATCCGTTTGAACTGATCAGTTTAACTGACCGTGTGTGTCGGCCATTAAGCTTCTTTTGCGCTCATGATCTTCTTGGGCCGGGGGCCCCTTCCGGCTGGGGGTTCATGGCATTTTGGTAGAAAACAGAAACGTGCATAGATGAAAAAAATTACAACTGAACTACAACAAGGAAAATAACAAAGTGAAAGTAAATGCTCATAGCTAGGGTTATATTAACAGACGAAGTACGTAATAGTTCTAATTTATAAAATTTTGGATACGACTGTCTCCAGATTTTTGTTTTAAACATAGATTTAGTATATACTGTATACTATATCTATGGTTTTAAAGTGTGCGAATATTTTTTTTACATATTTCACGACAGTTATCATTTATTGATATTTTCCGCGCACGTTTGCACCTTGTGTTTTTATTTTTTTAATCCAAAAATTTACTACAACTATATTCTTTTAATATACCTGGTACGGCCGGCAGCTGCCTATCCCAGGAGTAGAATCCTTCGCGGCCCATAGACGAAGAAGTTACAGGCAGATGCCGGTCGGGCTTTCTAAACGCCAAGGGTTAAGTTTATAATCACATTAAATAATCAGGGGGGAGCGTTACAATTATTTTACAGAGCTTACTTACCTCTATTCAAGGCGACTGGTCCCTCAGGATTCGGTCAGGTCTCGTGTGGATGTGTTGTGCTAGAAAGTAAAAGTCTGTGATGTGTATTTGGGTGTGGCTGGTAGTGTTATTGACCTTATTTGACCGTTCCCCCTGCAGCAGTTCGGCCCTCAGCTCCTCTCCAAGCTAAGGTCCCCCTCAGCAGTCACTTTCTTCCTTTGTTACGATTGACTCGCGAAAATGAACACCGAACGTACGGATCAAAGGTCACCGTTATTTCTAGAATATTAACTACCGCACTAGTAACTAATACAGTCGAATCCAATTATAAAGATTCTGCGTTAAACCTAAAGTCCCGGGTAAACTCTCAACACGCGCCACCACTCCTAGTGGTAAATTTACTATAAGCGCCCAACACAAAATTAGATCTAAGAGTTCCCTATCAAACGGACTGCCTTCTCTCTCGACGCGCAGAAGACCTCTAATCTTTCGCTCTCGACTCCCACCGTTCAGTCAACTCGGACGTTCAACACACACAAACGTCATTCCGTATCGACCGAGCCGAGTGCCATCTAACGTCGATGCCTGACACTAACGCTTTTGCGTGAACAAACCCCCGTCCCGGACATAAGGATTTAGGTCCGCGAGCAAACCGGTCAGCGGGACAGGGTCGCGACGGCAAGTTGCAAGATCGAATCTACAACCAAACTAGGCCACCTTACGCACCCAATCAGATCTTGCAACACTAACCAACGCCCCAAAATTGCAGCCCTTACGTGGGCTAGCCGGAGAGTTGAACTGGATGCCCTTCCTGGACATCGCAGCACATAAATAAGTCCTATTCCTAGACAGAAGTCAGACGACCTCCTTCAAACACCTATCTGCGCTCCTATGATTAGTTCCGCAATTCGACCGGATCAGGTCTGCAAACAGCGACGCGACACGAAGCGGCCCAGAGGGACCTTCAAGCTTCAGTGCAGAGAGCACCCCCAAATTCCCCATGAACGTCGTCTGTGGAGAGCTGAACGAAACGCACAGATGGTCCCTAGCAGGTGATCCTATGCTCATATTTCAACTAATTTTTCAAAAGCATCAATGTTCAATTACAGAATTAATTAAAACAAGTAATCACCGATGCACATAGGTCAACTTGGCAAAGTAAACAAAACAATAAACGTAAGGGACAGCCCTATCTCTTATTTATAATTTTCAAAATAGAGCGCCATTCAAATTTCAAATGAATTCAAACTTCCCTTCAGCACAGGCGCGACAATCAAATACAATTACAAGCATACGCCCAAGCATTCAAAAAGGGCACACAATTTAATCTCCATTTTCCGTGCAACAACAAACGCAGTGATCAAATGTATTTACAAAACATATGCAGCAGCATTTAAAGGAGTATTTTAAATTCAATTCTTTTAATCATAACCGCTACAATATGAATTTCGCGGAAAACCCAAAAGCATTTTAATTTAAATTTAAAGAATTCTTAACTAAGTGCTCGACCTAACCAAATCCTATACCCCTTGAGAGCGTGATTCAACGCTCCAGGGGGCCCTAATCTTCCCACCACCAAGTGGAGGCCACACCGCGTGAACCCGATACTAACAGAGCGCAACCGCTAACGGTCGCCACTCGGGTTGTACGCCCTCACTGAGGCCGTCGGCAACAGAACAGCTTGACAAGTGGACTGTTGACGGCTTAAGGCTCAGTAGAGGCAGCCATGGTGGGAGCTAAGGCGGCAGCTAGCTAGGGCCGCCTCCATCAAATGGGGTACAGTGGTACACCAGTCGCGGCCACTCAGCTAACGGGAGCGATAAGGGTCCAGCGGACTGATGAGTGGCCGTGAAGTTCCTCTCCGCACGCTGAGGGGGTGTGATGACACCCCCGCCCCTGGGGGAATTACCCCCCGACTGGTCGGGGGAGGGACCCCTTTCAAACCTAGGGGCCTGGTGGCTAGCCGGCGGGAGCCGAGCGTCGCCCGTCAACGGGCATGGCGGAGCGCCCCCGCCCGTGGGGGTCGAGGGCCTGGCAGCGCCCCGAGAGGAGACGCCGTTCGCACCCAGGCACAGTACGACATGGTGATTGCCCTGGCAATGCAGACAGGGCCGCTGGTGCGGACAGTCTCGCTGGAGGTGCCCTTCCAAACAGGAGTAACACCAGCGGCGCTCCTTGGCGATAGTTCGCCTCGCCGGAACTGGCTTACTTAATAATTTTGGGCAAGACGTTACCCGGTGATCAGATGCTCGACAATAGGAGCAGGGGTGGGTTGACGACGACTTGCCCGGCGGAATTCGCCTCTCACTGGGCACGGCTCGTAAGTCGTCGACGGTGCCCGCCGCGTGCTCGATCTGTCGGCACTGCTCCTCCAAAAACCGCAGCAGGTCATAGAAGGGCGGAATATAGGAGGCCTCGTCCCCGCCGTACCTCTCCTCAAAATGCATTTGAAGGTCAAGAGGTAGACGGGACAGCACGATGCGGAGCAACAAGAAGGCCCATTCGCCCACTGGTAAATCCAGCCGCCTCAACATATTACAGGCCACCAAGACTGGATCCAACAGGTCCGGACGTAGTCTGGCCCGGTCACTCAGCAGCGGGAGGCTCAGAAGCTGCTTAACATGTTCGTCCGCAATTCGCCGGACGTTGGCGTATCTTCTGGCTAGGAGGTCCCGAGCAGTCTGGTAGGCGTCGTCCGACAAGCTCAAATGGCTGATAACGCCCAGGGCCTCCCCCTCCAGTGAGGCCAAGAGGTACGCCATCTTCTGGCTCGGAGTCAAGTCACTCCGGGCGTCCACTAGGCCGTCGAAAAGACCAACGAAAGTCAGCCACTCGGAAAGGACCCCGGAGAACTTTGGCAAGTCCAGAGTTGGGAGTCGTCCCAACAGCTCCGGCTGAGGCTGCTTCCGAACGGACTCGGGCAGGCCACTCGTCCGAGCTTCACGCGTTTCTTCGGCATACCTGCCTTCAGCCTCGATCAACTCGTCCGTGAGCCACAAGAACTGCTCGTAGTCTGCGAAGCAGGAGTCCAGGATTCCCTTTTCCACATCCGAATCCTCGAGCTCAGCGTAAGCCTCCTCCACTGCAGCCCTTCGAGCATCGACCTGCTCGAACCGCTTCATCAAATTATGGACCCTATCCGGTCGACCTATCAAAGCATGGGCGCTGGTGGCCCAGCGTAACTCAGTCCGCAGGCAACGGATTAGCATCTTGGGCGAGGACATCACTACTAAATACAAATTACGACGCCGCTCGAGCACAATTACAAAAATAACAAATAAAAAATACAAAAAAATTAACAGCTAACCAATGCAGTTCCTATCAAATCGAGTTGAATAGAAATTACACAAATAAGAACCGCTATTTATTAAATCAAACACAAGTTAGTACAAAAGAAAAGGCAAATCAAATTAACAATAACAAATACTAGTGCGATCAAATGAAGTTAAATTCAAATTACGTAAATACAAATTACCACTCTTTAGTTCAAATACAAATTACAATACGAAAGATACATAACGAAGATACACATCAACAAAAAATGCCTTGCTCGGAAATCGACCCTTCGATAAGTAACACACTACAACCATCCGACAACGATAATTAACCGATTACGTAAAAATAACCATCTACCTACATGACGCAATCTCCCGCTTGCGCGCTAAACCGGGCGTGGCTTTTCAAATTTACCCGCAAACAACAAAGCAAGCTAACAAAGAAAGGAATTTTATTATTACGTATATAATAAAAAAAATATTTTTACGTATTACGGACGGGCGTGATTGTAGACACAAAATTAAACCAATCAACCCAACGCTCCCTGCCACCAAAATTATTTAATTTTTATCAAATACTATGGTCGGTGGATCGACCGGGAATCGATCCCAGAACCACGCTCTGCTACCAAATATTACGGCCGGCAGCTGCCTATCCCAGGAGTAGAATCCTTCGCGGCCCATAGACGAAGAAGTTACAGGCAGATGCCGGTCGGGCTTTCTAAACGCCAAGGGTTAAGTTTATAATCACATTAAATAATCAGGGGGGAGCGTTACAATTATTTTACAGAGCTTACTTACCTCTATTCAAGGCGACTGGTCCCTCAGGATTCGGTCAGGTCTCGTGTGGATGTGTTGTGCTAGAAAGTAAAAGTCTGTGATGTGTATTTGGGTGTGGCTGGTAGTGTTATTGACCTTATTTGACCGTTCCCCCTGCAGCAGTTCGGCCCTCAGCTCCTCTCCAAGCTAAGGTCCCCCTCAGCAGTCACTTTCTTCCTTTGTTACGATTGACTCGCGAAAATGAACACCGAACGTACGGATCAAAGGTCACCGTTATTTCTAGAATATTAACTACCGCACTAGTAACTAATACAGTCGAATCCAATTATAAAGATTCTGCGTTAAACCTAAAGTCCCGGGTAAACTCTCAACACGCGCCACCACTCCTAGTGGTAAATTTACTATAAGCGCCCAACACAAAATTAGATCTAAGAGTTCCCTATCAAACGGACTGCCTTCTCTCTCGACGCGCAGAAGACCTCTAATCTTTCGCTCTCGACTCCCACCGTTCAGTCAACTCGGACGTTCAACACACACAAACGTCATTCCGTATCGACCGAGCCGAGTGCCATCTAACGTCGATGCCTGACACTAACGCTTTTGCGTGAACAATACCTTATTCCCAGTTTTACGTAAAAAAATACTACAAATAAATTTAAGTTTTCTGGACATTCTGTTTATGTAAAAAATAGATATATATTTTTTTCTACTTTCCATATCGAGCTGCATATCATTAGATAGATATTTTAAGTTTAGATTGTACACTAAGAATAATGGTTCCCACACACGGTCAGTTAAACTGATCTGTTTAACTGACATACATCCAACAACTGATCATGAGAGTGAAATCTTAAGTTGAATTTTTACTGACGGCAACCCACGGAATTTTTCGGGCGCACCGTAATGCGCTGGCTTCAGTTCGTTTCCATTATTGGTAAGTACATACTTTCTTAGTAGCTACTTACGTTATTTGTATGCTGTTTAGATTTTATATATTTAGAGAAGTTGGTTTGACGGAGTATGGAGACCAAGGTGATTGTAATGATGTCACCTTCTTTATGGTGGTCTCAGAAGGTGGGCAAAGGATCTGTGATGCTACTACGTAGAACTATCGTGTTTGGACTCATTTTCAAATAGGTAAATGGAGACCTACCTTTTATTTACACCTTTCTGATGGTGGAATCCGAAGGTGGGTATAGGATCTCAGTGACGACACTAGATAGAACGATCGTGTTTGAACTCATTTGAAAGGGCTCTTAAAGACCATTTTTACCACCAGAAATTTATAGCGAGCGCTAACCATCTAAGCTACCACGGCTCATTAATAATTACTAAGAACTATAACCTAACATTTTCATACATTTATAATTTAATTTCTTTAATAAATATACTAAATTATATACTGTGTAAATCATTTTTAAGCTGACGGACGATTGTGTTCTTTTAAGTAAAGCCGATATATCGATATATCGCTATGTTTTCGATTAAAACTCCGATATTGATATATTTATAATTATCGATACATTGAAAATCCCATATTTTAAAAATATCAACAGTCCTAGTTTGAACTGATCAGTTAGAATGATCAGTTGATCTGATCGCGTGTGTCGAACTTTTTTGGATTAAATCCGCTTAAACTGATCAGTCGAACTGATGTCAGTTTAACTGACCGTGTGTGGCCGTCCATAAATCAAGTTACGCTTCTTATTACGTTCAGAATTTCAAGAAGCCTTTACGAAAAAAAACTTCGTATGAAAATACAAATCGAAATATAGCCTAAACCTATATTGTTAGTTATTACCCAAAATCTTTTAATTCCTAACCGAAATCCTCTTAACTCGTTTCCAAAATATGTATGTACCTATAGGTAGGTACTTAAATTAGAAACAACTTTTCTTCTTATGTCATATAAAGAATATATTATAGGTATCTAATGTGGAGAACTGAAAGACAATTTATAGATAAAAGCAAAAGCAATTTAGGATTTTGCAATGTTGCTTCATAAACGATTCGAAGCATGTTGCATCCTAAAGGTCACTCCTCGGATTAGTTTTGTTCTATAATCTGAGGGTCACTGATTCGGAAGGCCAATCTAAGTTACGTGTATATACTATAAGGGCGATAATCGCATTCCGTTAGTTCGTGACCGCTAATTGCTACGTGGCGGGTACGCATTTAAATTAGCTTATTATAACTTATTTAAAATATTCAATATTTTATATGAATAACATATATAATATTAGATACCTAATTAGGTGAGCCACGGGATATGAAATTATGTTTTAATTTGGCATAGTATAAGGCAGGTTTCTCAAACTTTTACAGCCACATAAATAGGGGGGGGGGGGGGGGCTTAATAGTTTATTATTTCCAACGTTACTTTCGTAACGATGTTCACCTATAATTTTTTTAGTGTATAGATGAGTTATCTAACCGCTGCGCCGTCTGAACAGGGGTGGCGGACCCCCGGCTTTGACCGCTAACTTTTACTATAGTTCGAAGTACTAGACGGGTGTACGGTGTGTACGTGGTGTGGAGGTGTGTGTCGCGCCTGTCTGCGGGTGCGGACATCCTACTTATGTTCCATCCGTTGTCCTAACTGTGTTTGTGCGTGTGTGTGTGCGTGTTTATGAGTGCGTGTGTGTGTGTGTGTTTGTGAGTGTGTGTGTTTGTGAGTATGTGTGCGTGTTTGTGTGTGTATGTGTGTGTAGTGTTTGTGTGTCAGACCGGCGACATTTGTGTCGTCGGAATCTCCACAAACCCTGCACCATTGAAACTATATCACGTAGCAATTGCAGCCGCAAGCAAACCAATACAACTCTACCCTATCATGTGTTTGAACACGTGAGCCAGCCCATGCACCATAGTCACCATACTCTGACTATATATACCAAAGACTGCCTCGTCGGTCTAGTGGTTGTAGTAGTGCGACTACTAATCATGAGGTCCTAATAGGAGGTAATAATATACTAAATCTGTACATATTTGAATGCCTTATTTTCCACTGTTAGCACGGGTTTTTCCTGTAACGAGCATTAAAATGCTGGTCTCTTCTTTGTGCGCAAGTCGATAGTGCATAATTTTGTTATACGAATTAATCACAGCTCTGAGGAGTTATTACTGTTTACGTTGGAGTCTGCTTTAAAATAAAAGTAAAACTAAAAGTGGCATTTTTATTACTTATTTTATTCTGTTTACTTTTTGTTCTAGTCAGTCATTTTTAGGGTTCCGTAGTTAATCAACAAGGAGCCCTTATAGTTTCGTCGCCATGTCAATCCGGGGTTTTGCTCAGAGACTCTAGGTGGACAAATCTATAATTTGACATAGTTATAGATATTAATCGCGCCTACAGTTGTGAAATAAAATCTTGAAAAACATTTTCAATTTGGATACCTACCTCCCATACTGGTAATTTTTGTTTTGTTTGATTTTACTGTTACATCGTGAAGGGTGTCGTTGGATAGGTCTTTCAAAAATATTGGGGGTAAGGAACAACATTTTTTTCGACTAAGGGTCCCTTTGCTAAATATTTATCTTTAAAGTTTATATTTTTAATTACAGTTAAGTGCTGGAGGGGGGGTGGGCGGGGGGCGGGGGGGGGGGGGGGGGTTGTAGTCGATCAACTTTTTAAACTGTAAGAAAATATTTATAGCTTCACTTTTTCGATCGCCAAGAGACCGATCCCGACATTGTACTTTCGCTTATTTTTTTAGTTGGCAGTTATTGTAGGCCTAGAGAGTTTCATTCGTGGTACTTTTGATTTACGCGGGCAACTCTAAGGATACTTTAGGGTAGTAGTGTATTAAGGTTCGTTACGGCCATATAAATATTATATCATAGGGTTGTACTGCCGGAAACTAATAGACAGATGGGGAACTATGACCATTTTTGTACGGACCTGGCAGGTGAATGGATAACATATAAATTGTATTATTTTTAAAATCGAAAAGTTCTTTAATCTTTTTTGAATATCACTCTCAATATGTTTGCATGAAAAATAAGTCCTTCAGTTGCCATCGTCCTATTGGGGCCCATTTTTAGTCGTCATAGCGGTCAAATCGCGAACTTATTTCATACGCTCATAATATCAAGAAGCTCCATCTAAGTTCACGTATTGTGACGGGAACGGAACCCTACTTCTACATTATGCGTGACCCGACTGGCACTTGGTCGGTTTTACTACACTAATTGACTTACTCACTAATTAAAAACCTAGGCCACATCTAGATGCCTTATAAAATTGAAATTTTTCTGACGGAAGTGCCTCGTTGGCCACGATTATGTTGTCCTGGGTTCGAATCCCAGGTCGGGCCAAAATTATTTAGTTATTGGGTTTTGTTGTAAGGAAATTCTTAGTAGCAGGCCGGAGTCAGGAAGTTGGGGGTTTCATCTCCATGTCTTGAGAAGCACATAAAGCTGTTGGTGTTGTGCCGGATCTTTGTTCGATCGTGTCACATTACTGTCCCATCGGACTATGAGAGTAAAGGAATAGTTTGCACCTGTGCTTGCGCATAAACTTGAGCACTATATGGCCGTCGTGACCGAAATTTGGTCTAGGGGACATCGTTTTCACTACTTGACGCAACTTTGAGGACGTCATATAAATTTTCCTGAATTGTTATCATTTTTAATGTATTACTTATGATTAAATAAATAAACGTATTATTATAATTATGAAAAATTAGAATTATAATAACACCAATTTAAAAAAGTCAAAGTAAAAATGCTTTATTTTTACATTGTTTTATATATAACTTACTTAAAAAAATAACATAATATATATTCTTGATGTAGTGATTATTGGTTGCACTAGTCAAAATCACGGGCGAGTAATGGCGTAGGCCACTTGTTTGTAATTGGAGGTAGAAGCGAAGATGGGCATAGTAATAGTTCGTGTATGGAGGTCAGCGTGTAACCGCCCAGGCAGTTCAATACCCACTCAAAGTTCACTGGCACGATGCTGAGCTCCATTGCAAGGTCTGAAAAAAGAAATAGTAAACGTATCGGTATCAAGTTCCACACGTGTACGTAAAACATATAACAAAATCGATTTTAACTCCTATAATATCAACATTTGATTGAACATTAGTAAAATTTAGCAAACGCATTGTTAAAGTTAAATAAGTTAACGGTTGGTCAAGTAGTACCTTGACTTACTTAGAAACTTGACCAACCGTACATCAACCTGCAAAGCCCACATAGTTCTAAATTCTAATAGTAAAGTAGCATAATGGCGGAGGGTCGTCATTTAAAGTAAATTCTCTTAATTTATTTCTCGTATAATCTTAATTAATATAATTTACTACTTATCTAGACTAACTATAATATTTTTTTTTGAATTTTAGGTCTATAATTCTTATAAATAACATTTAAAAAAGAATTGTTCTGATGGTTCTTGCTGAGTTTATTTTCGTATTACGTTCAATTGTGTTATAGTCCAACGGGCCCCAATTTGCGCACAGTGTCTGCGTGACTTAGCCTCGCCCGGAACTGCTTGAATTAGGTACATTACAATTATACTTTTGATTGAACAGTTTTATTTGTTTATTAAATTATCACTTTTTTAAATTATTGTGTATTTAAGCAGAATTGTCCCACATTTTACGTTCATCTATACAAACAAATATAATTAAAGTGTCAATATCAAAATAACAGATTTTACTCAATGTATATAAAAATATATACGGCTGGATCGTGTTTTATCGTTTTTATGATCGTGTTGCGCGTTCGTAGATCTAGAAAAGGCCTATGTTTTAACAGTGGTAGAGCCAGGCAGCAGCTTTTGCTGTCGCACGGATGGGCCGGCTCGAATCGGGGTGGTACCACGACCTCACAGAAAACCAGCGTGAAGTAGAGGTTTGCCTCTGCGTTTCGCTTGGTGAGTGCAGGTGGCCGGAGGCCCTTTTTACTGGAAATGAGGCATTCCATCTTAGTCCTCACGGGTGACAACGCATCTACATTTTGATTTCTAATAGAGGGTAGATGTAGATGTCTATGGGCCGCAGCAAGCACTTACCATCAGGTGGACTGTGTGCTCGTTTGTCACCCTTATACTATAAAAAAAAATGATAGAGTGGTGAGGAATGAATTGTGGTCAGCACTGTCCGTGAACGGTGTGAGCAGTATCCTCATACGAGCATTGCAATCTCTTTATAGGGATTCTAGTGCTTGTGTAAGGATAAACGGGGCATACACTGAATGGTTTAATATCGAAAAAGGTGTTAAACAGGGATGTGTAGCGTCACCGTGGCTGTTTAATCTGTTCATGGACAATTGTTTGACAGATTCAAAAGAGAATGAAAGTGGGTTGAGAATGAATGAATTACTCGTCAAATGTTTTCTCTATGCTGATGACCAAGTATTACTTGCGTCTTAGGCCGAGGAGTTGCAGGAGATGGTAACTGCTATGAGTGGAGCTTTTGTTAGAAAGGGAATGAAGATGAATGTAAGGAAGACGAAAGTGATGGTGTTTGAAAAAGATGAGGCAGTGACAGACTGCAATATCGTGATTGAAGATGATCAAATTGAACAGGTGAAAGAGTTTGTGTATCTGGGTTCAAAGTTTACAAGAGATGGAAAGTGTGAGAGTGATATCGAAAGAAGAGTGAATGCAGGAAACATGGTGAATGGAGCTTTGCACTCCTTTATGAGCAGTCGGAAGGTGTCTAACAAGGCTCGTTTGGCTGTGCATGAGGGGGTGTTGGTCCCGACACTCATGTACGGAAGTGAAAGTTGGGTATGGCAGAAGAAACATGAAAGAAGAATAAATGCAGTTGAGATGAGAGCATTAAGAAGTATGATAGGAGTTAAACTGAGTGACAGGATAAGAAATAGTGAGATAAGGAAACGTTGTGGTCTGAAAGAAGATGTAGTGACAAAAATTGAGAAAGGTATGCTGAGATGGTTTGGACATGTCGAGAGAATGAATGAAGAATGATTGACGAAAAAAGTGTATAAGGCGAGTGTGAATGAAAGTGTTGGAAGGGGTAGACTTAGGCGGACATTTCTAGACCAAATCAGGGACGTCTTGAAAAAAGGCCAGGTCAAGAGTATCCTAAACCGTAGAGCATGTATGAAGGGAATAATGAAAGTGGATGAAGCGAAACAAGTATGTAAGGATCGTAGCAAGTGGAAAGAAGTGGTCTCTGCCTACCTCTACGGGAAAGAGCCGTGATTATATGTATGTATGTATGTATGTATCGTGTTTTAAAAGCACTTTCTGGAAAACTACGTTGCGTTGTTAAGAAACATTTAAAAAAAAAACTAAAAGGCAATTTGAATGACTCACATATGAATCGATCCTCCTGCGTATGCTCGGGCTCGGCCAGCAACAAACCTGGCTTCTCATTAACGACTCGCACTTCCCTAGCTTCTTCCACCACACGACCACCCGCCGATTCCAAAATTTCCTATAGCAAATGTACATATATAATAACATAAGTATGTTTGTATATAATGTAAATTATGAATACAATATGCAAAATTTATGAATAAAAAATATTCAGAAGTTGTAACTTTCGGTGTTGAAGAAGTATTTATTCCTTTTAGTAACTTTGTGATGATTGAGATGTGATTCTTCTCGGTTTATTAGACAGCAGTAACAATTTCGAAAATTAACAATCACGCATCAGATTTTTAGTGTCACAAGTGTCCGCAAAAGCTCAAATAATCTATTACCCGATGTAACGCTAACGCGATAAGATATGTAGTGTACAATTCGAGTTATACATACGAGGAGAATCCTAACACAACCCAAACCAAACATCCTGTATTTTTAATACAAACTTCAGGCCCGACGAGATTTAAATTCACGGCGCTACTACTATATATGTAAAAGTTACTAAACAAGAACCCCACGGCAGTATGAGATTATAAAAAAAATCACAAATAATAGTCCGGTTTCTGCGTCTGGATGAGACAAAATTCTCCAACTGACTGTATGTAATTCCACATATAGTTTGTAAACAAGTCTAAAATGATAGAAATATTTTTTGTTACAATAATATAAAATGTGCAGATCTACAATTTACATTTTTATGTATAGATATGTGGTAGAGCCTCGATGCAGCTATATTATGATTGTAGCACGAATGGGTCGGTTCGACCAGGGTAGGACCTCGCTCTCGCTCTCTCTCTCTCTCTGTCTTACACGCAGAATACCAGCATAAAATAGTAGCTTAATGCTGCTGCTTTTCGTATGGTGAGTGTAGAGATCCGGAGACCATTTTTACTGGAAAAAAGGCATTCCATCTTAGTCCCGCACACATTTCAGACCTCGCACCATGCGAACCAATCGAAGATTTGTTGAAGGGTTTGACATTTACAGAGCTAGAAGCGGCCATTATAGTTTTCAACCAGCACGTGAAAAATATGGCCTAAGACCAATGGTCCCTATGTTTTCAAAAATGGTTTGAACCAATGAAAAAGTCTTTAAAATGTAATGGAGAATACTTTGAAAAGCAGTAAATATATTGGTTTACATATAAATTGTTACACAAAATTTCGAGTGTACTCCATGTAGATATTAGGGCAACGCGTATGACTATTCCTTGTCCTAAAACCCTGTCAGAAATTACGGAGGACCTTATGCCTGTGCTACGTAGCTATGAGACGTATGTAGGCTGCTACTTAACTTTTAATGGTAAACATTTGCAAATATAAACTACGATGTTGCGTTCAAACGATTGACATTTTCCAATAATATTGAAAAGACTCTGCCGTGACCGTACTTTTTATTAAAAAAAATGTACAAAAGGCTTGTATAGAAACCACGGCAACAAGAACCTTCCGTGTGTAATTTTTAAGAAAAGCTCATATCGTTATCTATAAGGATATAATTTTAAAGATTTACTTAACATAAAATAATAAATATATAGTGATGCATTTACTTGATATACAAGCTAAATATTTTTATAGAGACTTTCTTTAAATTTATATTTAAAAATATTATAAAAATTCCACACATAAAAGTACACGTCTCATCTTACTTTGTTTTATCGATATTCAAAATAAAATTTAATTACTGAATGGCAAAGATCAAGTATTATTGTACAAAATAATGTCAAAGTGGTCAAACAGTTAGCATGACGCATGAAATCTGCGTGATCATGACGACTGCATGCGCCGTGTCAAAGTTCGCAACAAACAATTCATAACAACTGTGCATGTTTATTTATTGCCTAATAATAGCAACTCATCTCGTAAAATTAGGTTGGATTATCTGGGGTTAAAGAAATAAAGAAAAAATAGCCCAGCTCTATCTTTAAAAACGGAATTAATTATGTTTACGAGTACTAACAATTAAATATTAGAGGTATAACATTGAAATAATCGACTCTTAATCATCATCATCATCATTACAGCCCTTCAGAACTCCACTGCTGAACATAGGCCTCCCCCAAGGAATGCCACAAAGCACCTGAGCCACCTGCATCCATCGACTTCCTGTATATCTTACCAGGTCGTCACTCCATCTAGTGGGGGGACGCCCTACACTTCGTCCGCCGGTACGAGGCCGCCACTCGAGAACCTTTTACCCCATCGGCTGTCGGTTCTTCGAGCTATATGGCCGGCCCATTGCCACTTCAGCTTACTAATCCGTTGGGCTATGTCGTTCACTCTGGTTCTACTGCGGATATCCTCATTTCTAAGTTTATCACGCAGAGAAACTCCGAGCATAGCCCTCTCCATAGCTCTCTGAGCGACCTTGAGCTTCCTCATCCGGCCAGCAGTGAAGGACTACGTCTCAGTACCATAGGTCATCACTGGCAACACGCACTGGTTGTACAATCTTGTTTTTAAGTTTTGAGGTATACTTGACGAGAAGATGTGCGTAATTTTCCGGACGCTGCCCAACCGAGTTGAATCCGTCGATTGAACTCTCGGTCGAAGTTAACTTAAATAGTCGGACTATTTGTCCCAGGTAAACATACTCGTCAACAACTTCGAGCTTAGTGCTCCCAACAACAACCGGCATAGGTGTGACAAGGACCTTAAACATGATCTTTGTTTTGTCCATGTTCATCTTAAGACCTATCCGTTGGGAAACACTATTGAGGTCATTGAGCATAGTGCTTAGGTCCTCCAGCGATTCTGCCATAAAGACTATATCGTCGGCAAATCGAAGGTGAGTGATGTATTCGCCATTGATGTTGATACCGTATCCTTTCCAGTCCAGAAGCTTGAAAACATCTTCCAATGCAGCGGTGAAGAGTTTCGGGGATATAACGTCACCCTGTCTTACACCTATCTGCAATTGGATAGGTTTTGTACTCTGGTTCTGTACTCGGATAGCCATCGTAGCCCTACAGTACAAGCACTGCAGCACTTCGATATACCGACAGTCAATTTGGCATCGCTGAAGGGACTGCAGCACCGCCCAAATTTCGACGGAATCAAAGGCTTTCTCATAGTCCACATACGCCAGACATAGTGGCAAATTGTACTCCTCAGACTTCTGTACAATTTGCCGAAGGGTATGTATGTGGTCTATGGTGCTAAAGCCCTTTCGGAAACCGGCTGGTTCGCAAGACTGGAAGTCGTCAAGTCTGCGCGCGAGACGATTCGTAAGGATTCTCGAAAACAGCACGTAGACGCGGCTCAGAAGAAAAATCGGTCTGTAGTTCTTCAAGAGAGCGTTGTCACCTTTCTTGAAGAACAAGACCACCGCACTTCTGCTCCACGCCTCCGGTGTAGTGCCACCATGGAGGACAGAATCAAAGAGCTTCTGAAGGAGGTAGAAAACCGGTACTTGAACGGTTTTCTACCCGCTTTCAGAAGCTCCGCTGTAATTCCATCTTCGCCTGGGGCCTTGCCGTTTTTAAGGTGCTGGAGAGCCATTCTAATCTTGCTCAGACTGAAGTCCGGGATATCATCGGAATAGTGTCGGATAAGACTCCCTCTTGGATCGTTACTCACACTTACGTGTGGCTCCAACGATGATGTGTACAGCTGCCCAGAGAACCTCTCAATCTCACTCAAAATCTCAGGTGTCCCGTAAACGACGCTGCCACACTCGGTCTTCAGCTTCGACAGTTGGCTCTTTCTGACAGACAGATCTCTAGCAAGACTTTGATCGCTTCTTTAATACGAGCAGTATTAAAGTTGCGTAAGTCCCGCCGCATGCATTTGGAGATCTGTCTGTTCAGTTGCCTGTATGCTGTCAAATCTACTGAAGACTGCAGCTTCATATCCCGTCTAACAGCCATGAGATTAAGAGTGTGATCAGAGAGTTTTTGTGTTCTTCTGCGGCGGGTCTTTCAAAACTTAGCTCCGACCGCATGGACAGTTTCCACGAGCTTGTCATTCATGTCGTCCACTGCATTGCAATCTTCTAGGCACTGAAAACGGTTTCGTAGCTCGAGCTGAAAGGTTTCGGGACTTTGGATTAGAGCACGAGGGAGACGGAGCGTTGACTTCATTAGACGTGACGTCTCCAATTAACGTTTAGGTTCAGTGTGCCTCTCACCATTCGGTGATCGCTGCCGGTTTTCACCCACGCGATCACTGAGACATCACTGAACAGTTGTCGTCTGGTCGTCATAATGAAGTCAATCTCATTTATTGTCTAACCGTCAGGGCTCAACCAGGTCCACTTCCTGTTGGGCCGCTACTGGAAGAAAGAGTTCATCATAAAGAGTCCCTCTTTCTCCATGAAGTCGGCCAGCTGCTGGCCCCTTGGGTTCCGTTGCCCTATTCCAAATTTCCCCACTTTCAGCTCTCCGTTCTCTCTTGTGCCTAGTTTTGCATTGAAGTCTCCCATTAACACCGTATATTGGGTTTTGGAGGAATTCATGGCTCTAGAGATATCCTCATACATTTCCTCCACCTCCTCATCGGGGTGTGCCGAGGTTGGTGCGTAAACCTGTATGACCTTCAGCGAATACCGTTTGGTGATTCTGAGTATAAGGTACGCAACCCTCGTCGACACACTCTCAATCTTTACAACGTTGTTAACGAGAGACTTGTGGACGATAAATCCGACACCTCCTTGGGACAGATGGTCGCCCTCCCGGTAATAGAGCAAGTTGCCGGATTCGAGGATTGCCGTGTCCTCCCCCTCTCTTCGGACTTCGGATAATACTACTCGTATAATATGCCAGGGTAACTTGTCTATCTCTTCTTCCAGCTCCACAATCTTCTCGTCAGTCCTCAGGGTGCGTGCGTTGTATGTTGCCAGGTCGAGTCGTCGTAGGTGGCAACCGAACCTCCACCGGACATTCTTAGCACCCCCTGCCCCGCCGTTACCATGGTCGCCACCGTAGCCAGGAATAGCGGGGCCCCCGGGGACTGGGGGCCGTCTCTTCGTAACTTTCATCATGGGGGGTATATTGCCATAGTTGCCACGCTTGGCGAGCGGGTTGGCAACCGCAGTTTTTTTATTGTATTTTCGCCGTTACCAGGAAGATGCTGCTGCCCATCTCCTGCCTGTTTCCCTTTGTCGCCTTTTACGACACCCACGGGAAGATATGGGGTAGTGGATATTCTTACCTGCCACTACACGGGGGCGTGCATGACTCTTAATAATGCCTGCAAACTATAACATATATCTAAAGCAAATAAATTTTCCCCACATTTAAATGTAACTACGTTTTACTAAAGAACACTGATCCCTTACAAGGATGATTGGCAAGACTATTGAAAATTAAAAAAATCCTAATTTCAATAGACAAGATGGCTTCAACTGCAAGATTCTATACGCTCATTCTGCGTAGATCGGATCCAAAGTAAAAAAAAAATGAAAATGAAGGTAGCCGTGGTTAACTACGACATTAGTACATCGAACACCTCAGTCTCCCCCGTGACCATGGATGCTGAAAATTACTCGAAACGTCTCAAATTTGAAATAAGTTAAATTACGCGATAAAATCCGTAAAACTTAGTTTCTTTTAAATGTGTAGGGTTCGTGTAAACATATGAAATCATTAAATTTTCACCACATTATGATATTTTAGGTCTTATTCTAAGAAACAAAACATCATTTGTGTAAAGACATCATGTCTTTTTAATACTTTTTTTATTAATTTGAAAATATCTTGATGACCAATGAGCCAGACTTTACACTTTAAATATAACTCAGAACTGAATGATGAACGAGAAAATGAGCAATGTCAACCGTCTGTTTTTTTGATCGGTATAAATTTTGCAATCGATTTTATGATATTTTCCAATGAGTTAATAACATAATTTAAATTTAAAAATTTTGTACCACCGACTTAAATATAAATTATTAACAGTAACTCAAAAAGTATTGGTCAGACCTTGATGAAATTTATATGGGACCACATAAAAAGCACCAGCTTTCAAGTAGAAAAAGAATCATCGAAATCGGTTCACCCAGAAAAAAGTTATGAGGTAACACACATAGAGCACCTCCTCCTTTTTGAAGTAGGTAGAAAATAAAGTATAAAATAATTTCTTGTAACAATGTTGTAAAAATGTGAGGCGCTCGCTATAGATACTAGTTGAAGCTTAGAAAGTAGTGTAGAAATAGGGAGCAGCTATCGCAAAGTAAACACACGACAGTGAATGTTATTACTTTGTAGTTTATAGTGCAATAAAATAGTTAGTGATCTAAGTGAACTATTAATGCGTCAATGATCTATTTTATGCGCACCACGTTTTTCAATATCTTATCTGTACGGGATTTTACATCTGTATGGGCCAGAAGAAATTATTTTATACTTTATAGTCAGATTTAAAAAGGTGGTATATTTAAAACAAATATTGAGATAATTATTACGGTTTTAATTTTAGACAGTTTCTCACCTATAACAAAAACTTCTGTTCTATTATACAAATACAAGTAAGTTTTACAATATGATAGCTATAGTATGTGCCAAATCGATTGAGAAAAACGGACAATGACCTTTCGGTCGTTTAACCAGGGGTTACAAACCTTCAATATATAGGCACATTTTATATGTAGTACTTTCTTTATTTATAATGATTTTTTTATAATGATTGATATAATATATATTTATTAACTATTATTAAAAAGTTATGTGAAAGATCGCTGTAGAAGAAAAATCATCTATTGTTATAAAGTACTTTATTCATTTAACAACAAAAAACATTAATTTATAACACATATAAAGATTCGAGTGATAACGACACCGAATAAGTACGTACTTATGCAAAAGATAAAACTTTATTTTTAATATTATATAAGAACTTTATTTTTATTCGGTGCAATCATCACTCGTATCTTCACTTGATGAACTATCTGTAACATTAATTATAAAGCGATCTGCAGTTTGGTCAATTCTATCATCCATGCCACGCATTTTTTGTTCAACCTTAAGGACATGCTGAACACAGTTTTTCCATTTATCTGGCGTGATTTGAGTTAAACCATCTTTAAGTAAATTTTTAACATCTTTTAACTTGAAAGTTGTATTTTTTCGTGCAACGTACCCTTTCACATCTGCCCACACAAGTTCAATGGGGTTAAGCTCACAGTGATAAGGAGGTAACCTTACCACTGTGATGCTTTTTTCTTTTGCCATCTCGTCGGTGACGTAACTTCGATAGTTATCTTTAACTGCCTTTATTTTTTCCATTAAGTGGGTCTCTGTGTCCGAGGGCACGTATGCGATCTGTTTAGATTCTAGCCATTCCTGCATATTTTGTTTCCGCCAAGACATTGTTGGGGTTTTTTCTAAACGTCTGGAGTGGTAACTAGCGTTATCCATAACTATGACATCGCCGCTTTGCAGTTTTTCTATTACTTTTCTAAACCAGTCCTCGAAATGGAGAGCGTCCATACTCTCATGGTAGTCACCAGTAGATGATGATTCAAATACCCAATCACATCCCTCCAAAAAGCCATTTTCATTGCCAACGTGTACAACTATTAATCGCTTTCCTTTACCCGAAGGGGCTTTCGCGCCAGTAGAGTAGCCTTCTAACCGTGATTGACGAGAAGATTCAATTGTGGTGTCTTCCCATACCTTTCCCATAGTATGACCTGCGTTAATCCATGTTTCGTCAAGGTAAAAAATGTTACGTCCCTCGTTTCTTAATATTTGTATTTCTCTCAAATATTTGGTACGCCACAGAACTATCTCTGGGCGATCTATTAGACCACTTTTTCTGTTTCTCTTTATATATTTGAATTTTAAATGGCGCAACACACGTCGCAGGGAAGTTTTGCTCAAGTTTGGCAACTGGTCATCTTGATTTATACTGAGCAAAATTTTGTCTAAAGTCGGTAATTCTCCTGCAAGAAAGAACTGATGCACTTTCGCTCTTATAGCCGATTTATCAAAATCGTCCAACTTGTCAATTACAGACTTTTTTCTTTTATTAATTATTCCCTTTTCTGGTATTTTATGGGAATCTCTATACACGCTTAATACGCGATATATAGTGCTCTTGCTGACTCCTGAGATCTCCGAAACCTTTTCTACCATATTAACGTTTGAAGGATACACGTCTTCGGGCCAGGTGTTTTTGACATATTTGTATACATTAATGATAATCTCTTGTTCCCCGACCGACAAAGTGGTAGGTTTTCTCTTTTTTACTGGTGACGTTAAAGGTGCTCCAGAAGATGGGCCTGTAAATAAATGACAAAAATATACTACCATAGTACTACATCACATAAATACATATTGTTTTAGAAAATAAATACCACATGGTCACATAAAAAGAGCGCTTTAAGAAATAGAAAGGCTACGTCGTCGCATTTGTACCTATTTGTACGTACCTGCTACGTTTATTATGGGTCGGCGACGTCTCTTTCCACTTGATGTTGAAGGACCGGGTCCTTCACCAAATTCTCCTGAACTCATGTCGATTTAGTAACGACCGTCACAGTAAAACTAATATAACAGATTCAAAAAACAAAAACTTAACGATATAACAAATTTAACAGTAAAAACTCAACTAAAACAATGCAATGAATGCTATGAATTACCCGAGACGTACACACGCAAGCGCTATCCGAACACGAATGAAAACAAAATGGCGGACCGGCCCAAAAAAGGTGACGCATCTCTGGCTGCCATTGTCACGTTTCTTTTAGAACGAACTGACGTAACGCGCGTTTTGTTTATTTTAAAGGGATGAATTTGCAAAAGCTCAATATGGTGATTATATTGCTTCAAATATTTTTTTAATATGAAACTGTTATTAAATGAATTGCTGCGTTACTTACCATAAATTGAAATATAAAATATAACACATTTTTCGCGATGTACCGTAAGATTTTACTATGTTTATAGGAACCACAGACAATATTATTTAAGAAACAAAAAAACAAAACATATGTGCTGACCTAGAAGTGGGAATAATATCAATATTTAAATATTGTTATCACATCTAAATTGAGATTTTGTAAGTTACGCCTTTTGACACTCGGCTCATATCTGAGGTCATTGTCCGTTTTTCTCAATCGATATGGCACATACTATAGTCCATAACATTTTAGGACAATAAAATTACTATCTGCACAAAAAAAAACTAAGGTTTTGTGGGTATTGTATTTAATGAAAAAAAAAAAGAAATATACAGTGCATAAACAAATAAACAATGCAACTAAAGGGATACATCAAAGGTAGTTGTATTACACATTTTCATTTACATATTACACCATAAGAAACACAACAGCATTATACCGTTGGTATTCTGTGAGATCATTGAAAATTTTCCAAATGATGAGGTCAAGGAGGGTAATTCAATTTTCAACTCATTGTGGAAGTAACCGTTAAAATAAATATTACTCACTGCATAAAAAAGGTAATTTTACAAAGTGAAAATGTGCTTAACTTAAAGATTATGTTAAAAAAAGAAAAACAATTTAGTTATTTTAATTACTTTAGTTATAAATTCATTCCGCGAAGTTTTGGACCTCCACTCGAAATAAGTTAAATCGGTCAAATAATTTTATCTTTTTATTGTTTTTCTTCTTGGCATTTCTCATATTCGACTCCTTAGTCTTACGGCACCCATTAGACAAATGGGATAACGTATTTTTTGGCATTACAAATAATCGTGTCCTCCACTGAATTTTGGCCACGGCCGCAGAACGACTACTGAGTGGTACAGAATTATATGCACGCTTATGTGTGCAAATCAAGTTCCCTAAACCCTCTCACATAAAGCAGTCTTATCGTCCGACGGTACAGCAATCCGACTCGGAGAGATCAGGCGCAGGACCAACGGTTTTACGTGCTCTCCGAGGCACAGGGTTAAAACGCCGCTAACTTCTCGAATCCGGGCTGAATGAGAATTTTTTGACAGAAAAACCCAATAACTGATTATGGTCCGAACCGGAATACGAGCACTTATTTCCAATGGCAATATTTTTTATTTAGTACAATATTTTTTAATTAAACAGGACCACAATACATCGTGGTCTACTGGGAAAATCACGTTAAAAACGAGCCAAGTACACTACCTCACAGGTGGCGTCGAAACTTATTCAACTTTTTGAATCGGTATATCTCAGAAATGGTGATTCTTAGGGAAAAGATAGATCTATTTTTTTTGCTGAAAGATGCAAAAAGGCCATATTTGCGAATCCAGATGTGGGATCAATGGGGACTTTTACATTTCATTTGTAATGGTGTTCCTAACATTCGTACCAATTTTCAACTCTATGCGAATTATTATAACCTTACCAATATTTTTTGATCTAACTTGACAGGACTAAAATATACCGTTATTTATATTTCTTGGCATGTATATCGTTTTATATTATCTGTCTTTTTATTAAGTTATATTATGAAAACATACCTGTGATTTCAGATTAAGTATGTAAGTAAAACTTTTAATAACGTTGTCTGTGATTTCTGTAGCCAACTCCAAAAAAAAATTATAAGCAATATGTAAATCTAAAACTTACATATTATATTGATAATAATTACATAATATTTAATTTTGATGATTTGGTTTTTTTCCGTTGTTTGACACTTCAAGATCTTAAAATTTGCTTATGCTAGCCGTAGTGGGGAAAAGTGGACGAGGTTTATTATAACAGCGTAATTTGTCCTGCCAAGAAACAATTAGTGAAGAAAAGCAGAGGAACACATTTTAAAGAGTTCACCAGTGGGACATTTGGTGGGAAAAAGTGGAATAAACCATTTTATCGGGCGCAAGGAGTTATTTGCATGTCATTAAGATGTAAATAACCATTTTATCTAACTGTCTGTCTGTCCAGTTAATCTTCGGAATGGCTGAACTGATTGTGATGACACTTTACAACAGAGAGCATTGCCTAGAGAAATTCTTAGCTTTATATTTTTATCCGAATATCTCTGCGAATTTTTTGTAAAATGGAATAATTTATAAAATAAATAGTTATAAATGATAATTTCAAAAATTACAAATGATTCCACATTAATAGATCCCACCCAGACTAAGCCGTGATGGGCTGCTAATCCCTAATATGGAAGAGGTCCAGAGTTGTCGAAACCCAGAAATTTAATGTTTAGGTGTTTTTCCTTGCTTAGTTGTAAAAAAGTGATTTGCATACCTTCAAAGTGCAGACATCAAGTACACTAAACGGCTCCATGCAGTAAAAGGTGATGCCCTGGAACAGCTTACGTTTGGCGAGGCGCGAACGTCGCGGCCCCGGCTCCCCTGTGCTGTCTAACGTTTCGTAGAGTTCCTGTCAGAAAAATATATTAATAGGTCTTTCTCTACGAATTTACCCATTTGTACGGAAAATTTTAAATATTTTTACAAGCAAAATCTTTAATATATAACACACTTTCTAAACTATTAATACCGTAACGTTTACAGTCCTATCAAAATTCTACTGCTGAACATAGGCCCCTCAAATAGAGGGATATTTGCCATAGTTATAGGCAGGCGACATGGCAATCGCAATTTTATTTTTATTTTTAGTTGTTATTGGAATGACGCTGTTGCTCATCTCCTGGTTCGTTTACTTACGTCGCCTCTTACGATAACTACGGGACGATATGGAGTAGGTAGTGGGTATTCTTACACCGCCACTACATTAATCAATTACATTGATTACATTGATTACACTACATTGATCAAAACTATTAATTAACACATTAATGGAAGGAAAACATCGTGAGGAAACCTGCATGTCTGAGAAGTAAGAAAAAAAATCCGAAGACATGTGAAGTTCGCCAACACGCATTGGGGCAGCGCGGTGGACATTTCCTTGTCCTAAAACCCTCTCAGAAATGAGGGGAGGCCTGTGCCCAGCATTGGGACGTAAATATGTTGTAACTTTTAACACAATATTGCGATTTCACGGGCAGTTTGTTAATGCCCTTGCAATAGAAGAAGTAACTGCATGAGAAATCTAAATCTTTAAAGGCGTTCTTTACTGCCTCTTGGGAATTTAAATTATTCTCTATCAAAAAATTATGCAAGCTTCGAAAAAAGTGGAAGTCTCTTGGGACAAGGTCTGAAGAATAAGGTGGATAAGGTAGGTGGCCGGATGATATCCTAAAGAAGCAATGGCGAAGAGCAGTTTACCAATCTAGGTTGCTCGAGTGTGGAGAACACGGTCATTTGCAATGCTTTGCAATAACGGTCAGCGGTAACTGTAGCACTATATGGCAGGAAGCTATAGTGAAAAGCATCTACAGTTTCGGGCACTGTTTGGCTTGGTTACCTGAATCTACCTATTGTAATTAACGCTAGAGAGTGTCGTAAAGTATCCACTTCTCATCGAATTCAACTTAAAATTCCCTAATTTCCGTGCCGATTTAGTAATATGATGAAAGCTTAGACGCGGGCCTCTCGCTGTGCGTCAGTCACAGCGCTCTTAAAAAGAAGTATAATTCCGCCTCCAGGTACATCAAAAGCGTCATTGCCAAGACAAAGTCAGAGCACATCGGCAGAATTGGCGAGAAACTAGTTCGCCTTCCTTCGGGAACACGTGCATTCTGGTCTCTCGCCAAGGCTGTCCAAGGGAACTTCTGTCAGTCATCTCTGCCATCTCTGCAAAGGGTGGATTACTCACTTGCCCATGACGCAAAGGAGAAAACCGATCTGCTAGGCTTTCTTTTTGCTTCCAACTCGACTCTAGATAACGGGGGGAACACACCGCCAACCATACCGCGGTGTGAGTGCTCCATGCAGGAAGTGCTGTTTACACAGCGCTCGGTGCGTGAAGCACTCCTCTCCCTGGAGGTCAACAAGTCGAGTGGGCCCGATGAAGTCTCACCTATTGCGCTGAAGATGTGTGTTCCGGAGTTGGCACCGGTTTTAACGCGTCTTTTCCGGTACTCCTACTCCCTAGGCATAGTCCCGAACTCATGGAAGACAGCTTTGGTGCACCTGATCCCTAAAAAAGGCGACCGCACAGATTCGTTAACCACAGGCCTATCGCTATCACCTCCTTGTTCTCAAAAGTAATGGAAATTATTATTAATTGCCAGCTCATGTGGTACCTTGAGGATCACCACCTGATTAGTGAAAGCCAGTACGGTTTCCGTCGAGGTCGCTCAGCTGGTGATCTTCTAGGTTACCTAACTCACAGATGGGCGGAGGCAGTGAAGTCCAAGGGGGAGGCGTTGGCCATTAGTTTGGACATAGCGAAGGCTTTCGATCGGGTTTAGCACAAAGCGCTTCTTTCGAAGCTCCCTTCCTATGGGCTTTCCGTGAATTTGTGCAATTGGATCACCAGTTTCCTTGCAGATCGGATCATCAAGGTTGTAGCAGACGGTGCATGCTCCGATTACAAGCCCATTAACGCTGGTGTTCCACAAGGCTGCGTGCTATCACCAACGCTGTTTCTTTTGCAAATCAATGATATGTAGCAAACAACAGCACTGGTGATGCTTTGTACACCGGCCGTGCCAATATTTCTCGGGAAAACGTCGCCGAGTACCGGAACAAACTTATGTCTGAAGTCGAGACTTTGTTGAACAAAGTCTCAGACTGGGGGCGACTAAATCTAGTCCAGTTCAATCCCCAGAAAACACAAGTTTGCGCATTTACCGCTAAAAAGAACCCTTTTGTCGTATCTCCTAAGTTTCAAGTTTGTTCAAACTTGTTGCCTCAGCCAGTATCAGAATCCTCGGTGTCGACATATCGAGTGACGTGCAGTTACGTGGTCACTTGAAACAGAAGGCCAAATTGGCCTCTAAAAAAGCTTGGCGTGCTCAGCAGAGCGAGACAGTATTTCATGCCGGCACATCGCTTGCAACTTTACAAAGCGCAAGTTCGGCCCCACGTGGAATACTGTTCTCATCTCTGGGCCAGGGCACCCCAATGCCAGCTCCTTCCACTTGACCGCATCCAGCGCAGAGCGGTTCGAATCGTCGACGACCGAGTTCTTTTTGATCGACTCGATGCACTGCGTAGGGGTGTTGCATCCCTTTGCATTTTCTATCGAATTTACCACGGGGAGTGCTCTGAGGAATTGTTCGGATTAATTCCAGCCGCCAAATTTCACGAACGCACATCGCGTCAAAATTCACGATACCATCCTCACCGTCTCGATGCTTGGTGGTCTACGACTGTGCGTTTTACTAGGAGTTTTCTTCCTCGTACAACTTCTCCCAGGAATTGTTTGCCATCGGCGATTTTTCCTGGACCGATACTACTTAGGAACCGTCAAGAAAAGAGCTTACACCTTTCTAAAAGGCCAGCAACGCATCTGCAATTCCCCTGGAGTTGCGGTTGTTCATGGGCGACGGTAGTCACTTACCATCAGGTGAGCCGCATGCTCATCTCCTATAAAAAGAATAGAACAAAGTCAGTTTATGAGGTACCTATTTGCCAAGATTCTTGATTTTATATTGTTTGGTTTTTATCCGCAAAATATTACTGTTTTGACACTTCGATCAAAAGCAGACGGTAGCATAGACAATTCCGCTGCTACTTATTTCTTCATTACAAACCCTCTTCGGGCGGCTACGAAATTCATTTGTAAATTGAAAATTTTCCGAGTGAAAGCGATTGAGCCAGTAACGTAAATTACATCAATTAGTAGTGCTAGGTCCTTATACGTCTGTATATTGCGTGGCATTTGCGACGCATTGTTTCCACATCGGAACTCATATTCAAATTCCAAAGAGTCCATGGTTATAAATTATATATTTAGTAACAAAAAGCAGAAAAAAACCCAAACAAAAAAATGAATAACTGATTTCGAAAAAGGAATAATATGCCTTAAATTAAAAATATCTTTGTATTTAGATTTCTAAGTCAAACCTACTGCTATCGCTAGTTTAAGCTATTATAGTTCAAAGTAGGCAGTTCAAAAAAAATTTGTTCAAATTCATAGGTAGAATTTATAAAAAATATTTTCTAGTGCGTAAAACATGTTGAGTAGCATCCCACTGTTCTGATTATTTCTGATATTTTCTTAAGTTGAAGAAATCTATCAGCCAGTGTTCACTACATTTGAATTTTTTTTTTATAGGATAAGGGTGAAAAACGAGCACACAGTCTACCTGATGGTAAGTGGTTGCTGCGGCCCATAGACATCTACATCTATCCTCTGTTACAGATCAAAATGCAGATGCGTTTTCACCCGTGAGGACTAGGATGGAATGTCTCATTTCCAGTAAAAAGGGCCTCCGGCTACCTGCACTCACCAAGCGAAACGCAGAGGTAAACCTCTACTTCACGCTGGTATTCTGTGAGGTCGTGGTACCACCCCGGTTCGAGCCGGCCCATCCATGCGACAGCAAAAGCTGCCGCCTGGCTCTACCACTGTTAAAAATGTAATGTTTGTTTTCAGAAATTTATTTTCATATATTAATTACACAAAGTAGGTTTATTTATGATGTATAAATTATCTGTATAGTATCATTTTCTTTGCCTTGATTAGAGTTTTGGCGGGAACCTGACCGGCGGCGGCGGATTGCTACTCCTATATTATTGTTTAAATAATGGTTTGAAATTTTCGTAAGTAAAAAAGGTTTTGTGTAGTAAAAATCGTCAACTGTCTGCTGGCTCACGTGGCCGTCATAATCTTACTGCGCTACGCAATATAACGCATCAACATATTGGGAAGCAGTTTACTATAAAGGAAAATATATAAAAACGAAGATCCCGAATGAAATTAAGACATGGCTTAAAGGACAAGTTAAATGTAAAGATATACGAGTATAGGTTGTGAGTTTGCATCTCAAGCCAACGACAA
This sequence comes from Parnassius glacialis, assembly GCA_033319125.1. Classification (NCBI taxonomy): domain Eukaryota; kingdom Metazoa; phylum Arthropoda; class Insecta; order Lepidoptera; family Papilionidae; genus Parnassius; species Parnassius glacialis. The sequence goes on along the minus strand of JAVANC010000010.1, from coordinate 27,811,838 downwards.
TGATTGTCTATAATGATTGAAAATACTCAAGTGAGGTTAGCTATATACAATAATACATAAATACTGACCTCCGATACTATGGTTTTCGTTTGGATGCATTTTTCTACCCATGCATAACTAATTATCCATTTTCCTGCTGCCAGAGCGCACATATATTTTACAGATCTGTAAATATAAAAAAGAGATTCCATGATAATATCATAAATACATACTGATATTACAACCGAATTTAAAAAAAATAGATATATATTTATACTTGCTATTGTTTTGAAAAATGTAAAACAACTAAAATAATTATTAACAATATTAACTTTCGTCTATAATGATGTGTAATAAACCTTATGTATTATTACAGTTGACTATGACATCGACATAAAAATGATGTGTATATCCTTACTTCTATGCCTAGTATACTTAATTTTTCTTTATTCTGTATTAGAATAAGGGTGACAAACGAGCACACAGTCCACCTGATGGTAAGTGGATACTGTGGTCCATAGAAATCGACATTTATCCTCAATAAAGAATCAAAATTCAGATGCGTTGTCACCAGTGAGGACTAAGATGAAATGCCTCTCTTCCAGTAAAAAGGGTCTCCGGTGCTCTACACCTACCATACGAAACACAGTAGTGTGAAGCTGCTATTTTACGCTGGTATTCTGTGAGAGCGTGGCCCTAACCCGGTCGAGCCGACCCATTCGTGCTACAACCATAATATAGCAGCAGCGTGGCTCTACCACGTTAAAATTACTACGAACTCAGCATTTATGTATTTATGCTGATGGACACTTTATCTCTTTATCATCTGTATGATGGGTGGTGCTGGTGTAACCATAACTGGCGTAAGTTTTTTGGGATACACAATCTTGCTAAACTAACTCAACAATTCGACCCTTAAATATACATAATTAACAATATGTATGCTAAAGGTTACTCAGCTTTGAAAACCAATAGAAATCATCCCGGTGCTGCGACAATTAAAAATAAAGGCGGATTGACGATCACAGTATGATACCCAGTTGAGAACCAGTTTTGATATATAACATCAATTGTATTCTATTTGTATTGTGGTTTGAATTGTGCCAACATTTATTCAAACTAACAAATTACAGTTTTCGTATTTACTTGGGTTGTGATTGTCGATTGTACATGACACTACATCTATATTCTAATCTCCGATCTTATTACATAAGAGTTACATTAGACAGGCGTGTGCTTCTGTTTGCGTGAAAGATTATGTATACTAGTCTGTTCGCTTAGACACGGTCGCGTTTGTGTTGCGCCGCATATTATCAAAGGCGCCGCCGCGATATCAAAGGTCGCCACGTGCGGGAGGAGAATTTGGCATTTTAAAACGAAGCGCCGTGGTGAATGGTTCCTTGCTACCTAACTTGTATTATTATTTATATTAGTATTTTATTACAATGATCATAAGAATATATTAGTTATCTATTTTATTCTTAGAATGGATAAACATTTATTTAACAAACATAGTAAAAAATTATAAAATAAAAGCAAAATAATAAATGCACCACCGGGTGTACCGACACTACCTTAGCGAACAGACTATACGTGGAATGTAATATTATACCCCATTATACTAAATTAACTATAGTATGTGCCAAATCGATTGAGAAAAACGGACAATGACCTTTCGGTCGTTTAACCAGGGGTTACAAACCTTCAATATATAGGCACATTTTATATGTAGTACTTTCTTTATTTATAATGATTTTTTTATAATGATTGATATAATATATATTTATTAACTATTATTAAAAAGTTATGTGAAAGATCGCTGTAGAAGAAAAATCATCTATTGTTATAAAGTACTTTATTCATTTAACAACAAAAAACATTAATTTATAACACATATAAAGATTCGAGTGATAACGACACCGAATAAGTACGTACTTATGCAAAAGATAAAACTTTATTTTTAATATTATATAAGAACTTTATTTTTATTCGGTGCAATCATCACTCGTATCTTCACTTGATGAACTATCTGTAACATTAATTATAAAGCGATCTGCAGTTTGGTCAATTCTATCATCCATGCCACGCATTTTTTGTTCAACCTTAAGGACATGCTGAACACAGTTTTTCCATTTATCTGGCGTGATTTGAGTTAAACCATCTTTAAGTAAATTTTTAACATCTTTTAACTTGAAAGTTGTATTTTTTCGTGCAACGTACCCTTTCACATCTGCCCACACAAGTTCAATGGGGTTAAGCTCACAGTGATAAGGAGGTAACCTTACCACTGTGATGCTTTTTTCTTTTGCCATCTCGTCGGTGACGTAACTTCGATAGTTATCTTTAACTGCCTTTATTTTTTCCATTAAGTGGGTCTTTGTGTCCGAGGGCACGTATGCGATCTGTTTAGATTCTAGCCATTCCTGCATATTTTGTTTCCGCCAAGACATTGTTGGGGTTTTTTCTAAACGTCTGGAGTGGTAACTAGCGTTATCCATAACTATGACATCGCCGCTTTGCAGTTTTTCTATTACTTTTCTAAACCAGTCCTCGAAATGGAGAGCGTCCATACTCTCATGGTAGTCACCAGTAGATGATGATTCAAATACCCAATCACATCCCTCCAAAAAGCCATTTTCATTGCCAACGTGTACAACTATTAATCGCTTTCCTTTACCCGAAGGGGCTTTCGCGCCAGTAGAGTAGCCTTCTAACCGTGATTGACGAGAAGATTCAATTGTGGTGTCTTCCCATACCTTTCCCATAGTATGACCTGCGTTAATCCATGTTTCGTCAAGGTAAAAAATGTTACGTCCCTCGTTTCTTAATATTTGTATTTCTCTCAAATATCTGGTACGCCACAGAACTATCTCTGGGCGATCTATTAGACCACTTTTTCTGTTTCTCTTTATATATTTGAATTTTAAATGGCGCAACACACGTCGCAGGGAAGTTTTGCTCAAGTTTGGCAACTGGTCATCTTGATTTATACTGAGCAAAATTTTGTCTAAAGTCGGTAATTCTCCTGCAAGAAAGAACTGATGCACTTTCGCTCTTATAGCCGATTTATCAAAATCGTCCAACTTGTCAATTACAGACTTTTTTCTTTTATTAATTATTCCCTTTTCTGGTATTTTATGGGAATCTCTATACACGCTTAATACGCGATATATAGTGCTCTTGCTGACTCCTGAGATCTCCGAAACCTTTTCTACCATATTAACGTTTGAAGGATACACGTCTTCGGGCCAGGTGTTTTTGACATATTTGTATACATTAATGATAATCTCTTGTTCCCCGACCGACAAAGTGGTAGGTTTTCTCTTTTTTACTGGTGACGTTAAAGGTGCTCCAGAAGATGGGCCTGTAAATAAATGACAAAAATATACTACCATAGTACTACATCACATAAATACATATTGTTTTAGAAAATAAATACCACATGGTCACATAAAAAGAGCGCTTTAAGAAATAGAAAGGCTACGTCGTCGCATTTGTACCTATTTGTACGTACCTGCTACGTTTATTATGGGTCGGCGACGTCTCTTTCCACTTGATGTTGAAGGACCGGGTCCTTCACCAAATTCTCCTGAACTCATGTCGATTTAGTAACGACCGTCACAGTAAAACTAATATAACAGATTCAAAAAACAAAAACTTAACGATATAACAAATTTAACAGTAAAAACTCAACTAAAACAATGCAATGAATGCTATGAATTACCCGAGACGTACACACGCAAGCGCTATCCGAACACGAATGAAAACAAAATGGCGGACCGGCCCAAAAAAGGTGACGCATCTCTGGCTGCCATTGTCACGTTTCTTTTAGAACGAACTGACGTAACGCGCGTTTTGTTTATTTTAAAGGGATGAATTTGCAAAAGCTCAATATGGTGATTATATTGCTTCAAATATTTTTTTAATATGAAACTGTTATTAAATGAATTGCTGCGTTACTTACCATAAATTGAAATATAAAATATAACACATTTTTCGCGATGTACCGTAAGATTTTACTATGTTTATAGGAACCACAGACAATATTATTTAAGAAACAAAAAAACAAAACATATGTGCTGACCTAGAAGTGGGAATAATATCAATATTTAAATATTGTTATCACATCTAAATTGAGATTTTGTAAGTTACGCCTTTTGACACTCGGCTCATATCTGAGGTCATTGTCCGTTTTTCTCAATCGATATGGCACATACTATAGTAACAGTATTCAAAAACCGTTCAAAGACCGTGGCTGAATTCGGCCAGGAGAACATCATGGTCATATTATGCCATGTAAAATACCATATTTATTAAACTAATACAACAACGAAGAATATTGTAAAAAGTTGCAAGACGCCTTGACGATCGCCAATACACCTCCAGTTAAGACTACAGCCCTTACAATAAAATAGCCCAACAGTGGTTGGTAAATATGACAAAAAGTGTGAAACATACGTACCTTAGTGATCTATTTTCTTCATCCACACCAACAACTAAATGGGTTAACTCCTTTGTATATTTGTCTACATAGCTCCATCCTCTTTCTTTGCAAAGAAGCTTCAATTTTGTTACTTCGTTGGCTGTTAGACATGAACCAGCAATGCAAAACTTTGTGGGACGATTTATGCGACTCAATACAGGCAACGCTTTATATACTGGTAAATTAGGACTTTGTTCAAAAATTTCATTCATGAATTCTTTCTCCTGTGTAGTTTTGGCCAGTGCAATTGAACTTGGACATAGGGTTTGTTCAGGATCATTTTCTTCGATGTTTTCGCGATTAAAATTTAACGACTTTCGAACCATTGGTGTGGATTTATGCGTTACTTCGTCCACAAATTTGTTTATTGTCAATGGCGTCCCGAGAGTTTGTCTGTCTTTGTTCGTTTCTAAGAAAGTGTTTTCTTTATTTCTTTTAGACAAATCCGTAACACTATCAGATAAAGTAATAACACTTTTCGCGGTTTCGTTATTCCCAATCAAATTTAATGTATTCAATTGTTTGTTTTCACTTTCCACTTCATACGATGGTTCCGTTTTATGTTTGCTTATTTTCGGAATGGAAACATTTCTAGAATAGAGAAAAAAAGAGATGAAATTATACAATATAATTGTCACAATCCTCCCGCAACTGGTTTTTATTCACTGCATAGCAGGTGGTTCATTAGCAATTAAACTCCAGTTAACACTTTCACTAGCATCAAAGGGTATTGAACAGGTTGTTGACTCGCTAAGTGTACACTATTATACAGTAATCGTGTATGTGAGCAATAAAATATTTTCTAGAAGCATTAGATTAGCGCGGTGGGATTATTGCGTTACATTTAATCTTTCAAAAAATGGAAGATGGTAGTGGCCTGATATTTATATAACCTAGTGAACCGCCTCGGCTTCGCGTATACCTCTTCTTATATGCTTCAGGTATACCTCAAAACTTAAAAACAAGACTGTACAACCAGCGCGTGTTGCCAGTGATGACCTATGGAACTGAGACGTGGTCCTTCACTGCTGGCCGGATGAGGAAGCTCAAGGTCGCTCAGCGAGCTATGGAGAGGGCTATGCTCGGAGTTTCTCTGCGTGATAAACTTAGAAATGAGGATATCCGCAGTAGAACCAGAGTGACCGACATAGCCCAACGGATTAGTAAGCTGAAGTGGCAATGGGCCGGCCATATAGCTCGAAGAACCGACAACCGATGGGGAAAAAAGGTTCTTGAGTGGCAGCCTCGTACCGGCAGGCGAAGTGTAAGGCGTCCCCCCACTAGATGGAGTGACGACCTGGTAAGATATGCAGAAAGGCGATGGATGCAGGTGGTTCAGGACCGTGCTTTGTGGCATTCGTTGGGGGAGGCCTATGTTCAGCAGTGGACTTGTGAAGGGCTGTAATGATGACTAGACCAAATCGCTTATATGTTATACTAAACATGGTATTACATTTTATGAGATCACTTATTTAACGTATTTAGATAACAAAACACAACATACTTCCTAATTACTTAAGACTTTGTTAAAAACTATATCGACCTCAGGGTTGCTTTGTAAAAATCTATTTATTATATTTATGTCTTAAAAACATGCAAATAAACTCCTGAGCATAATAGAAGTCAATTATTTCAATATTACAGCCACTTCAATTTTATTTATATGTATGTATAGATAATGTACAAAAAAGAAAATACAATTCTACATGCACGCGGTGGCGCGGCGGATTTCTCGCAATGGTAGAGCTGAGGTACGTATTCATCTGATGGATATTTTTACAAAACAAAAACAAGACTAACTGATACGGCAGACATCGTTCTGTGCTTTCTAGTACGTGATATCTCGATCACAGCGTCGCCTATCGGGTCTAAAGTCTTTTTTGGCGCTAAACCTAATTATACTAGGTTCATCAATTAGTTTTCGGAATAATACACGAAGCAATGAGTTATAGAAATACATTCTACTTTTTTCGCAACTTAAATTCGTTAGTAGCCAAGGCCATAAAAAACTAAATTAAAAACTATACCTAATTTTTTTTCAAACTTAACTTTTAGCGGGAATTTGATTCGTATACAAAATGGAGAAACTCGAACTTTGTGTCGTTATTAAATATTTCCGCCTGAAAATTTTTCCTACAAAAAGTATTTTTGAAGAACTGCAGTCCACTTTGGCAGACAATGCTGCGTCTTATTCTACAGTGGCATACTGGTGCGCTGAATTTAAACGCGGGAAAACCATCTGCAATGGCGACACTCGCTCCGGACGCCCAACAACGGCCGCTAGGCAAGAAAACTTTTAAAAAAATCGAAGGAATTGTTAAGGTTATAGGGTTAAGAAAGACGTACCATACGTTATTTAGTTGAGATTTAGAATCTCAACTAAATAAGTTAGATATATAATAAGATATATAATAGTTGAGATTCTAAAGCTTTTGTTTGAGATTTATTTTAACTCATACCTTAAAACTTAAAATTCAAAAAGGTGGCCGCGCGCTGTGTTCCTCGAATGTTAACAGATGCCCAAAGAAAGCAAGAGTTGACATTTCGAAGCTAAATTTAGCGATAATTGAAGAACATCCAGATTCTTTTTGAGTTCGTTTCGTAACTGTAGATGAAACGTGGGTACACTATTTTGACCCGGAGTCAGCAAAGTGTGAAAAGACAGTCTTCCCCGCCAGCTAAGGGATTCAAAGTGTCTGCTGGAAAAATAATAGCCTCTGTCTTCTGGGATGCGGAAGGTATAATAATGATTGACTGATTAAGTAAAGGGGCGACCATATCTGGAGATTATTACAGATCATTAATGAAAAAACTACGTAAAAAAGTAAAGAATAACCATTGAGAAAAACTGCATGTTGGAGTGCTTCATCATGACAATGCCCCTGCCCATCGAACCGATGTTACAGGCCCTGCCATCCGAACCGCTGGGTTTCAGTTGATACAGCACCCACCATATTCTCCGGACCTAGCTCCGAGCGAATTTCACCTTTTTATTCACCTGAAAAAGCACTGATGTGTGCTGTAGAGGCCTTTTTCGAGTCAGAGCATCTAGCTTTTTTTTTTTCGAAGGAAATTTACCAACTTGCAAAACGCTATTCAAGTTGTATTACCTTAAAAGGCGATTACGTTGAAAAATAAATACAATTTACATATACTTAACCTACAGTTTCATTGCGTTTCCAAAAACTTATTGATCAACCTAGTACTATATGCGAGTCATTTGATCAATAAATATTGTATTATTACTATCTTGACTACAGCGCCACCTACTACGCTGTAGTCAATACTAGTTGTGTGAAAATGAGTCCCCAGTAGGTGAAGTCGTTCAGAAGTTAAACGATCATTAGGAGTGGGTACTAAGCCAGAAAAATATACAATTTCACCCCCGTGTCCCACACGGAGACCGCGGCGCTGTAGCACGACGGATGGCGGCACTACAACTATAACTCGCTTGGGGTCATGTGCGGTCACGCACAGCTTAAGCGCGAAACATTCTATCTCATTCTTCATTCTTCTAATAATTTTTGCAAGGTGTAGTATGATGTGTGTGTAATATTATAGTACCTGAGTGACCGAACTTTGATTCTAAATAATACTAACTTTTGTGGGGTGTCTTCAACTATACTTTTGTCAGAATCATCACTTTCGTGGAATGGTGTCCCTAACTCGATCATTAAGTCTTGAGTTTCTCTATCTCCTTTATGTACTGAAGCAAATTCTCGGCATAAGTTTGGTGTCAATAGATCTATATTTTGGTGAGTAGCTTTCGCCATCTGCTAATAGAAATTTTATATTAAATTTATAAAATAAACTTTTATAAGTAACATTTACAGAATTTACAACTTACTTGAGAATTTAACTCTTTCGATTGGCCATTATCATCATTTTCCACAACTGAAAAAATATTTTCGCTGTACTTTGGGTTTTCAATTTCAGAGTCGCAGACTGCTTTTCGATCAGGTGGATTTTTAGTATTATGAGATACTTTTTTGTTTGAGTCTTCATAATTTTCATTGTTTTCAATATCTGCATCAATATTAGCAAATACTTTGCCCATAACAATATCATAATTGTTACACTCACTTTCATTTAATACTGCTTTAGAATTTTCCTGAATAACTTTATTTGCTCTTTCAACTTGAATATTTTTATATTCATGTAAGATCTTTTGCTTTTTATTTACAGGTAAGTTTTCGTCACTATTTATATCTCGGACTCGTTTATCTGATTGCTTTTGTTTATCTTTGCTTTGCGTTGATACTAAAATTTTGGAAGCTACGTTTTTTGATGTTTTAAGTAATTGAACACTAGATGCTTTTAAAGATTCACAATCTATAAAGTTTAAATCATTGTCATCAGGAATATTTTCTTTTTGTGACGAACTTTGCAAATTTTCAACAACAGTTCTATTTATTGTTTGACACCTCTGTGTTAGATCTTTTTTAGGATATTCATTTTGTATACTTTCACTTTCAACACATTCCATAATGTCCGATAATTCTTTTTCAACACTTTCAGTTATTTCAAAATGTGCAGTTACAGTATCTGCAGATGCAGTATTTTTCTTTGTTGAACTAGATTTATGTAAATTTTGGTTTGGTAGAGGTTTTTTACACGATTGAACAATTTTTGCTTGCGTATTATTAGTACATTTAGATTCAATTAAATCAATTTCGATGTTTTGTATATTTGTTTCTTCTTTATTACAATCTGAAGTTCGAATTAAGTCATAAATATTATTATCATTTTCTAAAGAAGTTTGTACTTCACGATCTGTATTAATTTTTAATCGCACATCATTTTCATTTTTCTTTATAAATATATTTGTTCTAGTTTTACCAATTTTAATTGAAATTTCGATATCATCAGAGCTAATTTCATTAAAATCTTTACATTTAAATTCTTCAATCTTTTCTTTTGTTTTAGCATGTAAAGCACTTTTCTTAAAGAATTTTACTCTTGAATTGTCTATCACTGCTTCATTGGTATATCTATTTTCAATGGCCACTGGAGTATTTTTTTGTTCTTGTGGGAGTATTATTTTATCTTCAAGAATCATTATTTCATTGTTTACCAAATTACATTTACTATCCTCTGCAATTATTTCAACATTTTCCTGATTAAAATGATTTATTAACGTTGCTGGTTTTGGGCGCAATTCAGTATTTATTTCTATTTTTTCATTAACATTATTTTGTATTGTATTGTGTTTGTCTATTAATGTATGCTTTTCTAACTCTTCACCTGCAGGGGGAATATTAGGGGTAACAGATTCAATGATATCTGGAGTTGGTGACGGTGGTGATTTTTCTTTATCAGATAATTTTGTTTTGCTATTTGATACTTGAGTTTTTTTGCACATTTCAATAGACACATTTAATTTATTTCTATTTTCCTTGTTTAATCTACTAAATTCTTTTTTCATTCTCTTTACATTATTCCATGTTTGTTTCATTTTACTAGATGGTTTGGAGGATTCAATGGTTGATGTTTTGGCACTAATCTTCTCAGTAACATCTTCAGTTATAGATCCTCTTAAAGTACTACTTGCATCTTTTTTTCTAGAACTTCTACGTGGTTTTTCTGTAGTGTATTCATTGTCATTAATAACAGATGGTTCTGTAGCCACTTGGTGTGCAATATGTTGTTGTTTTTCAAATAAACATTCTTCAGTTTCTGTAATTTCTTCAATTTTATCATAATCACTTTGAGGAACAGGTACATAAAGTTTTTTACCTGGACTGCTAGTCTTTACATTTGCAGTATGAACTTGTATTTCACTAGTTATATATTCTACGTGTGGATCTAGATCTTGCGTTGATTGAGAGCTGATAGGAGCAGAAAAATGATTTTGGGAATTCGCCAACCAGTCTTTAACATTTTTATTTGAAACTTCTTCCTGTTGCTTTTCGTTTGGTGCTTCCAAGGTAAATTCGTCCACTTAAAGAAGATTAAACGAAAATAGTAGACAATATGAAAAAAAAAGGGATTCTTAAATAATATACTAACAGGTATGAAAGAAAATAGAATATCCTTAGAAGTATTTAATGACAATTTTCACTAATGAGGGCATCCACGACTTTTTTGCCACCAGGGCGGCGCCACTAGAAAGTGAGGTTTTTTTATAGGATAGGGTGACAAACGAGCACACAGTCCACCTGATAGTAACTGGTTGCTGTGACCCATAGACATCTACATATATCCTCAATAAAGAATCAAAATGCAGATGCGTGGTCACCCGTGAGGACTAAGATGGAATGCTTCTTTTCCCGTAAAAGGGTCTCCAGTTCTCTACACTCACCATACGAAACACAACAGCGTTAAGCCGCTATTTTACGCTGGTATTCTGTGAGAGCGTGGTTCTTCCCCGGTCGAGCCAACCCATTTGGGCTACAACTATACTACTAATATTGCTGCAGCGTGGCTCTACCATGTAAGAAAATAGGTATAATATTTGACTGATTTGATAGCAGGGTAGTTAATTTGTTTGAAAAATGTAAAGTTTATTGTTTATTTCTGTACTATTAGCTATATTTTATATTAATAAGATTAAAAATAAATAAACCAAACCACAAATATTAATAAAAGTAGCAAAATAAAAAAAAAGTTAAAAATGTGCAAAAAATTAAAGAGCAAACTACTGATGCATTGTTTTGTGTATTCATATAATACTCTAGAAACTGATTAACTTTTAAAATCAACTTCTCAATTAAATTACATTGTGTAACAAAAAACTTTACATCAGTGTCAACTAGCGACATCTAGTGAGCAGAAAATTATTAGCCCTCATTAATCTGTCTGTCCTATGATGAAGACATGAGACATGAGAAATATGATCCCTCCAAAGAGTATATAATAAAGTAATTTAATTAATGGCCCCCTTAGAACAATAAATAAAGAGTATTCAGAACTTAGAGTACGCAAGGTATAGAGCGCGCGTATCGCTCAATGCCCATTATGCCAAGCGTAAAATTGACGCCTATGCGTTATTATACTTAAGTTATTAATTTGATTATATAAGTATTTGTAAATTTTAGGTAAGCGATAATTATAAAGTATGGTTTAGCTCAATAAAACATAGGTACGAATTTATGAAACGAGATGCGCAAAACAGTGCGTTTTAAAGTGATATAATATGACATTACATTTCGTACCGAGGAATGTTACGTTATACTATGACTCCAAACATGACGCGAAATGACGATTTTGTATATGATAACAAAATCGAGTCGAGTCTAAATCATAAAGTCGATTTTTCTTCACACTTTATCCCAATCTACTGAACTATTCAACCAAATTGGCATTCCGGGCTTATGACTGACAATAAGCACAGATTGCAATATTGATTATTGACCAATACTATGAATATTGGCATAATTAAAAACCGATTTTATTTACAGTGATTGTGTGTTTTTTTAAATACCTAACGGTTTTGTTTTTATTTACATGGTATTAGCATTTTAACTACAACTAATAAATAATATTAGTACTTAATAGTTTTTTTTCTTTAGACATTCAAGAAAATGATATAGAAAGCACGAGACAACATAACGGCATCATAAAAACATAAAATTGAATAGCATTTGAATATTTGGGCAATAAAGTCATAAATAAAGTAATACGCGATGCATAATTAAAACATCACTAGGCGGTCCGCGCTGTTAAAAAACATTAACCTTAATACATGAATAATACGATTCTAAGTCTAAATTCACTTATTTCTTAACCAGCCGACCGCCGGTTGCTCCTTCTCGCTTACACACAGCGAAAATTAACGAGATAATACGGACGCACGACTACCTGCATCTGCGAAATCGCGTTATTTTATCGCGTATCGTGTCTCTCGCGCATGTTTGTATTATCTATCTCGCTCTCACAATTATGGCGAAGTCAAATTGTTAACTTCGCCATGTTTGTGTTTATTCAATCATCATTATAATTTTCAACAAAATAAAATTCAAAAAAAACGACAATACAAAACATTTATTAATATTTAAATACATGTGATTATCAGTACACCATCTTGCTACGGTTTTTCGATGTCCATTTGTAGTGCTTCAGCGTCTTCAGGGGATTATAATTATTTTAAAATGGCGATTGAATGATGATGAATGATTTTTAAATTGGCGGTGGACGACTTATAACTTAATACATCTTTACATTCATTACACGTTGCTTAAAAGTTTTATTGTCTTATTCAAAATGGTTCAAAAAATCGGCTTTAGCATATTGCATATTTTCGCATTTTTCGAATTTTACGTACCAGGCCAATAAAATTGAACGTATAGTTGTACAGTGGAGGAATATTCGACATACCGACTGGGAAAATAAATGTTCAACTGTCGAATTTCGGTCGGAGGTTCATGAATATAAAGACTCGGCGGATAATAATCCATTTTCGGAGTTAGCTTCTTTGGCCGTATCTATATATATTTTTTGCCACACTCGAATTCTGAGATAGAATACAATAGAATAGGATAATTTTTATTCAATATACATTACATATGTAATTCTTATTGAAAGTAATTTTTTACCACTGGTTCGAAAAAAAACCCTCTGTCCTGGGAAGAACCAGCAAGAAACCCAGCGGGACTTTTTTTAAAATAAATTTTACAATATAAATGATTACGAACTATTTACAAAATTTATTTTAGAAACTGCTTGGAAGCTACCACCTCATTCCCGGGGGTTATTATCAACCATGTATTCATTTATACTATAATAACCCTTTTTATACAGTTTCAGCTTAATAAAACATTTAAATTGGTAATAGAGAGAACTTGTACACTTTCCGGGACCTTGTTGTAATAGCGTATTCATTGCCCCAACAATGAATTACTAACTCTGTGGAGTTGAGAAACTGGCATCACTAGCTTGTGTTTGTTCCTAGTGTTTACAGAATGTATATCACTTTTTTTTTTACTAAAACTATCTTTGTTTTTGTGAACATACATTAAATTTTCGTAAATATACTGAGAGGCCAAAGTTAATATATTAATTTCTTTAAATTTATCTCTAAGAGACTCTCTCGGTTTTAGATTGTAAATAACTCTAATGGCCCTCTTCTGTAAAACAAAAATAGTTTCTGAATCAGCCGCATTTCCCCATAGCAAAATCCCATAAGACATTATGCTATGGAAATAACTAAAATAAACTAATCTAGCTGTCTCGACACTAGTGAGACCTCTAATCTTTTTTACAGCATAAGCTGCAGAACTTAGTCTGCTTGCTAATTTGGATATATGGGGGCCCCACTGCAAAATAAGCCAAATGAATATTGTAAAAACAAAATTAAGAAATCGTATGTCACTAAATACACTAAACTCGATCCTACACAGCAGATATGGCCTTAAAAGATCAGGAAAATGTTGTCATTCCTATAACGTTCCCGAACATGTTTTAAAACACATTAGAGGGATTAAAGAGTCGCTTGTGATGCCAATGACTATTGCTTTTGAAGATGGCCCTTCACAAGCACAAGCACAAGCACAAGCACACGGCGAAGCTGATATTGATGATCTACAAATATTATTTGATTTATCTTGATGATTAAATTAACTTTAAAATAGCAGAAAAAATAAAATAGAAATAGGAAATTAACTAAATCGACATCAAACTTTTGAATTTGTCTTAGAAAAGTTAAACAAAACGAACTCGATTCATTTTGAAAATGGTTTGATACATTCCCGTTTAAAATAATATCTAATTAATGAAAAATTAACTTTGAAACTTTTTCTTTTTTAATTTCATAAAAATTAAAAATATGTAATAATTTAGGTTATTTTTTTCGCAACAGCAGATGCAGGTACATTTATATTTTCGGCTACAGAGCTTGTAGTACAGACTAATCATTTCAATCGAACTTAAATATAATCGGAACGTATAATTTATATATAATTTATAAATTATGGACTTTTATTTGTCATGCATACATATGACAAAATATATAGTTTATAATTTATAAGATAAGTAAAAATAATTTTAATGGACAGGTGACAAAGATATTAAAGCCATCTAGTGAGTATTAAACTAACTAAACTGAGGAAATTATGACCCGTATCATACACTTGATGGCGTTACTTTCTATGACCAAATGCATTACTATGGAACTGTACCCCCCCCTGCACGGGTGTTGTTAAATGACAAAGCAAAAATAACTTTGTTGTTATAGGTTATAAACATGTGTTTTTTTTTTTCACTAATAATATTGTATTATTACTATTATTTTTTATATTAATATTTATATTTGGATAAGAACTTAGTAGTGACTCTAAGTTATAACCTTCATTTAAAAAAAAAATTCTTTGGCCTTATGTACTACATACTATGTACTATATACTATATACTCTTTGGCTTGACCTTAGGTCAGACTAATTTGTTTATTGAACTGTCAAGATCTCAAGTGGTTAAAGAACAATGCCCATTTTTCACCTGACAATGTATAGAAATGAAATAAATCTCAAAATTCAGTTGATTGAATTGTAAATTAATTACGCTTATCACAATGATAAAAGAAACGCAGGAACAAAATATTTTTACATATTTCCATAAGCTTATTCTACATCAAGGGTAAACGTATTATATATTTTGAACGCATCTCAACTACCCTTTTTCTAGGATGTTCCGTTTTATACACTGCTACTTTACTTTATTTAACTATGTTTCTGAGTTTTATACATTATTTTATGTTACATTTAATCAGTAAGTATTTATTTATTTGTATTTGTATAGTACATATTAATATATAATAATAAAATAAATTAATCATTCAGTATGTCATCGAGTGCGGACGAAGGAAACGGATTTTTTTTGACATTTGACAGTTCTGTAATTTGCATCGGCGCAGTTCTTCGTTGTTGCGTTTGCGTCTCGTTGTGTACTGTGCCATTTTGTTTGTGTTACTTCTTTTTACAACCCTATATGGTATCAAGAAAATATTTCTGCACCAGCAGAATTTCTGGATGACGTAGTGATGAGAGATTTAAGTGAAAATGATGATAATTAATAAACCATACCACCTTAATATTTGTTTACAATAAATAGTGTTTTATTTGTTTATCCTATTTTGTTCATCAGGTATGTATGTATGTACCATAGGCCAATGAAATGTATTTGGTTGATAAGTGATCATTTTGACAATACAAGATGAACTAAATGTAGTTAGTAAGTATTTATGTGTGCTGAAGAAATAGCAGATAGAGCTAGACACTCAATTTATGGTGACGATCATCGAGAGTAAATGGTGACTTAGGGGCAGTTGGTTTCAAGAAATTCACAAAGTAAAAAAGACGTTTTAGACCATAACTAGATAAATATTGCTATCTTAACTTTGAGCGTTAATAATAAGTTATAGCACATTTATTTCTTTATCACCTATTTGGTTACGGCAAATCCTAACCTAAAAAGTGACATTAGTATTTTTTGGGATTCGTAGCGTTTAAATCGTAAAAATGATTATATGACATTATTTTCTAAGCTTACATGTAGTTTTTATATTATACATCAACTTTCACTATCAGGTTTTTAAATGTATGGAAAGTGGGCATGATTCTTTACAACTAATAAAATACACCAATATTTTTTCTAGCAGATTATGTAACATGATTAAACTAATAGTTATTTCTGACATGACAAGATTCAAAAAGGATGTATGATCAAAATATTTTCTTCTTCTTTGTCAGCACATAATCAATTAGATGTTTATATTTTTTACGTGGTAGTGTCACGCTGCAGCTATATTATGGTTGTAGCACGAATGGGTCGGCTTAACCGGGGAAGGACCACACACTCACAGAATACCATTGTAAAATAGCAGCTTAACGCTGCTGTGTTTTGTATGGTGAGTGTAGAGACCCGGAGACCCTTTTTACTGGAAACAAGGCATTCCATCTTAGTCCTCATGGGTGACAACATATCTGCATTTTGATTCGTAATCTCAGATAGATGTAAATGTCTATGGGCCACAGCAACCACTTACCATCAGGTGGTCTATGTGCTCATTTGTCACCCTTATCCTATAAAAAAAAATTAGATGCTACAATAGACTTCTGCAATAGAATAGAGGATTCGCCATAGTCGCCATGCTTAGCAGGCAGATTAGTGGTTACAATACCAGAAATTGCATATTTCACAGTATATAAGATAGTTATAATGCCTATTAAAAGAACCTAATTATTGAAGAACGTACATAGTTAATTTCAACAACCACCACTATAAACAAGCAGTGAAAACTATTAGGTTTATTTTATAGTATTTGAAAATTATTCAAATGAAATATTGTATCATTTCTATTTGATAGAACATATTAAAATTAACTTAATAAAACCATACATTGTATGTAATGACTATAACAATTCACACTCATTATGGAATACTAAACTTGTTGAACTTGCTAACAATTTACATGTACCCAGTAATTAAGGTCATGCAATAAAACAAATATTTTGAAAGCATAATATATTATATATAATATATTTTTGTATGTGGTAGAGCCATGCTGCAGCTATATTAGTAGTATAGTTGTAGCACGAATGGGTCGGCTCGACCGGGGAAGGACCACGCTCTCACAGAATACCAGCGTCAAATAGCAGCTTAACACTGCTGTGTTTCATATGGTGAGTGTAGAGAACCGGTGACCCTTTTTCTGGAAACGAGGCATTCCTTCTTAGTCCTCACGGGTGGCAACGCATCTGCATTTTGATTCGCAAACGAGAATAAATGTAGATGTCTACGGGCCACAGCAGCCACTTACCATCAGGTGGACTGTGTGCTCGTTTGTCACCCTATACTATAAAAAAAAATATAATACAACACAAAAAATAATAGTTAAAAAGTAACTAAACAAATGATACCAACATTTTATGTTAAACAGTTTTTCAAAAGCTTCCACAAGCAAATGAACATGTTGAGTCAAATTTTGCAATGGAAGATTTAATTGTAAATTTTTCTTTTCCACAGGAATTGCACATTTAGGGCATTCACGTCTGCCTCGCCAACACCCAAGACATAGAGTATGTCCACACGCAGCTGTAGCTGGTGCAACATAATATCTGCAGCTGAAATTAGAACAAATAATTTTAAATTTAAAATTTTGTACAGCCGACGTCAATATAATTTATTTAAGAATAACTCAAAAACTATTGGTCTGACCTTGATCAAATTCATATGGGACCACACGAGAACTATCAGCTTTCATATAAAAAAAGAATTATCGAAATTGGTTCACCCAGTAGAAAGTTATGAGGTAACACACATAAAAAAAACATACAGTCGAATTGAGTACCGTCTCCTTTTTGGAAGTCGGCAGATAACAAAAACCATTATGTATGAGGCTCAATTTACATTGCGGCGCAATGGAATGTAATGGATGTGTCAATTTTGCCTAGTAACGCGGTAAGGTGCGCGAATTGGCTGCGCCTTCAAGCTATGACCACCGTTCAGTTATTTAGTCTAGATCTTTTATTTAACAAGAATGGTTGATGGGATCTTATTTTCATATTCCTTATTTGTTAGGCAGAAGAAGAAAATGATGAGAAAAGAAATAATATCAGAAAAAGTAAAATAAATATTTAGGTTGATGATTTATGGAAGAAACGAAAGCATCACCCTTCGTACCCTCGAATATCTCGATTTCTCGCCTATTTCATCACATTTCTTCTTTCTGCCTGTAGTTTTTGCCACATACCCTCTGTAGTTTATTGAACTCCCTTTCTTTACTATTTATTTCCTCGTCACTATTCGAAAACTCAGTTTCAGATATACTATTGTTGCCTTCATATATGTAAACCATATTTTTATTTTGCTCTAGTATCCCTATCTTTTCATAGAGGAAGTAGTTATCTTTATTGAAGTTTTCCTCAAGAAATTCCATATCCCCTCTTATCTGGCCAGTGATTTCTGAACACAGTAAAAGTGGTAGATTTTTATAGTAATTTATCACTTATTTACAACTTGTAATGTGTTTTGACTCATAAAATTATTTTTATCATGTTGTTTACACCAGATCCCTCACATCGTTAACACCGTTTTTAGGAGAGGGAAGACGGAACACAAATCTTTTATGCGCATTTCTGTACATACAATTTTTTTCTAAATGGTCAAAATACATATGGAATTTGTTAGGATCGTTTCTAGTTCGAATATCCCAAAAAGAACTTTATCAACACATAGAGAACGAAATGAAGATTATGTTTATCGCTAAAAACCA
Source organism: Parnassius glacialis (assembly GCA_033319125.1). Classification (NCBI taxonomy): domain Eukaryota; kingdom Metazoa; phylum Arthropoda; class Insecta; order Lepidoptera; family Papilionidae; genus Parnassius; species Parnassius glacialis. Next base: position 27,793,170 of record JAVANC010000010.1, on the reverse strand, counting down.
AAAAATTAAAAAATGCACTTATGGAATTTGGCAGTTGCTGCGACGATATATACACTATTATGTTTCCGTTTACTTTATATACTTTAGTCTACACCAAAAAACAATTGCACATAAATGAATGAGATTGCAAAAGTAATATTTACATATATAGATAAATATCAATATCTCCTCATCTCATTACAGCTAAATCTTCGCCAAGCATCCTCCCACTTCTTTATATCTATATGTATGTTTTGGTTGAAGGTTAAAGGATTAAATATAATACCTCACGGCGCAGAGTTGATAGCCCTTGCAAACTTTGGCTTATTCATTTGAACTTGGTTGCAGGTATAATTCTGCTATCTTATAAATAAGGTCTGCAGGTGTAGTAGATAGCTCCTTACCATCAGGTTGACTGCGTTTCGTTTATCACTCATAAGTTAAAAAATATATATAAATTCTTAATATCTCATACATTTTATCAGTGTTTGCATCAAGATACCTAGTTAGCTACATATGTATTATATTATCAAAATCATTTAGGATTGTAAGAGATTATACATATGATACAACGCAACATGTTATGACTTTGTTACTGTAGAAACGTCACTTTTTTCAAATAATCATATTGTACAAAGGGCAAATTTTAGAGTTGAAACATTAGACATACCATTCTAAGCAAGTTCCAAGATCTACTTGTTGGGAAAAAAGTTTTGTCAGCAAATTAATATTTATTCCTTTTAAAATCATCATAAATACCGCGAAGTTCCAAATATTTTGACGAAAACTTTATTTTTTTAATTAAAATTTTGGCATAGATGCTTGTATTTTAAGATAAAACTTTTTTACTTAGATTTTTGGCTTAGATGCTTGTCATTTACACCATGTCTTCAATTATCTCCGTATCAAGTGTTAATCATTTATAGTACACTGCTTCACAATATGTTGATGCGTCACATTGCGCAGTCATTGGGAGATTTTAACGAAAACTTGAACCAGCAGACAGTTGGCGATAGTATCTCAAAGTGCCTAAGCAGACGGACATCTTATCTTGAGATTGACATCACCATCAGAGCTCTTATTTCACCGTTTCCACTGATAGTTCACATGCGCAGACATTTAATACACAAAATTGCACTACCTCCATTTAAACAATAATACAGGAGAAGCAATCCGTTGCCGGTCAAGTTCCCGCCAAAGTTCCGATGAAAACTTTCATCCCTCTGGTTCACTCAAGGAGGTTATAATTCACTGATAACCATAAACTGGCGTATAAGTATTAAATACATTGTAGAAGTTGATTTTAACATTCGACTTAAATATGAATGTAAACTTAATAATTTAAGTAAGGAAACTTGTGGGAATCAGTTAAATAAGATTGCTTTGTTTAAAGGCCAATATGTTTATGAGGCTTCATCATGATTCTTGTTTATATTCTTTCACCAATCCCTGAAAAATATAAAGTAATAATAAACTTATTATCATTTAGCTGAATGAATTTTAAAAACAATGATCTTAACAAAGTAAAGTGCACCAAGTGTCTGAGGATACAGATACACTCTCTATTCTCTCAACCTCGCTATGTTAAGAAAATAGTCACTTATTCATGGACTGACCGCGGTAAGTGCAACTTAATCTCGCAGTTCTATTGATCCACGTAGCTATTACTTAACCTCGAGTTCCTCTTCTCTACTGCTAACGCTGTAGGCGATGAATCATGCTATTTAAGCCTTCGGCTCAATGTCGTTGGCCATGAATCATGAATCGGGTACTTAGTTGAGTTCAATAATATGTAATAGTTTAAAGAGGATAATCTAAAGATTTTTTATTTTTAATGTAGTAACTACAGTTTTATAATGTGTAAAAATCAGTCTCTATATTAATCTAAAGTTTTTTAAAGTTACATTTTTGAAGTTTTATTTTAACAATATTATACTTACTGATACGAATAATGTAGAAATGACTCCTTTTAAAAAAATATTTTTATGCTAATTTTTCCTTTATACTTGTCAAGAAAATTTTTGCTGCAAATTGTCGAGTTCTTCTTTGGATTCCAACCAACCCATCCTATTAATCTTAACCATTTTTTATAATTATAGAATCCGGAGGGAATCTCTTTGACAAACGGCAAAATAAAATTAAAATTTAGAACGCATCCGAGGATTTATTTTCTTCTTGTTTGGGCAAGTACATCGTTGATTATAAACATTCAAGATAAATATAGACATTAATTTTGATATAGTTCAGTCAATCCCCAACCTACATGTAAAATATTTTGTATAAATATGGATTTACCAAATTCATGCAAATTATCAACAACGTGACTTTTTTCTTTGCTAAATATCAAAATTAACAAAATAAATTATAACATTCTATATTTATACAGTATATAATATAAATTTTAATCAAAAATAAACGCGTCATAACATTGACGACGTCTTGAGAATTTATCTGTAAAATTAATGTGCAATTATCAAGATTATTTCTATTATTAAAACCACAGTCACTCACAGAACAAGTAGCCATTTTGGAAAAAAGTTACTTACTAAAAATAACCACTATTATACTCTAAAAAGGCCGACAGACTGTTTTTATACTTCTCCAATAGACTGCATGCTTCTGTTAGTTGACAGAATATTAACAAAACCGAAAATAGTTCGCTCAATTTAAAAAGACTATCACAAAGAGCAGCTTCTTCCATAGTGGCATCCCAGTGTTTACCAACTTCAAGCAAACCTAAGCTTTACACGCTGACTAGTTTGTGGCATATATGACACCATCAACAGTTGTAGTTGTAGTAAATCTGTGAATGATGTTGGCACACGAATTTAATGAAGAAGACGCAGATAATAACTGTACTGTATACACTCTGCCCAGAGCTTGATCCTTTTTTACTTCCGACCAACCATCGACGTTGCTTCTACGTTGCAATTACTTTCCACACAAAGTATGAAGGCAGTTCAATATAAAGTTGAGTTTTTGCAAAATTTTCCGTTTCGTAATGATCAAAAAATGCTATTAGAGTAGTTTTTGTGGGTTGTTTACTTTGTCAGCTACATTATTGGTAGTGGTTAGGATTAAAATACAAACGCTGGCCATTTTATAAATGCACTGCAAGATGAAAAACTGCTGGAAATCTTTCGTTAATGGGAAACGCCAGGATTCTCCAGACAGCTTCAGAGCTGCTTATATAGCGAACACTTTCGTATAATTTTAATTCATCATTGTCATTTTCAAGAACAAATAATTCTGATCAGATCCTTTATTCACATATTTACATATATACTTAACTGATTTTACGGAGCTACAATATTCTGCTTATATGAGCAGCAAAAGTCCGAGATAAAACTGGATTATAAGGTACCACCCATCGGTTGTCTAAGATTACACCATTGATGTCAACCGTGAAACCACCGTCTATCGGATCTCTTTTCATGTATTTAGGATAACCGTCTTCACCTGTGAAAGTTTTTTTCGGAAGAGTTCGAGGGTACTTTTGCTACAAATACCACCTTTCATACATGGAGATTTATTGTTCAAATTTCCGCAAGGTCCATGGATCATATTGGCTTTGATAATTTCATAAAGGTTGGAATCTTCTTCAGGATCTGGTATTTCGGCACAAATAAGGTTATCTATATTGGTAGGAGAAATGCGCTGCTCTAGCCACAGCAAAATATGGATACGAGGTAGACTTCGCTTCTGCCATTCGACAGAATGCATATAGCAACGAACGTTTCCAAACAAATTTCCCTTTTTTAGTAGTGTCAATAATACTTTAACTTTTAAATGAAATACCTGTGCTATAATGTCATCTCAACCCTGTGGTTTCTGACCAGGCAGCAATGCATCTGCAATATCTTTCCATCGAGGATTGCACGTTAGTGTAATAAAAAGATCGGGGCGACTGAAATGGTGGACGTAGGTCATTGCATCCTGAGTCTTTTCATAAATATATCAAGGTGATCCAGTAAAAGACGAAGGGCGTACTACCATCTGACCAAGTTGAACAATATTGGTGTCCTGTCTGCCTATTGCATTTTTCAAATGTACATAACTATCTGCTTCGAGCCGCGTTTGGTTGTTCCTGATGTAATTTAATCTTTCTGTTTCAATTTTCGTACATATCAACTAAATATTGACTAAAAAGAGTACAGCAAACGATTTTCGTGTACTTGTCTGACCATAATGCGGTAAGAATAAAAATTTAGTGCCGATACAGTTTTCTGAAGAGATATTTTTTGTCTTAGCGCTATATTGATGTATATCGATAGAGTAACCATCCTCACCAACTCACCATAGCAAAAAAAAATAGTGGCTATTGCAAGATATCGTATGAGTGATTTAATTCGATGATACGAAGTAACTTCTTGTTATCGTGACTTTGTAAATACGATGTCTCGCTTTTCGAACTGTTGTTCAACTATGGCCAGAGCAACTTCATTTGCTGTCGGTGCATTAAACTGTCCTATGTGAGCATGGGCTGGTTTTCTATCAGCATAAAAACCACTTCAAACTTATTACCACCTTCTGGTACCTTTGGAGGAGTGGTTTTTAGGTCCCTTATATAAGAATTATTGTCATGCAACATTGCTTGCAATTATTTAAACCAATTTGGTTTTACATCAGGAAAATTGTTGCATCTTAAACTTGCCTCCCTTTCGTCCCCACCAATGATATAATTTTGCAGAAATTTTGGCTCTTGTTGAGGTTAATAAGTTGTTATTGGTAATAGACTACCAACCAAATGATAAACATGCCCTTGCACTTTAAAAGTGGGCATAAAACGGTATTCTATTATTTTTTTAGTCTCTAAGGATGTCATTTGAAAGAAGCAAGCATTTGGATGAAGATCCATAATCAAGCTAGAAAGAGGTTCTTGCAAGGGATCAAAAGCAGGAAACTTTACTTTACCATCGGCGCTGCACATACCAGGGGCCTCTTCTTTCCACTTAAAAGCTAAACAGTGTATACATTTTTGATTCGTAGCACCAAGAATAACCGTTTTATCAGTTTCATAAGCTACTTCAGGATTATACTTCAGCCTAGATAAAGCTTTTACTTTCCACGGATATAATCGACTTCCTGGATTATTCCTTTTATGCCTAGAAACAGATGCTCTATGAGTTTTTGGATTACAGTGTTGATAATTTGCCACCGTAGAACGGTGAGAGTCAGGGTTATTTTGCTGGTAAGTTATGACTGCAGCACGGTGAGATTTAGGGTTATTTTGCTGGTTAGTCATTATAGCAGTACGGTGAGACCCTGGAATTATTTTGCTGGTAAGTCATTACTGCAGCACGGTGAGATTCTGGATTGATTTGCTGCTAAGTCATGGCCGTAGCACGGTGAGACTGGATTATTATCCTGGTAAGTTAGTAAGTAGATTTTTGCGTTGATAAGCCAGGACACCACGACGATGAACATCCGGATTACATTTCTTGTACTTAATACTGGCATTTTTTAGCTGTTTTGTCTAGTTTTATATCTAGCCCAGCGATGCTTCTCTTTCTCAGAAGTAGAAGAACTGTCAATTTGAGAAGTAGAAAATGACATATCTACAGGAAGGTAAACGTTGAAATATCCATTAGAGAGATCATGTAAAGTACTAAAGCGTAATCTGTATACGGGATTTTCTTCTCCATCAAATTTTTCGTATAAAATATTCTATTATATTCTATTATGACAAACGTCAAAGACACAAGGGAAAATCTGCCCAGCAGCCGCCAATTTGCACAAACCACCATATGTATAAGGTTGAGACATTTCGGCATAGTAGTCAGCAGAAGTGTTAAAATTATTCCCATCTCTGTTGTGGGACATAATGGAAAACTCGTTTCAATGCTCCATCACTTGGTCTAATATTTCCTCACGTATCACCCGAGCCATAACTTGATTATCATATAATAATATGTATGCTATGACTCGGAATAAGCAAGCTCCATCACTAGTAATTGGTACGATAATATGTGGTACCATTACGCCGTTTACGCATAAAATTTCTACAGTCATATTAGTAAAGAGAAACTACCACACAATAATAATATAATAATTATAGTATAATAATAGCTCCTAATCCTAAAATAATCCGACATCCACAATCAAAAATCTATAATAGTGTCACTTTTTACATTAACACCTATTATGGTAGTACATTTTAAGTGGGAAAATTGGTCCTAAACTTTTAAGACCTTCCAAAAAGGGCAAAGTTGCTAGGTTTCACGGTACTTAAAATATTGTTTACGAGATATAGAAATGATTGCAACAAACTTCAAAAAAGGTTAAGAAAGAATATGAAAAAAATTAAATAAAAATGCAAGTTATTTATTAGTTATTTAGACGGCTCCGTGGCGTAGTGGCTTAGCAATGAGTTGCAACGCTTGGGGCCGCGGTTTTGAATCCCGCACGGAACAAGTATTTGTACGGCCTACAAATAATTGTTCCGGGTCTGGATGTTTGTCCTTGTGCAATATATGTTTGTAAACTACCTCCACGATACATGAGGAAATCCTAATTATTTATTAATTTTATTCATTATTAATATTATTTTTTTTATTATTAATATTATCCTAATTATTAAAATTCTACGCTGAACCACTAGAAAAAACCACCAGCCACTAAAGGCAATATTTTTCCACTAGAAAGGGTGTCGAAACCACCAGTTTTAGTGGAAAATCCACTTAGTTATCAACACTGGTGGTGATGACCACATACATCTGGTAAGCCAAGAATATGTTCCTTTATTGATTTTTAAACAAGTTACCCGGACACTCGTATTTTCTCTTGTATCGTGGAGGCAGTTTACAAAATAATTTTTTTTATAGGATAAGGGTGACAAACGAGCACACAGTCCACCTGATGGTAAGTGGTTGCTGCGTCCCATAGACATCTACATCTATCCTCTATTACAAATCAAAATGCAGATGCGTTGCCACCCGTGAGGACTAAGATGGAATGCCTCATTTCCAGTAAAAAGGGCCTCCGGCCCCCTGCACTCACCAAGCGAAACGCAGAGGTAAACCTCTACTTCACGCTGGTATTCTGTGAGGTCTTGGTACCACCCCGGTTCGAGCCGGCCCATCCGTGCGACAGCAAAAGCTGCCGCGTGGCTCTACCACTGTTAGTTGAAAAAATTAATTAAATTAATTAGATTAAATTGCACAACTACAAACATCCAGATCTGGAACAATTATTTGTAGACCATACAAATACTTGTTCCGTGCAACTCATTGTTAAGCCTGCGTCACGGAGTCGTCGATGCAGATGCTAAGTTATTTATAGGATTAAGTTGCCTAATATTCATTCCAAAATGTATCCACGATGTTCGTTGGATTATCTGTAGCACTATCACTTTTGTAACTAGTTTCTAAATATATTTTTAGAAAATCGATAGCTGATGACAGCATGTGCATATGTGTATTTTTTAAAAGAACCTGTGAATATTCTATACTCAGGCTGTTCGGTTTTTATACTGTTCTTATGAACTCGTACATCACTAGGTGTGATATGTCATTTAGACAAGAACAAGACAGCTTTTGGCAACCAAAGGTCTTCTAAAAGCTTAGGATTTAGCAATTTAGTATTAATTGTTATCCTAAGACCCGCACTTTGAAAATATCATCTATCGAAGTAAGTAGTAAAGAATATTTATGCTTATGGTAATAGTTTGTTTCATTGGTGGCATTTATTTAAAAAAAATCTACGTAATGAGCATTTCGATGCATAATATTATATAACATTCTTTTGGTGTTACTGTTGATTATTCTCGCTTTAATTGATTTAAATGCTAATTTTATTTATTTTTTGCTATTTTGACTGTAAGGCGGTATTCCACGTAGATACATTTTATCTGTAATAGAATGTAGATATTCGTCTATTTTTTGGTCAAACAAGGTTAGGAATTGTGCAGTGTTTTTTCATATATACTGACTTAAACAACAGAAATGGGCTCAACTTTACAAAACCTACATTCGATTGAAAATTGGTTTGTTAGTTGGTTCAAACTTTTATGAGCAACAGAGCTTATGTTGGTTAGTCCTAAAATACGATATTTCAGAGATGCATAGTTTTCGGACTATTGACCGTTTCCTATTATCAGAATTAATAAATAGTTGAATTTATTATTTACAAATTTTTACAGCTAAACATATTTTTAGTGTATTATTCTTATATTAGCACTAAATATATATTCATCTGATATATTATACATCGCTTATTACGACACCTTATTAAGCGACTTTATTTAACTAATATTTTCGGATAATAGTATCTGTTAGAAGGCACATCTGTGTTGCAAACAATTTGAATAGGTAACATTATCCACATCTTGCTAGATGTGGATAATGCTACCTAGGGCACAGTATAATAGTCAATGGCCATTAAAATTGCAAAAATACACAAAAATGTGTTCAGTTTAAGGTCTTCTGTAATTCTCAGAAACAAAATACACATGTAAGCAGTATAATCAAAGCCCGCTTTCTTATATCTATTCACTATTCAGTCACTTTGTTACTTAATACTTATCTGTACACAAGACAAACCAAAGCATATTCTTAAGTTAATTGTGAAACTTTTAACATGTAGTAAAGAAAAAAAATATAGAAGAAAAATTGCATATTTTATCAAAGCTAGAGAAGAATTCCAAACAAAGACTTGGTAAAGGAATATGGTGTATCACACTTGATAATTTCAACCATTTGGAAAGAGAGAGAAAAAATTAAAACACTTTTTGACTGCAATCTTTTGAAAATTAAATGAGCAAGAACAATGAAACACATGAAGACTGAGGAAGTTTTCTTAAAGTGGTTTAAATATCAAAGGACAAGTAATGTTCCAATAAATGAACCAATTCTTCAACAAAAAGCAAATGATTTTGTTCAGTGTTTTGATGAAGATTTTGTTTGCTCGTCTAGTTGCATTAAACATTTTTGGGCTCGACACGGTATTGTAGGAGGGAAATGGTGAAGAGAACAATATTTTTTTTGTCTCAAATATCTCAAAATTTACAACCTCCTTTATCTAATATCTACTAGTGAAGCAGAGAAGTTTATTGATGTAGATAACTCTATTGCAATTTATGCACCTTTATTTTAGGTTCAAATTTATTTTAGGTTTTGCAGAGTTGAGCTGATTTTTTAGTTACATGTACTTGTTTATTGTTAATAAAATAATATTGAATAATTTACAGAATGGCTCTGGCATTCCGTAATATGCTCAGAACAGCAGCAAGAAGGATTCAAGTGCGAAACTATGCTGATGCTTCAAGTGCAGATGAAATGGCCTTAACATTTGCAGCTGGTAATAAGGTAAAAATTATCACCATAACTGGAAAACTATAATATTAAGATTTCTTTACATACATGTCCTAAATTTTCAGGTTTTAAAACATTTGATTCAGGTGTAGATGGCAATGCAGCACACTTGTTTCAGGATTCGTAAGAATCAGATGTTTTTAAAAACAGTAACTGATCCAATTTTATAATATACCTACAATTCTTATATATTAAAAATTGGATGTAATATATTCAAATTCTTATTATTTTTATTTGTTGCCACTAAATTGGTCTTCTTTTTAAAAATTAATTATTTTGTAATACATATTATATAAATTAAACGAAACAACAAATTAACTAGATCAGATCTTCTGATCTGCTGATTGCAATGATTTTTGAGAAATATTTTACTGATATTCCAATCTTTTATTTTTTTATTTATCTTTTAATTCAATCACTGAATTCTTCTCCTGCAATCGCCCAATCATTACTTAAACAAAATGTAAATGAATGTACAAAGAATTTTACATTTTGTAAGGTATCATCAAAAGATATTGTAAAATATTTTTAAAAACTACTGATGTTAAGAAAACCGTAGATCTGTGGGGGATTTTCGTTAAAGGTAATGCGTCTATAATAGATACAACCACACCACAACTAGCTATTATTTTTAATACCAGTATCGAATCTGATATGTTTCCTGATTTAATGAAACATTGTAAAGTAAACCTTTATTTAATAGACTAGAAGATGGTGACAGAAAATAGTCTCCCATTTTCTCCTGCATGCGTTTTTAAGAATTGATAACTAACCCTAAAATATGAAAGATAGAGGGGTTACGAGCCCTTGCGCGCTTGCACGTCATAAAGAAAATGGCATCTCTTTGTGTAAAGAATTTTAGTATTTTTTCGTGACATATATTGCATGCCTTTGTAATATAACGTAGTTGGAACAAATTTAAGCTATAATAATTGATGGCATGCAATTCGCAACGGCCGACGGGGTAAAGGGTTACGTGGAAATGAAAAAAAAAATAGAACATTTCCGTGTTTACAAATTGCATGCCGTTGTAAAAAAATAGTTTCTTTTTTATCTCAAAAATACTCTACGAAAATTGGCATGCACCCCTCGTATGACCAAGGATGGAAAATATTAGGAAAATGTTGTGAAAATTCCATACAACTTTTCTGTGATTTCAAACTACTTCTAATAAAGATAAATATGAATTTTATGACCAAATAATTCTGAAATACAAATGACATGCATGTTGCACATGATCATTTTATTATAAATAATAACAAAAGTTGCAAAAAATTTAATAAACATTTCCGTATTTTTAATTTGCATGTCGTTTTGCATTTCATAAAAACATTATTTTAAGTACATATCGAAAATGGCATGCGTATTACTTAACACCATCGTATTTTTAATAATAATGAAAGTTTCATAAAAAATTACAAGCATTTCAAAATCACCAAAAAACAATTTTTTATTTTACGTGACTTTTTGTTGGAACTAACAATATACTATATAAAATATTTCAGTTATTTAATAAAGTAAACCCGAGTATTTAATAATAGAAACAATAACTTAGTTTGAAGAAAGCCACATACCAATGTATTGGCAGCGGTTTTTTTGTTTATTTAAGTAATTTTTTTATCAATAAACATGCATGCATTTGTTATTGAAGTTTAAAATAATATTTACAGACAACGTACAAAAAGGCATGCAAAAAAAACATGGAAATGTTCCTTATTTTTATTTTCGTTAAAAAACTTTTTTTAATTTTATTTCTCCACAAGTTTTTTATGACGGGCTTGTGTAATATACATGCCATTTTTTATCAACTTAAAATAATGCTTTTTAATGAAATATTGAATGGCATACAAAATAAAGTTACGGAAATTATAACAGCGTTTTTTGCAATTTTCGCCATGCATGCCACTACTTTACAACTTCCTGTTGTGCATGCCAAATTTGCTAACGTCAATAAATTATAAAAATTAAGTATTGTTCAAATGGCATGCAGTTTGAAATCACGGACAAGTTGTATTGAATTTTCACAACATTTTCCTAATATTTTCCACCCTTGGTCATACGAGGGGTGCATGCCAATTTTCGTAGAGTATTTTTGAGATAAAAAAAACTAATTTTTTACAACGGCATGCAATTTGTAAGCACGGAAATGTTCTATTTTTTTTTTCATTTCTACGTAACCCTTTGAGCCCCGTCGGCCGTTGCGAATTGCATGCCATCAATTATTATAGCTTAAATTTGTTCCAGCTACGTTATATTACAAAGGCATACAATATAATGTCACGGAAAAATACTAAAATTCTTTACACAAAGAGAAGCCATTTTCTTTATGACGTGCTAGCGCGCTAGGGCTCGTAACCCCTCTATCTTTCATATTTTAGGGTTAGTTATCAATTCTTAAAAAGGCATGCAGGAGAAAATGAGAGACTATTTTCTGTCACCATCTCCTAGTCCATAAATCTTATAGTACATTGAACCCAGCCAATTTTAGACCTATTTCTGTACTGCCAACACTTAGTAAAAATTTCTTGATTAAATGGAAAAAAAATGTAATAATTTACTTCATGAAAATCACTTCAGTTTCACAAAAGGTCACTCGACAATTGATGCTGGTGTTGAGCTGATTAAATCTTTAAGGCAGAATTCACAGGACGCTTTAGGTGCGATGGTCCGGTTGTAGAAATAATTAAAAAAAAATTATTTTCTTTCTCATGAAAGAAATCGAGACTAGGGCTGTCCACTTTAAAAATATATCGATGTTTTTTTTGCGATGTAAAATGCATTGATGAATTCCAATGCATCATTTAGATTCTTACCGATGCATCGGAACACATTGATGATGATCGATGTTTTCTAACATCATGTACTTTTCTTTTTAAGAAAAGTACTTGATGTAAGTAAGTAGTTTTGATTAAGAAATGAGTTAACTTAAAAACCTACTTTATTACTTTACTGACCTGTCCAATCGAACATATACGGAAACTATGGATTTTCCTCACAAACAATAATCCTATTCCATTCTGTAATGTGTGCACATTCACGAAACAATTAAAATCAAATGTAATTTAACGTTTTTATTCAAAGCTCACCGAAACAGAACAGACGATTTTTTTTAAATTATAGTGCTGCCAACCAGTCAATGTCAATTTCTTGATTGTGCTTAGGGAAATGACAGCTGCCAACAAGAACCACCAACAGGTGTAATATTATAACTTCTAAATCAGAGCATGCTTTAGTTGCTCTGATTTAGAAGTTATAATATTAATAATTACAGTCGACTCCCTATAATTTGACACTCGTTAATTTGAATCTCTCGATAATTTGAAATTTTTTCCCGGTCCCTTGAAAAATACGTGATAAATTGAATAAAATCAATATTAATTGGTCCCCTCGGTAATTTGAAGTTGAAGGAATAGTATCTTGCCTGCAAACATGCAATAATTTAAACTCTGGGCTTCCCTACTCTCGATAATTTGAAGCATTTATCTGCATACATGTACAAACCTGTCGAATGTTTGACATAAATGAGAAGGACTTCTTTTCTAAATGAACATTAGTGAATAATTGTACAAATTCTTAAAATAATAAATCACAAATTTTGATTTTCAAACTCTTGTTTACTTGATTTTTTCCTCCCTCCCTCTTGTTTAGTTGATTTTTTCCTCCCTCTCTCTTGTTTATTTGATTTTTTCCTCCCTCACTCTTGATTGTCATAACGCCTGTTATTTTGAACTCATGGTAATTTGAATTTTTCCTCTGGTCCCTTGAGTTTCAAATTATCGAGAGTCAACTGACCTTTTTACCATTAGCTGATTATCATTGATTGAATGTTTTATGAAAATATATTGATACATTGAGTATACCAATAACTTTCCAAAACATCGGATCAATTCAATGGTATCGTATGAATTTTGATTGAGTGAATTTGATGCATCGATGTATATCGAATATCCCTAATCAAAACTGTCATTGATTATTTTGTAGTTTTAATTATTGTGTTCAAACCTATAATGTTTATGACTTTCTTATACTCTGTATGGATTTCATTTAATCTTTACGTTGTTAATGTATAACAATTATTTTATCATTAAAATTAGTACCTACATAATATAATTATAACTTGTTACAGGTGTTTTACGACAAAAAAGTTGTGAAACAGATTGATGTACCATCTTTCAGTGGATCTTTTGGTATATTACCAAAGCATGTCCCTACTCTAGGTAAGAACAAATTTCTTATGTGCATAAAAATTATCAATAAACTCACTGCCTTTAGAAAAAAGTAAGAAGCAAGATAACAGTATGCAGCTATTGTCGCTTATGGATACTTGCAACTAGCTTAAAACAAAAAAGGTTTTTTTTTATAGGATTATAGTGACAAACAAGCACACAGTCGAACTGATGCTAAGTGGTTGCTGTGGCCTATAGACAATTATATCTATCCTCGATTACGAATCAAAATGCAGATGCGTTGTCACTAGTGAGGACAAAACTAGAATGCCTCCTTTCCAGAAAAAGAGGGCCCGATTTTCTACACTGACCATAAGAAACATAGTGTTAAGCTGCTATTTTACGCTGGTGTTCTGTGAGAGTATGGTACTTTTCCGGTCGAGGTAACCCATTCGTGCTACAGAATGGCTCTTCCACATAAAAGATTCAGATGTATTGCTATTCCTGAAGACTTAGATACAATGCCAGCCTGTAATAATGCACTAGTTTTAAGTAGCAGAAATAGTCAAGAGCTAAGACCTATTTCTAGGTATATTAACAGCCCTATCACCAAATTAACTACTACCTACTGAATCCATACCACAGGAGTGTACAAAAATTTGATTCTATTAATGCACTTTTCAGTGAACTCAAAATTAAAATAATAACTTTATTTACAGCTGTTCTCAGGCCCGGCGTTGTCACAGTTATTGAGAACGATGGCAAGCAGACCAAAATATTTGTATCGTCTGGGACAATCACTGTTAATGATGATTCTTCTGTTCAGGTATTCTTAGTTGATTTTAATGACCGCCAGCCCTTCAATAATTTTAAGGTGTTTTCTAGAGATATAGTGGATACTGAGTCTGTCTTTCACTATATACCAGACGAGGCTTTAGTTCAGGGTACGGAATATTAGCCGCCCAGAAACTAGTATGCTTGCCGAGCGCTTTCAAGTAATAAGTTTATAACCCGTGACCTGCAGGAACACCAAGTTCTTAACTTGTCTAAATTTTAAGAATTTGGTCTTATGAAAGAAAAAAATCACTTTCTCAAACATTCACTGACAACTGAACAATGCAGGAATATTGTTATTATTCAAGCAATGAAATCTCCCCGAAGAAGTTCAACAGCCCTTTATGTTGCGAGCAACTTCGGGGAGTGATCCCGGCGTGTCGAGATGTTTGAGATGCCCTGTATGTAGCGACCTCCCAATAATAATAATAATAATAATAATAATAATATTCCACAACTATCACACAACGCCATCTAGTCCCAAGCTAAGCAGAGCTTGTGTTATGGGTACTAGACAACTGATAAACATACTTATATATTTCTAAATACATAAATATTATAGATAAATTACACCCAGACACAGAACAAATGATCGTGCTCATCACACAAACATTTGTCCTGGGTGGGAATCGAACCCACGACCTCCGGCATAGCAGTCAGGGTCACTAACCACTAGACCAACAGGCCTGTCCAATGCTGATTTTATTTGCTACAATTTGCTATTAATTTACTTTAGATTTTTACTTTGTGATTTGTAAAAATACATTTTAATTGACATTTAATTTTTACATTTTAAATCTTTGCTGAATATCACCTACATTGAACGCTGCTGCTGACTTTGGGATGATGATTCCGCAATAACTTTTAATTCATCATTATTGCCTTTAGCCTCCGGTCACCGACATGACTCGTTGATGGGGTCTAAATTTTATTTATAAATTTTAGAGTGACAAAAGAGCTAACAGTCCACCTGATGTTAAGCGGTCACAGCAGTCCATGGACACTTGCAATAGACAGACAATCAGATAATTCTCTACACTTATAACATTGCAATATTAGGTTATCCAGTAATAACATAGAACACACATATTGTTGGAAGTTGAACACACGCTATTCTAATCTTTACGTAATTTATTTTTCTCAGGTCTCGTTTATTTTATAATTTATTTTTCGATTTCGTATTTAGTTATTATTTATTTATCAGAACATATGCCACCCTCATTTGCCATTGCCTCATAGATTGGATATTTGCCATTGCAGGTCCCTCTTAATTATGTTTCACTGAATATATATATATATATATATATATATATATATATATATATATATATATATATACATATACATACTGATGTCTGCATGTCCTAGTGGTCGGAGTATCTGCAGATACACGGACCGCAATACTGAGAGTAGGTTTAGAAACCCAGTTGGAGTCAATATTTCTATAAAAACAAATAGATTTTGGGTCTGAATCAGGGGCGTAGCTACCGCCGTATCAGCCGTATCAATGATACGGGGCCCCCGGGCTACAGGGGCCCCCAACGTGTGTAAGCAAAAACTCCAAGGACTTCTAATGGGACAGGAAAGGCTATCACTATTCTCTAAAGAAGTAAAGAATTTAGTAAAACTGAAATCGTCTTCAGCTATGTTCGCCGAACAAAAGGCACGAAAATTAAATTGTTTGGCTAGCTTAGTTCCTAGGAGTATTTATTGTAAGTAATAACTCATAAGCCCGTGTAGTGGCGGGTAAGAATACTCACAACCCCATATCTTCCCGTGGGTGTCGTAAAAGGCGACAGACGGAAACTGAGGCAGAGGATGGGCAGCAGCATCTTTCTGATAACAGCAAAACAACAATAAAAAAACTGCGCTTGCCAACCCGCTCGCCAAGCGTGGCAACTATGGCAATATACCCCCATGAAAGTAACGAAGAGATGGCCCCCAGTCCCCGGCAGCCCCGCTATTCCTGGCTAAGGTGGCGACCATGGTAACAGCGAGGCAGGGGGTGCTAAGAGTCTCCGGTGGAGGTTCTGTTGCCACCTACGACGACTCGACATGGCAACTTATAACGCACGCACCCTGAGGACTGACGAGAAGGTCCTGGAGCTAGAAGAAGAGATAGACAAGTTGCACTGGAATGTCATAGGATTATCCGAAGTCTGAAGAGAGGGGGAGGTCACGGTAATCCTCGAATCCGGCAATTTGTTCTATCACCAGGAGGGCGACCATCTGTCCCAAGGAGGTGTCGGATTTATCGTCCACAAGTCTCTCGTTAACAACGTTGTAAAGATTGGGAGTGTGTCGACGAGGGTTGCGGACCTTATACTCAGAATCACCGAACGGTAATCGCTGAAGGTTATACAGGTTTACGCATCAACCTCGGTACACGCCGATGAGGAGGTGGAAGAAATGTATGAGGATATCTCTAGAACAATGCATTCCTCCAAAACCCACTATACGGTGTTAATGGGAGACTTCAACGCAAAACTAGGCACAAGAGAGAACGGTGAGCTGAAAGTAGGGAAATTCGGAATAGGGCAACGGAACCCAAAGGGCCAGCAGCTGGCGAACTTCATGGAGAAAGAAGGACTCTTTATGATGAACTCTTTCTTCCAGAAGCGGCCCCACAGGAAGTGGACCTGGTCGAGCCACGACGGTTCGACAAAAAATGAGATTAACTTTATTATGACGACCAGACGACAACTATTCAGTGATGTCTCAGTGATCGCGAGGGTGAAAACCGGCAGCGATCACCGAATGGTGAGAGGCACACTGAACCTAAACGTTAAGTTGGAGAAGTCACGTCTAATGAAGTCAACGCTCCGTCCTTCTCGTGCTCTAATCCAAAGTCCAGAAACCTTTCAGCTCGAGCTACGAAACCGTTTTCAGTGCCTAGAAGATTGCAATACAATGGACGATATGAATGACAAGCTCGTGGAAACTGTCCATGCGGTCTGAGCTAAGTTTTGCAAGACCCGCCGCAGAAGAAACAAAAAGTCTCCGATCACACTCTAATCTCAATGGCTTTTAGACGGGGTATATAGCTGCAGTCTTCAGTAGATTTGACAGCGTACAGGCAACTGAACATACAGATCTCCAAATGCATGCGGCGGGACTTGTGCAACTTTAATTCTGCTCGTATTAAAGAAAAGATCGAGCAGAACCAGGGCTCCCAAGTCTTTGCAAGAGATCTGTCTGCCAGAAAGAGCCAACTGTCGAAGCTGAAGACCGAGTATGGCAGCGTCGTTTCCGGGACACCTGAGGTTTTGAGTGAGATTGAGAGGTTCTATTGGCAGCTGTACACATCATCGTTGGAGCCACACGTAAGTGTGAGTAACGATCCAAGAGCGAGTCTTATCCGACACTATTCCGATGATATCTCGGACGTCAGTCTGAGCGAGATTAGAATGGCTCTCCAGCATCTTAAAAACGGCAAGATCCCAGGCTGGATGGAATTACAGTGGAGCTTCTGAAAGCGGGTGGAAAACCGATACTTGATGTCCTTCAGAAGCTCTTTAATTCCGTCCTCCATGGTGGCACTACTCCGGAAAGGTGACAACGCTCTCTTGAAGAACTACAGACCGAGTTCCCTTTTGAGCCGCGTCTACATGCTGTTTTCGAGAGTCATTACTCCCGAACAAGCCGGTTTCCAAAAAGGCTTTAGCACCATATACCACATACATACCCTTCGGCAAATTGTACAGAAGTCCGAGGAGTACAATTTACCACTATTTCTGGCGTATGTGGACTATGAGAAAGCCCAAAGACTTTCAATCAAAATTACGTCGAAATTCGGGCGGTGCTGCAGTCCCTTCAGCGATGCCAAGTTGACTGTCGGTATATCGAAGTGCTGAAGTGCTTGTACAGTAGGGCTACGATGGCTATCCGAGTACAGAACCAGAGTACGAAACCTATCCAATTGCAGAGAGGTGCAAGACAGGGTGACGTTATATCCCCGATACTCTTCACCGCTGCATTGGAAGACGTTTTCAAGCTTCTGGACTGGTAAGGATACGGTGTTAACATCAATGGCGAGTACATCACTCACCTTCGATTTGCCGACGATATAGTCCTTATGGCAGAATCGCTGGAGGACCTAAGCACTATGCTTAATGACCTCAATAGTTTTTCCCAACGGATAGGTCTTAAGATGAACATGGACAAAACAAAGATCATGTTTAATGTCCATGTCACACCTATGTCGGTAGTTGTTGGTAGCTCTAAGCTCGAAGTTGTTGACGTTTATGTTTACCTGGGACAAATAGTCCGACTAAGTAAGTCCAACTTCGACCGAGAGGTCAATCGAGGGATTCGACTCGACTGGGTAGCGTTCGGGAAATAACGGCACATCTTCTAGTCAGGTATACCTCAAAACTTGAAAACGAAATTGTGCAACCAGTGCGTGTTGCCAGTGATGACATACGGAACTGAGACGTGGTCCTTCACTGCTGGCCGGATGAGGAAGCTCAAGGTTGCTCAGCGAGCTATGGAGAGGGCTATGCTCGGAGTTTCTCTGCGTGATAAACTTAGAAATGAGGATATGCGCAGTAGAACCAGAGTCACCGACATGGCCCAACGAATTAGTAAGCTGAAGTGGCCATGGGCCGGACATATAGCTCGAAGAACCGGCAACCGATAGGGAAAAAGGTTCTCGAGTGGCGGCCTCGTACCGGCGGATGAAGTGTAGGGCGTCCCCCCACTATATGGAGTGACGACCTGGTAAGACATGCAGGAAGTCGATGGATGCAGGTGGTTCAGGACCGTGCTTTGTGGCATTCCTTGGGTGAGGCCTATGCTCTTTAATGGACTTATGAAGGGCTGTTATGATGATGATGATGATGATGAACTAGTGGAATTAGTACTTTTGCCGTTGTCGTGATAATTGACGATAATTTATGTGTACATAGAGAACTGAAGACCATTTTTATGTATATGTTTTTTATTCCTTTATTCGTTTTTTCATTCCTTGGACTTATGAAGGGCTGTAACGATGATGATGAATAACTTAAAATCAATATATAATAATTTGAATTCAATGCAAGCGTTTTTGTTCCTTTTATGAAATCTTTACTCTTCATTGGGGCCCCCCAACAAATTTTGATACAGGGCCCCTCGAAGGCACGCTACGCCACTGGTCTGAATCATATCAATGGGACTTAGATAGAAAAATTAAAATATAACATAGTTTTATGTAAATTATATATTTCGTAATCTTAAGTTTTAAATGTAATAATTCCATATAAAAATATAAAAGGTATTATTATTGTTCAGGTATTGGCTGAAGAAGCTCATCCCGTGGAGAGTTTGGATCGAAGTGCGGCTCAGGAAGCACTCAGCAAGGCTCAGTCTGAATTAAATTCTGCTGCAGATGAAAAGGTTAATATTTTAATTTCTTTTTTATAAATATTCAACTAGAACTATGTCAACAATACAGTGGATATGCACTTCCCCAATCATAACAAGGATTTGTTGTAATCGTCTCTTCTTCTCATAATGCATCTTAGACCTGCCCAATTCCGCCATATGGGTCAGAGTCGGTAGCTCGTCTCATTGAAACATTTGACCAAGATTTGTTATCCTAACATAAAAACTTTCTTACTGGCGACTCTTCCGGTCATCGAAACTACCGCAGAGAATCTTGGTTGCTTGCCTTAATGGTACAGGAAAGATTATCGAGGCCAGCTCTTCTAAACATACACAAAGACGTGAGCCTGGATATCGATGAAATTATCAATGTTTTCGCGAAAAAGAAATGTAAGTTTCAATTTGTTATTTAAGTAAGCACCTAAGAAAAATTCAGTGTTAAATGTATAACCAGCTTTTAATTAAATCTGATATGTTTTCAAGTTGTAAATGTTTTATCAAAATCATTTCAGTAGTCTAGATGTGATATTGTGATGTGTAAACAAACACACATTTATTTTTGTAATATTCGTGAGCAAATAGACTAACACTGTACTACGTCTTGGTCGGGGCGTCATACATTTGGTAACTTTGTAGGAATGGAATGTATTGATCGTAAGAGTCCGTAGTTCGTACCTGTCTGATTTTCGAGTGGCCCTGACTACAATTTTTTTTGGGTCTGGTCCTGATCCACGCCTGCAAAAGCTTACTCTAATGTTGAACACGTCTTTCCACAAGTGCCAGCTGGCAAGCATTACTTAACATTGACATCCTCTAAACGTTACGCGAGCAGGTAGGTGAGTGCAGAGCTGATCCCTCCTCCCTCCTTAGCTCTCACACTAGCATTGCTCCTTCCTACCACCACAGGTCTAATATAGACCATTCATAAAGGCCTTTTCCATTGGGCATTGATTTTGTATTGACAATTGAAGTACTAGTGTAGTCCTACTGCTTCCTATTTACAGAATAGAATAGAATAGAATGATTTTATTCTATATTGATTATTACATAATACTTGTTGAAAGTCATTTTTTTATTTACTATTGGTTCGGAAAATACCTCTGTCCTGTGAAGAACCAGCAAGAAACCCAGCGGGACTTTTTTTTAAACATAATTTCATTTAACAATTTTGTTTATACAATTTTAAATAAATTTTCATGGAACCAGCATGGTGGCGATCATCTTATTCCCAGGGGTTATTTTCATTCATGTATTCCTTGATATTATAATAACCCTTTTTGTACAGTTTTTCTTTACTAAAACTTTTAAATTTGTTTATTGACAAACTGTGAACATGTTCTGGGATTTTGTTGTAAAAGCGTATTGCCATTGCCCCATAAATGAATTAGTAATTCTGTGGAGTCTAGTAATTGGCATTACAAGCTTATGTTTGTTCCTAGTGTTTAAAGGTATGAACATCCTTATTCTTATTATAGCTATTTATGTTTTTATGTACATACATTACATTTTCATAAATAAATTTGCGATGCCAGTTAATATGTTTATTTCTTTAATTTTTTCTCTGAGGGACTCTTTACAATTTAGAAACTCAACTCCTCCCCATTTAAGAGCACATTGGTTTTCGAATGTTTTACATTAGGTATTGTAAATTTAATACATTTTGTCTTATTGCCGTTTATGAGCAAATTTTTGGCGTTAAACCAATGCACTAATTTCGATGTAGCATTATTTACATCGTCGTAATTAATTGACTGCCTTTTGAGTTTGAAAATTAAAGAGGTATCAAAATAATAGGAGGTCAGCAAATAATACTATATCGTGATTGTCCCCTACAAGAAAAGGTAAGTCATTAATATAGATTAAGAACAGGAATGGGCCAAGAATCGAGCCCTGGGGAACGCCCATTGATACTACCGATCCGGAGGAAGCTTTACCATTGATCACGACTTTTTAGAGTTTTGTTACTTAAGTATGAAGTATTAGAGTATTGTTACTTAAGTATGAAGTAATAAGTCTAAGCGCCAATTTTTTTACACCGTAATGTTGTAGTTTCCTGATTAATTTCTCACGATGAACACAATCGAAAGTCTTGGTAAGATCACAGAAAATATTTAAGGCATCTTGTGAATTCTCCCAGGCATTAAAAATATATTTCATAAGCTCAACACCGGCGTCAGACGTCGAGCGACCCCTTGTAAAACCAAATTGGTTTTTATGAAGTAATTTATTTGTATTAAACTGAAGTTGGCAGTATAGAAATAGTTAGCTATTACACTATCTGCTGTCTATATTATGTTTTTGGTATTATTTAAAAATCAGATGTTCCCAGTCATTATTTAAAAATCAGCTTTTAAAATTTTATCTATTGTTTATTATATGCGTATCTGTCCGTTGTTTTACAGGCAAAAGCTGAGGCCGCAATTGCAGTAGAGGTAGCTGAAGAGATTGTGAAAGCTGCATCTGCGTAAAAAGATTATCTTTATTCAGTATGTGATAAATATGTTAGCGCTAACAACTATTTAATGTTAAACCAAAAATAAACATGAAATCCATAGTCCTTGCAGATTTTTTTTACACTTTTACTTTAATTTTAACAGCAAATTGATTTATGCTTTTTATCTGTTTCTTTTTAAATCACTGTTGAATGGGGTAACGCAGGGGTAAACAAGCACTACTTTATAACATTTACAACATCGAAGGAATCGTAGCAGCGTTACCGGCCTTTGAGGATGAAGTATGTTATTTTCGAAAATGATTTACCCAAACTCTCCACGCTGAACATGCGTGTTGTTAAGTAAGAGTTGCCAACTCTGTATTCAACAATGCGCACTGGTAATGCTACTTTTCCTTCACCACTCTGTTGAATGTGTGCTTGAAATTTAGGAATGAATATAATGCCTAATATTTGTCGTCAAAAGCTCATTTGAATTAAAATTATAATATTAAAATATAAATTACTAGCGATGAAAATGGCGTCAATAAAAGAATACAAAATCAAGTAAATATTTTTTTTAATTTTATTTACCTTGAAACCTGGCAACTTTACCATTTTTTGAAGAACTTAAAAGTCTAGAACCAATTTTCCAACATAAAAGGTACTCATATACTGGGCCGCAATGTTAAATTTGACACTATATTCTTCATAACGGCTGCTCTTCACGTTAGCCAACATAGTGACGAATGTGTTGGCCAATACCAATGGCCATCGTGTAGAGCGGGTGTTGGTGCTTACGTTGGTATGTATTGGAATCATGGTCCACAAGTTGGCGCGAGATCCCTGTGGTGTCGGTTATTTTTACAAAAGGCAGAGTATTAGCGGTGTGTCATTATGTCTTTTCTAAATAACGTAACGTTATCGTTATGGTACAACGGATAACGTTATCATAACTATCTATATTCAAAACTGTCTATTTTCCATGTAACGGCAACTTAAAAATATACCGTGACAGTTATCATCAAAATCAATCAAGTAAATACTAATTTAGTTGCTGAAATGAATTTTTGTTTCGTACTTTTGATCTTTTGACATCTTTCTAGGAATTAAGGCATCCATTTTTCCTTATTTGTGTTGAGACTGTGGTACAGTACAGCTGATCGCATCACGGAGGTTGGATTTGACATCGAAGGCTGGCTCAAAAGTTGCCTTTTAAATTAGTTCTGACGCAAGTACACCCAAAGTTTCACAGGTCTCGAAGATCTAGCAATCGTTTCCTGTTCTAATGAAACTTGTGTGTACGCTTCTATATATCGCTGCCGTAAATGTAACTTCAGATAACCTGAAGTCGTCTGAAAACTAAATTCGTTTTTACAAATATTACAACGCGCTTTTTTATTTAAATTATCAGTTTTTTTTTTCGAAAAACTCCCGCAAAACACAGTGTTTTGTCGCGACTTTGTTTCTTTGTTATATTACAGCCTAAAACGAAGCTATACCTATATTTACAATCACGAAATAAAATAAATATTTACAAAGCTTTTTGTTCATTTTTAGACTTCTTTTATGAACACTAGTATCACTATGCGTGCTTTATGCTTCGAAATAAACTTGGAATTAGCAAATAAAGTAAAGTTTTTAAATAATAATATTACACCCAAAATTTATTATTGCACTTGTTCCTCAGAAATCTAATTAATATAAAAACTCAAGTTCAAAAGTTGAAGGACATAAGATAAATAATAATATTTCGTCTTAACAAAGTCAAGGCTATTAATGCAGTTTAATCCTTACATTTTGGGGCACACGTGTTATTTTTCAATATATGGTAAAAACCCGTATTTACTCTGTAGAATTTTATAATAAACAGCACGAGGTTTAAAATTGTTTTACTAAAAAAGACATTGACAATTTGAAATAGTTATACAAGTATCTATATGAAAAAGAAAGAAATAAACTTATTTCTCGAATTTCGCTTCGCTCACCTACACGTTTCAATATGAACTCCGCTGCAGTTTCGTTCTTATCGTACACGGCATAACATTTGTTTTTGTACGGCAGCGAGTGCGTGATGTTTTAATATCACGAATCACGATTCCAAGCCAACACAACGTTGCAGCGTTGCGGTTCAAAGGTACTCTGTGCGTTGCGGATCGTTTTATGATATAGACAGTTATGAGCGTTATGTATAACTATCTATACGTTATAAAGTAAATAGACGTTTCCATAACTGTCTATACGTTATAATGCTCATAGCTACAGAGTATTGGACGCCGCGTCCACACGTTGGGCGCGCGTTTATTTTGCTACGAGCTCCCAGAGTGATCGCACGCACCTGATTTAAATATTCACGCATCGTAACTAGTGTCTACAAAATGGCAGTAACAATGACCAATGACGAAACTTTTAGCTTTATAGAGCTCTACCAAGCCGAAAATTGTTTGTGGAACCCAAGAAAATTTCTTTTTTTCCGTTTCTTTTTGATCATCCTTTTCTTGTACACATTCACGTAGTAGCGGTATGCTGTGAATAAATAAACCGTAGCAGCCGTTAGCGCCGCAATATCAATTTTAATAAATTCGTCCGCACATTGGCATGAACCGAAGCAAACTGAACGACCTTCCAACATGTGGACGCGATTACAAACTCTTGGCTAATATCTTTGCCAACACATTCGTCAATATATTGGCCAACGTGAAGAACCGCCTATAGATTTGGTATTTTAAATTGGCAATTTAAATACTAACATTAAATAGACAAAATACTCAAAAATAGAAAATGGCAAAGTTAACCTGACTTTGTGGCAACTTTGTCATCAGGTTTTTTAATCAAAATAATAGCATTTGACTTAACGAATACTTCTTTATTGAGGTATTGAAGATATTAATACGGTATCAAAAAAAATGTCACGTTTTCTTGTAACGTGTTTTTGCGTAACCATGGACGTATAAATAAGGCGGACTGAATCTCGCTATACAACTCAGCGAGGCACCCATAATAAGTCAGCTCGCGTGTACGTACAAGGGGTCACGCATACATTCACACTAATAATAAGTCTAGCGCCCGCCATTAGGCAACAAACGTCGTCCGAGAGAAGTAGTTCGCGTAAGTAAAAACAAAAATCAATATGCCGTCTTGCGTCGTTAAATTTTGTAAAAATCATAGTGGTTTTATCAAAAAACATCAAGGAATCACCTTTCGTAGGTGACTCAGTAATAATAATCACTTATGTGAGAATTTTATGTCTTAAATTAAAATGCTATTTTTGGAACACAAAACATAAGTCACGTGATCAATGTTGTTAATTATATTTATAGGGAAAATTACCCGAAATTTGGGAAATTGCTATTTTTACACACGTCGGCACGGATACGGTATATGTGTGTGTCCAAAAACTTCTTAAGGTTGTTTTATGTGTACTTTTTTGTTATAATTTTTCTGAAAAAAACCCGATTGATTATAATGCAGTTATATGCATTTTGTAGTAAGTTAATAATAGGATATCTGCCGGGTAGCATTGGTCATTATTCAACAAAATAAAACTAAATGCCAAAAATGCACCGCATTTCTTTCATAAATTAATAAATTTGAAAACTTTAGGAGGTTTACGTTTTCCATCTAACGATTTATTTAATATTTGTTGTACTTGCGAAATGGTTGTACGAAAGATTATTAAGGAAAACATTACAATGTATAACGGAAGACAACAAAAGTAGGGTCGTTGCGCCGGTAAGCCGACCGGGTCTAGTTTTCGGCCTTTGGCACCAGGTGATGCAGTAAATTTGATTTAATAACGATTTTAATAAATATAATCGTGCAAAATCAAGTTTAATTCATTTGTAAATAGTTGCATTATATATTGCAATATTACTTCATCGGGTAGACACAACACGCGATTTATAATAAATAGTTCAGTTTGACGCCGGCACAGGAGCTGTCAAAGAGTGTAAGATCGTGCAAAAAAAATAGTGGCGCACGTTTCACTCAAAAATAAATTTTGCGCTGTATTTACAATGATTATTTAATATTGTGCTTATATTTCTATGTATAAATAACTTAATTTTAAATTTTCACATAGATTACTATAATATTTTATTGTAAAAGTTAATAAATTAGGTGGCCGGAAAGTGACACATAAAATTTTCCTATTATTTGGTTATCGGCCATGTGGCCGAAAAGTAGCCCGAGTTGAGCCTAAACACTTTGTCTCTTTCATTTATTTGGTTACCTAATATTAGTCTTCTTTTTTATTTATAATGAATTGTATCCTTGCGAAGACACTAGCTTTCAGTTTTCGGCCACCAAATACTGCAATTTGAATGGTTATTGATGAAACTAAAATATCCATTTTAGCTGTGGCCGAAAACTAGATTGAGTATAAAATTATTATTTAGTTTTCGGCCAACTTAAAATTGTATGAAAGAATAGGGAAGCCGAAAATTGAATACCTACTGCATTGGTGGACATTTCATGAAATATTTCATTCACATTGCGTTTTAGGAAGAAGATTCAATAAGACATTATTTTCTTCAGATGGCTCCTCCAAAGAAATATAATGAGTAAATGGTTTCAGATAATGTGGACTTAATGAATTTGATCACCATGTAGTGGATTACTCAAAATGTGGCCGGAATAACCCGGAAAGACTAATTCAGATTAAAGAAAATTCAGACACCAAAAAAAAAATATATTACTAAAGAAATAACTAACGCAGACCTAGTTTCCACAAGAACCTTCACTGCTGGCCGGATGAGAAAGCTCAAAGTTGCACAACGAGCTATGGAGAGGGCAATGCTCGGAGTTTCTCTGCGTGATAAACTTAGAAATGAGGATATCCGTAGTAGATCCAGAATGACCGATATAGCCTAACGGGTTTAGTAAGCTGAAGTGGCAATGGGTTGGCTATATAGCTCGAAAAACCGACAACCAATGTGGAAAAAGGTTCTCGAATGGCGGCCTCGTAACGGCAGACGAAGTGTAGGGCGTCCCCCCACTAGATGCAGTTACGACGTGGTAAGACATGCAGGAAGCCGATGGATGCAGGTGGCTCAGAACCGTGTTTTGTAGCATTCCTTGGGGGAGGCCTACGTTCAGCAGTGGACTTGTAAAGAGATGTAATGGAAAGGCTGATGATGATAAAAATATGAGGAAGTACAAAAAAAATGAGAAGATTATAATTATATTTAACGACACGAAATTTTATTATAATTTTACAAAAATTATATTAAGTTAAGGTTAAGGCACCTTTTCTATCGTGTCTAATGCAGTGGCCGAAAACTAAAATTCTTGTGGGCCGTAAATTAAAATTTGGGGCCGAAAACTAGCATTTTACATATTTTTCACATCAAAAATTATTATAAAAAAGAGATTTTTCTTGTAGCATCAATGAGTTACATAAATGAAAACTACATTATGTAAGCTACAAATTAACATTAACAGCACTAGGGCAGCATAATGGCAATTATTTTTTCTAGTACCTTAAAGTTAACAACTCCACTAAAAGGCCGAAAACCAGCGCAACGACCCTATATACTTACAAAAATATTAGAAAAGTTTATTACCAATAGACGGCTCCGTGGCGTAGTGGCTTAGCAATGAGTTGTAACGCTTGGGGCCGTGGGTTCGAATCCCGCACGAAACAAGTATTTGTATGGCCAAATAATTGTTCCGGGTCTGGATGTTTGTCCTGGTGCAACATATGTTTGTAAACTGCCTCCACGATATAGGAGAAAATCCCAGTGTAGGGGTAACGTTTTAAAAAAAAATAAAAAAATGACAGAGTTTTTGTAAGCTTGGAATTTGAGTACACATTTGCAGGGATAGAGCACAAGATAAGAGTTATTAAATATATAGCAGAAAAATATTCGGCGATTTGATTTCACCATATTTCTAAATTAGAGGGGATTTCAAGAACCTTCGAAAGTAAAAGACATTTGTTTAGAAAAATTATTCAACCAAAAGGTTTTTAACGTTGTTGTTTGTCATGAATATGATAAATTATGGTAATTATTTATGACTATTTGTCATAAATAATAACAAAGTTGGTAAAAAATTACCTCGCGTACATTCGCTCGATAAAATAAAATGATGTGTCTTACCTAGTTTGAAGAGCACCTCCCGCCCTCCCTCAATTACGTGCACTATCCCCGTCACTACTAATCCCAGCACCACTACTCCCAACACCACTAAATTAGAAAAGACACACCACTTACGACAATACGACACGTGTTTCGCCTCTACACGAGGCATCTTCAGGTGATGTAGACTCTGCGGTGGCTGACCGCTTCGAAGTGATGTGTCTTTCCTATTGTGGTGGTGTTGGGAGTAGTGGTGCTGGGATTAGTGGTGACGGGAATAGTGCACGCAATTGAGGGATGGCGGGAGGTGCTCTTCAAACTAGGTAAGACACATCATTTTATTTTATCGAGCGGATGTACGCGAGATAATTTTTTACGAAATTTAATATGATTTCCGCAAAGTAACGCCTGATTCTATTAATTATCATAAATAATAACTATAATTTACACTTGCAGAAAATTTATATAAATAAATATATTAACTTTGGCCTCTCAGTATATTTATGAAAATTTAATGTATGTATTTAGTGATGTATATTCTATAAATACTAGGAACAAGCACAAGTTAGTTATAACAGTTAGTCGACTCAAAAGAATTAGTAATTCCTTCATGTGTATACGCTTTCATCACAAAGTCCCAGAAAATATACAGGGCCTTATCTATCAAAGTTTAAAATTTTTTGCAAGCAAAAATTGTTTAGTAAGAATTATTAGGGTATACTACTAAAGAGTACATGACTGATAGTAACCCCTGAGAATGAGATGATTGCTACCATGCTGTTTCTAAATGTTTTCATACTAATTCTAAAATAATATATTTTAAATTAATTTTATATTAAATTTTTTGGTTATCTATAATATGTTTATTTGTTATATATTTCGTTAAAAATATTTATAATATATTTCGTTCCAATAATATAACACAATTTTTATATAATATAATGTTTGCAATAAAATTAATTTAAATGGAAATTGATTGACATAGAATAATTCGATTTCAATCAAAATCTAAATTTTTAATTCTTAGATTTTTTTAATAGTCAAAAATATTATTTTTATTAGTTACGTAATAATAAATTAGTATTACATCAAAGTTGTGTTATATTTTGACAGATTATTTTATAAAAAAATGGGGTAATTTTGTTTTACATGACAACCCTAAATAACACGCAAACATGCTTGCACCGCCGCCATTACAGTGCATCAGTCCTTTCTTAACAAAATTCTGTCCGCCTTATTTATACGTCCATGTGCGTAACCTACTTATGTATAATTTATACAAATAAATAAAATTGAAGTGTTTGTTTGTAATGTCGAAATAATAGCTTTTTACTATTTGCATATGAAAGTATATACGGCACTTACAACAAAAACACGATTGTCTGTCTGTTTGTACCGGCTAATCTCTGAAACGGCTGGACCGATTTTGACTGGACTTTCACTGACAGATATCTGATGTTATAAGAAGTAACTTAGGCTACTTTTATTTTAGAAAAAGAATTAGGGTTCCGCGCAAAAAATTAAAACCCAAGAAATCCAATCGTAATAAATTACGCGCGGACGAAGTCGCGGGGAACAGCTAGTATAAAATAAGAATAATATGTCGTAAAGAAGTTTAACTTCGCACGTGTGTACACTACTATTACACGCACAATTATTTTTTGTCACTATAATTTCTTAGACGAAAATCAAAAAACAAAAATACTCGTCTAAAATCAAATTAGTGTAATAATAAGTACAATCCTTTTGAATAATTATTCGTTTTTTATTGGTCATCATTATCATTTTATTAAGATCAAGTAAAAAAAAATCATTATAATTAAAGTGTGTATTACAATTACACGCACAATTATTTTTTGTCACTATAATTTCTTAGACGAAAATCAAATAACAAAAATACTCGTCTAAAATCAAATTAGTGTAATAATAAGTACAATCATTTTGAATCATTGGTCATCATTATCATTTTACTAAGATCAAGTAAAAAACTACGGTGAAACATCTATACAAACACATACATAGAATTTCAAGTATAGAATCCTTTCTTTGAATCGCCGTAATAGGTTAAAAGGGCAAATATGTAATATTTCTTTTTCTTCTCTTTTTTTTAAATAAATTAAAAGTATCTACCCTGTTCTGTAAATATGTTAACCAATTAAAGTTAGCAATTATAGAATTAAATATTTGTTGAAGGAGAAAAGAAGTTATATTTAACATTTGTCTTTTTTAATCCAAGTTATATTATATAATCCAAGTTATATTATATAATAGCTGTTGGTGGTTGGTTAATGAACTAAATTTTTTAACGTAAAGCTTTATAACATGATTTTTTTGTTCATCATCAATATCAACATCATACGCCTGCAAGAAACTGTTATATAATATAATATAAAAAATATATTTACTATTATTTTCTCCTAAGCTAACAATAAGATTTATATTTTAACCTCCATCACTCATTTTTTTGCAAATTTCTTACCGTCCAGTCCATGTATTTCAGCCTAAAGACTTTATTTGACTAAAAGGAAATGTTGGTTCATATCTTGAGCTCAATTATTCAGGATGCATAACCGGCATTAAAGCGCTGTCAAGGTTGAGATAGCAAACTTCCTTAAAGAGGTTCGAGTAGGCCGCTCTTCGAGTAATAATAATGCCAGACCGAATTTCGGTCACGGCGGCCAGTCTCAACAGAGACTAGCCATCTACGCAGGACAAGATTATAGTGCCCTAGTGTATGAGCGGACACAGGTGCACTCTCTATTCCCTCAGTCTCATAGTCCGATGGAACGGTAAACCGGCACGATCGAAGAGAGATCAGGCGCAGGACCAACGGCTTTACGTGCTTTCCGAGGCACGGGGGGAGACTCCGCCAACTTCCTGACTCCGGGCAGCTACTGAGAATTTCTTGACGGAAAAACTCAATAACTGATTATTTTGGCCCGACCCGTGCTTCGAACCCTCACAGATCAGCGGTTGCGTTACCACCTCTAGACCAACGAGGCTAGACAAGTACCCCATCATGCTACGGGCAAAGCTCTGCGCTTCCATAAACGAGTTCATACATCAGTCATCTTTATAGTTTTGTGTACTATTACAACGGATATCACGCTTCACCTCTCAGTGAATGGAGAATCCGCAACACGCAACAGCCGTCAGCCGCGTCTCTCTGAGTAAGGCCCTAACCTAAACCTTATGCGAACAGTTTTTCGAAATTGTATTTCACAAGATGTTAGAGTTCCCTTTAATTATTTGCAGATGAAGGGTGCTTACTTATATAAACTCTATGTATATAAACTACGCGTGCAGAATTATTTTTACATCTGACTACACCGGGCCAATATTTTCATTAGATTGACAAACGGATACACAGTCCACAATGATAAGTGGATGCTGTGGCCTATAGACATTTACTATTTCTATCCTCGATTAAGAATCAAAATGCTGATGCGTTGTCATCCCTGAGGACTGAGATGAATGCCTCGTTTCTAGAGTAAAAGAGTCTTGGTTCTCTACACTCACCATACGAAATACAGCAAAATGAAGCTGCTATTTTGCGTTGGTATTCTGTGAGTGTGGTCACTCCCCGATGGAGCCGACCCATTCCTGCTGCAACCATAATATAGCTGCAGCATGGCTAGACTTCGTATTACCATTACAGCCTTTCAAAAGTTCACTGCTGAACATGGCCTCCCTCATAGATATTGCCTAATAGGGAGGATATTTTATTTTTATTCAGCTGTTATCAGGAAATTAGAAAGAATTACGCCTGCTGTCCGGCTCCTATAGAAATAGATATTTCATCCTTTAACGGGCATTGCAAACTAGGCAGAACAAGATCAAAGGGGTAGTGATCCTGTGTAACAACAAGTGTATCGATGTAAAAAACCTGTAATACTTGAAGAAAAATAAAACAATAATTATATACTATTGTTGGGAATGAGGGTAAATAAAAGATAATACGAACAAATGTAAGCGTAATGGTAATCTCCCACTTGTTTTGCAGTATAAAGTATCGCACAGGCGACTAAGAGGCATCAGTCTGTAAACCTACGAGTCTCATTATCGTTACCACGGAGCAAATACAAAGAGGAGGTGTTGTAATTAGATTTCACTATGTAACAATTTGCGGGGTGAGAGGGTGTTGAGCCCCGCCCACTTGACTATTTCCATCTACCGATAAATAGTAAAACTACTCGAATCGTTCCATATTGATGTTGTAATGTAGTTTAGCTACCTTGACGATAGATTCTTTTTAAAATACTAGTAATGCTACTAAACATTACTAATATTCCCTTTAACCACTTCTGGTAAGCTTAAAATGCTTGCATTAGAGTGGTTCACGACAGTAGTCGAATGGCGAATTCGAACACACGCTTTCGAGTTCGCGGTCCGCGCCCTGCCATTAGGGTACTGGCGGCCTGTTCACAAAATGATTATAGAAACTGCAAAAATAATATTTTGGCGATTAAAAATTCTTTAGTACTGAATGCAAAACAAATTTCAGCACCTTCGTATGATTATTTTGTGATGTGTGATGCCATCCATAGCATCAGAGCGTCTATCTCAGTAGTTTTTACTCGATAAAACACAACACTTCTTCCTTTTCTTCTTGATACTACGAAAATACACAGATTTGCGATTTTAGACACATTCGACATGCTGACAGAAACGTTAAAACCACGCCCACTGTGATGATTTCAGGACCTAGTTAGAATCACAGTGCACATTTGCTTAGGCCGTCTCCTCTTTGTATTTGCTCCGTGGTCCTTACTCTGCCCGTTGGGGTATTCTTCTAGTATAAGCAAGGAAGATCGTGTTGCTGAGAGGCTGCCCTGTGTTATCATGTTATTGTATCCAGGTAGTAAGCAGGGCTTGTTACCGAGTACTGTTCTTTTATTTAAATAATTTTGAGAATAATTTCATTATAATCATGTAATCATGAAAAACACTCTTATTAATATTAAATTATGTTTAATGTTTAGCCCGGGAAGCACCGACGCTCCGAGAATTCAGCAGTCTGTGAACATGTTCAAAGATTATCCCTCAGCATCCGCTAGTTGAAATTAAAAAGACATCCTAATTTAAATAGAGCATGCCCAGATGAATGAGCAGATGGGTGATGGATGCAGATCCTCTAATTAATAAAATTAAATTTAAACCGTAGCATACCACTGCAAAACTTCCAGATACGATAGAATAGTCATTCACCAATATAATAAAATAGATTTGCTCAATTTTTACACTGCCAATTTTGAAAATTAAATAGATTTTGCTGGAGGGTTCCATAAATCACCTAACTTACGCCATTTTTTTTTCAAATGACAGTTTTGTGGAATGGAAGAACAGAGAGCTGTAGAAATAAGACATTAGATGGTGCGAATAGACCTCTTTGAGTTCTATTAGGTATAGTATAATATATAAAAATAAGTGGGATCTGAAATATATTAATAAATCCAAATAAAAAGCGAATTTGTAGTTGACGTAAGAATACTTTATTTAACACAAATCAAACACTTTGGTACAAACAGTTAGTTGCGTAAGCAATGTCGAATCGCAATTTTAAGGTTAAAACTTATGTATGTAGCATCTAGCCGTCATAAAAATGCAAAGAAAGGCGGTAGACAATATGAAATCAATCCCATCAAAACTTCAACACCAAGCAAAATTTAAAATATTTATTTTAACTTCATCGAACAGCTTAATTTTTAAATTTTGAATAGATTTCATAATTATATTTTTACATTAATTTTAACTAGCCTTTTCATTAATCCGAAATATCTAAATGGAAGGTCATGAGAAGATCGGTTGCTAGGAAGTCGCGAAAACCTAACTACAAGCCTACTTGGCAAAGCTTATACGACGATGCACAACATATAGGGAGACACCTAGAAAACGACACGCCCGTGTCTTACATCTAATTAATTTGCATATAATAATATAGAAAGAAGATTACGGTTATCGATAAAATGCACCTTAATATAATAGGGTTATGATGGTTCAGTTTTTTTTTAAATTTCATATCAGTTAATTGAAATTATATATTTCAAGTGTAATAATACCTACGCTACGTATTGATACATTTCGAATATATAACTTTCCGGTATCTGATAGCTCATATTTTTGTTATGTATTACAATTGAGTACGTACTTATCTGTATGGATTTTAATTTGAGTGTATTGTGTATTATGTCACTTAAGTCACTAGCTACAGTTAATATAGTAATTTATTTAAACAGTTGATTGATTAATTATGTTTAGTATATTACTTAATTCTAGTCTTAATAAAATAGTGTTCGTAATGTAAACGCAAAACATTAAAAATATTTCACAAAATTCATGTAAGGACATGGCAATAACGCAAATGGTAAAAAGCATTACGAAACTATAACAGCAAAAAGGAAGCATCGTAGCAACATCGAAGTCGCTGGTTTTCTAAAAATTACAAACTACGAGTACACAATTATAAATATTGTATGTGTTAATACACTTCAAGTAAAAATAAAATGGGTATAAAATACAAAATATCACATTATTACATGTTGAGCTTAATTTAAATTGAAACTTAGTCAACCACCCCAAGATCCAGCTTCTTCAAAGCTTACTTTAAATTAAGCTGAACAAATAAGACAAAGTTAGATAAATATACCTCAAACGTTATTATTTCGTAGTTACATCTGCAGTGGTTATGGCAAAGTTGGGAAGAGTGGGGACAATTTGGAAACACGTCACGTTTCTAATGGAAATACATTTATTCAATTTGAAATAACTACCACAACCATAATTCTGTATTTGAATGGTAACACTACGCATAGTGACGCGATAGATTCACTTCGAGAGGCAAGTGATACGTAAAATAGTTCTACCCAACTTTGCCAGTTTCGCACTGTTTAGTTGATGTTACTAATGAGAATCAATGTCGATATGGCACGAATGTGCATCACAATATGGGAAATAAGTTAAAAAAATCCAGCAACTAAGTTGGGATAAATTTAAAACGAATCAAAGAAAATATCGCGACACAGTGTTAAAATACCGGAAACCCAATTAAAATTAAAAAAAAAATGAACAAGTCACCTTTCTGCTGACCGCAAAGTTTGCAACTTAGTAAAACCTATGTTTAAGCAAACCTGGTACGTGGGCATGTAATAAAACAATCTGCCTCGAAAAGAACCCAAGCCGTGGAAAATTGCAGCAGCAGGATGGCTGTTCATGTAGTAAATGCTAAAAAACTTTGGAAATGACTGTGTGCCGCTGTAACTGCGCGCTACGTTGATTTACAGGTTACACTGCCACAGTATCGTAGGCTGTGAGTCCCCGCCCGTGGACTGCTTGCTGGGGGATTGGGGTGTTTGCTTCTGGTCTGTAAAGTGTTCAATGAAAATACAGTGTTGCAATTACATAGCACAATTGTCTAAATAACATTTTTTCACATTTTAAAGAATTATTACTCTAATATTACTTTGTAAATGTATGTTATATATTTCTGTATAAGTAAATTGCTTATATTTTGTTCTATATATGTCTAAATAAAATAATGATATTTATAGCAGCGATTATATCAAAACAACAAAGTTCAGGTATATATAGCAAGAATTCGGGAGATTTCGATAAAAAAAGCAAATGTTTTTAATTATCTGCTTAAATACAATCTAAAAATTCTACTTAAAATGATGTGGTTACACGTTTTATATAATTTTGGAAAAGTAGCTGAATTCTGTCTTCGGGTTTATATTGGTTAGCAAAACAAATAATAGTTGGGTGCATAACATGTGAAAGGTGGTTAGCCACAAAAGAATAATGAATATCAAAACAGTTCAGGCGAAAACAATGAACATTCAGCGGATAATTATTATTTGCTTTCCACATACTTTGACTTACTGTTTCCTGTAGACGGCGGATGCAGAACATAACACATGCTTTATTACCTGCGTATGCTATTTGACATACACATTACAATAACAGTGTTATGAGTAATTTGTAAAAATATATAATATACAGAGTCATTTTGCAATAACAGGCCAAATTTTCAGAGAAGGTTCAGAATAAGTAATATAGGCAAATGGTGAAGAAAAATTAATTTAAAAAATCTCAAACATTCTGTCCTTTTTCACTTTTAAATTCAAAATGCGTGGTAAGGCATTATTTTAACTGATTTTACCGCTCACATTTGTAAGGGTCGAGCGGTAGGTAAAAACGTTGTTGCCCATAAATCAATTTCAATTTGGGATAATTTAAAATAAAAGTAGAAGCCTTATTTACTCGTATTTTCAAAAAATGCATTAACGGTATATCATTATTTATATATTTGAATTTAAGTTTAAAATTTGCCTAATCTTTGAAAAATAACACTATATAGGTATTATGTATAATAAAATATATTCGCATCACACACAAGAAGTCGGCTACGTTAGTAAGGGGTAAATATATTATGCGCATATATTGTGTACATATATTATGTATTATTAATATTTAATGTGTATATGTATTAAATATATAATATGTCTACATGATAAAGTGATACTTTAATAAGTACTTGTTAAAATTTCAAATAACTAAAAATTATAACATAATATGCGTACGTACGAGCGTTACATATTGCACTTCATTTAAACGGAATTTACTTTAAAGGGGACTATTAACAATTTTATCACTATATTGCCTGCGAGTCTGGGACTCCATTGATACAAGATGTATCAATGGAGTCCCAGGCTCGAATCGGCGTCAATATTTGTTATAGAAATGTTGAGTTTGGCCAATGAAGTAATATGTTAACATACGTGCTAAAACAGACACCCCGAACAATATCAGTACAGCAGTGCGAGGCCGTACCAATTTATGGTACAAAGTAAATTTGAGCCCGTGGCTCTAACGTGTATGGCAAACGATAAAGTCTTGGTGTCTCTTCTAGTATGTAGTACATATTACCTCGATGAGTTCGGCTTGGATTATAAACAAAGATCAATTCCGGTTTGGAACTGACCCAGTTGCGGTAACTTTCAACCATTTCTTCTGTCAATACAAATGCAAAAGTGCTTTCGGAAAAGAGAGTGCATTTTACGAGTATATTCACACAGCGTCCTTATGCTTAAACAATAGCTTACGTAACGTCAGATGTTACACTAAAAAAATATTATTATCTCTGAAGAGGGTACATATTTAAGTAATTGAAATAATTAAATAATATATGTACATATTTTTATCAATATTTTTTGGTGCTGTGCTAAAGTTTAGTGCGAGAACTTAGTCCTTGAGTTACCACAACATTATGAATATATCTTGCGAGTAATTTCTACACATGTACTCGTATAACTTGAAGATGTCAACGTTGCTGTTATGTAAATGTATTGGGTTAATTAACTTTATTTTTTAGAGTAATAATTGTTTGAACTTCCGTGTCCAAATGCCCTCTACGTGTACTGTACTCGATGAAAAGTATCACAAAACAAAAAATAAATACTTTCAACTATATTATGAAAAATTTAACTACTTAAGTATATCATGTGAGAATTACAAACCTTGTTATTAAATTGTGTTGATAGAAAATTATGTGAAATTTAAAATAGAAATGGCATAATCCATAATTGAATAAAATGTTAGTTTAGTGATTAAGTGTAAACTGTTCGCATGTGTATGTGTTAGGCCTGGATAAACTGACCTGTCAATGAGTTTTCTCATTTCCTCGCTGTGCAAGCCGTCCTTGGTATTGTGGGCCCTGACTGCAACAACATACAAGTCACGACGCGCTCTAAACTAGACACGTCACCCGGAGATACCTGCCCGCTACTTTGATAATTCGCACAACACCCAAAACTATCTTTTACCCACATTTTGAAATTGAAACTTTAAGCTTCTTCATTTTGGGTGTTATTCGAAGGTATCCAAAACATAAACTAAATCTACAGAACCATTTTAAATAGAGTTTGTTAACACAATCACGGCTAAGCATAATATTGTGAAAGATTCAATGAAATAGAAATTTTCCCGACATCCTCAGAATCGATAATCTGAGCTGATATCGTATGCTATCACTTGGCAAAATCAATATAAACATTTAAAATTTGGCTTCAGTACTAACATTAAGGTTAATTACCTACGTCAAATTTTGTCAAGTGATATAATGAAATACATTCAATCCAAAAAGTAATGAAGGAAATTTCGAAAAAGAAAAATATATCAAGCCAATTGCAAGAAACTCTAGAAAGCTAGTAACAATATCACTTGTTATTACTGAAACAAATTTGCATGCTGTCAGTCACAATAATTATTATAAACAATCAAAAGAATTGATCAAAGTCATTTTACCGTCTTCTGTTCAGGCGAGGCCAATGAGCGCATAGCATGTACCAATTTTTATATTAATTTTACAATTTCTCTGGGGAATCATTTCATAATGAAGTTTTCTTATTTACAGGTATCGATGAACTAATACTCTATTATCGATGCCGATAAATTGTATTTACAAATGTTATATGTTAATATCTTTATTTTTATAAATATTGTTGTCTTCTTCCTAAAGGCCAGGTAATTTAAAATAACATAACCACATTATGTATTTGTTCTAAGGATTCTAAGTACCTAATTGGTCTAAGGATAAGGATATTAAAAATATCCTGACTGTAAATGTACAAGGATATTTTAAGGTTAAAAAAATTGTAAAATTGATCAGAAAGTGATCATTAAATGTAAAAAATGTTAAAAATTTGGCAAACATTATATAAATTATTAGGTCTTTTTAAGGTTAACCTCATTAGTAATTACGCACCAGGGAAGTTACGTGGTTGGTCGCACTCAGCTTCTGAAATTTCGTTAGAGTCCTTGCTTTCGTTGAAAGATGAAGAGCAGTTGTTATCGTTGTTGGCGTTGCGTGGTGGTGGTGGGGGAGGCTCGGGGGATCCGCCGCATTTGCGAGTTCCTATAAAAAGATAAATTTTTTAATCAATACACGTATGTATTATCTTCTTAATTTTCGACTTTTGCTTTGGGTGGCAGAGCCCAATTGCAATTTTTTCGTTAATTGCTTGGTTTAAAATTATATTAATCAGATTAAATTATAGGTTTGTAGTCTACACAAAAAAACTAGACTTAATAGCGACTAAATTCACTTTAAGCTCAGTCTAATCACGCTCGCACGTTTTATGATCACATCGGAATTAAATTTTTAATCTTTCACTTAAAATTAGTATGAAGTTCCGGTATTTATTGAATTAATCAGTATGTATCAGGTATCATACGAGGGCTGCACTAAAAGTATCAGGAATGGAATATTTCCACTGTTCCTGTCATATTAAAATCTTTTTAATTGAAAACTCCTTGGTTTTAAAAATCGAATACCATTTATTTATTTAAAAAAAGATTCTCAGTCTTGTCACAAGGTTTTGTCAAACTTGTTTAATAGTTGAGAAAATGGAATTGACTCGAAAAAATTCAAGAGCGATGATTTATTATGACTTTCGAAGTGGTTTAACACAAAAACAGTGTGTTGACCGGATGATTTCTGCATTTGGTGATGAAGCCCCATCCAAAACCACAATTTATCGCTGGTTTGCTGAATTTCAACGTGGACGTGTCAAGCTCAGTGATGATCCCCGTCAAGGTCGTCCAAAAACTGCAGTCACCCAAGAAAACGTTGATGCTGTGCGTAAGCTGATTGAGGAAGATCGACATGTGCGTCAGAACTCTCGAAAGATTCCACGCAGGATCCTCAAATGTTGTATACAACATCTTATCAGGTGACGAATCCTGGATATACGCGTACGAACCCGAAACAAAAAACCAGTCACGAGTTTGGGTGTTCGAAAATGAGTTAAAGGCAACAAAAATTGTTCGTTCACGAACAAAAAAAATGGTGGCCACGTTTGTCTCCAAAACCGGCCATGTTACGACTATTCCTCTTGAGGGACAAAGAACGGTTAATGCAGAATGGTATGCTAGCATTTGTTTGCCACAGATCGTTTCTGAACTCCGTAAAGAGAACTGCAACCGCCGCATCACCTGTATCACGAAAATGCGAGTTCTCACACCGCACACAGAACAAAAGAGTTTTTAGAGCAAGAAAACATAGAATTATTAGACCATCCGCCGTACAGCCCCGACCTAAGCCCTAATTATTTCTATACTTTCCCTAAAACAAAGAATAAATTGCGTGGACTGAGATTTTCATCACCTGAAGAAGCTGTGGACGCATACAAAACGGCCATTTTGGAGACCCCAACTTCCGAATGGAATGGTTGCTTCAATGATTGGTTCCATCGTATGGAAAAATGTGTTAAATTTCGCGGAGAATACTTCGAAAAGCAATAAATACATTTTTAAATAGTAATGTTGTGTCATTTCCTTAATTCCCGAAATTTTCAGTGCCGCCCTCGTATTAGAGAGTGCATCTGTGCTTGCGCTTACGCTTAGGCACTGTCCTCTCCTGCGCCGATGGCTAGTCTCCGTAGAGGCTGGCCGCCGTGACCGAAATTCGGTGTGGATACATTATTATGATTATTATTATTACCAATGCTGGGCCGCGATCCGTAGTGGTCGGAGTAGGGGGTGCCGTAGGCGCCGGTGTACTGGTCGTCCTCGGGCGCGCAGCACGCCGGCTCGTCGTACTCCGGCCCGCACGCGTACATCGGCCGCGAGTAGCGGGCGCGCTAACCACACATACAATATTTATACTTAATCAAATAAACGACCACAATAAACAATGCATTGATATGTCTAGTCTATAAATGGAAGGGAATTCAAGGTATATCTATGTTGACGCTGGAGTTGAGCTTATTAAACATATTTTTTGTGCATGGGAGAATTCAGAGGATGCTTTGGGTATATTTTGTGACCTTTCCAAGGCCTTCGACTGTGTTCACCATGAGACATTAATCAGGAAGCTACAGTACTATGGTGTCAAGAACACAGCGCTTAAACTTATTATTTCATATTTAAGTAATAGAAAGCAGAAGGTTATTATCAATGGTAAAAGTTCTTCCGGGTCACCTGTACTAATGGGTGTTCCTCAGGGCTCGATTCTCGGCCCATTCCTGTTTCTGGTGTATATTAATGACTTACCTCACCTTGTAGGGGATAGTCATGATATAGTATTATTTGCTGATGATACTTCCTTAATTTTTAAACTTAAACGTCAATCATTTAAATGCGACGAAGTGAATAATGCTATATCAAAATTAGTGCATTGGTTTAACGTTAATAATCTGCATTTGAACGGAAATAAAACTAATTGTGTTAAATTTACAACAACGAATGTTAAAAATCTGAATACCAATGTGTTTTTAAATGGGGAGGAATTGAGCCCTGTTGTATCTACTGTTTTTCTTGGCATCACTCTTGACGCAAAGCTTCAGTGGGGCCCCCATATATCCAAATTAGCAAGCAGACTAAGTTCTGCAGCCTATGCTGTAAAAAAGATTAGAGGTCTCACTAGTGTCGAGACAGCTAGATTACTTTATTTTAGTTATTTCCATAGCATAATGTCTTATGGGATTTTGCTATGGGGAAATGCGGCTGATTCAGAAACTATTTTTGTTTTACAGAAGAGGGCCATTAGAGCTATTTACAATCTAAAACCGAGAGAGTCTCTTAGAGATAAATTTAAAGAAATTAATATATTAACTTTGGCCTCTCAGTATATTTACGAAAATTTAATGTATGTTCACAAAAACAAAGATAGTTTTAGTAAAAAAAGTGATATACATTCTGTAAACACTAGGAACAAACACAAGCTAGTG
Organism: Parnassius glacialis; assembly: GCA_033319125.1. Taxonomy (NCBI): domain Eukaryota; kingdom Metazoa; phylum Arthropoda; class Insecta; order Lepidoptera; family Papilionidae; genus Parnassius; species Parnassius glacialis. The sequence goes on along the minus strand of JAVANC010000010.1, from coordinate 27,751,278 downwards.
ATGCCAGTTTCTCGACTCCACAGAGTCAGTAATTCATTCTTGGGGCAATGTATACGCTATTACAACAAGGTCCCGGAAAGTGTACAGGTTCTCTCTATTACCAAGTTTAAATGTTTTATTAAGCTGAAACTGTATAAAAAGGGTTATTATAGTATAAATGAATACATGGTTGATAATAACCCCTGGGAATGAGGTGGTCGCTTCCAAGCAGTTTCTAAAATAAATTTTGTAAATAGTTCGTAATCATTTATATTGTAAAATTTATTTTAAAAAAATTGTCCCGCTGGGTTTCTTGCTGGTTCTTCCCAGGACAGAGGGTTTTTTTTCGAACCAGTGGTAAAGTAAAAAATGACTTTCAATAAGAATTACACATGTAATGTATATTGAATAAAAATTATTCTATTCTATTCTGACGATGTTGTGACCAGGGTTAAGAAAGGGATGCTTCGGTGGTCTGGTCATGTAGAAAAAATTAACGAGAAAAGAGTGACAAATCAAATCTATGTTGCAGATGTGAACGGTAGAGTCGGGAATGAACGCCCTAGATAAAAGTTTATCGACCAAATTGGCAATATATTGAAGATGTCCCAGATTAGGAGTACCCTTAACCGACGACTATGCGTAGGTATATTTATGTATATCTCTATGTTTTATTCAATAGTAATCGTAAATACTGTTTAACTTCTATATTTATACATTGTAAAATAATATTGGAAGAAAAATCTTTCTTTTAAGTTTTGTGATTTAAATATACACGATTGTTTATGTTCGTTGTTCATACTATTATAGCCTTATGAAAACGTAATGCGAAATCGGAAGGTTTTCATAGTTAATAAATTAAAATAAATATTAGTGAAACAAGTAGACGTGTACATCCAAATCACAAAAAGTTTCACCAAGTGACAACAATCGTAAGTACAAATTATATTCTTTTAACTTTCTTTTTTTTAAATTCTTACGTATTGGTCTTCTTCAGCGCAGGTAGCGGGGTCGTCATATTCGGGCGCGGTAGAGTAGATGGCGCTCTGTCCTCCCTGAGAATTTTTACGGGCGTAGCGACTGTTAGCACGGGGCTGGAAAATAAAAGTATTATTATATAATGGGGTAGTTTATGGTGATTTTCCCTAATTTATTATACTCGTAGTGCGGTAATATATTAAGCAGTAGTAAAATAAAAGTGATGTGACATAACTTAAGTAGGATAATTATGCTTTCTTGCTTAAAATTGCAATTCATACAAAAACAAAGATATTTCAAAAAATATTATGACGATCTATCTTTAGTATTTCTTAGCCCCATAGCTTCCGCGTGTAACGGATGCCTTAGAAAGTATAGGGGAAGGAGCACTCCTCTCCCTTAAAGTGGAGCCATATAGGGGCTGCCGGTGCTGGTAGGGTTGCGAAGATATAAGGGCGTATTCTGGGGCCCTGCCTATATGCGGCGCAGTTGTAACTTTACAGAGTTTTAGTCGGTGCGAGTCAGACAACCCTACCCATGCTCCCGCAAATATAATAATCTTAAAGGTAAGTCAATTATAACATCATAAATGATACTTATTTACCATGCTCTGTGATCCAGCGCGTGAGTGAGCGGGGTGATGTGGGTGAGGGTGAGCCAATGTTCCAGCGTGCGCGGGGTGGTGATGTGGGAATGCTAGGGCCTTGCTGGGATCCATCTCTTCGCGGAAGCCTAGCAGATGGAACGTCGCGTAGGGGCAGATCTCATCTTCCATGCCTGTATAATCATTTAATACTTTGTTTGTTACTGTTTAGGTAAAGTTGTATACCTTGTTAAAGATTGATTATGTTTTAATATAACATGTGAATAAATTATTGTTCTTCAATTGTTCCAAAAATGTTTTTAAATCAATCAGGATGCCTGGCCCGTGGGAGAAAGCAATTATAGTTTCCATAAACCACAACATGCATAATATACGAATACTAGAAAAGACTTAAGAACGCTTGTTTAAATTTAGAATTTAATGATTAAGCAGTATAATATATTCCTTTTTCTTTTTTACTGGCCTGTATTAATCTATTGGTGTGTTGGTAAAACTCACATAGTACTCATAAAGTAACCTCTATTCAGTAGTAAGAGTTGTTTATTGATTGCTATAGACTGTTATAATGACATTAACTGTCAATATGAGATTTAATAAAAACGTCACAGCGAAAGGATGGTATCAGAACCGTCACTAAGTTAAGCAATTAAGTACAACATTTTTTTTTTAATTTAGAGAATGCTTCTCAGCTACCACGGCTCAGGTGGTTAGCGCTCACTGTAAATTTCACAGTACGTGAGCAACCTGGGTTCGATCCCGCTGGCACCAACGTAATTGTTAATTGCAATTTTAAGTTTTTTTTTTATAGGATAAGGGTGACAAACGAGCACACAGTCTACCTGATGGTAAGTGGTTGCTGCGGCCCATAGACATCTACATCTATCCTCTATTACAAATCAAAATGCGGATGCGTTGTCACCCGTGAGGACTAAGATGGAATGCCTCATTTCCAGTAAAAAGGGCCTCCGGCCACCTGCACTCACCAAGCGAAACGTAGAGGTAAACCTCTACTTCACGCTGGTATTCTGTGAGGTCGTGGTATCACCCCGGTTTGAGCCGGCCCATCCGTGCGACAGCAAAAGCTGCCGCGTGGCTCTACCACTGTTAAAAAGTACTGATTTACCACGTGCCGACGGTGAAGGAAGACGTCCTGAGGAAACCTGCATGTCTGTGAAATGAGAAAAACAATATTTTGAAGACATATGAAGTTCGCCAACACACATTGGACCAGCGCGGCGGACACTTCCTTGCCCTAAAACCCTCTCAGAATTGAAAGGAGGCCTGTGTCCAGCAGTGGGACGTATACTGTAACTTTAACTATTAGAGAATGCTTATTTCCAGCACTAATTATGATTGAGGGTTAATAATAAGACTTAACTAACTAACTTAATAACACTATTAAACTAGCTTAACTGAGAGGTTGATTTAGATTGGGACGAATATGGTAGTTCCTATTCTTAGTTGTTTTTATAATCAGCCCGTCTACAGCTGGATATGGACTTCTTCCATTTTAAGAGGAATGTGTGATAATCACCACGCTTTGCAAACCATCTGGCGATTGTAGTACGGCGACGTCTTACTTATGACACTGCTCTCCATCGCAGAGGTATCTGACCGCCGAGTTCAGGTGCCGCCGAGATGTACGAGATGATTACATCGCCATATTAGGTATACTCGTCGTCTCTTACGATGCTCAAGACGGAACAGTACGAGTATAAGATGACGGATTCTCTTTTAAGCCGTTACCACACGGCGCCAGTTCTTGTTAGTCTCTATTAAGAATGTTCAAATTCTTAGTAACAACTGGCATCATCCCTTTTCTGTTTAATAATATTGCTATACATTACCGTTAAAGCCTATTAAATTATATAAAAATACGATGCTGAACATAGGCCTCCCCTATAGGAATATATAGCGGAGGCCAGCATGAGCGGTTGCAATTTTAGTTTGGTTTTTGATTTTGTTTTTGGTTTGGTTGTTGAATATTTATCACGCTTGGCAAACGGGTTGAAAACCGCAGTTTTTTTATTTTGAGTCGTTATTAGTAAGATGCTGCTGCCCATCTTCTGAAATGTTTTCCTCTGTCGCCTCTTACGACACCCACGGCATGATATAGGAGTAGTGAATATTCTTACACCGCCACTATACCGGTCTTTTCAGTTTGCTCTAAATTACTTGATGTTAGATATTGCTGTAGTGTATACTAGCCTATTAAATGTAAACGAGGAAGTTATTACATCAGTGTTTAGTTTTTAGTACAACATGCACACACGTATATTATATACATACTCGAAAAAGTTCACATCTTTCATGCGTTAATTCTCAGCGACTTACATATTATAGATATTATGCTGCACAGCATAATAAACAACCAAGCACGACTAACGGGTAACGGGTTGTTCATAAGGATTCCGTCACGCTTGAAGGTCGTTTTTTTCTTTATATTTATAATGTGAGGCCTTTTACCGTGTCCACTTTTGCAATTCAGATGGTCAAAAGAAGTCTTTCAAGTTGATATGGATTAAATAGCTATTTCTAAACAGGTGCATACGTCTTTATGATTCCGAAATTGAGGTAAGTACTTATATAAAGAACTCTAAAAAAATTAACTTAAAAGTGGCGTAGCATTCTGGGGTCCGCTTACTTTTTTAAATGATGCTAGCGGAATACTTTCAATTAAAATATTAAGAACACTGTTGCATTGCAAGTTTTGAAAATAAGGATAATCTGCACACACATACTCGCAAAATGTTACAAAAGAGCTGACCACGTTTCGAGAGAGAATATTGGATAGTTTTTAGATATTTTCTTCCTCATTGATGTCAGTTTGCATTCCTACGTAGCTGGCAGCTGGGTGCACCTGGCTTGAGTTTATCTGTGCGCATTCTTTTTTACCCCCACGAAAACAGAGGGGTGTTATAAATTTAACGTGTGTATCTGTATATCTCGTGTAGTCATGTGTCTGTCTGTGTTATCGTATTGTCCAAACGGACGAACCGATTTTAATTTAGTAGTTTTTGATTGGAGGGTGACTTGATCGAGAGTGTTCTTAGCTATGATTCAAGAAAATGTATTCAGTCATTTGAAGATCATCAGCTCTTTTTGATTCGGGTTTTTTTAATTTACGTTATTGTGTTAAATATTGCGCATTTTGAAATATTTTATGATAAACAATTTCATGTGGAAATGGGGTGACAGGGGACATTTATTAGCCGGCTCCGGGCGGCAGCTACCCCTGCTACGACACCAATAGATTGAAGAAGATGAAGCCTCTGCTATAGTTTAATCTGTGACTTTTATTGAATAATACAATAAGTACATACCTACTATAAACATTAATAACTAATATTAAACATTAAATAGCTTTATGCTCAAGAAAAATTATATTACTTGCAATTAAATTATTTCTGTCTATTAAACACTACAATAAATGTAAACTTTTACATTATCACGTTATTTACAAGAATGGTTTACATAATATTATGTTTAAGCAGCGTTTATCAGTTAAATCATGCATTGGCGCAAGTCGGGTAAGATTAATAACAAACCAGTATTGTGAAAAATTATATTTATTTTACTGATGCAATAATGATTAAACTAATGATAATATACATGCAGTGAACATAGCGGTATCATATACTTATTGACATGACATTATTTTGTATTTACATAACTTACCAAACTTGTTAGTAGCACACCACTCTGTTAGTACCTCTGTTACTCGTAACTAAATTGGTTCACATTTGGAATTGTTTAGAATGATCACTATAATTTGTAGTATTAATGTGCAATTGAACAGTTACGTGATCGCTCTAAATCGTTCCAATTGAGGATAGACGCGTAAACACACGGATGAATATTGTTCATTTTTGTACCCATGAGATAGTGTTTAAGTATAATAGAATTTTATAATCCTGTTTAAATATTATGTTGCCCAACGTAGAAATGCACTGCTTTCGTAAGTATAGATTTAAACAAACTGGAAAAACTGACAGAGAAGATGTACTGACTTAGATATTATAACTATTCATTTAATCATATACCAATTTTTTTTAGTAAATGAGACAAAGATTATTTTTGTCTCATTGCTTTAAAAATAAAATTTTATTTATGCAAAACTAACAATCCGAAAATTCTTTTATCGGCGGAATCTGAATGCATTCAACAAAAATATATAGGTCTGTGCATAAACATCTTATTTTAAATCATTTTACACAGACAGTATTCATTTTGTCGCTATCTAAATTCACACCTGCCGGTAGACTACAAAAAAAAATCGTCGCTACTTGCGTTTTTCGTACGTCCTATAGCTTCAGTCCTACTTGTCATTGAAATCAATGATAACAAAATGCCATAAACTATTTAAAAAAATCAGACCAGTTCTGCTAATTTGTGACGACGCGTTTTGAGTTTTTTTCCCATAATTATTGTCGGATTTATTTGTTAATATTTTTGGATAAAAATTTATCGAGTGTTGAGTATTTTCGTTTCTCTGATTGCCTGTCTGAGCTAATCTTCGGAATGGCTGAACCGATTGTAATAAAACTTCACGAACGAATAGAGAGTAAGACCGGGAGTGTTCTGTACTAACTTTTATTCGATAAATTTAGGGAACTTATTAAAATAGAAATATTGATAAGATGAAAAAGTGGTTTTTAATGCTTATTTTAAGTCTAAATAAAACCACAATAATAAATTTCACCCAAGCGAATCCAGAGCGAGTCGCTAGTTATTAAAGTTATTTTAAAATTAATGTACCTACTTGCTTATACAATTATTTTCCCATTAAAAGAAAATTTCCAACTAACCGAAAAATATAACGTTATAACGATATACCGTTATTAGCGGGTTTTCGCTGTTGGTACTGTGCATGTTGACGGTACGGTTGGGTACGGGCTCGATTAGCCGCCGTTTCGAATCCCGTTCTTTATACGTATGGATTGTATATTGATTATTGACTATTAAAAATTGTCAAAAGATCCTTTTTTTTTCATCCTTTCCTATTCTCATTTGTAAATGGTTTTAAATAAAAAAAATATGCTAATGCCGTTCTAGGTTGTAACTCATATTTTAGAATAGGTTCTTACGTGGAAAATAAATAGGTTTGTTTTTATTTGTTAGGACACGTGAAGCTGTGGCATAAACACAGTGTACCACCAGTGTGAGTACTGCTAGAGAGACAATATTGATCCGTGCGCGTGGTCGCGGTGGAGTACCTGTGGAGAAGGTGTCGCCGGAGCCGGAGGCGGCGCCGGCGCGGCGCGGCGGCCTGCGCACGCGCTCGTACTGGTGGCGCCGCGGGTCCCACGTCGCGCCCGCGCCCACTGCCACCACACTACTGCGTTACGCACGCCACACACCACATGCCCACCTGCCCACCTGCCCACCCCCACACCCACCCCCACCCCCCGTGCCCCTCTCGCATATGTGTTTATTCAATTTATGTCATTTTTAACAGTACAGCGGTAAATAATTAGCTTAATACGTATTAGCAATGTTTTAAAAAGTATAGACAGGTTATGCGCATTGACTTTCATTAACCTCTAAAATACCTATGCAGTCAGTTATCATAACGGAAATTATTAAAACAATTATACATATGTTATTTTATTTAAAGTCTTTTTTTTTTACCCGTATTTCTATATATCTTCGTATTGTCGTTAGATATACTGAAAGAATGCATCAATATTATAATTTTGTTCATAAAATTTAAATAAATAAATTATCCAAACTATTTCTATAGAAATTAGAATAATAAACGAACACATAGTAGCTATGCTCTGCCTAATGGTAAATGAATTTTATTCTTGATTAACAGTCAAAATATAAATTATCCTCCTAAGAAATACCGTATCGAAGGCCTTTACTTTTAAATACTTACTAATAAAAAAATCGCCGATCTTTAGTGTACTCGACAATAGTCAATGAAATTAATAACATAATATTATGATTTGAAATGACTATCTAGTGAAAACTGAAGCATTCTGCATCTTTCTAAAGTCTTGTCTCTTTTTACGTTTCTATACCATTTACCCAATCACGTTGAAACTTTGGTGACTTGTTGTGCGGACGTTGTTAAATGAGAAAATTTAAAATTAAAAATTTTGTACAGCCGACTTCAATATAGGTTATTTAAGAATAACTCAATAACCATTGGTCTGACCTTGATCAAATTCATATGGGACCACACGAGAACTATCAGCTTTCATATAAAAAAAAAATCATCCAAATTTATGAGGTAACACACATAAAATAAAAAAAAAACATACACTCGAATTGAGTACCGTCTTCTTTTTAGAAGTCGGCAGAAAAAAGGGCATTGCAATGACGACTATCTATATTCTATGTATGATATATGATGATATGAAAGAAAGAGTAAACCAATCATGATTATCATTTTCACAAATATACTTTTTAAAGAACATTGCGTATTACTTACTCACTTTGTTATTTAAATATTTTTTCATGACTTTATGGATGTACATTTTCTTAAATATGCGAGTTGGCTTCGGGGCGCAAGCATTTTCCATACCCTTAACATACCTATGACTAAAAGTACAATACAGCAGAAATTACGTACCTGAATAATTTTGACGTATCCCCTAATCACATTAAAACTAAATTACACTAGTTTAAAGCGAAATAAAGACATGGATGGCCAACATAAGGAGATAATTCGATGCAGCCAAAAATAGCAACTTGGATTCAGGCACACATAACCTTTACTACATCGTTTTTAACAATTTTACAGAAACTATTATTATGGGATTTAAACTAAAAGGTTCAGTAGGATACATTAAAATTATCAAATAGCAATCTAGGGATAAAGATTAAATTAGTCAATCTTGAAATTTTTTGCTTTAGTAAAATGTATTTTTGGCTACAACGTGATCCACAACCACTAACGCTAACTCTTGAAATAAAAAAGAGATTGAAGTAAAAGATAAATCTTCCACCAAATATAGGTAAATAATAATGCAAGATGTTTTTATTGATCTTAAAGACGTGCCAGCGAAGCTTAGAAATAAATTTTGCGTTAAATTAAAATACAAGAAAATAACAGCAAATAATTAACAGGAGCTTTTGTCGTATGAAATAATAAAAAAAAAATAATACTCGTAGTTATAGATAAAAAGATTTGCAGTTCTTTATTTGCACCTACTTCTAAACTAAGATCAATCTAACATATTATAACTATTAAATTTGTACTTACTATACCGGTACTTTTGGATATCCAATAATGCAATATTTACAATAAAAACCATCTGTCCAATACTTATCTAGAAAAGATTGGTTTAGTTGTAATGAGAACTGTCTATGTCGCACAAGAAAAGTTTGATTAAAAAATGAAAGAATACCGGAAAATCAAAGACTGAATGTGCGCAAGGCTTTTGCCTGGCGAGGTGGATAATAAAAAAAGCGTGCGGTACTGACTGATGACGGCCTGGCGCTTGAGGCGGTCGCAGGTGTTGTAGTTGGAGCCGGGCACGGGCGGCAGCTTGCGGTTGGGCGGCGCGATGTAGCCCAGCTCGTCGCGCAGGCCGCCGCGCTTGTCCAGCGAGCCCGCGCCGCCGCCCAGCGCCGCCTGCGACGCGTTGTACACGCCGTCGTCTGCAACACCACCCGCCCTCTCACTCTCACAATCTTATGTACTCCACATCGGTAAACGCCTGTAGCACTATCGTCACTGTACTGGCACAAGCACATTCATTAGGTAGAGCCACGCTGCAGCTATATATATGGATGTAGCACGAATGGCTCGATTCCACCGGGATAGGACCACGCTCTCACAGAATACCAGTGTAAAATTAGCAGCTTAATACTGCTGTGTTTCGTATGGTGAGTGTAAAGAAACGGAGACCCTTTTTTCTGAAAACGAAGCACATTCCATCTCAGTCCTCAGGGGCAAAGCATCTGCATTTTAATTCTTAATCGAGGATAATGAAGATGTCTGTGGGCTACAGCATCAACTTATCATCAGGTGGACTGTGTGTTCGTTTGTAGCCCTTAGTCTATAAAAAAACACTTATAAATAATACTGTCTTCTACAACGGATTTCTGTCACAACAGCCTTAATTGAGGACGGTCTTAATTGAGAGCAGCCATCTGCACTGGACAAGATTATAGTGCACGAGTCTGTACGCAAGCGCAAGTGCACTCTCTATACCCTCACTTGTATAGTCCGATGGGACGGCAATTTGATACTACCAGCGAGAGAGATAAGGCACAAAACCAATGACTGAATTCGAGGTACGTTGGTGAAACACAGTCAAATTTCTGACTCCAGGCCACTACTGAGCATATCTTGGCAGAAATACCCAATACAATTTACGGCCAGACCCAAGATTCGAAACAAATACCACATAATCAGCAGTCGCGCTTACGATTACCAAATTGACAAGGCAATCATAATACACATTAACTGAACGTAGAGACACGTATATTTTATTTTATTATTCGGAGCTCCAGCTTAAGAAATACATTGTTATCGAAACATGAAATAGATTACCGATTTGAGTTTTCCCGTATTCAATGCATATTGCGAAAAATTTTAAAAATAGAATTTGGCTAATTAGCATAAAATAGATTTCTAATGCAATATACACACTAATCTGGTGCAAACATTGGTAGTATTTTTGGAATTAATGCTACTTTGCAAGGTCAGTTCATAATAATTATTTACTTAAACTAAATGAGAATCTTTTTTTTATAGGAGAGGGGGCAAACGAGCGTGCTGCTCACCTGATGGTAAGTGACTACCGCCGCCCATGAACAACTGCAACACCAGGGAGGGAATTGCAGATGCGTTGCCGGCCTTTTAAAAAGGAGTACGCTCTTTTCTTGAAGGTCCCTAAGTCGTATCGGTCCGGAAAAATCGCTGGTGTTAATCGATTCCACAAGGAAGTCGTGCGAGGAAGAAAACATCTTCTAAATCGCACAGTGGTGGACCGCCAATCATCCAGATGGTGTGGATGGTATCGGGAGTTCTGCCGCGATGTGCGTTCGTGAAATTTGGCGGCTGAGATTAATCCGAACAATTCCTCAGAGCACTCCCCATGGTAGATGCGAAAGAAAATGCAAAGGGATGCAACATCTCTTCGCAGTGTCAATAAATCGAGCCGATCGGAAAGGGCTCGGTCGTCGACGATTCGAGCCGCTCTGCGCTGGATGCGGTCAAGTGAAAGGAGCTGGCACTGGGGAGCCCCTGCCCAGAGATGGGAACAGTATTCCATGTGAAGCCGAACCTGCGCCTTGTAAAGTTGCAGGCGGTGTGCCGGCATGAAATACTGTCCCGCTCTGCTGAGCACGCCAAGCTTTTTAGAGGCCAATTTGGCCTTCTCTTTCAAGTGACCACGAAACTGCACGTCACTCGATATGTCGACGCCGAGGATTCCGATACTGGCTGAGGCAACTAGGGGAGTGCCTTGAAACTGAGGAGATACGACAAAGGGGTTCTTTTTAGCGCATAGCAATGAATGTTACCAGTTAGCAACATATCATTGATATGCAGAAGAAACAGCGTTGGTGATAGCACACAGCCTTGTGGAACACCAGCGTTAATAGGCTTGTAGTCAGAACATGCACCGTCTACAACGACCTTGATGCTCCGATCTGCAAGGAAGCTGGTGATCCAATTGCACAATTTCTCGGGAAGCCCATAGGAAGGACTTTCGAAAGAAGCGCTTTGTGCCAAACCCGATCGAAGTCCTTCGCAATGTCCAAACTAACGGCCAACGCCTCCCCCTTGGACTCTACTGCCTCCGCCCATCTATGGGTCAGGTAGACCAGAAGATCACCAGCTGATCGACCCCGACGAAAACCGTATTGGCGGTCACTAACCAGCTGGTGATCCTCAAGGTACCGAATGAGCTGGCAGTTAATAATGGATTCCATTATTTTGGAGAACAAGGAGGTGATCGCGATAGACCTATAGTTGGACGGGTCTGAGCGGTCGCCTTTTTTAGGGATCGGGTGGACAAAAGCTGTCTTCCATGAATTCGGGACTACGCCTTGGGAGTAGGAGTACCGAAAAAGACGTGTTAGGACCGGTGCCAACTCCGGAGTACACGTCCTCAGCACAATTGGGGGGATTCCGTCAGGCCCACTCGACTTCTGGATGTCCAGGGAGAGAAGTGCTTTGCGAACCGAGCGCTGTGAGAACAGCACATCCGGCATGGAGCACTCACACCGCGGGATGGTCGGCGGTGTTTTCCCCCCGTCATCAAGAGTCGAGTTAGACGCAAAAAGGGAGCCTAAAAGGTCGGCTTTGTCTTTTGCGTCTTGGGCCAGTGAGTCGTCCTCCCTGTGCAGAGATGGTAGTGATGGCTTACAGAAATTCCCTTGGACAGCCTTGGCGAGAGACCAGAATGCACGGGTTCCCGAAGGAAGGCGAACTAGTTTCTCGCCAATTCTGCCTATGTGCTCACTTTGCCTTGGCAATAACTCTTTTGAAGGACCTGGAGGCGAAGTTATACTTCTTTTTAAGTATGCTGGTGTTTACATACCGAATCGCCGAAGCCACAGCCTAGGCTTGATAACACTCCTGCTTACTGCGTAATGCAGATTTACAGGAGCGACCAAACCAAGGCTGAGATCTGCCTCCGATGGGTACCACAGATGATGGAATAAATAGTTCCATTCCCTGTAGCACCACATCAGTGACAGAGTCAGCAACAGCGCTGGGATCATCCGGCGAGAAGCAAACTCGCCCCCATGGGTAGGATGCAAAGAAAGACCGCATTCCGTCCCAATCCGCCGACCTGTAATGCCAAACACGGCGGCAACCTGCAGAACGCAACCGCGAAGGGAGCGTGAGTGGCACCATACTCCGGATCAGACAGTGGTCCGAAGAGCCGAGAGGGGCATCAACGGAAACCTGATATCCGTCCGGATGAGAGGTCAGCAGAAGGTCAACAGGGAAGGTGTATGATCCTCCACATCTGGAATCCGTGTAGGCGAAGTAACCAGTTGTATCAGACCATATGCCAAGGCAAAGTCATAAACAGATCTCTCTGCATGATCGGTTAAACGTGAACCGAGCCATTCGGCATGGTGGGCGTTAAAATCGCCAAGGATCACGATCTCTGCGGATGGGACCTGTTGTAGCAAGGAATCTGTAGCCATTTGGACGTGGTCGATGAGCCGGTCTGTTTCGGCATTACCGCTATGGGACCTATAGAGGCACCCGTAGACGCGCGGATGGTCGTCGCTGTCTACGCGTAGCCAAAGGATGGACAGGTCCGAACCTTCAAGACTGCCGAGGCGTCGAGAACAGATGTCCTCTCTGACATACACGCAAACTCCAGCCCGAGGCAGAAAGGAGTGCTCCAATTTGTACCCCGGGTAGGAGAGATACGAAATATCAGCCGGAGAGGAAACCTGCGTCTCGTTCAGGAAGAGCAAGTGTAGTGTTATGGTACTTACATATCATTTTACACTGTTTTAAATTTATTTTTCCATTCTGTTTTTGATTTTCTGCATTCATATTTTGCATCACCTTTATTTCCATAAGATCCTGTAACGTTTTTGGACCATAATAGCACAATAACAGGTCATTTTCACTTCGTATTTTCACGCTTTTTAAATCGGTGTCAATAGAGTCTACCTTTTTTTGATCTTTTATTTAGTTCTCCGTAACTCTGCAATTTCGGGTTTCGTGCGCGCTGTTGCGCTACCTTTTTTCGTACATCAATAATATCTCATTTCTTACTTAAATCTTGCCGTTTCTTAAGTACGAGCCTAAAACCAAAAATTGACATGTTTTGACATCGTTATTTATTTGGTTGTCATGGCAATTTTTATTCAAATTCGTTACCGGTCTGATGTTTTTATTACAATATTTCCACATAAATACTCTTTTGCTCTGGGCCATTTACAAAAATTTGCTTTTAATTTAAATAATTTTCCGTTCTCTCTAAAAAGGTATAAAAGCCGAATCATCGGTCAATACAGACAGTCTCGCTTTAGCTTCCAAACTTAAAGCATCTCCTAAAGGCCTTATCCCGGGGCCGCACTGCCCCGGGATCCTGCAAGCCTCTGTCTTCACCTGAAGTCGTCGCCTAGCCTACTCCAAGCGCAGGGCCGCACTGCTCCGGGATCCTGCAAGCCTCTGTCTTCACCTGAAGTCGTCGCCTAGCCTACTTCAAGCGCAGGGCCGCACTGCTCCGGGATCCTGCAAGCCTTTGTCTTCACCTGAAGTCGTCGCCTAGCCTACTCCAAGCGCAGGGCCGCACTGCTCCGGGATCCTGCAAGCCTCTGTCTTCACCTGAAGTCGTCGCCTAGCCTACTCCAAGCGCGGGGCCGCACTGCTCCGGGATCCAGCAAGCCTCTGTCTTCACCTGAAGTCGTCGCCTAGCCTACTCCAAGCGCGGGGCCGCACTGCTCCGGGATCTTGCAGACCTTTGCCTTCACCTGAAGTCGTCGCCTACGCCTCCACCTACTAGTGCTCGTGCTATCTTTAGCCGCTGTGTGTGTTTACTCCAGGCGCTGAGAGCGCCTAATCAAGGCGCCGCGTGTGCCTACTCTGGGCGCTGCGTGTGCCTACTCTGGTCGCTGCGTGTGCCTACTCCAAGCGCTGCGTGTGCCTACTCCAAGCGCTTCGTGTGCCTACTCCAGGCGCAGCGTGTGCCTACTCTGGGCGCTGCGTGTGCCTACTCCAAGCGCTGCGTGTGCCTACTCCAAGCGCTGCGTGTGCCTACTCCAGGCGCAGCGTGTGCCTACTCTGGGCGCTGCGTGTGCCTACTCCAAGCGCTGCGTGTGCCTACTCCAAGCGCTGCGTGTGCCTACGCCAGGCGCAGCGTGTGCCTACTCTGGGCGCTGCGTGTGCCTACTCCAAGCGCTACGTGTGCCTACTCCAGGCGCTGCGTGTGCCTAGACCAGGCGCTGCGTGCCACCACCGCCAAGCGCGGTGTGCCACTTTGATCTTCAGGCTCCGCTTCAGTATTCATCTTATCTTTATTTTCTATTTAATTGTAATTCACGTCACACATCACCATCATCATACTTTACTTGTTATTTCGTTGTTGTTAGGTTAGGTTCTTCTTTTTTATTGTCGCTTCACGACACAAGGCCGGCTTCGCCGTCTCAAGATGGTAGTGGACGACGTTTAGGTTAGAGTGAAGTCCCCTGATGTTGCAGAAATTCACGGATAGCGTGGCAGGGGTCGCCTTGGGATTGTTGCTCAGTTTGCCCCGAGCAGTTATGTTTTTGAGCGGAATTTTGCCCCCCCCCCCTCCCCCCCCCAGAATACGCGGGGCAGCATGAGCACCCACGCTCAGGGTTGGAATAACATGGTCGTGGATGCTCAGCGAGGGATTCTCCAGGGGTACTGGTACCCTCCTGGGGTAGTCTATTGTGTAATTCCGCTACCATATTGATGGGGGGGGGGGGGAATTGGGCCTCCAATTCCCCCCCCCCTTTACCTGTCAAGTTACCGTAAGACCCCTAACGGACATATAATAAAATAGCTGTTACCTGTCCGTTGCACTAGACGTAAATTAAGCCTTGCTAATAATTGTTATAAAAAGTATTCTTTACCTATTCTACGATATAATCGACTTATAATATGCCGAATTTCATTAGAATCCGTCAAATCGTTTTAGTGTGATTGAAGAACAAACATCCATACAAACATACTTTATATTTATCATACATAAGTTAGAAAATGAAAGCGTGTAGTGGCGGCTTAAGACAATCCATATCATCCCATGAGTGCCGTAAGAAGTGACAGAAGGAAATTGATCAAAATAATAAAAAAATGCGGTTGCCAACCCACCTGCCAAGCGTGACATTTATGACAAACATCATTAATCAATCAATAGCAGGCAATCTATAGGGAGGCTCTATGTTCAGAAAAGGACTTTGTAATGAATGAGTGAAGATATTCATTATCTTCACTCATTCAGTTACAGCCCTATGCTGAACGCCATATTAAATGTGAAGAAAGTATAGAAAATTTGTTTTGATTATGAAACGTTAATTTCAATCCTAAATTACCTTTTAGCTTGTAAAATACCTATTTAGGACTAGTTTCTAGATTTATATGGTTATTGCAAGAATAATATAGAACAGAGCATGAAAATAAAACATGGTTAAAAAAGGCCATCAATAATATCTATGCAAAAGACAGAAAAAAGATTTCTAATGGCTATTTTTAGTGTCTAGAAAGCCTCCAACAAGTCAATTTTTAAATTAAATCTTAAATTATTTAATAATATTTAATCATTACTAAAAATGACCTTATTACTGTGTAAAAAGGTTATATTTAAGACTTCTTGTGGACACTATACATTAAATAAGACACATTTAAGCAAATTATAGGTTAATATGTTATAATATTTCGGATAGTTAAAAGATTAAAGTAGTAGTTACGCTATGTACATGCGTCAATTGGAACGCTATAAAATTTTAAATAAACAGTAGGTATGAGCTAATAGACAAAATAAAATATGAAGAAGCGGTGTTCATGCCACCATACATACAGTACACGTCCTTCTGACCTCGCAGGCGATGAGGCGTGTTCCTTCTGGCGAGGGTCAGACAGATCACCACGAGACCGACGATGAAGACGACGATGGTCGCCAATATTGGTACCAAGACTTCAGGTTCCAGCCAGGCTCTGACCCAGGGCGGGAGTTCCTTGTCACCGTCGGCGTTGCCGGGCAGAGGAGCAATGGTGCCTACAACATGTGTTAGTTTGTACCTTTGTGGTGGTGGTGGTCCCGCGCGCCTCGCACCACGCACACGACAACGATCGCAATGATGATGACGAGTATAGCAGCGACCACTGGCACGATCAGATTGAGATGCGACAGGATTATCTTGATCGTCTGTTCCGTGGTAAGGTGGCCGTCGCTGACGTCGCGCGCGGGTGCGATCGTACCTGAAATGCAAGCCTCTATGAGTACGACAACATACATTTTCAAATAAAAGTTAAAAGGCGCTGCATTTCAGGTACTTTAAAATTGTTTAACTGTTTATCCTTATTATTTTACTTTAATACTTATTAAATAGTAAAAATATCGCTTTATGCATAAAGACAACTTTTTTAAAAGTGAAAAGTGATTACCAAACGTTTTACGGTACTAATAGACATATGAACAATTAAGTAATCATCATCATCATCATCATCATTACAGCCCTTCACAAGGCCACTGCTGAACATAGGCCAAGCGACCTTGAGCTTCCTCATACGGCCAGCAGTGAAGGACCACGTCTCAGTTCCGTAAGTCATCACTGGCAACACGCACTGGTTGTACAATTTCGTTTTAAGGTTTTGAGGTATGTCTGACGAGAAAATGTGTCGTAGCTTCCCGAACGCTGCCCAGCCGAGTTGAATCCGTTGATTGACCTCTCGGTCGAAGTTGGACTTACCTAGTCGGACTATTTGTCCCAGGTAAACATACTCGTCAACAACTTCGAGCTTAGTGCTCCCAACAACTACCGGCATAGGTGTGACATGGACATTAAACATGATCTTTGTTTTGTCCATGTTCATCTTAAGACCTATCCGTTGGGAGACACTATTGAGGTCATTGAGCATAGTGCTTAGGTCCTCCAGCGATTCTGCCATAAGGACTATATCGTCGGCAAATCGAAGGTGAGTGATGTGCTCGCCATTGATGTTAATACCGTATCCTTTCCAGTCCAGAAGCTTGAAAACGTCTTCCAATGCAGCGGTGAAGAGTTTCGGGGATATAACGTCACCCTGTCTTACACCTATCTGCAATTGGATAGGTTTCGTACTCTGGTTCTGTACTCGGATAGCCATCGTAGCCCATTAAGTAATCAGTGGCAATACATATTACGTTACATAATACTCATGACCGCATAATAATAAGTTTAAAGTTACTGCAGAAGTTCATCTCGATGTAAAGACATACGTTTGAATCATTTGAAAAGCATAACACTTGAATTATTTAAAAATAAGAAACATGTGATTGTAATGTTGTTTACAATTTACTACAGGATTTAGTAGTGTATTATATCTATTGTCAACTAAATTTTATGCAGAATGTAATTGTTATTAGTAAAGACAAAAACCGGCTGATTAGCTATAAGCTATATTTTGCGAGTTCCGTGTAGGTAAGTGCCGACGCTTCGCATTTAAAAACAATTTAAAAAAAAGTATTTGCGCATATTATGCATACAACCGAAAAACATATTTCTTCTGGGGTTAGTAACACTCTTTATTATTTATTATATTTGGTGTAAAATAAATTTTAAAGTTCTTTGAAAAAAATAAATTGTTACGCACCTCCAGTCATAGTGAGAGTAGCAAATTCATATTCGGCGACATTAAATCCAGCGTTGTTGTGTGCGGTTATTCTCAAAACGTACCAAGTGGCAGGTTCCAGGTCTAGAAGTGCATTATATTAATTTAGAAAAATAATTATAACATAATAAAGTTTATGATTATTTTTGGGGATCAAAACTAACTTACCAAGAACAACGAAATTTCCACCAGGCTTTACAGCATTTGAGATTTGATTCCATTCAGCGGCGCCCCTGTTAATATTATATCTATTTATTTACATGTATGAACAATTTATGTGTGCAGAATCAGTTGAGGGAACACGAGAATACAAAAAGCTTGTACAAATTATTTTTAACATCTCAAGCAAAACCTATTATTGACATGTACTTAATAGTTGTAATTTATATTTAATTTTTGTGATTTGGATAAACACTTGTACTACTTTCATAATATTTATTTTAAATTATTATCATACTAAAACCGACCGGTTTCATCTCACGGTTTTTTTAGGTACATCCTTTAACCACAAAAATAAAGCTGGAGTTTCACCAAATGGCAACCATCGCACATTTATCCTTAATTTTGAATCAAAATCCGATGCATTGTCACCCCTGAATGCTTAAAAGGAACGCCGCGTTACCAGTAAAAAGGTTTGTAGTTATGAAACCCACTAGCATGTGCTGCTATTTTATGCTACGCTGTCATTGTAAAGTTGACAATGTAATTTACAACAAATGTGAAAATGCGAAACCATACATCAGTTTGATATGGTATCCATGCTTTTTGGTGCATATTCACGGCAAAATGATATACTATGATCATTAAATTTTCTTGCTTTTGTTTTCATAATTGTCCGATATATGCTATGTCTATTAAAATTATAAGCAATAAAAGTGATCAACGTTTGATGTTATATGCATATCGTTGTCCTTATTTCGCTTGATTGACTTAGTACGACACTAGAATAACTATGAACACAAATTGCGTGCGGACCGGTCGGAGTCCTTGTAGGAGTAGTAAGTAATTAAAATGGTTTATTTGTGTGGTGTCTGGGTTGTGCTAATATACTATGTGGATGCATTGAACTAATATGTATTACGTACTCGAACACACCGCGAACAAAATTTGTGCGCCAGTGCAAGGTGCTTGGCAGGAGGCACAGTGTAACTTTTTATGACATAGACTTAGTAAGTCACTTATTTAGAAAGTCGCTTTCCGCCGTCTGTACGCTTAGATCGTTTAAATTACGCAACGGAGTTTCGGTTTTCATCAATAGATAGAATGATTCAAGAGGAAGGTTTATAATATGTATAATTATACATAAAATGTTTTTAATTTCTTTTGCAAAATGGTTTGATCGAT
Organism: Parnassius glacialis; assembly: GCA_033319125.1. Lineage (NCBI taxonomy): Eukaryota > Metazoa > Arthropoda > Insecta > Lepidoptera > Papilionidae > Parnassius > Parnassius glacialis. The sequence continues at coordinate 27,732,100 of JAVANC010000010.1, read as the reverse complement.
TTTGAGATTTTTGTGGGGTACTTATGGGGTCACCTGGATGGTTCATAGCTAGTTGGACCCTGTAGGTGGCGCTGTTGTCGAGATCAGAAATTTAGAATCTAAAATTTTAAGCACAATTGAAATCTATTGCCACCGACATGATGGATGAGTACGGTCGAAAGAAATGTTCTATCTACTAAAAATGTTCTTCTACTTTTGGTTTAGATATTTTAGAGTCCGAGTCTCTTTTAGTACGTAGTACATGCATATAAGTTCAATGTGTAGGAGTATATAAGTGTGAAACATTGTGTGTTGGTAGCGATGAGTGGTGAGAGAGCGGTGTGGGGTGTGGTGTGTGGGATGTGTGCGTACTGACTTCTTCTTGTTCTCGACGACGAAGTGGCTCATGGGGCAGCCGCCGTCGAGCCACTGCTTGAGGTGCAGCGTGACGGAGGAGCTGCCCACCTCGATGAAGTCGGCGGCGCGCGGCACCGGCGGCTTCGAGCCGCGCGTGCGCGCGATCACCACGTCCGACGCCTCGCCCGTGCCGATGCTGCACCAACCGAACAACGCTCACTCTCACTCACTCACACAGCGACATACTCCAAAATGTTTTATACAATCAGTCATCATATATAGTGGCGGCATAAAAATATCCACCTACCACATACCGTCCCGTAGGTATCGTAAGAGGCGACAGAGACAGACGTTTGCAGGGCATCTTCCTTATAACAGCTGAATAAAAATAACAAACTGCGGTTGCCAATTCGCTTGCCAAACATGGCAACTATGTCTGCAAAGTCTGCGCATAACTACTGTCTATGTACACAGTAGCTTCTATAGGCTGATGAATGCATAACGTTATTTTGCAGAAATTCATTATATCAATCTACGTGTGCCAAACCACCGAAGTTGTATGCGTTACCAAAAATACACAAGCCCAATGCTCCGCTACGTCCCATAGTGAGCTAAATCGATTCACCAACTCACAGATTAGCTCAACACTTAGCGAAAATACTTTCACCGCTCATCTGGCAAACAATGAATCTGTGGTCACTTTTGATGTGCATTTACTATTCAGATATTACACATACCTGTTGAAAACCCCATCTCAATTGTAACTAGAAGGCTAGACCCTCTGCAAGATGCAGAAGTATACAAACTTGATTGTGAATGTGGTCTCTCTTATAGGAAAAACTAAAAGATCAATAAAAACCCGCACACATAGCTGATGTAAAGAATAAACACTTCGGAAAGTCTACAATCTGTGAACATGGACAGGATCACCCCCGTCACTACATTAGATTTGATAGACCACAAATCTTCGCTAAAGAGCACCGATTCCTTTCAAGCATGAATCGCGAGGCTATTTAAATCAAAAAAACATCCTAATTTCAATAAAGAAGATGATTGGGTGCTACCATCTGCTTGGAACCCTATAATTAGATATTAAAATTAAATCCCAACCCAAGTAGATTCATAAGTATAAGTTCATACTGCGTAGATCGGAACAAAAATTAATAATTTTAATCTAGAGGTAGTCGTGGTAACTATGACATTGGGAAACACGTCAAACACCTCAGCCCCCCGTGATCGTGGTGCTGTAAAGTGCTCGAAACATTGGGGAATATAAAATAAGTTAATATACGCGATAAAATCCGTGAAAACTATTTTTATTCAAATATAAATCTATCTATACCATATATACAAAAATAAAATGTCTCTCTGTTATGCTTGTTTATTTTTTCTGAAACTTCACAAACAGATCGAGAGCAATAACAAGAGCTATCTAGGCTATATTTTATGCAAAAAAAAAACATGCAGGACTTTATTGTGAAATCCAAAATTTTTTTCTTTAACACCATTTTACAACTAAACTACGAGTGTTAAAGGATTTATATCGATAATATATATTTGATATAAAATTAATACATTTTCTAAATACAAAAAAAGTTTAACGTGCTTTTTTTATTTTAGTATTTTTTTATTTTTTTTATTTTAATTGATAGATAGAAAATTCTTTATTGCACACAAACAAAAAAGATTTGCTACAAAGGAGAACCTAAGGCCGAAAAGGCATTCTCTGGCAGTTAATTTAATTGAACTACTTGCCCAAAGACCACTATTATAGAACCGCAAGTTTTTTCGTAGTTTTACTCGAACGAAGTTGCGGGTAAAAACCTAGTTATAAAAAAGAAATGCGACTTTACTTTGTGGAAAATTGTAACACTTACCCGTTGTAAGCGGTTACGTAGAGCTGGTATCTAGATCCGCAGAATAAGTTCTCCAAAGTGTACGTGTCGGTGTTGCTTGGAATCTGTAGGAACAAAATTCATAATATTATTATACCTATAGTTAAGTTTCGGGACCGGTGTTGACGTTTTTTAAAAACTACAACCTAACCGAAACCTAATACCGAAAGCAGGAAAATTTGGACAATAAAAAATCAGGGCTATTTGGGATCCACAGGTTGTTATGAAGTTACGACGATTTCCAGGCTGTATAACTAACACCAACAATGTGACTTATAAATAACAATGTTTATCTGGGGGCACGGCAGTGCCCCCGCCAAGTCGAGCAAAAAAGCGGCACGGCCGTACCATCCTTTTCTCGAAGCAGTTTAGGCAATTTCTGAAACCCTATAACTTCGTTATGGATAAAACTAGAAGCCTGAATTTTTACTATCCAAGTAGGCATTGTATAGACTCGGTATATTTCAAATTTCATTAAATTTGAACCAGTAGTTTAAGAATTATAACTAGTCAAAATTTCTTAATTTTGTCACTCACTGACTGACCGATCATCAAAACTGTGAGGCACTTTTAGTTTTAGGCAATCGCATGAAAACATAATATATCTCACAAGTAATACATATTATATTAAATTAGATTGTTTAGTGCGATTGCCAAGTCAATCTATGTATCAATCTATGGACTGAATAAATTAACCGACTTGGTATTACGTGGATCTCACAACTTTTTACGGTAGAAGAAATGAGTTGCGAGACTTGGCTTTTTTTACAAATTATGTTTTTGATGGATGGCATTTAATTTTGCAAAATAAAGCATTATAACATTTTTTTGTTATTGTTTCACAACGCGCTATACAATCTAGTTCACATACAATACAATACTACTATAAATATACAATACAATTAAATAGTGACGATCCGTTAAATTAGTACTCATTTCTCATTTAAACAAAATATCTACTTGATTTTCTTTAATATAAATGAATTACCTAATATTGACCAAATGTTGTAATTTGTTAAAGTATAAAAAATGCCGTGGTAGCTTAGGAGCTAAGTGCTCGCCTTAAGTTTCACTGTAGGTAAATGTACGCGACCAACCCAGGTTTCATCTACGCCGTTACCAATGAAATTATTAACTGCAATATTAGTGCTGATTCTCTACGTACTCGGCGGTGGAGGTTTCCTAACGATGATTTTATTCCCCGTCGCTGTGTTTACGAGGGTGGATTGAAAAGTACTCGGCCTAACACAGATCCATTCAATTCTAAAAATCAAATCTACCCACATTATTTAGTTCAGTTCAGACTAGTTCATTGTGTGAAGTTCGAAACGTGTGCGATAATTAGTTGTGATTTTATAAATTTATTAACAAAGTAATCGGACATAATTTCCGCGAATGGAGCAAATCGAGCAGCGTGCCGTCATTAAGTACCTCCATAAGAAGGGGCTATCATCAAAAGCCATCCATGATGGCTTTTGATGATGATTTAACAGTGGTAGAGCCACGCGGCAGCTTTTGCCGTCGCACGGATGGGCCGGCTCGAACCGGGGTGGTACCACGACCTCACAGAATACCAGCGTGAAGTAGAGGTTTACCTCTGCGTTTCGCTTGGTGAGTGCAGGTGGCCGGAGGCCCTTTTTACTGGAAATGAGGCATTCTATCCTAGTCCTCACGGGTGACAACGCATCTACATTTTGATTTGTAATAGAAGATAGATGTAGATGTCTATGGGCCGCAGCAGCCACTTACCATCAGGTGGACTGTGTGCTCGTTTGTCACCCTTATCCTATAAAAAAAAAAAAAAAAAAAAAACATGGTCAGTACATTAGGCGATTGTGCTCTGTCATATTCATCCGTCAAAAAATGGATAGCAGAATTTAAGCGTGGTAGAGAGAGTGTGAAAGATGAACCCCGCTCTGGAAGGCCTTCCACGTCAACTACTGACGAAAATATTAAAAAAGTACTTGATTTAATAATGGGAGACCGCAGATTAAATATTAGAGAGATAGCCGAGATTATAGGCATCTCTTATGAACGAACTCAAAACATCATTGTCAACGAGTTGGGTTTCCACAAGGTGTCTGCGAGGTGGGTTCCGCGACTGCTTTCAGTTGAACAAAAAAGGACGCGATTGACTATTTCACGCGACTGTTTGGAGTTATTTGAAGCCGATGCAGATGATTTTTTGAATCGTTTTGTTACTATAGACGAAATATGGGTTCATTACTGTACACCGGAAACAAAACAACAATCAAAACAGTGGAGAAGACCTGGTTCACCACCCCCTAAAAAGGCTAAGTCGATTTTGTCGGCAAATAAGGTGATGGCTTCAGTATTCTGGGACTCGAAAGGTGTGATTATGATTGATTATCTTGAAAGGGGTCAGACTATAAACTCTGATTACTACTGCACCTTACTACGTCGTTTACGAGAGGAAATAAAAGAAAAACGTCGAGGAATGCTCAGAAGAAAAGTCCTGTTTCATCAAGATAACGCCCGTGTTCACACGTCAGTACAGTCAATGGCTGAAATTCACAACTGTGGCTTTGAACTGTTACCATCATCATCATTTTTCATTACAGCCCTTCACAAGTCCACTGCTGAATATAGGCCTCCCCCAAAGAATGCCACAAAGCACGGTCCTGAGCCATCTGCATCCATCGACTTCCTGCATGTCTTACCAGGTCGTCACTCCATCTCGTGGGAGGATGCCCTACACTTCGCCTGCCGGTACGAGGCTGCCACTCGAGAACCTTTCTTCCCCATCGGTTGTCGGTTCTTCGAGCTATATGGCCGGCCCATTGCCATTTCAGCTTACTAATCCGTTGGGCTACGTCGGTTACTTTGGTTCTACTGCGGATATCCTCATTCCTAAGTTTATCACGCAGAGAAACTCCGAGCATAGCCCTCTCCATAGCTCGCTGAGCGACCTTGAGCTTCCTCATACGGCCAGCAGTGAAGGACCACGTCTCAGTTCCGTAAGTCATCACTGGCAACACGCACTGGTTGTACAATTTCGTTTTAAGGTTTTGAGGTATGTCTGACGAGAAGATGTGTCGTAGCTTCCCGAACGCTGCCCAGCCGACTTGAATCCGTCGATTGACATCTCGGTCGAAGTTGGACTTACCTAGTCGGACTATTTGTCCCAGGTAAACATACTCGTCAACAACTTCGAGCTTAGTGCTCCCAACAACTACCGGCATAGGTGTGACATGGACATTAAACATAATCTTTGTTTTGTCCATGTTCATCTTAAGACCTATCCGTTGGGAGACACTATTGAGGTCATTGAGCATAGTGCTTAGGTCCTCCAGCGATTCTGCCATAAGGACTATATCGTCGGCAAATCGAAGGTGAGTGATGTACTCGCCATTGATGTTAATACCGTATCCTTTCCAGTCCAGAAGCTTGAAAACGTCTTCCAATGCAGCGGTGAAGAGTTTCGGGGATATAACGTCACCCTGTCTTACACCTCTCTGCAATTGGATAGGTTTCGTACTCTGGTTCTGTACTCGGATAGCCATCGTAGCTCTACTGTACAAACACTTCAGCACTTCGATATACCGACAGTCAACTTGGCACCGCTGAAGGGACTGCAGCACCGCCCAAATTTCGACGGAATCAAAGGCTTTCTCATAGTCCACATACGCCAGACATAGTGGCAAATTGTACTCTTCGGACTTCTGTACAATTTGCCGAAGGGTATGTATGTGGTCTATGGTGCTAAAGCCCTTTCGGAAACCGGCTTGTTCGGGAGGCTGGAAGTCGTCAAGTCTGCGCGCGAGACGATTCGTAATGACTCTCGAAAACAGCACGTAGACGCGGCTCAGAAGGGAAATCGGTCTGTAGTTCTTCAAGAGAGCGTTGTCACCTTTCTTGAAGAACAAGACCACCGCACTTCTGCTCCACGCCTCCGGTGTAATGCCACCATGGAGGACGGAATTAAAGAGCTTCTGAAGGACTTCAAGTACCGGTCTTCCACCCGCTTTCAGAAGCTCCGCTGTAATTCCATCCTCGCCTGGGGCCTTGCCGTTTTTAAGACGCTGGAGAGCCATTCTAATCTCGCTCAGACTGACGTCCGGGATATCTTCGGAATAGTGTCGGACAAGACTCGCTCTTGGATCGTTACTCACACTTGCGTGTGGCTCCAACGATGACGTGTACAGCTGCCCATAGAACCTCTCAATCTCACTCAAAATCTCAGGTGCCCCGGAAACGATGCTGCCACATTCGGTCTTCAGCTTTGACAGTTGGCTCTTTCTGGCAGACAGATCTCTGGCAAAGACCTTGGAGCCTTGGTTCCGCTCGATCGCTTCTTCAATACGAGCTGTATTGAAGTTGCGTAAGTCCCGCCGCATGCATTTGGAGATCTGTCTGTTCAGTTGCCTGTATGCTGTCAAATCTGTTGAAGAATGTAACTTCATCTCCCGTCTAACAGCCATGAGATTAAGAGTGTGATCGGAGAGTTTTTGTGTTCTTCTGCGGCGGGTTTTGTAGAACTTAGCTCCGACCGCATGGACAGTTTTCACGAGTTTGTCATTCATATCGTCCACTTCATTGTAGTCTTCTAGGCACTGAAAACGGTTTTGTAACTCGAGTTGAAAGGTTTCGGGACTCTGGATTAGAGCACGAGGGGGACGGAGCGTTGACTTCATCAGACGAAACCTCTCCAACTTAACATTTAGGTTCAGTGTGCCTCTCACCATTCGGTGATCGCTACCGGTTTTCACCCTGGCGATCACTGAGACATTACTGAACAGTTGTCGTCTGGTCGTCATAATGAAGTCAATCTCATTTTTTGTCGAACCGTCGGGGCTCGACCAGGTCCACTTCCTGTGGGGCCGCTTCTTGAAGAAAGAGTTCATCATAAAGAGTCCCTCTTTCTCCATGAAGTCGGCCAGCTGCTGGCCCCTTGGGTTCCGTTGCCCTATTCCAAATTTCCCTACTTTCAGCTCACCGTTCTCTCTTGTGCCTAGTTTTGCATTGAAGTCTCCCATTAACACCGTATATTGGGTTTTGGAGGAATGCATGGCTCTAGAGATATCCTCATACATTTCCTCCACCTCTTCGTCGGGGTGTGCCGAGGTCGGTGCGTAAACTTGTATGACCTTCAGCGAATACCGTTTGGTGATTCTGAGTATAAGGTACGCAACCCTCGTCGACACACTCCCGATCTTTACAACGTTGTTAACGAGAGACTTGTGGACGATAAATCCGACACCTCCTTGGGACAGATGGTCGCCCTCCCGGTGATAGAGCAAGTTGCCGGATTCGAGGATTACCGTGTCCTCCCCCTCTCTTCGGACTTCGGATAATCCCATAATATGCCAGCGCAACTTGTCTATCTCTTCTTCCAGCTCCACGATCTTCTCGTCAGTCCTCAGGGTGCGTGCGTTGTACGTTGCCAGGTCGAGTCGTCTAAGGTGGCAACCGAACCTCCACCGGAGATTCTTAGCACCCCCTGCCCCGCCGTTAACATGGTCGCCACCGTAGCCAGGAATAGCGGGGCCGCCGGGGACTGGGGGCCGTCTCTTCGTAACTCTCATCATGGGGGGTATATTGCCATAGTTGCCACGCTTGGCGAGCGGATTGGCAACCGCAGTTTTTTTATTGTATTTTTGCCGTTAACCAGGAAGATGCTGCTGCCCATCTCCTGCCTGTTTCTCTTTGTCGCCTTTTACGACACCCACGGGAGGATATGGGGTAGTGGATATTCTTGATTGCCACTACACGGCAACTGAACTGTTACCGCATCCGCCGTATTCACCTGATCTGGCACCATCAGACTTCTTTCTGTTCCCTAACCTAAAAAAGCACTTAGGAGATCAAAGATTTTCGACAAACGACGAGGTCAAAGCAGTTGTAGACGCATATTTTGACTCTAAGGAAGAATCTTTTTTTTTCAACGGTCTAAATGCTTGGAAGGGGAGGTGGCAAAAGTGTATTGAACTTGATGGTGATTATGTAGAAAAATAAAAATATAACTGATTTAGTATGTGTTTATTTTCTTGGTTAGGCCGAGTACTTTTCAATCCACCCTCGTATGTCGGTGACGATGTATGACAAACACTGAAGCACTGAGGCAACGCGACAGACTAACTGCTCCAAAATGCTGTCAAAAATGAAGGAAGGCTTGTGCCCGGTAGTGGAACTTTTATAGACTTTAACTTTATACAAAAAAAAAATCAATAAAATAATGTATCCTCATAAAGTATTTTTATTTACGTTTGAGCAGTGGACGGGATTGTTACCTGCACAGTTTCCCAATCGCCGAACTCTTGCTTGTAGTGAATGGTATATCCGGCGGCCGGTGATTGGTCAACATCTAACGAAGGCTTCAACCGCAGCGTTAGCGACGACACGGACGACGATGCGATGCTTAGCTGAGGTGGAAATGGAGGCGCTGCAAACACAAGATAATTAATATTAGCGGAAATACTTGAGGATATATCTTTACATAGTTAATTATTCGCAGCAATAAAAATATACATAGTATAGTCAGATAATCTTTGTGATGTTTCGGTATAATGTCTTTATTTAATACCGGCTAAAAATAAATGTCAATAAATAAAACATAAAATAACCTTTACGAGTATATATTTTTGTTAAAACGGTAAATAATAATATAATAATAAAAACGCTGACTACCCCGTACTTGCAAATTTTTTAAAGCCTTCAAAAGGACAATATCCTGCGGTAGATTTAGGGACTCAATTAGAAAAAACTCGTGTTTAAATAGATGTTATTATTTATAGAAAATGTAAACAATATTATTTATTCATGGTTTTTCATGAAAATTATCTTGATGTTACATTTATTTACTAAGTTTATTTTCCAAAAAGTCAAGAAGTCTATCGCTACCTAGCGATAAATAATAAATTGTAGAGCATAATGCATAATTCTAATATTTTTATAAATCTCCTGCCGCCGTTCCACTGTGGTTTTTTTCCACTAAAAATTACTTTTAATAATTATTATTAGAGCCCTCGGGCAGCTGGCGCACGCGCTCGCCCGCCTCCAGCAGCTGCCCCTTCACCTGGAGCCAGCCGCCAGCCGCCAGCCCGCCACAACCCTCACATATACTGACCGAGTACGGAGAGCGTGTGCATGACGGAGTCGGTGCCGAAGGGGTTGTCGACGTGGCATGAGTACTCGCCCGCGTCCTCGCGCGCCACGCCCGCGATCTGCAGCGAGCCCTCGGGCAGCTGGCGCACGCGCTCGCCCGCCTCCAGCAGCTGCCCCTTCACCTGGCGCCAGCCGCCAGCCGCCAGCCGCCAGCCCGCCGCAACCCTTACATATACTGACCGAGCACGGAGAGCGTGTGCGTGACGGAGTCGGTGCCGAAGGGGTTGTCGACGTGGCACGAGTACTCGCCCGCGTCCTCGCGCGCCACGCCCGCGATCTGCAGCGAGCCCTCGGGCAGCTGGCGCACGCGCTCGCCCGCCTCCAGCAGCTGCCCCTTCACCTGCCGCCAGCCAGCCACAGCCCTTATATATATATATTTTTTTTTGTATGCTAACTCACTACCGCCGCCCATCAACAACCGCATCACCACGGGAATAGCAAATGCGTTGCCGCCCTTTAAATTCCATACTATGCCCAGCCCGCACTCACTCACGCTTACAAACTACCATAACACGCTACAAATGGTAACGAAAGAAATTCTATCACTTACCTCTGTACACACACCAAAATCGATGACATTAAATTGACACAAGACGGTTTTAGTCTTATGGTTTTTTTATAGAATAAAAATGACAAACGAGCACACAATTCACCCGATGGTAAGGGGATGCTGAGGCCTATATACATCTACATTTATCCTCAATAAATAATCAAAATGTAGATGCGTTGTCAACCGTGAGGACTAAGTTGGAATGCCTCTTTTCCAGTAAAAAGGGTATCCGGTTCTCTACACTCACCATACGAAACACAGCTATGTAAAGCTGCTATTTTACGTTGGTATTTTGTAAGAGCGTGGACCTTCCTAATCGAGCCGATCCATTCGTGCCACAACTATACTTCTAATATAGCTGCAGCATGGCTCTACCACGTATAATAACATAAAACATAAAATAGACCTCAAATATAACAATAATAGACGACTAAAGATAGCACGCGCGCCACGTTGTTGCGGTGGCGCGCCAACCCGATGGCGGCGATGTCACCATATTCCAACAAAACGACGCTATTAGTATTAGGTCTATTTTTCGTTTCTTTGATTATCCGCCACAGCCACACACCCTCGCCACGTCTCATAAACACACTGGAAATTAGGCATGTCGATCTGAAATCGAATAATCGATTATTTAGAGTAATATAATTGATTTTTCAGATTCATTTCGAACATTACATGGATTCAGTGAATCGATCCAAAAACCTCTCGAATCGGACTGATTCAAGAACAACTAGTGATATTTCAAATAATTCAAGAAATAATTTTGCATCGTCGGAACATCTGCTCCTTGTAAAACGATTTTTTAATCAGTTGCTCAAAAAGTGGCATATTGCAGGGACGTATAGCGTTCGGGATGTGGGCTATTACATACTCAAGCTTTTTCTTTACCTTTTCCGAACTCGTGCGTTCTCTTTCCCAACTGTCAAAATAATGTCTATTATAAATAAAAAAAACCAACCGCGAAGTTTTTATTAAAAAAGTTTTTATGATTCATGCAAATATTTCTAAAAAGAAGGTACTAATTTGTTTCATTATCAGATTTAATGATTTGATTCAATGAGTTAGGTTAGGTTTTTCATTCATTTCATCTCATTAAATTTCATTTTCATTTCATATCAATAAAAAAATTCTACTGAAGACATGGCTGTATGGGCATAGTTTCCTTTGCCTACCCAGAATGGGTGAAGAAAACAAAAAAAATCTCTGCTTATATTCTTTTACGGTTGGCGCCATTTTCCAAAAATCTTCTTTATTAAATTGCTTCATTTTTCGCAACTGTATTAAAAATAGTTGTTCAGTACACGTGCGGAACCGTCATTACAACTTGTTCCGACTGTCGACCCTCACCTTCGGCTGCGCCTCGGCTCGGGTAGACATTTGTCGGAACTCTTTGCAATGACAGGCTTTCCGCACTCGTAATGAAATATACTATTTTTTCCTGTTTCGGGAAATATTGCTACTTTCGAAAGGAGTCGTTTTAATCCCGTGCGATTAGACTAATTAATTGTTTAAAAGTTTTATTTAACTTTGATAAAATTTTATAAACTTAAAATTTGATTAATTTAATGACTGACTGACTTAGGCTAGTCTAGAGATTTAGACTGCGTCGTTGGTCTAGTGTCTGCTGAGCAAGAGCACCTGGGTTCGATCCCCGGGTCAACCAAAGTTTTATTGGTTTTTCCAACTTGAAATTCCCAGTACGTAGTCTGCTCGATGCTGCAATAGACTCTACCCCTATTACATGGGCCAGATAACATAATTGGTGACAAGTCGGAGTACTACACACCTCTGTCTACTCCTTCGGGGAAATACAGATGTGATTGTGATTAAGTTAATTAAATTTAATGATATTTATATTCAGTTATTACGTAAAGACCGTACCGTAAGATTTACGGTAAATTATCATCAATAATGTTCTGCGTCTTCATCAGGCATATTAGAAAATGTCGCGATTAATTGAAAATTGATTTTTTTTAATGCTCGATTTAATCCAGAACTGATTCTAGTGTGTTCGATTTGAATCGAATTGGAGATCGATTATTGAAGTGAAAACTTCTTTAGCGGCGTTGTGCACTTTTTTTGTAATAGGTAAAAAATGTTAAACTCGCGTCAGGTCACGTGTCCTGATCGAAAATTCGTAAGACGGACGGAGAGTAGACAGCCGGCGCGGCGTAGGAGAGGAAGTAAGTTAGGTTTAATTAATTTTCATTTATTAATTAATATAATTTTATTATTAAGATTAGGTTTCGATCGAGTCTACTGTACTGCTTGACGAAATTATTAATATAGATACATATGTACTTACACATTATAGATGTAATATTTGTAATATGTTTATACTTTATAGCATTAACTTATATTTTCATAACATCACATCATATATATATATATATATATATATATATATATATATATATATATATATATATATATATATCCTTTTACTAAAATAAAAGAAGCCTAAGTTACTCCTTATGATATCAGCTATCTGCTAGTGAAAGTCCTATCAAAATCGGTCCATCCGTTTCGGAGATTAGCCGGAACAAACAGACAGACACACAAAAATTTTAAAAATTGTGTTTTTGTTATTAGTACCGTATATACTTCCATATGCATTTAGTAAAAAGCTGTTATTTTGACATTACAAACAGACACTACAATTTTATTTATTTGTATAGATTTTATTCATATGCTACAAGATTTTTCTGGTTACCTTCCACACAATATTAGGAGCGGGGACACCGACAGCGAGACAGGGCAGTTTCACGTCTTCCTTATAAGTGGCAGTGAACGATTCGTCAAAGGAAGCAATCTTGGCGGGAACTGCAATTGCACATTTCAACAAAAAATAAAGTAACTTTTTATAAGTACAGAAAGTGTTAAGTGTCAACATTTACTCTTCATGGTTTTTAGGCATAATAATGCATTGTTTAAAAATGATTATATTGTTAAAAGAATATCTGGGCTGCAAGAAATATAATAAACAGTTTTCTAACGATCTATTGCTGTCGCACTGTGGTCGTGCAACCGCTTCGTGTAGAGGCGAAACACGTGTCGTATTATCGACGATGGTGTCTTTCCTAGTATAGTGGTGTTGGGAGTAGTGGTGCTGGGATTATAGTTCGGCCGTTCAGAGAATGCGTTCCTGACACGTCGCGATTGAACTGACGACGTAACTTTGTAATGGCGTTGCAGTTACGATAAAAATATTTTTGCTGGTTGTTTACCGTTTTAACAATTGATGAGCATTAAAACAACATTTTTATATCAATAATCAATGAATGTTATAATTTTGTGCCAAACTGAGTGTCAAATAACTTGGTAAACAATATTTTTCTAAATGTATACTGCGCTATTACAAGGTTATGTCAGCGCTTTATATTTGTAGTGCTGTGCTAACAATAACAGGCAATAACAGTATCGTAATCTGTTCTTAAAAAATAATACGTTTTGTTTTTCTTTTTAAGAATTTGAAACTAATCATATAAAAAAGTTATCTTATACTCCATAAGATAACTTTTATTAAATATAAAAATAAAACTACGACCAAACCGAACGCGCGAAAGAAAGTATCATTTTTATATTTAGGTTGAAAATGGTAAGCCCAAGTGACGTTATGGGCCGCCATTTTGTGACGCTAAAACAGTCGTCTGTTGTCGTTTCGTGCGCATAGACCACGTTCTTCAAGTGTTTTCGATCTGTTTTTATTTGATTACCCGGCTTTCGTTTAATGGACTGTTTCTGCTTTTCAAACTGACTTCGATTGTGTTTTGTATTGCGTTCTTTTTACTTTTGGTGCATAATAATGTCTAAACGTGGACAAACATTGAAAAGTGGAGCCCGTGAGTTAATCATCAAGCTGCAAGATTACTTTGAGCGGGAGCGGCAAAATGGCGGACCCCTGTTACCTGTCGAACAAGTACAAGAACGCGTCTCTCAGGCACTTGGAGTTAGCAAACGAACCATAACAAATATTAATAAAGAAAAGTTCGGCTCTACTGGCACGGAAGATAATATTTTACGTACTCCGAAGAAGAAACGTAGAACTAAACCCGTGACAGATATTGACACCTTTGACGCCGATGCAATCAGATATCATATATATGGTTTCTATTCCAGAAATGAATATCTCAACAGGAAGAAGCTTTTGGCATCGTTAAGAGAAGCTGGACTGTTTAGCGGGGGTAAAACTGCTTTAACCAAATTCTTAAAATATATTGGTTTGTCGTATAAAAGAACAGATAAAAGAAAATTTTATTAGAACGATACGACATAATTTTAAAACGGATAAGTTTTTTGAGAAAAGCAAAAAATATTGATAACTGGGATAATGTCGTGTTCATTGACGAGACATGGCTAAACGCCAATCACACGGTTTCCCGTTCTTGGACGGATGATACACAAGCGTCGACGTCGAAAGTACGAATGGGTAAGGGGGCCCGTCTGATAATATGCCACGCAGGTTCTGCAAAATACGGCTTTGTGGAGAACGCGTTACTGGCATTTCAATCAAAAACCACAAATGACTACCACGAGGAAATGAATGCCACTACATTTAAAGAGTGGTTCCAGAACGTGCTTTTGCCCAGCCTACCAGAGCCTTCTGTAATATTCATGGATAATGCCGCCTATCACTCGGTTCAAATACAGAAACCACTTACCCAAGCTAATAAAAAAGAAGAAATGGTGGCTTGGTTACAAGCAAAAGGCATTGACGCAAATATGCAGATGCTAAAACCAGAGCTAATTAAATTAGTTAAAGAAAATAAAGCGGCAAATGTGCGATACGAAATCGATGAACTGCCTCTGGAGTACGGTCATCGCGTTCTAAGAATTTCACCGTATCATTGCCAATATAACGCGATTGAGCTAATCTGGGCTCAAATGAAAGGTTACGCCGCCCGCCACAATACTTCCCCGCCATTCAGCACGAAAAAGATGATGACCCTATTAAAAGAAGCCTGCGGGGAAGTCACAAGAGATGACTGGGCAAGATAATAATATAATTATACATGTAGGCGAAGATGATGATGAAGACACCACCTCCTCAAGCGAATCGGAGTCTGATTAATATTCTGTACGCACATTCAATTCAATGTACTTTATTGCATAGAAATACAGATTGTAACTTTGTAACAAAGAATAAATAAAACAATTTTATTATATTAATATTACCTTTTTTGGTTTCCACTTAAATTACTAAAATATAAATTTTAAATGATTCCGCCAATTTAAAACGAAAATAATCTTAAAAATAACGCGGTGGTTCATTTTGGAGGAACGGTAACGAACTCAGTGTTATGTTGTGCCCATCACTAGTCGTGACTAACTGATAGGTGTCAGGAACGCATTCTCTGAACGGCCGAACTATAGTGTTGATGGGGAGAGTGCACACAATTGAGGGAGGGCGCGAGGTGCTCTTCAATCTAGGTAAGACATATAATATTATTTATTACGCGGATAGTAGCAAATTAATTTTTAACAACCTTAACTAGCGACATTATCTAGGGAGAAAACAAAGAAATAAGTTTGTATGGGACTAACGTAACGCCGCCAGGATATCCTTTTAAAAAGATTTTGAATACATACGTACATATAGAAGAATACATAATTTTCTTATTCCCAGGGTAATAAAGAGATAATAAAGCTAATTTTAACACCATTGTTGTAAAATTAGCTTGCAACATTTTTTTTAAATAGTATTTAAAATGACGTAATAATTTAGATCGTAGCTTCATATAATTTTTAGCATCAAAATCCTTTACAAATGCAATGAATTCCATTTGAATTGCGAAAATACTTAAATATTACAATCTTCAAATAAATTTATTTAATTTAATATCGATTATTTTTAACTATGTTAATTATTTTGCTCACCTTTGTCATTGGGACTGCAAGAGGCAGTAGCTGAGGGTTGTCCTTCGCCGATAATGGTAGAAGCCGTGACCCAAAAGTCGTAGCGGCCAGGTTTTAGTTCAGTCGCCGAGTAGCTTGTTTGGGAAGCGGGTACCTGGTTAAAAAAATTTTGCTTATCACGTTATTATAACTGAATTTAAAAAAACTCCGACCACGACTTTGCACTGAAACTAAAATTTGTGTAAAGTAAGCCTTTGAAATGTTGTAAATGATAGTCATTCCTAATGATATATCAGTGGTAATCTATGAAAATTACTCAAAAAGTAAAAAAAAAATAAGTATTAGCGAATATACAGCCTACATGTAGGCCTCTTCTAATCCTCGAGTTCGGCCACTACCAGACTTGCGGTTAACAGACTTCACACTCCGTCACTCTGGACTGTATAATGATTTTAATGCACTGGATAAATGGCGTCATCTGGATAATATATTTAATATACTTTATCCGCCTTATTTTTTTATTTATTTATAAGGTACACCAACAGCAAAACACATCAAACATTAACAACAACACGATAACAAAAGTATATGGTTAAATATGTTTGCCAATTACAGGTATACACAACATTTACCGCAATGTGTAGCTTATTATATTATAATGGTACTTATTACAAAATAACTTCATTAAGAAAAAACTGACTAAGGAATGAGTGTGTGCTGAGAGGGTGAAAAGAAATTAGTCAATTTTTTTAAAGCATCGGGCAGAGTCGTTGAAAATGTCAATGTCCGGTACCTTGGTCATAATTTCATTGTATGTGTTACATATTCTGGCTAGGGGATAATGCGCGCCTAAATTTGTTTTGTGGCTAGGTATGCTAAATAATTTGCGAATTGGATATCGGGGATATCTGTACGGGATAATTAATTTGATGCGATCGAGGAGATGCGTACTTTTAATTTTGTTATGCAGTAACTTGTGTAGAAACATTAAGTCTGCAATGACACGTCGGTCACGTAAGGTCGTCATTTTGAAAAATGCTAGTCTCTGACTATAGAGGTGTCTATGCGATATGCCTGGAGTCGAAAAAGCAAGGAAGCGCGTAAAAGCTCTTTGAATTGTTTCGATTCGCTGAGAAGATGCACTATAGACTGGGTTCTATGCGACACTTGTAAATTCGAGGTGGCTACGTACTAGTGCATTGAAAAGAACTATCTTAGTTTGGACACATCGGAAGCCTTTCGCGTTTCTTTTTAGGAATCCCAACATACGAGCCGCTTTTTTGATAATATTATCAGTGTGAGCGGTCAGTTTCATCTTACAATCCAACAAGACACCAAGGTCCCTGATCTCCCTCACCTCCGCCAAGGTCACGTCACCCAATGAGTAGGTAGTAGTGATGGGGCGTCTTTTTCTGGTGTAGCTTATGTGGTAGCATTTATTAGGATTTAAAACCATTCCGTTAATTGCACACCTATCCATGAGTTTGTTTAAGTCAGATTGCAGGAGGTCAACATCCCCGGGACCCTTGATTGTTCTACTCAATTTGAGATCGTCAGCAAACATAGATATACTACTATTTTCTATATCTGTAGCTATGTCATTAATAAATATCAAAAAGAGTAGAGGACCCAAGTGGGACCCCTGGGGAACACCAGACTCAGCCAAAAACATTTCAGACTCAAATCCATCAATAGCCACTTGCTTGTCTTATTGCCAGGTAAGATTCGAACCACTGCAACAGTGGACCACTTATGCCTATTCCTCTTAGCTTAGACAGCAGGGCTTGGTGGTCAACCTTGTCGAAGGCACTTGAAAAGTCTGTGTAAATTGCGTCTACCTGCAGTCCCCTGTCCACGTCCTGTGCTACCGCAGACACGAAGGAAGACAAATTAGATTCTACTGAACGACCGCGCCTGAAACCATGTTGGAAATCAGATATAATGTTTTCGGTATGGCTGTAGACTATGGGGTAAACAAGGCTTTCAAATAATTTAGAAAAACACGATAATATGGAGATAGGTCGATAGTTCGTGACATCAGTCTTGTCACCTTTCTTATAAATAGGGATTATTCTGGCTTTTTTCCATTCATCGGGAAACTTTTCTTCGCTTAAAGAGCGATTAAATATTAATGTCAATGGGAAGGCAAGAACGGATCCACAGCGTTTCACAAATAGGGGTGGTATGTTGTTAGGGCCAGGTCCTTTTTTTTCATTAAGGTGTTGTATTTTTGTGTACACTTGTGACTCGCTCAATTTAACCCTTTACCGCATGGAATTTTTAAATCAACTTAAAAAAAATATTTAGTTCTATACCTTATACCTGTTGATATAAAAATATTTAAAAAAAAATCGAGGTATTATTCATTACAAAAAAAATATCCAAAGTTTTGGTTCCAAATTTGGAACGATATGCATTCAAGCTTATAATTGTACGTGTTCCATATTTGGAACATCATGCAGTGTGTTCTACTTTTGGATAAGCATGTTTTTTTTAAGGTCATAATTTCAAATTTATGTCTAAATAAAAACATATTTTAAGAAATTAAATACTTATGTGACGTCGTATCAATATAATTGCAAATTTATTTTATTAGAAAAATGTCAAAAATATGATTACTAAAAATTGTGAAGTTTTTATATAGGTATTATTATACATATAGATTTTATAATTAAATTATTTATATTTAATCAATTTTTTAAATTAAGTTACTTCAATTAATTAAAACTACATAAAAATATATTTACTTAATATTTTTATTTTCATACATTTAAGAAATTAGTTTATTAAAAATAATACAAAAAAACCTATGCGAAAGCAAACATTTATGAATTTTAATTTATTTATTCAATCATGCGACATGTGAAATTTTTTAAAACAGTTGCGGTCCTTATTCAAGCATAAATAACATTTGCACTTAGTACACATTACTTGGGTTTTTTTGACCACAGCCGACCATCTTACACCTTTGTCGGTCAGTCTTCCACTCCGGCCAGTGATTAAAGCCATCTTCGGCTACTTCAACAGGAGGCAATTCAATGCGGCGTCGTTTTTTGTCTTTTTTAATATTTTCTATATTTGCATTTAGCGGTCGTCCTCTGCGAGTTGGTGTAAAAACTCTGGCATCTTCTTGCATCAGAATTTCTGCCACCATTAATTTAAAATCCAGCAAGGGTATGTACATGTCTTCACCTTTTTGTTTGGTTCTACGTCTCCACAATAACCAACTATTTACACAGACTAGGTCTATAAAATGGAAGAACAATCTGTGATACCACTTTTTGCTTCGAATTTTAATCCTATAAAAACCTAGCATAGAATCTAATAAGTCTACGCCGCCCATATATTTATTATAAATTGTAATAGCCTTTGGGCAAGGGATATCAATTTTGGCCCTTTTTTTCTTTAAAAATCTTTTCACCATTGCCATGGGTTCTTTGCCTACGTATGAAGAACACAGGCTAACAGGTTTATTGTCTACCCAAGTAGTAACGGTTAATTTGACATCCTCATAAATGGTAGATTTTTCCGCACAATATCCTCTTTCTTCTTTCATAATAGTTTTTTTTTCTATATTTATATTGGGTGCTCTATTGAGCTGAATTGTTCCTAAAGGAAGGAGTCCTTTTTTATGCAAGTTGGCCATCAAAGGCAAACTAGTGTACCAATTGTCCACAAAAATTTTATAATTAAGATTTTGAGGAACAGTGTTTAACAAACGCTGGACAATGTTTCCTGGTATTCCGAGGTCAGGGCAGTTCTCTGGCGGATCAGGGTGTTTTCCAGTATCAACCTCAAAATCGTAGCTAAAGCCACTGGCTCCGCTTAGCACATAATTGAGGTAGCCCCATTTGTGTGGTTTTTTGGCATTATAACGCCTCATACCAGAAGTACGTGCTTTGGTAGGAATCATTTGTTCATCAATTGCCAAGTATTCTTCTTTAGGCACTTGTAACAGTCTTTCACGCAATATATTAAGGAAAGGGCGTATCTTTTGTAACCGGTCAAAATTTGGATCACCGGACTCCAACTCATCATTTTTGTTAAAAAAATGTAAAAACCTTTTTACTTCTTCAAACTTGTTACAAGTCATTGCTGAAGCCACCTTTTCAATGTATGTACCTTCCTTCCAATAATGACGTGTTGTTGGAAGATGCACCACAGACATATAAATTATTATGCCTAAAAATTTACGTATGTCTTCTTCCGTGACTTCATTGTGGTTGCTTTCGGTGATTTGATCAGCATATAAGTTGCTCTCCCTTACAATTAAATTAATCGCTGAAGAAGGAAATAAAAATTTAAAGAAATCCATGGGCGCTTCGAGTTTCATAATTTCATTTGGGAGATCTTGGCATCCTAAAAACGCAATATGTGACTCGTCATACGCCATACTTTCATCAGACCATACACATTTAACCTTCTTTCTCTTATTTCCTGTGCGCTGTTTTGACGTAGAAGGCTTGCTTGAGATATCTTCTTCTTCCGTTTCATAAGGAATATATTCGTCGCAATCATTATCAAGAGCGTCGTCATCTAAATAAATTTCTTCAAATTCACCTACATTTCCACGATCATCATCTGAAGCGATTTCATCGTCACTGCTCTCTGGAATGAAAATCTCAGGACCTGGGTTTCTATAAGTTTCATCATCCGATGCCTTCTCATCTTCACTACTCTCTGGGATGGAAAATGCAGGACCTGTGAAAAAATATTATACATTCATTTCAGAAAAAAAATCATCCCCACATTAAGTACGTGTAGGGGAGGTACCCCAGAAAAAAACATTTTTCATAATTTTATTTTAGCACTTTGTCGGCGTAGTAAATACACATATCCATGCAAAGTTTCATCTTTCTAGCGCTAACAGTTTGGACGGTAGAGCGAAGACGGACAGACGGACGGACGGACATGACGAAACTATAAGGGTTCCTTGACGTATACTACGGAACCCTAAAAAGACTGGTCAATTCGATGGGACTGGCTGGATTTAGCCCTCGCCATCCAGGTTTGAGTTCTAGGTTAAGATATAGTTAGCAACCCGTCCCGGACGCGCCCGGGGATGTA
Source organism: Parnassius glacialis (assembly GCA_033319125.1). Classification (NCBI taxonomy): domain Eukaryota; kingdom Metazoa; phylum Arthropoda; class Insecta; order Lepidoptera; family Papilionidae; genus Parnassius; species Parnassius glacialis. Next base: position 27,711,268 of record JAVANC010000010.1, on the reverse strand, counting down.
TTCTATACCTAAACTTTCCTCAAGAATCCCTCTATCTATTGTGACCACCGCATGAAAATCCGTGCAGTAGTTTTCGTAAACAGACAGACAGATAGACGTGGCCGACGGCTTTGTTTCATAATATTTAGTGAAGTGATGATGAGTTCATATATAAATAATCAAAACTAGGACGAGTATAATTAACTTACACTGCATAATGTTCCAAATATGACCAAGGGGGTTTAACGAACACATTGCATGAAGTTCCAAATTTGGCCAGTTAAAAAGCGCCTGGCTGCATTTTGTTCCGAATTTGGAACAAACTTTGACCGATTAATTAAACAAGATACTATAAAATATACTTACGTTTTTTACCATAAAAGCGCTGAGGATCCATTTTTCTGCAACACTCACACAGTTTTTTAATTTTATTGCAAGAACAACAACACTTATCGCTGTATGAAGCTGAGAAACGTCGGGCTCCTACAAAATGGCGGCCTCAACTGTTTTGTCCAGAGATAATAACGTTTCAAAAGACTAGAATGGAGGTTGTTTATAGTAGCTTAGTTAAAGCACACCTTACTTTTGTTTGTTGATGCAGAACGGAATAGATAGATGGCGTTGATAACATTTTACAAGGAAAAAATTAAAGCGTTCCAAATTTGGCACAGTATGCGGTAAAGGGTTAAGCTTAGCAATAGAATTATTCGTATTCGCAATATCATCACTATGAGAAACATCGGTAATGTTATTATTGGAGTACACGGAAGAAAAGTTGCAAAAGGTTCGCTATATCGGTGCCTAAGGATGCAGTTGAATCTTTCAGAATCATTTTAGAGGGAAGTAAAGAAAGACCTTTACGCTTATCTTTGATGAAACGCCAAAATTTGTCCGGATCTTTACAGATGCTAGACTCAATTTTCGTTATGTTAATTATTGTAGCAGATATTAACAAGTTTATGGCATCGTTCGCGAAGAAGGTTGAACTCATACTTATCTCTGGGATTGTTGTACTTGGCATATCGTTTTCTAGGTTTTTCCTTATCTTTCATAAGTTTTATTAAATTTTTCGTAAACCATGGTGGGTTTCGAGTTGGCTTAGATGTGTGTTTGGGTACGTAGTTGACAATTTCACTTCTCAGTTTTTTGTAAAATTCAGTAACAAAATCATTGACGTCCTTACAGTCCTTAAAAATAGTAAACCAATCAGTACAACTCAATTCCAGGATTAAAGAATCATAGTCTGCCTTGTAGTAGTTATGTTTTACACGTGGCTTAGGTAGTAGATTTTTATCATATTCAAAATTAAGTTCTGATATTTCAATGAGTAGAGGGGGATGGTACAGATCAAGTTTACTTAACAAATCTAAGGGTTGAGAGACATTTAGGCATTGTAAGCTACTTAAGGCCAAATCCAGGGTTCTACCATGCGAATTCCTTATATGGTTGAATTGGTACAGATTATTCATAGACAAGCAGTCCACCAGACAGCATCCTAAATCATTATTATATTTAGTAGGGATTGTGTGATTAGAGTCATCGTTAAACTCCCAATCGATAAAATTTAGATTAAAGTCGCCGATCACAATTACATTATCAATATGGTTCAGCACACTGTCCAGATTGTTTAAGAAAACCCTTTGCTGCTCCAATCTGGGTGGCGACGGTAAGTATACTGCACAGATGGAAAGAGTGGAATATGAGCCATTTAATCTGAATCCAATGTTAACCCAAAGATCTTCGCAATCGGTTTCCCAGTTAGACATTCGTATAGAAGGTATTTCACGGGATACTGCTATTAATACTCCGCCACCATCTTTCTTGGAGCTTGAAGCGCTTGAGCGATCCCTACGGTATACAACATATCTAGAGTCAATGAATTCACTGTCTGAGATACCTGCATTTAGCCATGTTTCGGTAAAGATAATTATCTTATAACTATTTAATAATATGTTTTTGTACACTTCATTAGTTTTCGTTCGAATGCCACGGATATTTTGATAATATAAATTGAATTTTATAATTAAACATTATAACACTCGCTAATCTTTAACCTAATTATTTAATTAACGATACACTGTCCATGTTACGAATTAACAATGCCTCGCTGAATTCATCCTTCCGTACAAAAAATCGGCCATTTCGCACCCAAGTGAACTTATATTTGCACTCCTTGGCTTTAATTCGTGCGGCAGCATGCAAAGACTTGTTTGTTGGAGACAGATGTTCAGAGACGAAGACTGGTTTGGTAGTGCCTGCAAGGCCGAGGTGTTGGGAGCTTAGTTTATCCTTGTTATTCTTTTTGTTAAACGTAGAGACCGAAGCAAGAACAGCAACACGTTGTCTGGGTGCTCGCAGCTTCACTATCACTGCACGTGGCCGATTGCTGTCTTTGCTCAGCTTAGAAACCCGCGTTACATGAATAATCTCCTCAGCAGATACTGGAGCATCTACAGTTTTAATGAGTTGTTCAACAACATTGGTCAAGTTCTCGTGTCTGTGTTCCGGAATGCCATTTATTTCGATGTTGCTGTCTCTCATATTTTGTTCAACTAGGTGGAGCCGGTGCGTTAATACGCCTACTGCCAGATTCAACTTATCATTGTCTCTTTTTAAGTTATCGACCAACGTATTCCTTTCGTCCAAAGCCAATTTTAGATCTTCATACTGCCTGTTGAAAAACGTTAGAGATTCCCTCAGTTCCTTGATTTCCCCCGACATATTCTTTATCTCCGCGGTTACAAGCTGCCTTATTGTTAGCCGGAGTGCTCCCGCGAGTTCCTGTTGAAGTAAGCTTCTAAGCTTAGTTTCAGTAATGTAATCGCTGCCATTCCCAGTTTCCTCTGATGAGCAGTCAACGAGAGAAATTGACTTTGCCAGATTACGCTTTCTCAGGGTGACATTTCCGGAGTGCAGTCCCAAGTTACCAGTACCACCGGTGTTGCCAAGGTCTCCAGTTTCCACAAGGTCGCGACGAGCAACAGGTTGGATGGGGCTGTTAGTATTATCCACTTTAGGTTGCTTACTGCAACATTCGGGACACTTCCAACTATGCTTGCGATCTGAGTCCAGTGCATAAAAGCTATTAAAGCGGTTTTGTGATATATTGGTACATTTTATATCATATTTCATTTTGCATAAAGCACATTCCAAGAAGTCACGGTTCTCTATTATGCTGCGACAGCCGATAGTCGGTTCTCTATTATGCTGAGCATATACCGAACTTACTAGCAGTAGATGCCATCTTTCAATCGTTAGACAGTCAAAAAGCAAAAAAAAGCAATTCGTGTTAAGGAAAGGTAGCAAAAAAAAAAGAAAAAACTATGCGAAATTGATGGGTTAGAACTTGGCGTCTTAGGCAGAAACGCTGTGCACAATGAAGTCTTAGCCATCGCGCCAATCGTCTCGCTACGCAGTGGTGTGAAACAAGCGATGTATATTCTCGCCCACGCAACTGTAGTGACCGCGATGAGCATTCCAAGTTGAACTTTCTATTTACAAGGACACGTCGCAAAGGAGCACGACACAGTTGAATTTTTGCACTTGATAACGTATATTTTTAGTAAAAATCACTTGATTATTACCATTAAATGTACATGTTTTACTCAAATCACTGCACAGACCGAAACTTCAATATAGGGCGATATATATTAAAAGCCTTATTACAAAAAGTAGTCTATAGTTAGTCTCAGTTTTAAATTAGTCTGTTTCAATATAAAAGTTCCTTGTAAAATATGTGAAATAAAATGAATTGAATTAAAATTATATAATAAAATATGAAATTTCGCAGACTGTGGCGACGCGGTTGAGCGACTTTTTCCGTGATTCTAATTTAACCATAGTTTAAGCCTGAGACTATCAATAAACCACGTTTTGTAATGAGACCATATAAGTTTATGGTCAAGGTGTTTGCCATTCTAAACTCTGTTACCTTATTAGGATGAGGTTCAGTGTTCTGAGCTTGCGTGTAGACATTGTAGTGAGTGACAACACCGTTAGGCTGCGCTGGAGGCCTCCAAGAGACGAGAATAGAGTCAGGTCCCATCACTACAGCTTTTACGGCGCGCGGAGCTTCAGGAACTATAAATAAGTAATTAAGTATAAAATATGTTTATATGTGTTTATTATATGTGATATATTTCATCAATGTAGGACACCTGTCTAAACCTACAAAGTAACATTACCTAAATATAAAAATTCGATCGTGCTTTAGAGCCGCTTTTGAGACTCCAGTTACATATATTTATAGGAATACATTAAGAATTTTAAAATTTGAGATGGAGAGTTGAATAAAAGTTAGAAACTAAATATTCATAACAATTAGATTTTAAACTAATTTGATATCGAAGCAAAATTTTTCTTCTTTAATGTGTACTAAATATCAGCAAAAATATTGAATTCTTACCGTCTTGTTCAGTCTGGCAGTGGATAGGAGCTGAGCGTACGCCGTCACCTCCGTTGGTGGTGGCAAGTACTTCCATCGAGTAGTTGGTGAACTTCTTCAATCCGTGGAGAATAGTCTCGCTGCTAGCCGTGATCTTCGTGTCCTTTGACTTTTCGTCTATAGAAAAAAATATTATAGCAACTATATAATAAGATAGGGATTTTGATGTTTTTCATCATCAGGTTTTTTTTTATAGGATAGGGTGAAAAACGATTAAACAACCCACCGCATGGTAAGTGGTTGCTATGACCCATAGACATCTACATAAATCTAGCCTCAATAAAGAATCAAAATGCAGATGCGTCGTCACCCGTGAGGACTAAGATGGAATGGCTCTTTTCCAGTAAATGGGTCTCCGGTTCTCTACACTCACCATACGAAACACAGCAGTGTCAAGTTGCCATTTTACGCTGGAATCCTGTGAGAGCATGGTCCTTCCTTGGTCGAGGCGACACATTCATGCTACAACTATACTACTAATATAGCTGCAGCATGGCTCTACCACGTAAAAAGTGTCGTTGGTGTTTAATTTCAGGGGTTTTCCTTTAAAATTAGGAAGAAATTTTATAATAGCAATGCTAGCGCACCTTATGCGCGTTTTACTTTCCATCAGTCTGATTTATTAATTTTACAATACGCGAGCAATCTGGCTTCTATCCCCACTGACACCAAAATTATTAATTGCAATTATAAGTGCTGACTTACGTGCATATTGTTCGGTGCTGAAGGAAAACATCGCGACGAAACCTGCGTGTCTGACAAATTAAAAACATATTTCGAAGACATGTGCAGTCCGTTAAGACGAATTACAGCGTGGGAAACACTTCGTCGCTGTGACTTGATAAGCTGTGAGTTTAGACGGTTCCGTTGGTACTCACCGCGTGGTGCAGTACTCACCGTACCAGGTGTCGCTGGGCCCGTAGATGACCTTGTAGCCCTTGATGAGTCCGTTGGCGGCGGCGAGCGGCGGGGACAGCCAGGAGAAGCGGATAGTCTGCGCGGTGAGCGTGGTGCAGTACTCACCGTACCAGGTGTCGCTGGGCCCGTAGATGACCTTGTAGCCCTTGATGAGTCCGTTGGCGGCGGCGAGCGGCGGGGACAGCCAGGAGACGCGGATAGTCTGCGCGGTGAGCGTGGTGCAGTACTCACCGTACCAGGTGTCGCTGGGCCCGTAGATGACCTTGTAGCCCTTGATGAGTCCGTTGGCGGCGGCGAGCGGCGGGGACAGCCAGGAGACGCGGATAGTCTGCGCGGTGAGCGTGGTGCAGTACTCACCGTACCAGGTGTCGCTGGGCCCGTAGATGACCTTGTAGCCCTTGATGAGTCCGTTGGCGGCGGCGAGCGGCGGGGACAGCCAGGAGACGCGGATAGTCTGGGCGGTGAGCGTGGTGCAGTACTCACCGTACCAGGTGTCGCTGGGCCCGTAGATGACCTTGTAGCCCTTGATGAGTCCGTTGGCGGCGGCGAGCGGCGGGGACAGCCAGGAGACGCGGATAGTCTGCGCGGTGAGCGTGGTGCAGTACTCACCGTACCAGGTGTCGCTGGGCCCGTAGATGACCTTGTAGCCCTTGATGAGTCCGTTGGCGGCGGCGAGCGGCGGGGACAGCCAGGAGACGCGGATAGTCTGGGCGGTGAGCGTGGTGCAGTACTCACCGTACCAGGTGTCGCTGGGCCCGTAGATGACCTTGTAGCCCTTGATGAGTCCGTTGGCGGCGGCGAGCGGCGGGGACAGCCAGGAGACGCGGATAGTCTGCGCGGTGAGCGTGGTGCAGTACTCACCGTACCAGGTGTCGCTGGGCCCGTAGATGACCTTGTAGCCCTTGATGAGTCCGTTGGCGGCGGCGAGCGGCGGGGACAGCCAGGAGACGCGGATAGTCTGCGCGGTGAGCGTGGTGCAGTACTCACCGTACCAGGTGTCGCTGGGCCCGTAGATGACCTTGTAGCCCTTGATGAGTCCGTTGGCGGCGGCGAGCGGCGGGGACAGCCAGGAGACGCGGATAGTCTGCGCGGTGAGCGTGGTGCAGTACTCACCGTACCAGGTGTCGCTGGGCCCGTAGATGACCTTGTAGCCCTTGATGAGTCCGTTGGCGGCGGCGAGCGGCGGGGACTGCCAGGAGACGCGGATAGTCTGCGCGGTGAGCGTGGTGCAGTACTCACCGTACCAGGTGTCGCTGGGCCCGTAGATGACCTTGTAGCCCTTGATGAGTCCGTTGGCGGCGGCGAGCGGCGGGGACAGCCAGGAGACGCGGATAGTCTGCGCGGTGAGCGTGGTGCAGTACTCACCGTACCAGGTGTCGCTGGGCCCGTAGATGACCTTGTAGCCCTTGATGAGTCCGTTGGCGGCGGCGAGCGGCGGGGACAGCCAGGAGACGCGGATAGTCTGCGCGGTGAGCGTGGTGCAGTACTCACCGTACCAGGTGTCGCTGGGCCCGTAGATGACCTTGTAGCCCTTGATGAGTCCGTTGGCGGCGGCGAGCGGCGGGGACAGCCAGGAGACGCGGATAGTCTGCGCGGTGAGCGTGGTGCAGTACTCACCGTACCAGGTGTCGCTGGGCCCGTAGATGACCTTGTAGCCCTTGATGAGTCCGTTGGCGGCGGCGAGCGGCGGGGACAGCCAGGAGACGCGGATAGTCTGCGCGGTGAGCGTGGTGCAGTACTCACCGTACCAGGTGTCGCTGGGCCCGTAGATGACCTTGTAGCCCTTGATGAGTCCGTTGGCGGCGGCGAGCGGCGGGGACAGCCAGGAGACGCGGATAGTCTGCGCGGTGAGCGTGGTGCAGTACTCACCGTACCAGGTGTCGCTGGGCCCGTAGATGACCTTGTAGCCCTTGATGAGTCCGTTGGCGGCGGCGAGCGGCGGGGACAGCCAGGAGACGCGGATAGTCTGGGCGGTGAGCGTGGTGCAGTACTCACCGTACCAGGTGTCGCTGGGCCCGTAGATGACCTTGTAGCCCTTGATGAGTCCGTTGGCGGCGGCGAGCGGCGGGGACAGCCAGGAGACGCGGATAGTCTGCGCGGTGAGCGTGGTGCAGTACTCACCGTACCAGGTGTCGCTGGGCCCGTAGATGACCTTGTAGCCCTTGATGAGTCCGTTGGCGGCGGCGAGCGGCGGGGACAGCCAGGAGACGCGGATAGTCTGCGCGGTGAGCGTGGTGCAGTACTCACCGTACCAGGTGTCGCTGGGCCCGTAGATGACCTTGTAGCCCTTGATGAGTCCGTTGGCGGCGGCGAGCGGCGGGGACAGCCAGGAGACGCGGATAGTCTGCGCGGTGAGCGTGGTGCAGTACTCACCGTACCAGGTGTCGCTGGGCCCGTAGATGACCTTGTAGCCCTTGATGAGTCCGTTGGCGGCGGCGAGCGGCGGGGACAGCCAGGAGACGCGGATAGTCTGCGCGGTGAGCGTGGTGCAGTACTCACCGTACCAGGTGTCGCTGGGCCCGTAGATGACCTTGTAGCCCTTGATGAGTCCGTTGGCGGCGGCGAGCGGCGGGGACAGCCAGGAGACGCGGATAGTCTGCGCGGTGAGCGTGGTGCAGTACTCACCGTACCAGGTGTCGCTGGGCCCGTAGATGACCTTGTAGCCCTTGATGAGTCCGTTGGCGGCGGCGAGCGGCGGGGACAGCCAGGAGACGCGGATAGTCTGGGCGGTGAGCGTGGTGCAGTACTCACCGTACCAGGTGTCGCTGGGCCCGTAGATGACCTTGTAGCCCTTGATGAGTCCGTTGGCGGCGGCGAGCGGCGGGGACAGCCAGGAGACGCGGATAGTCTGCGCGGTGAGCGTGGTGCAGTACTCACCGTACCAGGTGTCGCTGGGCCCGTAGATGACCTTGTAGCCCTTGATGAGTCCGTTGGCGGCGGCGAGCGGCGGGGACAGCCAGGAGACGCGGATAGTCTGCGCGGTGAGCGTGGTGCAGTACTCACCGTACCAGGTGTCGCTGGGCCCGTAGATGACCTTGTAGCCCTTGATGAGTCCGTTGGCGGCGGCGAGCGGCGGGGACAGCCAGGAGACGCGGATAGTCTGCGCGGTGAGCGTGGTGCAGTACTCACCGTACCAGGTGTCGCTGGGCCCGTAGATGACCTTGTAGCCCTTGATGAGTCCGTTGGCGGCGGCGAGCGGCGGGGACAGCCAGGAGACGCGGATAGTCTGCGCGGTGAGCGTGGTGCAGTACTCACCGTACCAGGTGTCGCTGGGCCCGTAGATGACCTTGTAGCCCTTGATGAGTCCGTTGGCGGCGGCGAGCGGCGGGGACAGCCAGGAGACGCGGATAGTCTGCGCGGTGAGCGTGGTGCAGTACTCACCGTACCAGGTGTCGCTGGGCCCGTAGATGACCTTGTAGCCCTTGATGAGTCCGTTGGCGGCGGCGAGCGGCGGGGACAGCCAGGAGACGCGGATAGTCTGCGCGGTGAGCGTGGTGCACAGCACGTCCTGCGGCGGCGCGGTGGGCGCGCCCTCGGCCGTGTACGCGCGCACCTCGCCCGACACCGGCCCCGACCCCACCTTGTTGAACGCCTGCACCACGATGGCGTACTGTGTGTACGTCCTAAGCACACATTCGTGACACACTCATTACTACATTCATTCATAATTATAGTTTCCTTAGCACCGGAAGTCAGTCACGGCGGCCAGTTTCAACGGAGATTAGCCACCTGCGCAGCACAGGATTATACTGCACGCGTGTGTGTGCAAACACATGTGCACTTCCTAATGCCTCGTTGGTCTAGTGGTCGTAAACACGATTGCTGATTATGAGGTCCCGAATTTGGGTTCGAATCCGACGGGCCAAAATCAGTTACTAGAGTTTTTCTGTCAAGAAATTTTCAATAGTAGCCCGGAGTCAGATTTCACCCTTATGCCTCGAAAATCAGGTTAAGTCAGTGGTCCGTGTCGGTCGTGTCAAATGAATGTCCCGTCGAACTATTAGAAGGAAGAAATAGACACCAATGCTTCCGCATACACTTGGGCACTATTATCCTATCCTGCGCCGATGCCTAGTCTCCGTTAAAGACTAGCCGCCGTGCATGAAGTTCACTCTGGAGGACATTATTATACGTCCTAATCCAGTTGCGAAAAACTTCGGAAGTAGCTAAAAAAGTACTAAACATAAATAGATATTTAAATTATAGAATTTGATCATTAAAGGTTATTTGAATTTTACACCATTTGCTTTAAAAATAATAATTCCTTATGCAAAACAAATTGATAAAATTTAATTTGACACTAAAACTTAATATTTGAAACTTACTTCAGATTCAAAATGTCAAGGTGGTGTTCTTTTCCAGATTCCTTAGAAATATCGACAGTTTCAAATACGAAGGATTTGTTGCTCGAAGCCAGTTTGTAGCCAACATAGTATCTGCAAAAATATAAAGGCTATTAGAAAAATAATGATGCTTTAGTATTCAGCAGAAGCTATTTTAACTTCATTATTTCTTTATCAGCCCCTAAAACTCCTTAGCTGGTTATGGTCCTCTCCAGATGTAGGGAGGATTTGTCTAAATTGTCAAGATTAGCAAAGGAGTTGACCATTGCACCAACAGACGTCTGGCCAGGGCCGGCTCTGACCATTTAAGCGCCCTGAGCGAATGATTTCTTTGGCACCCTTTTATATCCTACTTATGGTATAAACACGGAGCAAATGCAAAGAGGAGGTGTTGTAATTAGATTTCGCTATATACGGAGGGGCACACCGAAATAATCGGGAATAGAATATTTCAGATTGAGTTACAATAAAACCATTTTTAGAATTTGAATACTAGCCTCTTGGAATCTTAATGACATTCAAACAATTAAAAAAATGTTTAAAAACAAAAATTATGTTGGTTTAAAGTTGACACGTCGTTAACAGAAATGGAGCTCACGCTTGAACATTTCCGTGCCATATTTTATCGCAATTTTCGTCGCGGCTTATCTCAAGATAAATGTCTCAGCGAACTTGTTTCGATTTATGATGTTGAAGCACCGAGTCAAACGACAATATACCGCTGGTATGCCTAGTTCCGACGCGGTCGTGTGTCGCTCAGCACTGTTTCTTCTGCAGGTCAACCAAGAACAGCGGTCATGCCTGAAAACATCGCAGCTGTGCGAACTATTAAATTAGATAACCGTCATGTGACATACGAGCAGATTCGGGCTGTTATCAGTATCGGAATGACTGCAATTCAATCGATATGACATAATGAGCTATGTGTAAGAAAGCTAGTTTCCAGCTGGGTTCCGCACAATTTGTCCGAAGAGCAAAAGGCGGCTCGTGTAGATTGGTGTCGAAATACTCTGCAACGCTTCAAAGGAGGAAAGTCAAATATCGTCTCAGGTGACGAATCATGGGTTTATTCATACGAACCTGAAAGAAAACATCAGTCAGCAGTTTGGGTCTTCGAAGACGAGGTCAAACCAACGAAAGTGGTTCCCTCCCGCAGCATGTCAAAGAAAATGGTCGTTACGTTTGTCTCAAAAAAGGGGCATGTTGCTACAATTCTGGCTTATTTGCCAGAAATTATAGCCGTACTCCGAAAAAATAACCCGAAACGTCGCATCATCTTACATCACGATAATGCGAGCTCCCATACGGCTCATAAGACAAATGATTTTTTGAAGCAGGAAAACGTTGAGCTGATGAACCATCCTCCGTACAGTACTGACCTGAGCCCAACGATTTCTTTACATTCCCTAGAACGAAAGATTTATTACGCGGTCAACGGTTTGAAGACCCCGAAGCAGCTGTGGAAGCGTACAAATCAGCCATTTTGTCAACATCAACTTCAGACTGGAATTACTGTTTTAATGATTGGTTTGCACGAATAGAAAAGTGCATTAAGTTGAACGGAGAATATTCGAAAACAATAAAATACAATTTAGCTATACCGTGCATGTGGCTTTTCTTATTCCCGATCATTTCACAGTGTGCCCCACGTAACAACGCGTGACAATTTACGGAGTGAGGGGATGTTAAACCCCGCCCACTTAACTATTTTCCATCTACCGATAAATAGTAAAACTACTCGCATCGTTCCATATCGATGTTGCAATGTTGTTTAGCTAACTTGACGATAAATGTCGGCCTGTTCACAAAATGATTTTAAAAACTATAAAAATAATATTTTGATTAAAATTTGTTTAGTACTGAATGCAAAACAAATTTCAGCACTTTTTATATTTTTATTATATTTGAGAGCCTACGCAGGGATTTTTTTAGAACTATTTTAATAAATGAGGTATAAAATTACTTACAAATGAAATATGATGCCATTCATTGCATCAGAGCGTCTATCTGAGTAGTTTTTACACGATATAACACAACACTTCATCCTTTTTCTTTAATACTACGAAAATACACCGATTTGCGATTTTTGACACATAAGCGCACAGGACGAACGCTGACAGTATACAAGTAAAGCCACGCCCACTGTGATGACGTCCTGACGTCATCACAGTGGGCGTGGGCACTGTGACTCTAACTAGGTCCTGACCTAGTTAGAGTCACAGTGCACAGTTGTATAGACCGTCTCCTCTTTGCATTTGCTCCGTGGGTCCGCGGTTATAAACGTGAAAGTTTGTAAGGTATGTTATGTATGGATGGATATTTGTTACTCTCCCACGCAAAAACTACAGAACGGATTTTGATGAAACTTTACAGTAATAGCTTATACATCAGAATAACACATAGGCTATAATTTATAATGATATTGGGTAAATTATATTATGCAGATTACGCGGGAGAAGCCACGGGCGGGTCGCTAATATGATTATAATTAAAATCTTTTTTTGAATTTTGTAGATACAATATTTTTTATTGAATTAGTGATCAACTACAAACATATATTTATTATTATTAATAATTACATATTTTATACATCCTTTGTCTAAACAATGCAGGATAGACCACAAATTAATAAGAGTACTAGAGATAGATTGTACAATGATTGGTACTTTAGCAGTTTTCGTCATGATTTGTGTTCCTAAACCTAAATTACAGGTGAGATATAAGTATGTGAATCTTTATTATTTATAGAATTTGATAGCTCGAAAATAAATAATAAGAAATCTACTTCAATTTCAGTTGCCGAATGGCGTTTATTTTTTAATTTTCTTATAAACATAACATTATGTAAAAAGTGAAGAAATCATAGTATAATACAGACAAATAATTATTAAATATTTATACGAATAATTATTAAATATTCGTACGATATTTATACGAATAAATATTTTTACGTGGTAGAACCATCCTGCAGCTATATTAGTAGTATAGTCGTAGCACGAATGGATCGGCTCGACCGGGGAAGGAGCACGCTCTCACAGAATACCAGGATAAAATAGCAGCAAGACTGCTGTGTTTCGTATGGTGAGTGTAGAGAACCGGACAGCTTTTTTACCGGAAAAGAGGCATTCGATCTTAGTCCTAACGGGTGACAACGCATCTGCATTTTGATTCTTTATTGAGGATAGATGTGGATGTTTATGGGTCACAGCAATCACTTACCACCAGGTGGGCTGTTTGCTCGTTTTTCACCCTATCCTATAAAAAAGACGACTTAATACGAGTTACCATTTCACGCTTGTTGCTCAGTGAGCAGCTCTCGTTCTACATTACAAAGTGAGAGATACGACACGTGACAAAATGATAATATGTTGAATGTACTCAGAATCATGAATAACTTTTACGAACTTATCTCTGGCGAGGTAAGTTCGTAAAAGTTAATACCTACTCTGAATATATTTTTTCTTTAGATTGATAGCGATAGTTATTAAAATTAAATTAAGTTGTGAAGTTGGCATGTGTGATGCCCTGTAAGCCCTTGGTGGCCGCCCGGGTTGCCCCCCCCCCCCCCCTTAAGCCGGCGCTCGGTCTCGTACCTTTAACATCGCCGACCCATCATCGGTTAGATCATTTTACATCTGGTATGCATCAGACGATTATAATGTCATCTAATAGAAATGAGATACGTGACGATATGGGGCGATATTCTCTTACGACAAATTACACAGCCATGCTTATTCAACCTTATTGTTAAAGTGTCTCAACACTTTCACTGTCCAATTTTCAGATACAATAGTAAGACAATAGCAATGAACTATATGTAATATACGGGACAGCCAATGAGTTAAAATGTTAATTTGTCAAAATCATAGCTTAAGAAAATCGTACCCTTGGAGTTCGCCATTCCAGTCCTGTGGTTGAGGTGGTTTCCATGTAACTCTTAGTGTGTGTTTGTCAACAGCGTCAACTTTGACATCCTGAGGCATGCCAGTGGGTGCTTCTTCGGCGGTAATGATAGTGACTGTTTCAGATGGCTCAGAGGTGCCAAGTTCATTCTCGGCGACGATCCTGATGTGGTAGGCGGTGGCAGGGCGGAGACTAAATACACCGGCTTCGGTGGCATCGCCAGGTACAAGCACTCTGCAATAAATATCAGTATATAACTTTATAGCCTTTCTACTAAATATTAGTTTAATTTAACAGAAAACAATAATATATTTCCTTGAAATATATACTTCATTTACTGAGGGTGAGTGTAATCTAAAACAAATATTATTCGAATTAATTACCGCTACTATATATGTCACTGTCGATCCTTGTCGTAATTGCGGGGAAATTAAGATTCTCTTCAGTAATTAATCACTGAAACTAAAGGCTAAACAATTCCCAAAGATCCTCTCCTCTCTCTGATTTAGGATTGGGTGCACTCAATATTTACTTCTTTTTTTTTATATTCTACTAAGCCAGCGCTTATCTACGATTCCACCTGATGGTAACTGGTGATGTAGCCTAAGATGGTGAAGCGTTTAGATTTAACAAAAGCCTATTCACTCTTGCCTTGAAGACACCCACACTGTAATCGGATGGAAACACAGATGCTGGCAACTTATTCCACTCCTTTGCTGTACGCATGATGAACGACGTGGCGAACCGTTTGGTTCGAATGCGTGGTAAGTCAACAACGAAAGGGTGGAGACTGGCCGAACGTCTGGTTGTCCGATGGTGGAAGGGAGAGGGTGGAATTAAATTATGTAATTCCTGCGCACACTCTCCGAAATGCCTCCTGTAGAAAACCGAAAGGCTGGCTACTTTACGTCTGTGTTCGAGGCTGATAAGATTGGTTTTAACCAAATTCGGGTCACCAATAAGCCTCTTAGCACGCCTTTCCATTGAGTCCAAAGCTCTTAGGTGGCATTTTGCAGCACCAGCCCATATATGGCAGCAATACTCCATGCACGACCGGACTTGCGCTTTATATAAAGTAAGCAGCTGTCCCGTCGTGAAGTATCGCCGCACCTTTGCAAGGACTCCCAGCTTCCTTGCAGCTGCTTTGGCCTTGGATGCAATGAACCGCCCGAAGTTCAAATTTGAGGATATTTTAAACCCTAACAACTGAAGGCGGTCGGTATATGTCAGTGATACATTTTGAAAAAAAGGAGCCAAGGTGAGCTGGCTCCTTTTTGCAGTGAAGAGACACGCTTGTGTTTTGGAGGCGTTGAACTTCAAAAGATTGGCATCGCCCCAATGGGATACTGCCTGTAATGTGAGATTCACACGCTCTACCATAGCTTCTCTTTCGGACTGGATTTGATCCCGACTGGCCCGAGGACTTGGTCGGTATCTCTCAACAACTGTGCTATCGTCTGCATACCCATAGATACCGGGCATAAGCAGATTATTTATATGCAGCAGGAAGAGAGTTGCGGAGAGAACGGACCCCTGAGGAACACCGGCGTTAGTCGCCATAGGATCGGATGAGCAGCCATCGACGACGACCCGGAGAAACCGTACACTCAGAAAGTCCTTTACCCATTCAATCAGACCAGGGGATACGCCGTACGCTGGAAGCTTACCCAAAAGGCTAGTGTGCCAAACTCTGCCAAAGGTCTTCGAGACATCAAGGGAAACAGCAAGTGCTTCCCCACTGTTCTCGAGTGCCTCGCCCCATACGTGTGTGGCATACGCTAGAAGGTCCCCAGCTGACCGATTTCGGCGAAACCCATATTGCCGGTCACTAAGGAGGTCATTCTGTTCTAGGTATGCTATTAAGCGGGCATTCAATATACGCTCCATAATCTTGCAGAGTATGGAGGTAATTGAGATTGGACGGTAATTGGCAGGGTCGGCGCGGCTGCCTTTTTTTGGAACAGGCTGCACGTTGGCCAGCTTCCAGGATTTTGGCACTATTCCAGTACTAAATGAGAGGCGGAACAAGCGGGTCAACACAGGAGACAACTCAGGTGCACAAGCCTTTAGGACTATGGCTGGTATACCATCTGGTCCACTAGCTTTATTCACGTCTAGACACCGCAAGGTTTTAAGAACCTGCTTATTCCTTATACGAATCTCCGACATAGAGGTCCCGCAGTGAGGTAATTTTGGTGGAACGTTGTTGCCACTGTCCAGACGTGAATTGTAGGCAAAGATAGACGCGAACAAGTCCGCTTTCTCTTTAGCCGTATGAGCCAGTGTGCCATCCGGTTTTACCAATGGAGGCAGTGTAGGCCGACAGAAGTTTGTCTCGACCGCTTTGGCGAGAGACCAAAAAGCTCTAGTGCCGGATGGTCTGGCAGAGAGTTTTGCGCCAATATGTTTAATGCGATCGAGACTAGCTTGCCGTAATGCTTTTTTGTAGGACTTGGCGGTCTGGTTGAAAGTTCTCTTCTTGGAGCTAATATCCGGAGCTTTGCGGTTTCGAGCGTCAACCCAGGATAGGTACTTCATCGTAGTCCAGCGCACACAATCGCCTTCTAGAGACCAACGTAATTAGCTGTAGCTTCCACGACATTAGACAAGTGCGAAAAGAGCCTTTGAAGATCTTACTAAAATCGATTTTGAATTCTGTCTAGTTTAAATAAAAAAGAGCGTACAAAAAATGTACATACCTGTCGATGTCCTTTTCCCAGTTGCCCTTAGCTCGTTTATATTCAATAAGGAACTTTTTGATTGGCGAGTTTCCGTCATATGGCGCAGCCCAGGACAGTTGAACAGTCCTGCCAGATTTGTCAAGAACTTTTAAACCATATGGTGCTTCTGGTACCTCTGAAATATTAAATAACAAGAGCTATTTCAAGTTTATAAATAAGAAGAATTAAGGCTTATGCGCATGATTATTTCATATGAAGCTAGTCAGCTTTATTATTATTGCTCTTGTCATAAATAATTTAACTTCATTAGAGCTATTAGCTTTTATAAAATGACTTCAAATCAGGTATATCAAAGCGTTTTTAACGAGATTATGAAAGCAAAATGTAAGGCATCGACAGAATAACAGCGCTGAGATTGTGGCAACACTGCTACAGCATTATGCTGAGTTAAATGCCTTTTCGTTGCTACAAACCAATGTATATATTGTTTAATTTTATTTGTTGTCTGGTGTAAGTTGTGTTTAAGTGGCGAATAAACATGTTATTGATTTATTCACTTAAATGAAACTAATTGAATCTTGTTAAATTTGATGTCATGATTACAAATTAATTTGATTTAAAAATAAACGAAAGAAATGGCTTTTTTAAACAAGAAAAAAACCTAAAGATCTAAAAGAGTGGTTTTGGGGAAGTAGTTCAATTATCAAAAAACACTTTAAAATCAGTATTTTTGCTATCATGTCTGAGGGTATTCGGACTAAAAGAAATTTGAAATTAAAAGAACAATGGCAGACTTTCATACATAAAATTAGTTGAGAAGGAATGGTAGCGTCTATATATCAAAAATATCTTAAAATGTTAAGCGTCGGTACCTTAATAACTCGGTCAAAGAATTTTGTCCTGAGAAGGCGTCCAAAAAAGATATTTAGATTTGAACCTTTTTAGATTATGTCTTTGTCACTTGGAAAAAGTCATGCGTCCTGAGGCTGTTTGATGTTAGCTTAATACATTCTCAATATAATGTACCTACCTACATAATTGAGAGTTTTTAGATTATTGTATCTCTATTATACAACATGTCCCAAAATTCAACGATAAGCCAACACCGGAGGATAGACCAATTATATTTTAAGTTAAATAAAAAAAATGAAATTCTTCAGAAATTGAGACCGTTTATGATATTTTTCACTACCATGACCACAATTTTTTAAATATTTTTTTCTTTTTTTTTATAGACAACCTGAATAGTACTGCTATCTACCACAATTCTTAAAACTCCAGAATAACTCTTGTTTTATCACGAAAATTAATGAAACTTATTTTATTCCCTAAATTTTTTGAAGACTTTTACTTTTAACCAAATTTAACTTATCGTGGTGTAAAAAAAAAGTATGAACACTAGTATGGCAAGTTTTTTTAAAAATTGACGCAACTTACCAACATTCCAAAATGGTATAATACTCTAGGAAAACAAGTTATAAAAAAAATATGGGCCTATTATTTCTAAACAGGGGCCAAATTCCTTAAATTGTAATTGTCAGTAATCACTTTTACTACATGCCCAAAATGGGTTCCTGTAACAATTTCTAGGAATTCGAATGGGGCATTAATACCTTAGATGTTAGAGAGAGATAGATAGATAGAGATATTTACGTTAAAAAGAGACAACAACAGGGCAGGTAGAGAAGCTGGACTTCTCAGCAAGTCGGTTCAGTAGCTCTGCTCCTTTGTTTACTGCGCACCGTTCCCAATTCAACTTACGTGGCCCTCGTACATACTATCGACTTTTGGCTTGGCTTTTTGGACTGGAATCGACCTGCAAACTGAACTGACCTGGCATTATCTTGGACTACGATTGTGTGTTTTGTGATTTAGAGTTCTGGCGCATTTTGGACTGTTTGGCGTTTAACATGCCGCAACCGTACACACCACAGGAATACGCTAATATGCATTTAATCTATGGAGAATGCCGATGTAATGCTAACGCTGCTAGCAGACTGTATCGAGAAAGATACCCAAATGTTCAAAAATATCCTGATTATCGAGTGTTTATTAATGTGCATCAAGCGTTTTCGGAGGGTCGTATGCCATCCAATAGGAGAAGCGCTGGAATACCTAGATTGGATCGTGATGAAGAAGTTCTCAATGAGATAGAAAATGACTCGACTACTTCGGTACGTGCCATAGAAGAAGCTACAGGAATCCCGAAAAGTTCTGCACATCGAATATTAAAACGTCACAAGCTTCACCCATATTACTACAGGCGTGTGCAGACGTTATTACCGCGGGACTGCGCGGGTGTAATGCTGCAAAAGCACAGTGAAGATCCCCACTTCCTAGACAAAATTCTATGGTCGGATGAAACAACGTGCAAGAAAGATGGGTATTTAACTCTTCACAACCTACATAGTTGGAGTAATGAAAATCCACACTTGATGAGACAAGACAAATCCCAATATCAATTCAAGGTTAACCTATGGACCGGCATATTAAATGGAAAAGTAATTGGGCCCTTTGAGTTACAAGGACACTTAGATGGCAATAGTTATTTAAACTTTTTACAAAATGACTTGCAAGAATTGTTAAACGACGTGCCCTTAAGTGATCTTCGAAACATGTGGTTCCAAAATGATGGTTGCCCAGCACATTATGCCCGTCCTGTGCGAGAATATTTAAATCAAGAGTATCCAGGGCGTTGGATCGGGCGATTTTGTCCTATCTTATGTCCACCCTGTTCACCCGATTTGAACCCCCTGGACTTCTTCTATTGGGGTTGTCTTAAAAACAGGGTCTACTCAAAACCCATTGTGACATTGGACGAGCTTCGTCGAAATATCACTCAGGCTGCTGATTACATTAATAGCAGAAGATATGCAAGACAAATAAAACGATCATTTTTAAGGCGATGTCGTGCATGTATTAATGCTGGTGGCAAACAGTTCGAACATTTGCTATAATGTTAATAACTTAATAAATTACACGTGAAACTGTTTGTACCATTTGTTTTGAAATATTAAACATTTTTCAAGAACTAATACTTTTATTACATCATTTGGCCCCTGTTTAGAAATAATAGGCCCATATTTTTTTATAACTTGTTTTCCTAGAGTATTATACCATTTTGGAATGTTGGTTAGTTACGTCAATTTTTAAAAAAACTTGCCATACTAGTGTTCATACTTTTTTTTACACCACGATAAGTTAAATTTGGTTAAAAGTAAGTCTTCAAAAAATTTAGGGAATAAAATAAGTTTCATTAATTTTCGTGATAAAACAAGAGCTATTCTGGAGTTTTTAAGAATTGTGGTAGATAGCAGTACTATTCATGTTGCCTATAAAAAAAAAAAGAAAAAAATACTACTTAACTTACCTCTAGACGCAATAATTTTTGATGATGATAATAACCCCTGGAAATGAGGTGATCGTTACCAAGCTATTTCTAATTTGTTGTGTTGTTAATTTGTGTAACATACATGATTGTAAGCTGTTATTTAAAAAAAAAGTTCCGCTGGGTTTCTTGCTGGTTCTTCCCAGGACAGAGGTTTTTTTCGAACCAGTGGTAATTATACAAAAGAGTGACTTTCAATAAGTATTATTTATAATCTATATTGAATAAAAAAGGTTCTGTTTCTGTTTCTGTTTGTCAACTATTTTTCTGCCATTGTTCTTTAGATCTATTGCTATTTGATCTATCGCCGTGTCCAAACGACTCAGCTAGGCATCCGAGAGAGAAATCTGTAGCTCGTACTGAATATACACCTATGAAAAATTTACAAAATCATCATGGCGAATTTCCCTGATTCGTCCTTCAGAACTGGATCGATATGAATCTTTTTTCTAGAAAAAAATACAAGTAAAGGTGGCCGGTGGATTTATTTGTTGCCGTAATTTGTCTGATGACGGCGATATAATCGTCGTAGAAGTTTCTTAGTTTTAAAATTATGAATTTATAAGGAAAAAATTTTTTATTATAATTTATTATATATCACATTATATTTTAATTAATTTAAATTAATTTATTATATATCACAATAAACATTAATATTTTGTCAGGTTTACGATTTTACAAAAATATTTTTCTTCTTTATGTTTTTCGGATCAAATATATATTTTATTACTCCTGGTATTGCTTGTGTCTTTATAAGTTCGTGAAATTTTATCACAATCCGTTCAGCAATCCTAGGATTAGCCCGGACGGACATACAGAGAAAAAACATTTAAAAATTGTTATTCATGTGTAAATAGCGTGCAAATAACCCCGAGACACGTCTATTATATTTATATTTATGTATAGATTTATAGATATATAAATTACCTTGGATAATCATATTGATGCTAGTGTCGTCAGATCCGAAAGCGTTGGTCGCAACACAAGTGAATAGGGCGCTGTCGGAACGTTCAGTACGTCTGATGCTTAGGTCAGAAACTACACCTCCAGGCAAAATCTCTTCACGGATTGTATAACGGGGATCCGATTTGGGTTCAAGGCGCTTATTGTTCATGTTCCAGATAATTCCAATAGGCTGTACATTTGAAATAATATTAATTATTAGTAGGTATGTAAACAATTAAATTATAAAAGCACGTGCGAAAAGTTGTATAATACCTTTTCGCCCTTAGCTTGGCACTGCAGTACGGCTGGCTCACTTCGGCGTGCGGTCTGATTTCTCATTTTAATTTCGAATTGCGGTGGTGCTGTAGATTTAATAGTTTCATTAAATATAAATTAAGATTTTATTATAACAATAAAGTTAATTTGATATTTACCCTGTACACTGATGAGAATCACGGCAGATAAACCAGACCCAATTCCATTAACAGCTTCGCAGAGATAGTATCCTTCATTAGTCTTTTGGATATTATTAATAGTTAATGTTCCATCTTCGACTTTCACATTCGGATTATTGGGTTTAAGATCTTTGTAATCACCAGGCGTGTCACCTAAAAGTAATTTTATTGTTACTTTCTAGTATTCATTATATAAAAGAAATACCTTTTAATGATCATGAAATATATTTATACATACCTTCAGCCCTCTTCCACGTCACTTGGGGCTTAGGGAAGCCATCGGCTTTACATTCTACTTTAGCATCAGAGCCTTGAGCAAAAGCTTTATCAGTGGGCTCAAGAATCCAACGTGGAGGAACTAAAATATTACCAACTATATTAGCATTTTGTCACGGTCTTTAAAGCGTATAAGGAAAACTCTATTTCTTGAATTTTAATAACAATTAATGTTACAAATTTACAAATTACGTATCTTTAAATGAAGGCAATACTAATTTAAATTTTTTAAGAAAATTTCATGACAGGCGTTGTACGAAAAATATTATTATTTATTAAAGTCTTCTTTTTGATGAATATAATTTGTTTGTTTGAGTTTGTTTTTGAGTTGTTTGTTTGTTTCAATAGCATTATATAACAGTGACGACGCCTGCCACCAAATGTTAATTAATCAACTTTAGGTGTGATTGGAACATGTGGTCAAAAAGTTTAATTTAATCTTTAAATGAACAATATTATTTTTAAATAGTATTAAAAACACATTTATCAGGAAGCCGAACTAGAATCTATATTGCTTTGTCGTGATCCTGGTAAAATGTGTAATAAAATAGTGAATACAGCTAAACCTAAGGTGGAGATTTGCTAGAACTGTGCTTTGATTGCTAGGGGTAAGTGAATAACAATAACATCGATATTGCATTTAAATTCTAGTTCAGCTCTAGACGAAAAAGCTCCTATAACGTAGAGATATAGTTACGTTTTATGTGATTCTATAAAGATTAAAATATGAACGTACATATGTTATTTACAAATTTGGCTAAAGCTGTCGCTATAGAAGCTTTTTTATTAATATAACTTAATAGCAAAAAAATGTTAGAAGCCAGTGAAACCCAACAAAAAAACAATTAATGGGACATAAAAAAATAAAAAAGCATGAATGCAAATAAAACTGTTTTTCATAACAATTTGTTGAAATAATAATTTCGATATATTAATTATTTCCACGTCTTACTGAAATACAGTAAATATAATTATTATTCCAACAGCAAAGTCAGAAGACGAGCAACATGCAAAACCCAAAGCAAAAGGTGCATAACAGAAATAAACAAATTAACAGACGGGAACCAAAGGAAACGGTAAGGCATTGGACGTTAAAATGCAAGGAGGGAGAAGAAATGGTTTCGTCGATTATAGCCGCAGCCGGTTCCTATATTATATATTATTTGAAAAATGATGCTAAAATATATCTTAATTTTGTATTAACGGAGAGCTAAACTTTCGCGACTTAAGCACACAATATGGAAACTATGCAAAGCTTTTCCGTGCTAGGAATAAAGGGTACAAGGGTGTTTATACCATGTACTTCTAATGAAGCGGAATAATTGGAGAAGCCGGCGGCATTGCGCGCAAGACACATGTAAGAACCGCTGTGCGACCACCCAGCAGGGTCGATGAGGAGCAGCGAAGCTCTTTGCGCAATTTTAGTTGCCGTTACATCGGCTTTTTCTTTCAAAGGACGCCCATCAAAATACCATTGAATGTCAAGAGGCTGATCGCCTTCCGAAACAAGACAAGTAACCTGACTCGCCTGCCCCGCGTATAGTGGAGTCTCAAATGTAAATGGAACTATACGAGGCAGTACTGGAAATAATTAAAGATGACAATGTTAAATCGATTGCTGTTAAGTGATGTTAGCTAGTGCTAGTGAGGGTACATGAAGGAAAGAGTTGTGAATTTGAACAGATTAAATTTTTTCAAGTGTGCGGTCTGTGATGTTAGTCCCCATTGTTGTTAATTCGTTCCAACATATTCAATAAACGTGCCATTTACGACGAGTGTTGCCGCGTACTCAGCGCGACCAGCGGCGTTTTGCACGATACACGTGTAGTTTCCTTGATGGTTGGCAGTCAGAGAGTTGATGGTAAGGACTGACGCTCGTGGACCTAGCGGCATCGTAGTGATGCCGCGATGCAGACTTGAGTCTATTGTTTCACTGCTAAATGTCCAAGATATTTCTAGTGGTATGTCTCCTTTAGTAGCAACACAGTTAACAACCACGGCGTCTCCGGGATTAGAAGGCACCTCTCCGAAACTGAATGGCGCTATCAATGGTGGAACTAGGACAACAAAAAATTTATGTGCGTTACGTAATTAAGAGTTGAGGAGTCGTCAGTAGGTCATTTAAGCCTAAATGCAATATTTTTCACCCGAAGTACCGACATTCTATTACTTTAATAAATCACATATGTAAAAGATAAAATATATTGCAGAAATAATCAAGTTTTATATACTTTCACGAGAAGAGATTAAATGGGAGTAGTATAGAGAGGCGTATATGGACCAACTTTGACTTAATACTACTCTAATTTCACGAGACCGCAACCTCGGGAGACTTTTTTAAAAGTTTTTAAGGTTTCCTACAAATGTTTTTGTTCGGTGGCAAAAAGGTTTTATCGTGGGAATAACTAAAATATGTTATCTAAATGACCAAAAAAACAGACGATTCTAAAGTAATAACTAACCGTAAACAATTAAGTCAGCCGAATGGGTAGTTCGGCCCGCGCGATTTTCACCGATGCATGTATAGCAACCAGCATGTTTTGCGTCAACAGACTCGATTATTAGTAAACTACTTCGCTTAGAATTGGTCACAGTATAATCCGTATTTCTTAGCGATATAATTTGTCCATTAAACATCCAGGTGATAGTAAGAGGAAGATCTCCAAAATTTATGGTACACGCCGCTTGTAAGTATTCTCCGACATTGGCAGGCTTTTCGCCGAATGTGAACGGCAGAATGTTTGGAGGGACTGGAATTTATTAGTCTGATGGGCTCTTATCGATATATAAAACAATGAAAAACGTACATAACATGATACTAAAATTGGTAAAAGAAATTGAAAAATTATACAAAATCGCGATATTAAGCACCATTAATGATTAAAGTTGAAGTGTGCGAATGTGTTCCCGCTTCATTCTCTGCTACGCAAGTGTAGTTTCCGGCGTGCTTGTCTGACACAGAACCAATACTAAGGATAGCGCTTCTTTCTCCGATATTAAAAACGGTGACTCCGGACCTTGGTTTTATAGGTTCGTCGTCAAAAAGCCACCGTAGATGTAGCGGGTGATCCCCCTCGATGACCGAACACGGAGTGGTTACGACTTGGCCGGAATTCATAACTTCCCCGAACGAGAAGGGTTGGACCACAGGAGGAACTAAACAGAAAGCAAGCGTCACGCGGGTCAATAGGTTTTATACCGATCACGTTAAGGACGGCCGTATGGTTTGCTGTGCCAGCTTTGTTGGTCGCCGTGCATGTGTAGTTGCCACTGTTAGAGTCCATTGCGCTTGAAATGTCTAGTACAGAAACGCGATCACTGAGCATCATAGTCTTCACACCCATTCCATGTGTCACGGGTTTGCCTTGGAAGCTCCATATTATGTTCAATGGAGTGTCACCTTTGGACACATGACAGTCAAGATGTACAGACTCTCCCGCAAACACAGCCTCGTCCAACTCAAATGGTTTGATGTGGGGAACGACTAGGCAAAGAAAATTTGCGAATATTAGTAATGTATATAATTTATTGCATGCTGGAATATTTAATCAAAGATACCATTTACGTGAAGAGAAGTAGAATATCTGTCTTCTCCTGCCCTGTTTTTCGCAATGCAAGTGTAATTGCCACTGTGACCTCCGGTAATGGAGTCAATCGACAAAAAGGATGTCTGTTCCGCCATCTTCATTGTCTTGATACCGGCGTGGTTAGATAGGTCTTGGCCTTCAAATGTCCACGTTATTACAAGCGGACGATCTCCTTTGCTGACATGGCAAGTCATTTGTACCGATTCGCCATAAAATACGGACTCTTCGATTTCGAATGGCATTATATGGGGAGGAACTGATTAAATAAGAAAAAAGACAATCTAAGAATAAATCTAAACGTGCATACTCTATGACATTCATTGTACTATACAAAAAGTAACGTCGAAAATAGAAGGGAGCACCGCCGAACCATGAATGTTGACGATTACAGAGTGATGTGCGCGCCCGGCACGATTACTTGCGGTACATGTGTAGTTGCCGCTGTGTTGTCCCATTGCCGTGGGCACACTAAGGACAGACGCTTTTTCTCCTAACTTCGTTGTAGTTATGCCCATATTATTATGGTAAGGTATTTCCTGTCCCTGAAAACTCCACGATATTTGAAGTGGACGGTCTCCTTTTGATACATGACAAGTTAGATGTATTGACTCGCCAGCAAAGATGGACTCTTCAACTTCGAACGGGATAATATATGGAACCACTTAAAACGGAGCAGAAAACAGTATAGATTTAAAAATGTGAAAAATATATAAATTGTATTAAAAGTACATTTTGTTGAATAGTGATTACGTTTACCGCTAAAAAGATTCCCTTTGTCGTATCTCCTCAGTTTCAAGGCACTCCCCTTGTTGCCTCAGCCAGTATCAGTATCCTCGGTGTCGACATATCGAGTGACGTGCAGTTTCGTGGTCACTTGGAACAGAAGGCCAAATTGGCCTCTAAAAAGCTTGGCGTGCTCAGCAGAGCGGGACAGTATTTCATGCGGGCACACCGCTTGCAACTTTACAAGGCGCAGGTTCGGCCTCACATGGAATACTGTTCCCATCTCTGGGCAGGGGCCCCCCAGTGCCAGCTCCTTCCACTTGACCGCATCCAGCGCAGAGCGGTTCGAATCGTCGACGACCGAGTTCTTTCCGATCGGCTTGACTCACTGGCACTGCGTAGAGAGGTTGCATCTCTTTGCGTATTTTATCGCATCTACCACGGGGAGTGCTCTGCGGAATTGTTCGGACTAATTCCAGCCGCTCAATTTCACCATCGCACATCGCGACAGAACTTGCGATACCATCCATATCATCTAGATGATTGGCGGTCCACCACTGTGCGATTCAGAAGAAGTTTTCTCCCTCGCACAACTTCCTTGTGGAATCGATTACCACCAGCAATTTTTCGGATACGACTTAGGGACCTTCAAGAAAAGAGCCTACTCCTTTTTAAAAGGCCGGCAACGCATCTGCGATTCTCCTGGTGTTGCAGTTGTTCATGGGCGGCGGTAGTCACTTACCATCAGGTGAGCCGCATGCTCGTTTGCCCCCTCTCCTATAAAAAAAACTTTCAGTATAGAAGTGTAAGACGAAGAGTTTTAACACGAACACAAATTATTATCGTTCGCGCACTTTGGAGAAAGTTCCTGATACCCGTGATAATTTTTGTCCGTGTAGCTGTGTTAATCCAACAAAATGACATGAAAGGAATAAATAAAAATTAACATAATAACAAACTAAACAGGGATATGCTGTTTACAGCTGATATGTTAATGAACTCATGCTGATTCAATTAACATATTGTTTGCAATAAACAGCTCAAGATAACATTTTTTTTGAAGCATGAGTAAAAGAAACTGACCATGAACGTTTAGGACAGTGGAATGATTAGTGGAGCCAGCACTGTTTGTAGCTACGCAGGTATAGTTGCCACTATGGCTGGCGGTTGCCGCGGCGATAGAAAGAAATGAGGTACGTGAAGTCATTTTAGTTGTCATTATTCCCAGATGCGATGTCATATTTTCAAACCCATGGAAGTGCCACTTGATATCAAGAGGCAGGTCACCCTTGGAGACATGACAGTTGAGTTGTACGGTTTCCCCAGCAAACACAGACTCATCCGCTCCAAAGGGTACGATGTGTGGCATTACTGTTAATTTAGAAAGCCCAAATTATTTATGCAAGCGAGCAGCGAATCTATGCATAGGCTAAGGGCATTGAGGATTAAGGAGGATACCCTGCGACGGAGGATGCAATGTGTATGACAGTGTAGACATTTTGATCATCATAAGAAGTGTAAACAAGCCCAAATTTAATAAAACGTTAATAAGTTGTTCATAAATTGATCGAATTATCTATAAGTATTACAAGACCATATGTGTTGCTCGCGTTAAAAATGTTAATTGTTAGCACAGAGGTTCCTTCGCCAATCTTTGTTTCGGAGACTCTACGCGATAGTGAAAGGTGCGTGGCCTTTTGATATGTGATCTGTTAATAGCATTCATTCTTCTTCAAGTACTGTTTTCTCGGCCATAAACGGGACAATGTGTGGTGGTGCTAGTAGGAAAAAGTAAAAACATAAACAAAAAAAAACAATTGCAGTACTTAATATCACAGAATATTATGTGTACCCTGAACATTCAATGTAGCTGTGTGGTTTGTGCTTGCTACGGTATTAGAAGCTGTGCAAGTATAATTGCCAGAATGTCTTTCAGTGACCGATGGGATAGCCAATATTGAAGACCTGTCCCCTACTTTAGATACTTTTACTCCTTCAAAGTTTTCCACGGGTCGATCACGAAAGAACCATTTAAGGGACAAGGGCATATCTCCTTTCGTAACATGGCACAAAACTTGTATACTCTCTCCGTAAAATACCGCTTGATCAATTTCAAAAGGAGATATCATTGGAGCCACTGCAAAAATCGGTCATTAATAACTTTCATTTTGAAAAGTAGTTTTCTAAAAACTCACTTTATATAACTTCGAAGAACTTTTCGATATAAAACTACATTTTAAGCTCTGCGAGATTAAATGAATACAATCCTTTATAATAACTGGCATCTTTATTTTACATGGATTACAATCAGTGCAAGTACCTAGTACCTATTTTGATAATCTATTGCCATGTTTTTGATGTTAAGTAATTCACGATCGCTTGAGAAAAAAAAAACACGCTTTACGCTAAAATAATTAGATGTTTAATGCTAAGTACGTATTTTGTTAAGTTTTTGGGACAAAGGTAGGATAAATTAAAGGACTTAAAATACAATACACACGTTCTACTTTGAATATAAGCCGAAGAATTTTTTAAGTGTGTACCGTTTACAAATAGTTGAGCTGTGTGGTTCACTGAGCCTGCCTGGTTTTTTACAACACACGTGTAATTGCCTTGGTTTTGATGGTTTACAGATTCAATGCTGAGTTGACTTGTGCGTTTCGTATTGAAAAGATTTATGCCAAGAGCACCAGATTGTACTTTTTTCTCGTTGAAATACCATTCTATGTCTAACGGCTGATCACCTTTACTTACAGTGCACGTAACCAAAACCATTTCTTGGGCATTTACGGGTTCTTCGCTGAATTCGAAGGAATTAATTTGCGGAGGGACTGCAGGAGAGATGAACAAATAAAATAGAAATACAAAATAGTAAGAAACGTGTACCGTTTACATAGAGTTCGGCAGTATGGTTTACAGCACCGGCTTGATTTTTTACAAGACACGTGTAGTTTCCCTGGTTATGATGACTCACTGACTCTATAGTCAGTTGACTGGTTCGTTTTGTGTTCGAGAGCACAATGCCGTTGACGCCAGATTTAATGACTTGTCCATTAAAATGCCATTGTATATCGAACGGCGAATCGCCTTTGCTAGCCGTGCAGATAACTACTACCATTTCTTGATCGTTTACTGGCTCCGTGCCAAAATCGAATGGCATTATTTGTGGGGTAACTATATAAAATATAATTCAACTTATGTTAATAATGTTGTAAAATTATTATCACTTATTGATTTGAATTTTCTGGCTTTTTCTAGAAGTAATTTAATGAAGATAACATTTAAAGTTATAAATATGAATTAATAAAGTGTAGAGTTTAAATAAAAAATATTAAAATAGCCGTATAAAAATTGTTGCTTACTACGTATCTCATAAATACAATATGTTAATTTATGGCGACAACGACCAGCTTAATTCACAAATAAGATGTGTCTTGTTGTAAGTTCCATATTCTCCCATGTCCAAATTTTCCTATTGAATTTGCCTTTTACGTAATGTAAAATGTTAAATGCTTCAACTGATTTTAATCAATTCAAACATTCAACAGAATCACTAGTTACTTGTGACTCTAATGATTCTATCAGGACGGTGCTGGGAACGGGCAATTGTGCGTTCAACTTTGAAAGAAGTAAAGCCGTTAACTTCGTGATCACAAGCTATGCAAATCAACCTATGGACACTTTCCCAAACTGAAATCGATATATCGGTATGTCACAATACATAAGTATCGAGGAGACTGACACGAAACGATCATTGCGACTTATTTTTTGCAGGACTGACAAGTGTTTTAATTTTAACATCTTTTGCCGGGCTTGAATAAACAGTATTGAGTCATGCCATGCATGGCCGCTTCTCTCCAAGGTATGTAGTATACATACCTTGGAGAGAAGTCACATGTTGCACATATGCACATGAAAATAATAAATTAAATTAAAAATTTATTGCAATATCTTTTTTTTTGATATTTTATTATTTTACATGGTATTAATATTTCGGTCACCACCTAAAACGATTTTTATTAGAAATGGGTACTTGAGACTTAGAAAAGAGAAGTAGTACTGAAAATTTCTAAGTAATTTAGTGATGAAGACGTATTTATTATCATTTCTAGACCGAATATCTCTTAAAAAATTGTAGTTAAAATTTTATTAAACAACGTCGAAAACCTATTTGCTGATAGATATTTCTGGAATGATACTTTCAAGATGTGTTTATTCTAGGCCGCTTAATTCGGATGCATTGACTACTTTCTATTGTTAGGTTAAGATCTATTTATATTAAAAAAATAAAGCATTGGTATTTTGAAAATAATGCCATTGCTAAAATGGAAAACTGGGTCTAGATTATGCAAGGTTTTTGTTTAACAACAAGCAAGCAACGCGGATATTAGATACATATTAGACGCAGGAAAAATACATCAATGTACCGATGATGTTCAGGGTCGCCGTGTGGTTCGTTGTTCCGGCTTTATTTGTTGCCGTACACGTATAATTGCCACTGTTAGTACCCAAAGCGCTAGGTATATCCAATGTCGAAACACGTTCACTAGGCTTAGTAGTTTTGATTCCCATTTTTTGCGTTACAGGTTTGCCTTCAAAACTCCAAGTTATATTTAAAGGAGTGTCGCCTTTGGACACGTAGCAGTCGAGATGTACGGTTTCTCCCGCAAATACCGCCTCGTCCAATTCAAATGGCTTGATGTGAGGAAGAACTATACATACAGAAATTTTAATAACATTTTTATATATTCATTACACTTTAAGGCCTAGCGCATAGTGCCATGTTCGATTTTCAAATATTTTTGAATTTCGCAGATATTGTCGTTTGTAATTTTTTTTATTTTTGTGTGTATTATCTTTAAGGAAAACCTAAAATTTAAAAAAAAATATGAATTGTCAGTAATAAAGCTGAAAACAGCTTTATTACTTGCAAAAATGAAAACATTAGGAATATATCTTAGTACGAAATAATATTATAATGGTAATATCGTCGTATAATGTGATTTAGGCATACGATCGGAGGATCGGCTTTACGAATAAGTTTTCGGCAGTATACTAACCTTAAAAGGCGTTACGCGCAAACTATATGCAAAACGAGAAGGAGGGATAAATGGAAAACAAGATAGCGCTTGTTTATATGAAACATCATAATATAATATATATATACGAGTATGTTACAGGAACCCATGCTTATGTGATTAACAAATCAATTACAAAGCCGTAGCGATAAATGTCGTTAACAAGTTTAAAGCATTATAATATAAAACTAACCACGAACGTTAATAACTGTGGAATAATTAGTAGAGCCAGCTTTGTTTGTAGCTACGCAGGTATAGTTGCCACTGTGGCTGGCGGTTACCGAGGCGATCGAAAGAAATGAGGAGCGGGATGTCATTTTAGTTGTCATTATTCCCAGATGCGATGATTCATTTTCAAACCCATGGAAGTGCCACTTGATATCAAGAGGCAGGTCACCCTTGGAGACGTGACAGGTCAGTTGCACCGATTCTCCAGCAAACACAGACTCATCCGCCTCAAAGGGTACGATGTGTGGCATTACTGTTAATTTAGAAAGCCCAAATGATTATTATGGAAAGCGTTGAGCGTGCTGCGGCGTAGGCAAGGAAGATTCAGAGTTCGCGAGATACCGTGTACATTGACCGTGGTTGAATGGACAGCAAGACCGGCTCGATTGCCCGCGTGACATGAATATTCGCCGCTGTGACTGGCGGTCGCACTAGATATCGTTAATAACGACGTCCGTTCGCCAATCTTCATTGTGGAGATCCCTTGATGAGAGGATAAATCTTTTCCATGGAAACTCCAAGTTATAGCAATAGGTGCATCTCCTTTGGAAATGTGACAGTTCAATTGCATTGATTCTCCAGCAAATACTGGCTCTTCAGCCTCAAATGGGACGATGTGTGGAGGTACTGACGAGGGAAATAAAAAACAAACAAAAACAAAATGAATAAGTTCATACAATATCAGATAACATCAAGTGTACCCTGAACATTCAATGTAGCTGTGTGATTAGTGCTCGCTACAGTATTCGATGCTGTGCAAGTATAATTGCCGGAGTGTTTCTCAGTTACAGAAGGGATAGCCAATATTGAAGATCGAGGTCCCATTTTTGTGATTGTTACAGCGTCGAATCTTTCTAAAGGACGATCGCGGAATGACCATTTAAGAGTTAATGGCATATCGCCTTTAGGAATATGGCACATTACTTGAATGCTTTCTCCATAAAATACAGCTTCATCAAATTCAAATGGGGATATTATTGGCGCCACTGCAAGAGATAATTATAAACAAATCATAAGTGAGTGAGACATTCGTATATCAAAGGGAGTGGGAAAAAAACTAAACACGAAA
Source organism: Parnassius glacialis (assembly GCA_033319125.1). Taxonomy (NCBI): domain Eukaryota; kingdom Metazoa; phylum Arthropoda; class Insecta; order Lepidoptera; family Papilionidae; genus Parnassius; species Parnassius glacialis. Next base: position 27,679,251 of record JAVANC010000010.1, on the reverse strand, counting down.
AGCAAATTTAATTACGTACAGTGAACGTATACCCTTAACATTGAGTGTTGCGTGGTGACTAGCCCTGGCAACAGTATTGGAGGCAGTGCACGTGTAATTGCCGGAATGTTTGGCCGTCACGCTGGGTATAATAAGAACTGAGCCCATGTCCCCAACATTCATAATATTCAATCCAGGGAGCAAACTCACATCTCCTCCATTGAAGCTCCATTTGAAAGTTAGAGGTTTGTCTCCTTTTGGAACGTGGCACATTACTTGAACTCCCTCACCAAAGAAAACGGATTCGTCAAATTCAAAAGGGGTAATAATTGGTGCGACTGAAATTAACGTTACCACATTCTGTTGTAAGTTTATATTTTGTAATACAACAAGATGCTAAACTCACCACCATCCTGTATTTATTTTTATGACCCGCCAAAGTTACAGGGAAAGGTAGGACATGTTGAAATGAAAATGGTTACACAAAAATATTTAGTTTCTACGAAGACTCTAAGCTAAGGATTCTGTAAACATGTACCGTTTACAAACAGTTGAGCGGTGTAATTCACCGATCCGGCTTCATTTTTCACTACACACGTGTAATTTCCTTGATTTTTATGGCTAACCGATTCCATACTCAGTTGACTGGAACGCTTCGTATTCAAGAGACTGATTCCAGTGTCGCCCGATTTAACTTTATTACCGTTGAAATACCATTCGATAGTTAACGGTTGATCGCCCTTATTCACAGTGCACGTGACCAAAACCATTTCTTGAGCATTTATCGGTTCTTCGCCAAAGTCAAAGGGTTTTAATTGCGGGGGGACTGCAGGGGATAGGATTAATTAAAAACATTAATGAAAAAACAGCAATTAAATGTTGATACCGTTTACATATAACTCGGCCGTGTGGTTTATAGCGCCCGCTTGATTTTGGACGAGGCATGTATAATTCCCTTGGTTGTGATGACTGACGGATTCAATCGCGAGCTGGCTTGTTCTTTTTGTATTTGTAAGTAATATGCCATTCACACCGGACTGGACTATTTGACCATTGAAATACCATTGCATACTGAGCGGGGAGTCGCCTTTGCTAGCCGTACAGGTTACAACCACCATTTCCTGATCGTTTACAGGCTCCGTTCCGAAATCGAAAGGCATTATTTGTGGAGCAACTATATGATAAAAAACGCTCTATTTTAATCTACGTTTTTTGCATATTACAAAGGATGATATATTAAACATTAATAGAAACAAAAAAAGACTGCAAATAAAAGCGAAATGATAAAATATAATTATAGTGAGCTCACTATTTTAAAGGTACCATTTACGTTGAGCACCGCACTGTGGGAACTACGACCAGCCTCATTCTCAGCGATACAAGTATAGTTCCCGATGTGTTCATGTTGCACGTTTTCAATGCTTAAAATCGAAATTCGTTTTCCATTTCTGTTTATTTGAATTCCATTCCCGGAGTTCAACGTTTCATTGTTAAGCTGCCAGTGAATATTAAGGGGTAAGTCTCCTTTTCCTACCGTACATGTCAACGACACGGTATCGCCTGCATTCAATATATCTTCTCCGAAATCGAAAGGCGTGACCTGCGGTACAACTGTTCAGATACGTCCAATCAATATGTACCTATTTATAAATGTTTATATGAATGTGTTACGGATAATTTTGGTAGGTATTGTATTATTTTCCTCGACAGGGCTAGGCTATACTTGAAGGAGAAAGGAAAGTAAAGAATAAGACTCTTATACAAAATATCATATAAAAAGCAATGGTATTTGAAATGTGAATGAATAGTGTTTACCGTTGACCGCTAGATTTGCCGTATAATTGGCATGGCCCGCTTGGTTTTCGGCTGTACAAGTGTAAGCTCCTGTATGTATTAGAGAGACCGAATCGATGGACAATGTGCTCGACTTATGACCAATCTTGGTAACAGTAATACCAGAAATTTCTTTAACATTTTTTCCATTTAAATGCCAAGTGATATTGATGGGAGCGTCGCCCTTTGTCACCATACACTGAACGCCGACGGTATCGCCCGCGTTGGCTGGTTCATCTCCGAACGTAAACGGATGAATTTGGGGCAAAACTGTCGCAAAAGTGAGCTAGTAAATATCAAATGGAATAAAAAGGAAACCAAGAAATTATTCAGATTCTCACCCATGGATCTGTTATTCTTTCTGTCCATACTGGTTAATGGTTATATTTTCTGCACAGGGTTTTAATGAACTTTACAACAGTGCAATCGCATAAAAGTCGCAATAACTGAGAGAAGATTGCAAAATATTTCATTCACAAATCTTCGTTGATTTAGTTAAACCGAATTACTTTAAAATAAAATTTTATACCTTTATTTTTATTTAAATAAGAATAGTTTCTTTGCACGTGTTTATTTTGTAATTTAAGATATGATTAAGAAGATTTTTATATTTGTATTTTAATACAAACTTTGTGATAAAATCTTCAATCTATTGAGCAATATTAACAGTGCTGGCGAATCGTCACCTACGGGTAAAGGTTATATATAGGAAGGAATTAAAGTGAAGCGTTAAATATATTAACTTATAATATATATCTAACGATTTCAAATAGATACATTTGTTATTAACCATTAACACTGAGCAAAGTAGTGTGGTTGGTTTCTCCGGCTGCATTTTTTAACTGGCATGTGTAGGAGCCCCGGTGAGCGTAGTTGACAGCTTCAATATTTAGTATGGAAGTTTTCTTGCTGATCGTCGTGAGTACGATGTTGAGAGAGTTACGCGGCTTAATCTCTTCTCCGTTGAAAAGCCATTTGAAAGTGACGGGAAGGTCTCCCTTACTCATTACGCAAGACACGGAGGCCGTTTCGCCCTCGTTCAGTATTTCCTCCCCGAATTCGAACGGAGTGATTTGCGGCGGAACTATAATAACGGATTTATTTCAGGACCGTCTAGAGGAAGAAGGAAATGTTAAACAAAAAGGAGAAGATATCGTCTATCTCTAGAGGTGTACCGTTAACTTCGAGCACAGCGCTGTGGTTGGCGGAGCCAGCCGGATTCGTCGCCACACAGTAGTATAATCCACGATGTACAGCACCGACGGAATCGATATTAAGGATTGAGGTCTTTTTATTGATGCTCGTTAGGGTTATGCCGAGGTCATTATTCCTATGAAGTATCTGGCCATTGAGGGTCCAGGTAATGTTGAGAGGCTGGTCGCCCTTGCTCACAGCGCACGAAACCGAAGCCAGTTCGCCAGCGTTCGCTGGCTCATCGCCGAACTCGAACGGTAATATTTGCGGCGGAACTGCGTTAAATTCACATTAGGATAAAGCTGTGTCAACACTAGTGCGGGGTCGTGTGTGGCAAACAGTGTAGCTTTGGCGGGCATAAACTTCACCTACTGTTTTTTATAAAATATTAATGTTTAATACCAAACAATGCGGTACATTACAAAATAAGTCCTTTGATGAAGTTCAACTGCAATAGAATTTTTGTTAAAGACACAAATGAAATAATGTCATGAACTGAAACAAAGAAATTAACACCACAGTTTTGTTTTAAAATTTAAAATCAAGGCTTTCGTATAACTTAAGTTATACGAAGTCTTTTCTCTATACTTATTTAATTCGATTTAATTTCTTCTTCTGAATAGTGAATATGACATTATTTGTATGAAGAGCCTCTGAGTGTTTATTTCTTTACAATAATTTTAAAATATAAACAGGAAAAACTGTATCTTATATTATGACACTCAGAGTTATTGCTTTCTACAAAATATTATGTAATTTTTTTTAATCTATAAATGATTGATTAATAAAATTGCTGAAAATATAAAATTTTGAATAATATAATGTATAAACTGTAAAATAATACAATGTATTTTTTATTATTACCTTTACTCTTGGCAAGAGTGTGTGAACAGTTAACTCTTTTCGTAGAATTTTAAATTCTTAAAGTAAAAAGTTAAGGCTATGCTGACATTTTCCCGAAATGCCACTCCTTGTCCCCAAAATCTGCCGTCAGGGTCCTTTGCCCGCCTGCATCCTTGCTTCGCTCTTGGCCACATTCATTTAATAATGATGCAATTTTCTGGTGTATTTAAAGAGCTGGACAAGTATTGTTAGTCTCGTTTTAAAATATTTAAATTAATATTAGTATGTATATATATATATATATATATATATATATATATATATATATATATATATATATATATATATATATATATATTTAAATCATTGAATCATTGAATATCACAATTTTATTACTGCTTAATGACTATAAAAAAACTTCCACAAACAGTAATTGTTTAACTCAAAATTGTAGAAAGCAAACTCTTCAAATAGTGGGAGCAATTTTTCAACAGATATTTGTAAAAGATATAAATTTTTATTAAGCAATAAAAGTATCGTGTCACTATTATCTCAATTTTTTTAGGAAAACTACTAATTTAAATTTTAGTGACTCAATGATCATTGATCATAAGGTTTTAAAATGAAGTTATTTTAGTGTAAATATTAAATCAATTTAGACCAAAATATTACATATTTATATCTTTTACGTTAAATAATACATTTCTAAATAAATTTGCTCTTTACAAAGTAATTTGCATGTTAAATTGCCTGTCTACTTTTCTCGAGAGGGAAAACAGATGGGTTGCATTATACATTAACTGGTCTTAAGTTCATGTATATGAATGTAATATAAGCATTAAAAAAATTCTTAGTATGTCATGCCATTGTTTCAAATTATCTTAGACACTGCAGTTTACTGAGCAAATTTAGTAAGAAAAACATAATTGAGGGCCATATATTATATATGTAAAAAGATCACTAACCCATGACTTGCAGTTCGAGAGTTCCCTTAGCAGTGTAGCCCTGAGAATTTTTGGCGACGCAGGTGTATGTGGCTTGGTCGCTCATGCGCTCTACGTTCTCAATTACCAAGGTGCCGTTGGGAAAGACCTTCTGTTTACGGTTAATGGGTAGTACACTGTAAGCAATAAATAAGAATATGTCATTACATCGCTAAAGCAAAACGTTGTTTTAATATGATAACGGAAATTTAGGGACAAGATGGGATGACCTCTGGCCCCTTCCCCAGAGGTCACGTAACCATCTTGTTACACAGAACAAACATGATGATTTAAATTTGATCAAACATTAAATTTGGGGGGCTAAGAATGGGGAATTTGAATTACTTATAATGGTACTGTCTTTATTTGTTGTTAATGCGTTATGTTCAGTTTGTGATATTATCGTTTGCTAATACTATAATAGATTATGATGGCTATTGTGAGCAGTTTATTCTACAAAACACTCATTTATATATTAACATTAATTTAAAAAAATCGTTACGTCATTATTGTCTGTTTATTGATGAAGTTTTATTACTAATTATTATATGTATAGATGAGGCAGAAACAAACTGGACACTTTCAGTATCACGCAAATTTCCGACGTTAGTCGGTCTACTCAAAAGGAACAAAGCTCTTACATAAAAAGTAGTAAGTGTTTGAACAATGACAACAATTACTGTGAACGAGACATTCCATAAAAGTATCTATAAATGATTACGCACTTTTTCTTGGATCTTTAATGTCCAATGAACCATAGAGAGTACAAACCGAAATACAGCCGTGCAGGCACTGCTATTTGGTGGCAAAAGTAGATTAGTGATACCTACTGAAACGAACTCCTAGGCAGACAAGAGAGTCCTACCACCTAGTTAACAGAAAAACTAGACTATGTTTTTTAACCCCCGACGTAAAAAGAGGGGTGTTATAAGTTCGACCGCTATGTGTATCTGTCTGTCTGTGTTTGCGGCTTTTTTTATTTAAAAGCAGGTTTTCTAGCGGTGCTTCTTAGACATGTTTTATCAAAATCGATTCAGCCGTTTGAAGATCATCAGCTCTTTTTGTTTCGGGGGTTTTTTAAATTTTCAATTTAACTCTTTCACTGTCCGGTTTTCAGACACAATAATAAGACAATCGCTATGACCTATATGTAGTGCACGGGACAGCGAAAGAGTTAAGTTTTAGATGAAACTATACAATAAAGACAATTACAGTGGAATCGGCCCAGTCATTATCACGTAATGTGTGCGCAAACATGCAAATAGACAAATAAATAAACATTATGAAATTTGTTGTGTCGGTTTCTTCTTTATCAGCACATAACAGTCCACTGTTGAATATGGGCCACTTGAAGAAGACATTACATGACTGTAGTTATGTGTTAGCTAGGACAAATTATTCGACTAGATAAGTTCAACTTTGACCGAGAGGTCAATCGACAGATTCAAGGCGGCTGAGCAGCGTTCGGGTGATTATATCACATTTTCTCGTCACACTTACCTCAAAATTTGAAGAGGGTACAACCAGTGCGTATTGCCAGCGATGACATATGATTGATGATTACGTGGTGGAACCACGCTATAACTACATTATAGCAGAAGCACCAATAGGTCGGCTCGACCGGGGAAAGACCTCGCTTTCATAGAATACCAACGTGAAATTGTTGCTTAATGCTGCAGTGTTTCGTAAGGTGAGTTTAGAGAGCCGGAGACCAGTTATACTGGAAATGAGGCATTTCAACTTAGTCCTTATGTGTGACAAACGCATCTGCATTTTGATTCTTACTCGAGGATAGATATAAATGTCCATGGAATAAAGCATCCACTTACAATCAGGTGATCTGAGTGCTCGTTTGTCACCCATATTCTATAAAAAATGGATTTGAGATGTGGTCCTTCACTGCTGACCGTATAAGGAAGCAGCGAGCTATAGAATGGGCTTTCTTTGCTCAATTTTTTTTGCATAATAGACTGTAATGAGCATATCCGCAAGAAAACCAGATTAAGCGACATAGACCAACGGATTAGCAAGCAGAAATGGTAAAAGAACTGGTCGTATAGTTAAAACAACTGACAATTGATGGGGAAGTAAGGGTCTCGAGTGGCAGAAAGCGAAGAGTAAGGCAGCTCTGGTAGTAGATGCAGGAAAATAGTTTAGGCACTCTTTGGAGAGACCTTTGTTTAGCAGTGGACCTACGACGAGATGTAGTGATGATGTGAATATCAGGCCATATTGTATAGTAACTAAGTTCAATCTAAATTAATATACCTATTACAAATAAATTAAAATATAATACAGACCGGTTGTCGCGTTCCCAGACGATAGACTCGATGGGGTAACCGGCAACCGGGCAGTGAGCGATCAATGTGTCTCCGGCGACGACCGGCCGCTTCTTCATCGGCCGCACGTACGGCAACCCGTACACGTTAACGCGAGCGGCGTGCGAAGCGCTGCCAACCTGAGAACCAATCGCACCTCACAAATAATTATGATGTTCATCATTTTGCGTGATCTCGACTTCCAAATACTTCTGGAAGTTATATAGTGCGCAATATACATCACGATACTACAAGTGTATGCGGTAACACAGAGGCACAAACTCTTCCTAACCTAACCGTATCCGATGTAACGCTTATGTGAAAGGATCGGCGGTAGGCTAACATAGAGTAAGAGAAACGTGAACTATCACAGTACACTCAGATCCGAAAACGTTTTACTTCATAGAGCCACGCTGCAGAGTATTATGGTAGCAGCATGAATGTGTCAGCTCGACTGGAGTAAGTATACATTCACAGAATATACCAGCGTAAAACAGCAGCATAACGCTGCTGTGTTTCGCTAGGTGACCCCTTTTACTGGTAACGAGGCATTGTATTCTATCTTAGTCCCCAGGGGTGACAACACATCTGCATTTTGATTCTTAATCGAAGCTCGGTGTAGATGTCTGTAAGCCACAATATCCACTTACTCTCAGGTGGACTATGACCGGTAGCGAAGCCTCCATAGAAGCCGAGAAGCCTTTGGGCTTGCCCTATTAAACTGCTCAATCAATAACATCAACTAATAAAATAACTCCTAATCTGTTTCAAACTAAAGTAAAACTCGCTTAATACGATCACGTTTAATACGATTTCTCGTTTAATACGCCATTTTACGTCAGTCCCTGCAACATGAGGCATGTTTTCATACATTATTAACACGCTTAATACGATTCGTCATCCCGTCTAATACCCCATCTGGGTCGGAAAAGTTACGTTTGCTAGTGTATAGTAAGGCGAAAAATCCACGTTGCTTCAAAAACGTGAAATTGTTTCCTGTAACATATGATGCACAATCTCGAGCTTGGATGACTGGCCTTCGTTTTATTAACTGGCTAAAAGCTTTAGATGATCACTTCCAGGTTAAATGTAGACGCATAATTCTCTTCATTGATAACTGCCCCGCTCACTCTAAAGATGTTGAACTAAAGAACATCACGCTTATTTTCTTACCTCCGAATGCGACAAGCAAGTTGCAACCGATGGATCAGGGCATTATAAAAGTCCTTAAACATGGCTGCAGAACACTAGCACACATCACTAACTTAAGGAAATGGAAGACTCTGACGGCAAACGACCCGTGACTGTGCATGACGCGATCCTAAACATTGCAGCGGCATGGCAAGCAATTAAGGCTGAAACCATACAAAATTGTTTTAAGAAATCAGGTTTCCGAAATAACGAAGCTGATGTCGTGTTGGAAGAAGAATCCGTGATACTGCAGGGTTTTTCTGTATATTCTTCCAATTATGACAATGTTGCACCCTACGAAACCTGTTCGATCGAAGATCTTATTCAAGATGTGAATAACAGCCAAAAAGAGGCCCTAAGTGATGACGATGAAGATGAAGGAGAGTCAATTTTCATCAAAATTCCGATTTTATCAAACGCAGAGGCATTATCAGCAGTAAACGATTTAGGGCGCTATGTATCTTCTTTCGGGAAAAGTGAAGATGCACTGCAAAAGTTAAATTATATTGAAAGCCTTGTCATTAATAATGCATCAAAATCTTTTTGTCAAACCAAAATAAGTGATTATTTAATTTAAGTAATATCATTATAAATAATAATTAACTATGATGTAACCTATTTAAATACATATACATGTGCACAACATTATACCTTTCTAACAAATTTATAAATACGTATACCTATAATTCAATACCTACACAATATTTGTAAATGATGTTTTATTTTTCCTATTCCGTATAATACGCTTTCCCGCTTAAGTCGCGATTTTGGCTGGGTCCCTTCAAAATCGTCTTAAGCGGGTTTTACTGCATTTCAATTTTCCGCGCGCTCCTCTGTTCTACACAGGTCATTAATCATCGCGGCAAAACTGCGTGATATTGCTGTCATAAACAAGGAGTTGAGTTGAGCGATTAGTCGTCTCTCTCGCACGCGTGAGCTTTTTACCGGGCTTTCGAGAAGACGATCTCCCTTTCTAACCTGTGGCAAAATCTTTTATAATGAAATATAACTACGATTGTTTATACATATATCAATTAGTATAGAGCCATAAGTTGGACCTTTGGTGTCAATGGGCGATACGTTTGCAAGTTCACTTCACATTTCAATGTTTACTCTATGTGTTTACTTGAGCGAATGACTATTGCGAATTGAAAATTTATGCTTTTTTAATTTTTTTTAGTGAAAATGGAGGATAATAGTGTTCCTTGTGATGAATTGAAGTGTGTTAATGTGCTAATCGGCGAGGAAAAGGTAAAACCTTTAAACTTCTTTAAATCTCCACAAGTTTCTCCACGGAACGTGCTTTCTCATCTCTGAAGCGCATCCACACGTATTTGAGAAAGCGTCAAGAGCGTTTTTCAGACTTATCAATTATCGCAATTGAAAAACAGTTATTGGTACAATTAAATCATTCACCAACATATTACGCGGATGTAATCAAATATTTCCTTAAGAAAGAGAGACGATTCGATTTACAATATAAATAATTCGTTTTTTTTTAATTTTGTACATAGTTTGTTTGTACTTTGTTCACGCTTTTCTTTTGTTCATGTATTGTATGTAAATATCTTTTTCTTTTGCTCAAGCAAACCCAAACGACTTTTAACAAAGCCACTAAAGGTATGCAATTGCTTATATGTCATACAATCTATCTAGCAGTAGTATGCCTTCTATGTGCTTTGTTAAGCACGTCCTCGACAGCACTGAATATAAAACTGAAGAGTGAAGACAGATCATGATTGGTGTATTTTTATAAAACTTTTTAACAATAGTAGAGCCACGCGGCAGCTTTTGCTGTCGCACGGATGGGCCGGCTCGAACCGGGGTGGTACCTCTGCGTTTTGCTTGGTGAGTGCAGGTGGCCGGAGGCCCTTCTTACTGGAAATGAGGCAGTCTATCTTAGTCCTCACGGGTGACAACGCATCTGCATTTTGATTTGTAATAGAGGATAGATGTATGTCTATGGGCCGCAGCAACCACTTACCATCAGGTGGACTGTGTGCTCGTTTGTCACCCTTATCCTATAAAAAACTGCTAAATACAACAAAACCACATCTTGCGCTGGCCCTAATTTGGAGCCCTAACTTCGCCACTGACTATGGCGTAGTCGTTTGAGACCCTTACTTCTACAAAAAATAATATAACAATTTGTGATTCCGACTACGAGTTAAAACCAAAATAATCGATAGACGATCTACTGCTTTGCTATCACAGGCTTTGAGGTGAAGCTACAGCTGAGATTAGCTAAAATAAGTTAAAATTGCGTTCATTCACAAAAACGCGGAGTAAAAAGTTGTACAAACACACTGGTTATTATCTACTTTTATTTTTATAACAATAAAAAATCTGTATCTATAAAATTAAAGATTAGATTTTTAAGCCATTTAAAAAAAAAATAATTCCCTTACTTTTCTACCACCTACGATTTTTTAAAATTTACGTTCATCCCTCAAACTTAAAACCTCCTTAACTCGGTTAATTTTGACCAGAGGAAAAAAATCATAAAACCTATTTGGTGTAAAATTTTAATCTCTCCACTATGGAGTGTAGAGTACAAGGAGGACCATCTCTATATGTAAAAAGTGTCCCTAAAAACGCGTCCAATAAGAGTGGCGCTGCAGTAGCATAGGATAAATTAAAAAAGAGCGCCAAAATTAATTAGAATAAGATGGAGAAATAAACAAGGACCGACCATTGCGTTTGGTTTTGTACTACGTAAATAGTTGATGAAATAGTCATGAAATTTTTTAAATATTTGAATTCAGCTGACTTCACTCCGTCTACAACAGCTATATTCATATGGTAGTTTTTCAGACGCCAGCGCTATTGTGGTAGGTTTTGGAACCTCTATTTTCAGTATATAGTGGGACACTTTTTCAACTTTCGCACCTTATAAGATGGTTCTCCTTCTACTCTACACTCCATACTCTCCACATTTCTATTAGAACTTTATGTCGAATTTTAAGAGGCGTATTACAAAAAAACGCGAAATTACAAGGTTTCCTCGTTGAAATTTTATATTTATCGTTCATTTCTTGAAATAACAATTACTTGGTAAAAATAGTTTGTTTTCTCTCCTCAAATAAGCTCGGAATGGATTTAAGATAACTTATTTATTTAATCAGTAATAATCATTCTCCCGATGCATGTTTAGGCAAAAACTCTCGAAGACATGATTTGGGAGCTCTAATTTGTAGATTCTATTGAATATCGACCATCAAAAAAAATATTTTTATCTCCCAAATATCCTACACTTTAATAATAATGGAATACATTTTCATTATATGCTTTTCACACTAGGAAAAAAAATTCGACATAATTCAAAAAACGACCAAAAAAGCTTCGATGCAAGCCTCTATATTTCCGAAGTTCTACATCATTTAGACGTAAAATTTATACCAAAATAATCATCAACATTTGCTTAAACTATGCTATTATTTTTACTTTTAAAATCGTTACTATTATATTATAATTAATTAAATAAAAGTACTATATATTTAACTGCGCCGGCCATCTGAGATCATTAACGCGCGAGCGCTTGCCGAGGGTGGACCTGCGTCAGTTTATTTCGGGCGCTGCATGGTTTCGATACTACTGTAGTGTGCGTCGATTGCCTGCATACTAGAACATTGTCAACTACGACCGCAATTTTTGATCGATCGGTTTAAAACTATTTTATATAGTTATAATTTAGATCACGTCTCTTCCATTAAACATGGTAGGGACAACGAGTCTGCAGCATGTGCACAATTGAGCAAACAAAAAAATATTATTATAGAAAAATGTGGTCTATTCATTGACCTAGATCATTGTTATTTGAGGGCTTCACCTAATGGTTTATACAGCAACGGTCTTATTGAAGTTAAATGTCCTATTTCAGCTTTCGGAATAGATTTTGATACGGCCTTTCGACAAAAAAAAAGTTAAAGGTTATAAATTCAGTGATTCAAGTGTAACATTAAATCAAAATAATGACTGTTTTTACCAAATCCAAGGCCAGCTTCATTTAGCAAATAAAAATGTCTGAATACTTGCCATAATATGTATTGGCCCAGATTAATGCAGTAAAAGTACTAAAAATTTACAAATACGACCAATTTTAGATTTTCAATATGTTACCCAAGTTACAAGCTTTTTATGAAAAGTGTGTACTGCCTGAAATTATCGAATCGAGAAAAGTTCGGTCAATGCCGTCGCAGCAAATATTTTTCTTATAAAAAATATAGTAATTGATTGTAAGTACCGATTAAAAAAATTTTAGTTACATTTGGTTGTTATATTTATTAAAACAGGTTGCAACCGTTTATTTATTTATACCACTATTCTACCGGTAGTAGACATAATCGATTATTAACATTCGATTACAGCGTAACAATTAAAATATTTATGTGTACTTATTTTGACACTAAATTTCATAAATAATGAATAATATATCAAAATGGTATATAATAATAAATAATAAATTATATAATAATAAATTAATAAGATAACATTAAAATGACACACCAAAAAATATTCCATCCACTGAAGTCCATCCTAAGAAAACTTTGTATTATGGAAGATCAAGATCGTTTAATCGCCATACTCACAGTATTATAGTGCGAGCGAGTGAATAGATATGAAAGAAAGTATCGGTCGCGTAGTTTGTCGCCCGTTCGGTGCGTAAAATACCTAAATTTGCGAAACGCCGAAATGTAAGAGAGCTCTTAAACGTTTTCGAGTAATTGCGAAAAAACACTTTTGACAATTCTCTTAACCCTTACCGGGGGCTGCAGACAAAATCCTTTACACAATGATTTTGTATCATTAAAACATTACATTATATCAACAGGCACACACACTCACACAGAAGTTCATTTTGCGTAGATCGGACCAAAAGTAGTAACAGAAAGCTGAAAGTACTCCAGGTTAACTTTGACATGGGGACGTAAAACATCTCGGTCCCGTCGTGACCACGTTGGGAATTAAGAATAAATAAAATTAAACGCGATAAAAAATAATTAGTTTTATTAAATGTGTATAATTCGGGTAAATATAAGAAATCATTACTAAACCATACTGGTAGCACCATACACTGCTAAAAAAAATACTTGGAAGAGTCGTAAAATTGTTTGAAAAACCAGTTTTTTTTTAAATAAAATTGTAGTGACAAACGAACTTACAGTCCCCAGTTAATGGGTGGGTGAAGTGATTACTGCAGCCGATGAACATCCGCAAGCAACTTTAAGTAAAGGAGGCTACAGATGTGTAGACTCGGCACCTCTGAACACTAAGACGGAATGTGTGACGGCCTGTATTCATACTGGCTCTCTACACCCCTCAGGCTAGAACACAGCCGTGTACGCATTGCTATTTGGCGGCAGAATTAACCAGATAAGCCGAATAGTAGTCCCACCTCTTAGTAAGTAAACATACACTTACAATATTTGTTCTCACTCACATAGTATAAATATGTAGGCCATAAACACACTACACGTTCAATATTGCCGCGAAGATTTGGCAAGGAGTCTAGGCGTGTTACGGCAACGGCACGTTAAACCATACAGTTGAAAGAAAATCAAAAAGAATTAAAAGCGTCTCCACACGATTCCATTGATTTTGATTTCCTATTGTATTGCGACCATATATAATCGTGTCGTGATGTGTCTTCCTACGTTAAATTATAAAAGCGCCCTATGGTGACATGGCTTTTTTTTATAGAATAAGCGTGACAAAAAAGCAGACAGTCTACCTGATGGTAAGTAGATGCTGTGGCCCATATACATTTACATCAATCCTCGATTGAGAATCAAAATGCGCATGTGTTGTCACCCCTGAGGATTAAGATCTTTACAAGAAACACAGGAGCATTAAGCTCCTATTTTACGTTGATATTTCATGAGACCTTCCCCGGTCGAGCCGACCCATTTCATTCATAGTCGAGCTACAACCATAATATAGCTGCAACATGGCTCACCACATAGACAATGTGGACATTACTAAAATGAATCATTAAAAATGTATTTATCCAGAATTTTATTTTTATTCAAAGCTTAATTTGAAGGACAGTTATAGTGATTTACGCAATAAATACATTAAAAAAAATTGAATTACCTTGCTAGATGCAATACAAGAATACAGTCCACCGTCGTTCGTGTGCACTGAAGAGATGTTTAGGTGAGACTCGACGTTTCCATCGGCGGTGACGAACTGTCCGATTTGCAGGCGTTCCCCACTGTTCAGCTTCTCGCCATCCAGCAGCCAGGTGATGTCGGGAGTCGGGGTGCCGGACGCGACGCATTTTAATCTTAGCGAGGGTCCAGATCGGAGAGTTTGTTCACCAAAGCTGTGGCGGATTAGAGGTGGTTCGACTGGAATTGAAATATACACTCTTGACAAAAGTAGTAAGGAAAAAACCTAAAATTATTAGAATTACATACGTGATAGAGCCATGCTGCAGATATTTTATAGTAATAACAGGAATGGATCGGCTCGACTAGGGAAGGACCGCGCTCTTACAGAATACCAGCGTAAAATAGTAGCTTAAAGCTGCTGTTTCGTATGGTGAGTTAAAAAACCGGATGCCCTTGAGGAAACGAGGCACCTTATCTTAATCCTCATGGGTTACAATACGTCTGCATTTTGATTCTTTATCGAGGATAGATGTAGAAGTCTATGGGCTACAGCATTTTTCCGCTAGGAGTAAAGTATTCTGTGCACAGCATCCACTCACCATAAGGTGGACTGTGTGCTCGTTTGTCACACTTAATTCTATAAACAATTAAGAAATATTAGTGTATAATGATTTACTTTTCGGATATTTTTCTATAAGAGTTAAGTCATATTGGAAGATATTAAGGTTTTTTAATATATCATGGGAAATGCAAATAATATTAGCAAGTAGAATGGAATACCCAATATCGTATTAATAATCTTTGTCAGAGCCATGGTAGCTCATATGATTAGATCGCTGTAAACTTCACAGTATACGAGCAACCCGGGTTCGATCTCCGCCGGCACCAATGAAATTGTTAATGGCATTTTAAGTGCTGATTTACCACGTGCCCGGCGGTGAAGGAAAACATCGTGAGGAAATCTTCATGTCTGAAAAATAAGAAAACAAAATTCGACGACATGTGAAGTTTGCCAACACGCATTGATGCAGCCCGGCGGACACTTCCTTGCCCTAAGACCCTCTCAGAATTGAAAGGAGGCCTGTGCCCAGCAGTGGGACGTATATGGGTTGTAACTTTAATTTTATCTTTGTCACAGGACCATTGGACATGCAAGGATGTTCTCATAACTATCTAATAACGGTATAACTGTTTCGCATATATGTATCTCATATTTGTAACACGACTGCGAGAAGTCTAATAGTGCGATCACTTTGATCACTTGACTGTCTCGTTGGGCTAGTGGTCGTGAACGCGTCTGCTGATCATGTGGACCCGGATTCGAGTCCCGAGTCCGGACTCTTTCAGCAGAAGCGACAGCCCGGAGTCATCAATTTGGCGGTTTCACCCAGTACCTCATAAAGCACGTAAAACTCTCAGGTGGAGTCGTATTGCAATCCTATACAATATAACCCTGTCCGGAGCAGATGGCAAGTTCCATTGATACTGGCGGCCAAGATCGAAATTCGGTCTAAAGGATAATTAATAAGTTCATAGTATAAACATCGCTTTTCTTGTCTTCTGATGTACAATTTTTATTTTTACAGTGATCGTTAATTTAGAGATATAAATCATTTAAGAATTTACCATTACAAACAGCTTGTAACGTTTTTAATTTCTTTTTATTCTTTCTCTTTTTTCACTTAGTTTTTATTTTATAGATTTGCCCATACTTAAGCAAACTTACATCGTCCTCCAAGTTTAAGTTCAGCGCTGGCACCGGCACTTTCTTGATCGTTTCTGATGAAGCACTGGTACATGCCCTTGTCCTCCTTCTTAACAGATTCAATCCTGTAACGATATACTTTACTATTAATAAAAGTAATTGACAATTAAATATTAACACCACATAATTACCCATTATCTGTACCATTAAAACATTCTCTAAATTAAAAAAAAAGCATTACATATATTCAGGAAATTTTCAAGAACTATCAAGAGTAATAAACAATTTACGCAGACTACACCAAAGCCGTTCATCAAGTACTGTACTTAACCCATGTACTGTGGATCGGTGGAGCTATTATCCTTTTGAGCTTGGATAAAAATTTGTGTAATTCCTAAAAAATGTGTTTAAAAAAACTGTTAGCTAAATATATTAATGTTGCCTCTGCAAGTACATTTGACATCTTTTTCATGCTATTAGGAAGAAATAGTTAGTAGGAAATATAGGTCATGTATCATTGCTAGAGTAGTATTAAAGAGAAATTTACCTTAAGATAGGGTCATGATGCTTCATATCCTTGCCGTCTTTTAGCCAGGTGATAGTCTTAACAGGGTTGCCCTCATATCTGCACGTAAATACAGCAGGTCTGCCAAAATCAACGGTTTGCGTCGCAGGTTCCACTGTAGCCTTAAGAGGTGCTGTCACAGTCAGTACAGTTTCAACAGATTCGCCTGAAACGATCAAAATATTAATTTAATACTCATTAGATTGTACATAACAAAATCATTTGATCAATAATAACAAATTTCAAGTGCCCTCTTCCTAAGTATAACCCTTCCCTCCTCTAAGCATAATTAAACAAAATACATTTGGCGAATATTTTTTTCAAATATCTTAACTTTTAACCATTAATTCTGGATAAATCATAATTAATTGGGAGCAATATCTTTCATCGCCAATACCGTCAAGGTAGCCAGGCGAATTTGCTCTTAAAATCTCAGATATTGAATCCGCTAAGAAATCTCAAGACATTGTTCAAACATTCGTATATTTTTACGACATTCACGGGACACGAAACAGTAACTATTTAAAAATTATTCGACATACCAACTTGGTGTGGGACAGTTACCGAAAAAATAATTTATGATAAAATGCGTTTAAATTATTTACGAAACTTACCGCCGACGGAATTATTGACAACGCACAAGTATTTTCCAGAATCTTCAACTTTAGCTTCTTTAATTATCAGTGTTCCAGAGACCTGCTTTACTCTGTCATTCAGTACAACCGGCTGTTTTCTAGTAGTACCATCAATAAACTTGTACCATCTGTAACAAAAGAGAATGAGTTCAGATTTTGATGACAACACTTGGACAAACATTTAGTTTCAAATTTCAAATGATCTCTATCTCTGATTTTAAATTATTACTTTTAGAAAATCAAGCAATCTACGTTTAAATTTAAAAATGTATGTGTAATTAAAAAGATGCGTATTGTAAAATGTGACTTTGCTTATATTATATTATTTAAATTGCAACACCAAAAGTTTGTAACGACATCGCCAAAATAATGAAAGAGAAGATTATCAATGACTAAATAAATTCCAAATCATATTTTTAAAAAGTTTTTATGGTTATGTCACTTTAACGTCCTATTATCCAAAATAATACGAAGAAACGAATAATAAAAAATAAAACAAAACACATTTTAGGATAAAATGAGCGAGTAATTATGTACAGAAAAAATCAACTATGGAAAGCTACCGTATCGATAAGAATCATGTATAGTTAACCGGATGAGTTAACGCAATGTATAGCCATGATTCACGGGAAGCACAAAGTAAAGATTAAAGCGTCTGAATGAAAGCAAGAACACCCTGAAACTTACCAGGAGGTGTCTACGCCGCTCAATCGTTACTTTGGCTGAGGATCGTAATATGGGCGCGCGGCCGGCCGCGGTTCATCACGCCTTCATGTGAGCGGGGGCGACGCGCCCGCCGCATCAGACTGCAATAACAACGCATATCAATACATTGGATGGGATGGTGTGACTGCGTGACTGTATGACTGCGCGACTGCGTGACTGCGCGATGGATGAACGCGTGCGACCGGCCGGCCGGCGCCGACTAAGGCCGTACCTCGTAATAGGAGCGGGGAACGCTTGAACCTCACAAAGGAGCGCGAGACTTTCGTTGCTTCGCCCTATTTGACGGTTAAGCCCGTCTCCTGTCACTTTCGGCCCAGTCCTACCCGACGGCTCTGTAAGACAAATCGACAATCACCAGGTATTACTCCTGCCACTCACCTAAATACGGGTGCGGGATACGCAGCGATTTGACATGTAAAATACGCTACATCGTGTTGAGACACGAAGAATACCTCCCAACCTTCAAAATGCTTAGTGGAAACTTTCCTAGGTGGAATTTTATTGGTAGGTTCTGCAAGTATAAGGAGGACTTTTTAAAACATCTAACGAGACATCCTACTCGTATAATTTCCTACTTAAAACTAATGGTCATTTCGATAGTAAACCTGTTCGTGTTAACATAAATTACGACTCTTTTTAGGAAACCTTATTAAGAATTCATCATAAAGAGTGAGAAGACATTAAAAAAATACATAAGCATAAGAAGTCAGAGTTAAAAGACTATATAACTTACCTAAATATAGGTGCTGGATAACCAGCTACTTCACAAGTAAGAAAAACAGACTCAGTTTGAGAAGCTAAAAAAATTTCACCACCTTCGAATTTCCTGCTTTTGTCGCTTCTTGGCGCAATTTTATTAGTTGGTTCTGTAATATATGGACTAAATTCAATAAACGCACCTTGATATTGGAACGGGGTATCCTTGAGCTGGACACAACAGAGCTAACGAAATAAGTTGTGCATAATGCACGGCGGCCTTTGGCGTTGCAGTGATACTCGGTACTGCACTTGCGATTGGTTCTGAAGGAATATATAAACTTTGTTGAATGTGCGCACTGCTCAAATTGACACGATACTAAAACGTACATGTACTCTCCCTACTTACTTAAACGTATCGATATACTATTAAGGATTATAACTGCGTTTTCCAATACGCGAAAAAAGAAAACAATCAAAATTTATACAAAGTAAAATATCTTTAAATCAATTGGTTAATATTGGTCATAAAAATCACAACTTGCCTGAATATTGGAACAGGAAAGGCTTGAGCTTGACATAACAGAGCGAAACTCTGATTCACCGTTCGTATAAAAGTAGTACTACGAGCGTCCGTGGAAAAAGTAGGGGCCTTGGACCCAACCGGTTCTGGAGTGCAAAGCTTCGGTTAATTTTAAATACTAGATAGAGTAAAGAAGACTTGCCTGAAAATTGGAGCTGGATAACTTTGAGCCTGACATAGAAGAGCGAACCCTTGTCCAATACGTTTTCTAAATATGCTTCCCATCGATTCAGAGGAAAATGTCGGAGACTTAGCGCCAACCGGTTCTACAAATGTTTACGTATTTATCGATAATTCAGTAAAAAGAAATTAATGAAAAACTTGCCTGAAAATGGGAACGGGAAAGCCTTGAGCCTGGCACAATAAAGAAAAGCTTTGACTTTCGTGCCTTTTTAGGGAAGAAAGCGCAGAGTCAGTTGAAAAAGAAGGAGCCTTTGATCCGACCGGCTCTGTTGAAAACAAAGACACAGTATCAGAAAAATTGATGTTGAAAAGAACAATACTCTTAGGACAAAGTATAACTGAGTATTAATCGACTTTATTCGGTTTTAGGTTATGTTATTAAAAATTGTTTATTTTTACTTTTGGGTGATACATTTGGAGGTACTTTTTTATATATGGATTTTATGACAGATGATGCGTGATTAGTGTCAAACAGTCATGGTATATTTGTTCAGTATTGTTTGACATAATATCATCATGGAAAGACTTAACCTGGCACAGCGTCTAGAAATAGTTCAGCAGCAGCAACAGTATGCATTACGAAAATCAGCGCTCATCGAGGAATGTTTTTCGTGCGCTTATACCAACTTCTGGTTCACATAATCAACTTACCGAATACACAATTCGCTATACCATCGAGAAGTTTGAAACACAATTCACATTATTGGATAATACGCGACCAAATAGACCTCATCCGGTATGTAGTAAAGAAAATATAACGGTGTTAGCTGAGAGTGTACGCGATGACCGTGATGAATTCATTCGGCGTCGTTCTAAACAGCTTAGTTTGTCGTATGCAAAAACTTGGCGCATTTAACGTAAGAATCTTGTTTTAAAAGCATACAAACTTCAAATTTTACTAGAATTACCGGCTGACCTTCCGAGTGCTTGGCTCTTGAAAAGCTGGAGTGAGACAAACTGTTTTCAATCAAAATTTGTTTCAGCAATGAGGCCTATTTCTGGCTGAATGGATACAAGCATGTTAGTCGCAGTTAAGGTCAGCATTTGACATATATAATCTTTTCTTTTTTTTATTATTCCTTTTAAAAATATATTTTGTATGATAATAAAGACTGCCCGATCAAATTAAAATGTTTTGTTCTTTATTTTTGAAAAAAGTACCATAAAATGAATCTACCCATACATTACACTATTTCATTTATTATTTTGTATTCCATTTTTAAAAATAAACGAAATACATTTAATTTTTATTTTAGTGACAATAAAAGGGAAGCTAACCATATGTTTCTAAAATAAAGTAATGCTATAAGTAATAATTGTGAAATTTAACAATATCTGAGGCCAACATAACTGTTTTGTGAGTCACTCGTGCTGAGAACACTTGCCTGAAAATCGGAATAGGGAATGCTTGAGCTTGGCACATCATTGAAAAACTTTGATCCTTATGTCTCGTTACCGCCGACAACGTAAAGTCGGTGGTGAAAGTTGGTGGCTTGGAACCCACTGGCTCTGCACAGGAAATAGCGTATCAAGCTAAAATTGTATATCTATTGTCAACTTACCTAAAAATTGGAACAGGGTATGCCTGGGACTGGCATAATAACGCGAAATTTTGCCCAGAATCTTTAACAAAAATACTGCCCTTGGAGTCAGTGGAAAATGTAGGAGCTTTCGCACCGATGGGCTCTAAAAAAATTAAAACAATGTTACATTCCAACACCTACCTGAACATCGGTTGGGGGTACCCTTGGGCCTGACAAAGCATCGACCCACCAGAATTTGCTTCAATATTATAATTGTAAGACGAAGCGGTCGTCGCAAAAGCTGGGGCTCTAGCCGTTACCGGTTCTGAATTAAAAATTTAATAAACTAAGTTAATAGACACTCACTTGAAAATAGGGGAAGGGTGCGCTTGAGCCTGACACAAAAGAACAATCGGTTGCGCAGCCACTTTAGTGAGCGTAGTGCTTTTAAATTCCAACGAAAACGATGGCGCCTTCGAACCGATGGGTTCTGTGACAATTACATATAAACTAATTGCATATTATTTGAAGTTCTTACCTGAATATTGGAACGGGATACGCTTGAGCCTGGCATAAAAGAGCAAAGTCTTGACCCGTTTTACGAGTGATACCGGAGAATTGAACATCGTTAGAGAATGTTGGGGATTTAGAGCCAACGGGTTCTATAAATAAAAATAGATATGTTCATTCACCTGAATACTGGGACAGGGAAGCCTTGAGCTGGACAAAGGATATTTAAAGTTTGACCAGCTGTCCTTAGATACCATGAGAATTTATTATCTGTTGAAAATGTGGGCGATTTCGATCCGATGGGTTCTAAAACGTAGACACAATAAACAAGTGAAAACGGGTAAAATGTTTCAAATACCTTTATAATGGTATAAGATATCCCTGAGCCTGACAAATTAACGATAGTCCTCTAGCTAATCTTCCGCCCTTATAAACCATGCTAATTTGACATCAGTAGAAAACGCAGATGATTTTATCGAAATAGGCTCTGTAAATGTATATCCTACACAAGTATAAATTAAAACGCTCACCTAAAAACGGGAACGGGAAACCCTTGGGCGGGACATACAAGAGCGAAACTCTGACCATGAAGTATTTCAAACCAGGAAAGCTTCGATCCGCTTGAAAACGACGGACTTTTGGAGCCAATTGGTTCTAAAAAAATAAAAATTCTTTACTAACCTGACAAAATTTACTTGAATGCGCCTATCCAATACAATGATATGTTAGAATATTCGGTAAAGAAAACGATTTATTGTAACTCACCTAAACACTGGAACCGGGTAAGCTTGAGCCAGACAAAGTAATGTAACACTTGAATTAGTTGCGAATTCCATAAACTCTATGACTTTTGTTGGAACTTTTGGTGGAGCGCTATTAATAGGCTCTAAAAGAAAATTTGTAACCTTTTAGTATCACTAATATTTACCTTGATAGAGGAACTGGAAAAGCTTGTGCGGGGCACAACAAAGTCACACTAACATTAACGTAAGTATTGAACCCTCTGACATTATCCATGGTAGGAAATTTCGGAGGAACTCTTCCTACTGGCTCTAGATAAACATATGAATATATATACATATTACAATGAAACGACAGTTACGCTATGGATTACCTGAATATTGGAACGGGAAAAGCTTGAGCCATACAGAGCATCGTGCAAGTATCATTTAATAACACTTCCGAAATATCGATTACTTTACTTGCTACTTTTGGAGCAGCAGTGCCCATAGGTTCTAAAGAAAAACAAACGACTGATTTAATAAACTAATGGATATAATACCTGAAGGCTGGGGCAGGGTAAGCTTGCGCGGGACACAAAAGTGTAACGTTATCGTCTTCCTTAGTATCGAAGGCCCGACTTTTGTCGCTAGTTGTAAACTTTGGCGAGACTCGACCGACAGGCTCTAAGAATAAATTGTATATTATAAATAATTTGTAATACCAACAAAGCCATTACCTGAACATAGGAACCGGGAAAGATTGCGCAGGGCACAATATCGTTAAACTCGTGTTAAGCATAGCGCTGAAGCTTCTCGAGCTATCCACCGAAGGAAATTTTGGTGAAACTCGACCCACTGGCTCTAAAGAAATAACATTTATGGCTATACATATAGTGAAATACCTGAATAATGGAGTCGGAAACGCTTGTGCCGGACAAAGCAATGTCACATAGGTTTTAGACGAAAAAGTAAAGCTGCGACCTGTTTCCATCGATGGAAATTTCGGTGATACTTTTCCCATAGGTTCTGTTCGTAAAAAAGATTTTCTAATATATTATCTTTGGGAATAAATTCCATTGAATAAATAGAAAAATAAAGAAATAATATATCGTAGGTACAGTAAAAGTTTAGACGCACTTCTACGCGTTCATTTTAACTTACCTAAACATTGGGGCAGGAAAAGCTTGCGCGAGACACAAAAGAGACAAACTTTGATTGCTTTCAAAATTAAAAAGTCGACTTTTTTCTAAGCTCGAAAATTTTGGTGATACTTTTCCCATAGGTTCTGGATCAAAAGGAAAACAGCTTATGTATTCTTAATCATAATTAATTTACTTCTCCTTAGAAAAATATTATTGTTTATAAGCTAAGTGTTTAATGGTCTTTAGTTGTGCAAACAGGGCCTCAATAAAACTAAGTACCTGGAAATTGGAACTGGAAACGCCTGCGCGGGACATTGCAATGCGAATGATTCGTTACTCTTCACTCCTATCATCGTTCCCATCACTACCGATGCAAATTTGGGCGGTACGCGTCCCACTGGCTCTACAGAAGCAATGTAATATATTGATTTTGTTTGATTGAGCAAATTTACCTGAACAATGGGGTTGGGAACGCTTGAGCAGGACACTGCAACGCGTAAGATTCGGCGTTCTTAACTTCAAACATTGTCCCCGTTAAGACTGATGCAAACTTGGGAGGTACACGGCCGACAGGCTCTAAAATCCGTTTTTTTTCTTAGAAATTGGGAAACTTGGTAAATTAAAAGTTACCTGAATATGGGGACAGGAAAGGCCTGCGCGGGACAGAGTAACGTAAACGACTTATCCAACGTCGTTATGAACGTGATGCTCACTTGAGTTGTTGACAGTTTGGGTGGCACGCGCCCTATTGGTTCTGGGGAATACGCAAAACGGATTTAGCTTTAAAATTCACCTTACCGGTACATAGGTGCAGGATATGCCTGTGCAGCACATAGAACGGCGAGGCTGGATGACTCCCTAAACAGGAAGCCACTGGTGATCTGCGCGCTACTTGGAAACTTCGGGGGCACGCGGCCTACCGGCTCTGCGCATGTTGGGAGAAGGTGATTTTACGATGATTGGCCACAAGCTTAACACACTTACTTTTTAAAAGACCCTATGTACACATTCCTACACAATACTTTATATATGTAAGGTTGTCAAAAAATTCGCGAATCCAGGCTCTGCAGGATACCCTATCCCAACATTCAGGCAAGTTTTTATTTCTAAATTATAAGTATAAACAAACATATTTGTTCATTTGCTTATACTTTTTAACAAAGTAAAGACAAAATAATCTTTTTTAACGTTTTACTTGTTAAAATTATTGTAATAAAATCTATTAAATGCTTACTAAGCAGTTTTATCAATTCCAAACTAGAAAAGGTTATGTTGTCAGTTTACTGGTACAATTTACTTTTTATAGTATAAACAAGCGAAATATTTTCAGTTTTGTCAGGATTACACATCATTGCTGAAAATATTTATAAATATTAATTAAAATAATATTTAAAGTAACTGAAAATATTTCTCCTTTTACTGCTGCGTAAATACACAAAAATTATTTGTTATAAGTAAACGATCTTGCAGTGAAAATAAGAACAAAGTTCCGGTCTTCAAGAAGAAAAATAAAAAAAAATATTTTTGATAAAAAAGAATTTATTTTATACTCATGTTTTTGTAGTCACTGGAAGATAGTGTTTATAATTAAAGCGCCATGAATTCACTTATTTCTATAGAATCACTTAATAGACTATTACATTTTTTAAATATTTAATAAACTAAAATGAAATCGGTGAAACAACATTGAATTGTTATGATTTAATGGCGCTCAGTCATGAATTTGAAAGTGTACTCACCTGTAATAACCAGACGTCCTTTCGTAGCTGATAAACGAGTTTCTCCAGTGAGTCTGTGTTTAGTACGACATTGATACGATTTGTAACCATCCTCGGGTCCAACATCACGAATATGTAACTCTCCGGATGGAAGAACTAAGTATTTTCCCTCTACAAAAATAATAAAATGTTCTAGATATCTGTTAATGGTAAAAATACTAAAGCTCAAAAATCTTGTAGCATTTTATAAATACAAATATACAACGCAACATAAGGTTGCGATTTACTTAAAAATTAAATGACATGCATTAACCTAAGGAAGGAGGAAATAGGACTAAGGTAGGCCGTTAGGCCTCTGGAATGGACAGGAACCAAAAATACAAGGAACAAAACCTAAGTAACAATACGATAAGTATGGCGGTTTAATACCGTGTAGGAAGACATCATAACAATTTTAATAATACTCATACCCTCGAAGTTCTCGTTAGATTTAAGTTTAATCTCTAACTCTTCTTCATCTTCACTGATAATCCAAGAGATGACAATAACATATTCTGAGACAAAACTCGGTATGTGGCATTTTAAAATAGCTGCATTGCCTCTTAAGACATATTCTTCCATCAGATTTACAGCGTACGCTTGAGAAACCACTGAAACACGGGAATCCAATATCAAAAAGGACGAAACAGATCTTGAGGCAATAATCATTGTGGAAACTGTAAAATGGCATATTAATTGTAAATGCCCTTTGAAAAAAATACGGAATAACACTATAATTACGGTGAAATGGAACGGTGACGGGATATTATAGAGGAATCAGTAAGGTTTTTATTTTTATACATTGTTCGAATAACAAGAATACCTAGATTTTCTGAATCACTAATTTTAATTTCTTGTTCATTCTCATCTTCAGAGATTATCCACGAATTTACTGATACATATTCGGCGACAAAACTTGGAATTTGACATTTTAAAATAGCCGGGTTGCCTCGCAAAACATATTCCTCCCAGAATTTAATGTCATATGCTTGAGAGACGACTGAAAATACAACAATTTTATGGTATTTTGAACTGAGGTATCAGCTCAGATGTCAAACCTACAACTATAACATTTTAATTTTGACTAAAAATTCGATAGGGCTTAATCAGGAATAAGTAGGATATAACAGGATAAACGACCTAATACGGTATACCTAAGTTTAATTGAGAATCTAAATGTATATCCAATTCATCAGTATCTCCTTCTGATATTATCCAAGAAGTAACCGTGACATATTCGCTGACAAAACTTGGAATTTGGCACTTTAAAATAGCAGCATTACCACGTAAAACATTTTCTTCCCAAAGGTTAACAGTGTATGCTTGAGAAATCACTAGAAAATAAGGATTAAATTCAAGCATAAATAATCGAATCGAAAATCGATAACTATTCTATATCACAATATTATAAAATTAAATGGTCTCCTCGTACACTATGCCAAAAGACATAAAAAGGAATAGGAAGTTGGATTTTTTGTGCTGAGATTACCAATATACCTAAGTTTGAAAGTTCAGTAAGATTGATTTCAAGTTCATCAGTGTCGCCTTCTGAGATTATCCAAGAAGATACAGTTACATACTCTGCTACAAAACTGGGTATATGACATTTAACAATCGCAGAGTTTCCACGCAGAACATTTTCTTCCATTAAATTTACAGTATAAGCTTGTGATACAACTGTAACAACACACAGTTCCTATGTTCGAAATTCTATTTATATTTTTTTCATATTTTCAGGAAAACGGGAGTATATAGGAATCGTAAAAATATCTGGCAACCAAAAATACCCGAAACATTGGATTCAGCCTTAATTTCCAATTCATCTATATCGTCCTCAGAAATTATCCAAGAGGATACGCTTACATACTCAGTTACAAAAGTTGAAATATGGCATTTCAATACTACAGCGTTTCCACGTAAAACGCTCTCTTCCATTAAATTTACTGTATATGCTTGTGACACAACTGCAATTAAAAACGTACGAACATGTAACTTGATCACATAGGTGTTTTACTGGATGCTAGGATAAGGAGATAAAATATATTTGACATAGAAATACCCTCTTGATTAACACTGTCATTTATTTTAATCTCTCTCTCATCGTCATCTTCTGAGATAATCCAAGAAGCAACGGACACATACTCTGTGACGAAACTGGGGATGAGGCACTTAAGTATTGCAGCATTTCCTCGTAATACATTTTCTTCGACTAAATTAACCGTATAGGCCTGAGACACAACTGTAAAGTTGAAACGTATACAAAATTGTTTGAAAATGCACAAAATGATGAACAGGAGGGGAAGAAATGGAGGCAATATTTTATTGCTGGTACCCAGGTTAATATACCATAATTTTCGTTCGCCAGGTATTCGCCCTCTTCAGAGTCATGCCAGGACATTACATAGACATGTTCAGATACAAAAGAAGGGATATGACACTTAAACACCGCGGCGTTACCTCGTATTACGTAGATATCGTATACTTGAGATTCGTAGAACTGGTTAACAGCTGAAATATTATATAACAGTTTATAATAATAAAAAACAGATCTCAGGGATTTTGTGGAGAGCGGATAGGAACAATTGAGGTCACGCGGGCGCTCTCTATTACCGTAATTGCCCTCGGAGTCACTTAACGAAAATACAGGGAGGGACTCATCGTCCGTTACCCATTCCACAACTTGTACGTAATCCGCCACAAACGATGGAATAGTACACTTGACAATGACAGAATTGCCACGCAAAACATCTTCATCAGTAACACGAGGTTCGTAATTCTGGTGTACGACTGTGAATAAAATTTTCTTTAAGTATGGATATATAAGATAACTTTTTTGAAAGGATAGGAAGATGGGTTCTTTTATGTTTATTTTATGAAGTAATACCGGAATCAATATTTGGATTTTCCTCTGCAAGAACTGTCTCATTATCCATAATCCAAGCCACAACATTAACGAAGTCAGCAACAAATGATGGCACGATGCATTTAAGAATAGCAGTGTTGCCTCGCAAAACAAATTCGTCGTTTACCCTACCCTCGTAAGTTTGGAGCACGGCTGCGATAAGAAAAAAAAATGCAATGGAAATAGGAATAAGGAAAAATGTCACTGTGAGGCCATTACCCTCGCTGTGGCCGGGATAATATGTGCCTCCATCGCTATCAGTCCACATTTCAACGTAAACAAAATCTGAGACAAAACTCGGTACTTCGCACTTCATTACGGCTGCGTTGCCGCGGATAACATATTCATTGTCGGCTTCGGCCTCGTAGGACTGAGATACAACTAACAGAAAACTTATAGTTAGTTCGTGTATGTATACAATCAAAAATATGATTAGGATATTTGGAGAGGGTAATAATTAGTGGTTCATATCGTGGGAGTATACCATCGGCTATGTTTGTGTGATTCATAGTCAGTATTTGCCCGTCGTCCATAATCCAAGCTTCCACGTGCACGAAGTCGCTAACAAAAGATGGAATCTTGCATCGAACAATAGCAGCGTTGCCTCTAATCACGTACTCGTTTTCGGCTTCGGTCACGTAATACTGTGACACAACTGAAGAATATCAATTAGACTTTATTGGACATGATAGGTAGAGGTGTAAGGAACGACGCTAATGCGGGAAGTAAGCGTTTTCATTGTTTATTGAAGCCTTTGTTACCGAAGTCTTCGGAATAAGTAATCACTGTTCCTTCTTCATCGATCCATGCTTCCACCTTGACAAAATCCGAAACGAACGATGGAATCGAGCATTTTAAGACACCAGCGTTTCCACGTATGACGTATTCTGTGAGAATCTCAGCTTCGTAAAATTGATTTACAACTGCAAAATATGTCAGAAGTAACCTTTGAAATAATAAATAAAAAGGAACTGGACCATGGTAGACAAAGGATAAACTAATAAGAGAAAACTATTAGAGAACACGTCCCACCCGTATCATTATTTAGTAGATATGTGCCGCCATCAGAGGCAACCCAGGCTTCTACTTTGACAAAATCAGCAACAAAAGAGGGGATATTACATTTTAATACAGCTGTATTTCCTCGAATAACGTATTCGGAGACCACTTCGGCTTCATAATATTGAGTAACAACTGAAATATGCATTTTTTTTAATCAGGCGGGGAAAAGGATATTTCTTAAAATAAGGAGGTCGTGACTTGTGTAGCTTCCAGTTTTATAACTAAGGTATATACCATTTCCCTCTTCATTTTCAGTAGGAGTGAATGCGTTGCCAGATTCATCGTGCCACGAGACAACGCTCACAAAGTCCGCTACAAATGACGGTATCGAGCACTTCAGGATAGCTGAGTTGCCGCGAATCACATACTCATTGTTAACTTCTGACTCATACTGTTGTTGAACCACTGAACACAATTTTATTTTTATTTTTTAGATGGATTAACTGGAGAAGGATTTATGGAATGTTATTATTTAATGGGACTACTGAAAGGGAGTAACCATAATTTTCTCCAGGATAGAAGTCTTCATTTTCATCGGTGTGCCATGAGAGAACTTCTATGAAATCGGCAACGAAAGATGGCACCTGGCATTTCAGAATTATACTATTCCCCCTAATGGCGTATTCCTTGTTGACATCAGTGTCATATTGCTGGGCGACCACTGCCATGTTTTATTTAAGATTATTAGCCAATTGACGCAATTAAACTATTCTATAATAATACTGATAATAATGTTTTACTGATCATTATTTACCACGACAACTTCCTAATTTTATCGATAGTTAGCAACTGCGTAGAACAAACTGTAGGTGATACGCTTACAGGTATTATGCACACAAACACAGTAGTAATTGAAGCCCATTTTATGCTTAATACTTTCACTGTCCGGTTTTTAGACTCAATAGTAAGACAATAGCAATGACCTATAATATGTAGTGCACGGGACAGCGAAAGAGTAACAAAATCATAGGTAAGTTATAAGGCACGTAAGGGTAATATGGTATTCTTAAGCTTTGTCAAAAAAATAGCAAACAAGTTTTCACTTCGAAAACACAACTAAGAAAAACAGTTAACGACTATAATGTCCACTGTAAAAAGGATAAAGTAGCGCCCTTTTGATCTTTTATTATTTGACTGACTGATGAAGAGCTATTGTATAACAAAGTTATGCAAAATAGGGCGTAGT
Source organism: Parnassius glacialis (assembly GCA_033319125.1). Classification (NCBI taxonomy): domain Eukaryota; kingdom Metazoa; phylum Arthropoda; class Insecta; order Lepidoptera; family Papilionidae; genus Parnassius; species Parnassius glacialis. The sequence continues at coordinate 27,648,900 of JAVANC010000010.1, read as the reverse complement.
TTTTGAGATATAAGAAAGTGACCATATTAACCGCATGAATATATTATCCTCACGTACTATAATCATCAGGACTCGAAAACATCCCATTATTAGAACATATTATGTTAGTTTTGACTGCGTTGTAATCCAGCCAGGATCGACAACATAATAAAAGTTATTCTGACCTTTAAGGCAGGCTAGGTTGCCTTAAAGGTTAGTTTGTATCTCGTGTATCATGCTGTACATTATCATTTTAATAGAATTCATAATAACTTTGATGCTGCTAAGTATTACAAATTTACCGTTGACCTCCATTCCATTACAGCCTATAAAAGTCCACTGCTGAACATAGGCCTCCCCCATAGATTGGCTCACAGGGGGGCTTTTGCTATAGTTGACACGCTTGGCGAACGGATTGTCAACCGCAGGTTTTATATTATTTGGAGTTGTTATCAGGAAGATGTTGTTTCAGTTTCCCTCTGTCGCCTTTTACGACGCCCACGGGACGATATGGGGTAGTGGATATTCTTACACCGCCACTACACAGCACCGTTGACCTGCAAGCACCTAATATAACAAAAAAGCAGCACAAATACATATAAAGTAAAATATTATTGTAAATTTTGTAAAATTTAATTGTTTTCATTTAATTTGTAAAGAAAACAAAAAAATTAAACTCTAGTTTGCAATCTATAATCCCAATTATGGTCACTTGATTTTAATAGTGAAAAAATAATTCAGAGTGATTTACCAAAATACAATACCGGAGTTAATATTTATTTAAATACAATACTTCCATTACATTATAGCCTGACAAAAGTCCTTTCCCATAAATTGCTTCATAGAGGGGATATTTGTTACAGTTGCCACGCTTGGCAAGCGGCACGGCAACCGCAGTTTTTTATTATTTTGGATGACACAATATGGGGCAGTGGTTTCTTTAACAGCGCCACTAAACGGCAATACTTATTTATGTTCTTTTTGTGTTTGTTTGTATTTGCATGAGCTATTATATATATAATTAATATTTCATTTATACACTCTTGATTTAATCTTTAACATTTACACATATTTTCACATTATATTGCAATTAATATTTTATTATAAGCGCGCATTATTTGATATCATAAAATAATTTAGAAATGTATACCTAATGTTATCTAAGTTTGAAAAAGTGACGTCTTGATTAGAAATGCAGCTGCGCCTCAGAATATTTAATTGACCTTTTACTCCCAGTTATAAAGGGCAGCACCCTATGACTACGATGTCTCATTCATACTTAAAAAGAAAGACTATCCGACTACTGACTTATGACTGTCCTTATGATTATACATACAATCATTGCAATAATATTAAATATAAAAATGTTTCTTATTACATATAAATATATGTACGTTATTTAGCTATCAGATAAACAGACAGAAAAATATCTTTATATATGTACAAAAGACACTTTAATTTATTTATAATAAAACATGCATATATTTGTAAGATTTCTTTTCGTTTAATATTTGAATGCCCATTTTTTTTTAAATATTTATCCATTTAGGGGTAAAACGTGATACTAGTTTTCATAGCGATGAGTTAAGTCATCACCGGCGTTGACATTATTTTAACTAGCATTTAACCGTATCAAATAACTAACGAAACGCAGGTCGTAGGTCGCTAGACAAGTGACATTACGATGTCAGTTTTTATTTTTCCATTATGAAATATTTATATATCATATTATGTACTTATACATATAGCAATATTATTTATTCTTAACGTATTTTTGGTCTTTTTAAGAAATAAAAAACATAAAAGGAACTTGTAATGAACTTAGACTAATATAATCTAAGGAAATAGGTAATTAATGAATTTATTTATGAATAGGTATTGTATTTTGGACTACTTAAAAGTTAAGTTTTGTTAGTTTTATCCTGTAAATAATCATTACAAAACACATTAAAACAAAAAATATAAATAGTGTACGAGTAGGTAGGTACCTGGTTAACGCCATAATAAAAACCAATATAAGTACATACATAACTTACATTTTCAATTACATAATTCGAATATTTCTATAAGGAATAAAATCTTTATCCAAAACTAAACTACAATAATAATTGGACGTAGTTATGCAAAAAGGATCCAACCCGCGATAAGTTAATTTGAGTTTATGATATTTTTGAAGTATTCATACTTCAAATATCATAAACTCAAATTATCGGAATGGTTTCTATCTGTTTGTAATTTTTCTTCTTATTTGTATTACGTTCGTTAAAATTATTACATCACATAATAGTATAGACCACAAACATTATTCTTCAAGTCAACATTTTTGACACAAACTCGGGTTGGATCCTTTTTGCATAACCACGTCCAATTGATATAATAATGTAAAGTTATGATTATGACCAACTTTACCTGCATTATTTACAGAATGAAACCAACAATAATTATTATGGTATGTTTACGGTACTATTATTAGTTATAGTCGTAATGTATATTACTATACATTAGGACTATATTATCGACTATCATAAACATACCTAAACCTTATTCGGCTTTAAATCTGCTGTCAAAGTTAAAAAGAAAACTAACGATACAATTTTTCCTTTGGTGTATTAATTTTTTAATTAAATATCTATTGATATTTTATAACAAAGTACAACTTCTTGCACTATTGTTTATCTTGTGGTATAACGGCCTTATTTATAAAAATTCTTAATATGTACAAATTTTTATCGTTTTTAAATGTCACTAATATAAGGCGGTATTATTATAAGATAGGTCTCAGACGACTAGTATTTTTTATAGGTTTTAAATTCAAAATTTTATAAATACAGCTGCCTAAATTAAATTTTACAAAAGGCAATAGGAATAACGATAGTCACTTTTTTCCAGAATTAAGTTTAAATACGTCAACGGTACGAAATGAAACGTTGTAAGTTTCGGATTACAGATGAACGGAACCTGTAAGAAAAGCTAACACAAACATATTAGAACATTTTATGAATAAGGCGGTTAGTTTATAATATCAGTAACGGTTACTGTTTTCAAATGTACTACTATGAATGTTAAGTCCTATTGATTTTAATTTTGCTATCTTTAGGTTTATAGATATAATCACTGCAGACCCGCTGATTATTTTATTTATTTGAATGCAGTCAACGCCAACGTTTTATTGCGTTCACTGTTTGTACGATGTAAAATGTATAATTTAAAAATTTAATAAAAAATCATATCATATTTATAATAATTTCACGCAAAACTTACCAGCTCTCACGTTAACGTCACGGGAATGAATTGTACCAACTGGATTCCTGGCTAAACAGGCATACACCTGAGCGTGAACCTCCTGGCGGTAATCTTCAGCACGAAAAGGTGGGAAAACCAAATTTCCGGTGGGCAGAACCTGCATAATAAAAATATATTAATATATTTCTTTAGAAAATATCATCGGAGTTAATAGTTTTTCGCAATAATTCTTTAAGCTCTGCTACAGCGTTGTAGACTCGCATCCAGTGGCTGTTTTAAATTCAAAGGAAATGCATGTTAGTGTTGTGATTTTTTTTTTGGATAATGTGGATTAACCTGACGTAAATTATTTCGAATCAGTGATTGGTATGATGATGATGATGATATCAGTAGCCTATTTCGCCCGGTGGCGAGCGTTTCAAAGAGAAAACTAGAAAAATCCTAATCAATAAAAATCAAACTAACCTGTCGCAGTCCGGGCACATCTCCAACAGCAGTTCCATCAGCTCGTACCCAGATAACGTCAGGGGCGGGGGATCCTCGGGCGGCGCATTCTACTACTGCTCCGGTCGTGTTGCTAAAGTCTACTCGGTTCGGGGGTTCCTTCATGAAAATCGGGCCTATCGTTTCATCCTCGCAGTACACTGCTCCTGCAACAATATTCTACATTAGTAAAAAAGCTCTTGCAAATTCTATTCATTTTATTGTAAGTTGCCTTATTTTTATACAATAGTCTTGAACTTCATCATATTATTATTAAGTAACGAAGCTTGCGAAGTCACTTATTGATTTCACAATGTCTGTCCGTCTGTCCCACGATTATCTCGAGAACGGTTTCGAATTTTCAAATTCTGTTTTCAGCAATCGATTACTGATCACCCAGGCATCTGAACCTCCTATTTTGAAACTGATTGCTCAAAGGCAACCGTTAGAAACCGCTACAAAGCTGATTGCTTCGCCACTTTGCTATGCTGTTAGCTTGCTAGGTTTATTTAGTTTAGCCTCCCCCAAATAACTACCCTATGATATATTCTGGGAAACGTATGGTTGTATTCACCATCCATTTCGGACGGATTGGATTAACAGAATTTGGATATTATTTTTCTTCAGATTTTCTCCTTTGACTATATACAGTAATACAGACACAACTGATCTAATACCATACAAACATAGGATGCACTGTTTTTTTTTAAATTATGATAATAATATTATAGGGTCATTTTGTACTTTGACAAAATTTGGCTTATGAACGAAGATTCTGTGGCTACAAATCCTTTGGAATCTTGGCATAAAACTATACTAAGTAAAAAATTTACTTTGTAAAGTAGAAAGAAATAAAAAAAAGGTTATAAATGGACATGCTGTGACAAATTAATCCTTGATGCCCAATTACGGATAGCATGACGGCTATCATGTATTAGAAGATAAATACGTATGTGAAAGAAACGAGAGATTTGTGTCAGGATGGAATGGAAATCCGCAGTCTCGTTTGTTTGTCCAGTAATAAGTTTAACAATGAAATTATTGTTAGTAATTTTCCGGATATAAGCATATTGCAGAATTTATAAATTACAGTTTGTAATATTATGAGGTTTCATTTCATTTTAATATTATAATACTTATATTTTATGCGGGCTTTTTATGTCTAAATTAATAGTTTATTAAAAACGTGTAAAAAAATCGGAATAATAATCAGAATTTTGGAACAGTGGTAGAGCCACGCGGCAGCTTTTGCTGTCGCACGGATGGGCCGGTTCGAACCGGGGTGGTACCACGACCTCACAGAATACCAGCGTGAAGTAGAGGTTTACCTCTGCGTTTCGCTTGGCGAGTGCAGGTGGCCGGAGGCCCTTTTTACTGTAAATGAGGCATTCCATCTTAGTCCTCACGGGTGACAACGCATCTACATTTCGACTTGTAATTGAGGATAGATGTAGATGTCTATGGGCCGCAGCAACCACTTACCATCAGGTGGACTGTGAGCGCGTTTGTCACCCTTATCCTATAAAAAAAATTCATCATCATCATCATCATTACAGCCCTTCACAAGTCCACTGCTGAACATAGGCCTTCCCCAAAGAATGCCACAAAGCACGGTCCTGAGCTACCTGCTCAGGACCGTGCTTTGTGGCATTAAATACTGTTAATCCACCCCTTAAGGCGCAGGTTGAGCAAAATGTCGCGCTAGTCGTTATTTGTGCGGTTTTTAGGAGCTATCTACTTTTTTATTTACAAAGTAAAAAGTGTAAAGGCTGGAATTAGGGGCATGGCTGGTATTAGGGGCATCTACCCTACATCTTTTGCTAAACTTTAAAATTTAAAACCAATTTTAAAACAGACGAATTGATCATAATTCCCTTAGCTATAAAATAAGTTATGATCTAATTAATGGTATTTATTCCAGTTTATGGCAGCTCTGGTTTATATTACGTGGCTGAAATTAGGTACTTCTTATTAGGTACGTCAAACCAAATAAACGCCCGGGCGGCTGACATTATGCACTCCATACATTTCTTATATCTAATTACAGCCCCATTAATTTCCACTAAAAGAAAATAAATAACTTGTAAATTCAAACAAAAATAACTGCATTACTATGTCTATAGTCATATTCATACAAATCAAAAAGCCTATAATATATGAGATAATGTAAAGTAAGCATAATTTTACCAGGATCATAACTTATCAAATAATTAGGAAAATGATCGTTTTTCGTTGCGTACCTGTTTTGATTCTAACACTGTTAGGTTTAAAACTGCGAGGTAATATTTGAATAAATATACTTTCCTCTAGGTACAAAGAATTTTTTAGATGACAATATTTGTAGTTAAGACTACTAGCAATCTTATTTATGGAGTAAAAAGGCGAAAAGACTGAAATTAGGGGCATGACCGATATTAGGAACTTCCACCTTAATTCGGTAAAAAGTATCTAAGTAGGTATTAACATACCTACTATTTACTATAAACTAAAAAATTTTAAAACTAAATTTAACTAAAAAAAACTAAACTGACCATTTATTTTTTAACTCAAAACAGGACATGGGTTTATTTATACTCTAAAAACTATAACTTTATACAATTAGTGTTCACTATAAAATTATATTCGGTATAGACGGTAATTATTAAATGCAACATATTTTTTTTAATTATTAATTACATTTGTCAGTGGATTAAATTTGCTTTAATAAAGTTGGTGATCATTTTAAATAAGAATAAAATTCTGCTCAAGTTTTTTTTATTGTTACCTTTGTTAACAACATCGCCTTTAGAACTGGAGCCGTAAGTGTTCCTTTCAGACGTCCACAATTTATTCAAAGTAAAAAAAATACTCTGTCTACTGGAGCATTTGTACCAGGTAGACATAAAATATATACGATTAAAAAAATATGTTGAAGATTGTTGACTTTGAATACTTCCATCTAACGAGTTACGGGACAATTTTGTGTCCCGGAGCTTTGTTTGGGGACAATGGGACAGGTGACCGAGAAAAGGGACAGTCCCGTTCAAAACAGGACGTATGGTCACTTTAGCTATAACCCGGCGACGGCTCCGTGGCGCAGTGGCTTAGCAATCAGTTGTTACGCTGGGGGCCGCGGCTTCGAATCCCGCACGGAACAAGTATTTGTATGGCCTACAAATAATTGTTCCGGGTCTGGATGTTTGTCGTTGTGCAATTTATGTTTGTAAACTGCCTCCACGACACAGGAGAAAATCCTAGTGGGGGTAACGTTTTTTTACAATTGAAATTGAAAGATTGAACCCTTATACTTCTTGTTGATTTTTGTATTACCTTTATTAAAGTTACCCTTATGTATAAATAAATATAATTACGTATGTAGAAATAAAATTGATGTTCATCCTCATCAATCACTGGGGTGAGGATAATGTCTGCCAGCATAAGTAATAAGCAGGCTAAGTTACAAGGTGCTCAGTTCAAAAATTAGTAGGTAGGTATATTACTTTTCAATACGTGACACGTAAAAATTAACAATAATCAAAAACACATCTGCGAAACATCCTATTTATTTATTTATTCTTTATTGCACCAAATATTTGTACAAAAGGCGAGCTATCTATTTATTTACCTATAGTGAATAGGTATATTTTAAACTCACAATTTTAAATGCTTCATTTTTAATATATATAATTAATTATAAAATTTCATAATTAGATAATATATGAAAATACATAATTCTAATATAATGCAAGTAATATACCGAATAAAAAAATTAAAATACATTTATCGTTGTACGCTGTGTCTATTTCCATAAAATAATACTTTATTGGTGTTGAAAAAATAATACTACGTTCGTACAATAGGTGGCGTCTTACATATTTCTTACGCAATATATTGTAGCGAGAGGCGCGCCGGCCAAATTGCTCAAGGTCGTTCGCATGGAGTAGCCCCTTAAGACAGGTTTCGGGTGATAATACTTAGGGAGATTAAACTGAATATGGGTTTTGATAAGTAAGTTTAAAAGTATTTATTTATTTATTTTATCTTTACTGTATTCCCTATTACAAAATAATTCAAAGCGCGGCTGTCTTACAAATTTATTGTAGTACAACACAAAGAATGCCTTGGGGGACCGTAGACTTATTTTTTCAAAATAGTGTACTATTATGATACTTGATAACTCTACCAAAACGGCCTTTACCGACAAGCAGTCAGACAGACGGACGGACAGAAAATTTATCATATAAGGATCCCGTTCTTTTCTTTTGGGGTACGGAACCCTAAAATTATAAATTTGTTTCATTCAATGTGTATTATTCGCGTCAATATAAGAAACCACTACGCAATCAAAATAATTAATGACCAACATTAGTTTACAATCATTAATTTCCTGCAAAATTGTGACGATAGACGCTGACGGGGCCTGTATACCCCGTTTGTAGCGAGATAAGAACTGTCCCGTGATTATTGGATTAGGATACCGATTTTTTTAGTTTTAAACACCAAATAAAATACAATTAAAATAACAAAACTATGAAATTATGAATAATTGTATATATACATCGTTAGTAATAGTTGCTTCACATGGAAATATATTTTTAAATTTTAACTACTACAACAACCTCATAAAATGTATGTAATATTTCAAATACTTGGATACGGTGCCGGGAAAAGAAGACAAGACTTATGCATCAGTTGAGATCTTGACCTAGTTTCTAATGGTACCCGGAATAATGATGCTGCATCAGCCACCGACCTCGATTTGTCTAATGTTTTTAACGGTCTACTCAGCAAACTAGCGATAAGTTCTAAATAACGAGTTTAACGAACTAACCCTTAACAACAAATTGATTATACTAGAATAGAATAGAATAGAATAGAATAGAATAGAATCATTTTTATTCAATATACATTACATGTGTAATTGTTATTGAAAGTCATTTTTTACTTTACCACTGGTTCGAAAAAAAACCCTCTGTCCTGGGAAGAACCAGCAAGAAACCCAGCGGGACAATTTTTTTAAAATAAATTTTACAATATAAATGATTACGAACTATTTACAAAATTTATTTTAGAAACTGCTTGGAAGCGACCACCTCATTCCCAGGGGTTATTATCAACCATGTATTCATTTATACTATAATAACCCTTTTTATACAGTTTCAGCTTAATAAAACATTTAAACTTGGTAATAGAGAGAACCTGTACACTTTCCGGGACCTTGTTGTAATAGCGTATACATTGCCCCAAGAATGAATTACTGACTCTGTGGAGTCGAGAAACTGGCATCACTAGCTTGTGTTTGTTCCTAGTGTTTACAGAATGTATATCACTTTTTTTACTAAAACTATCTTTGTTTTTGTGAACATACATTAAATTTTCGTAAATATACTGAGAGGCCAAAGTTAATATATTAATTTCTTTAAATTTATCTCTAAGAGACTCTCTCGGTTTTAGATTGTAAATAGCTCTAATGGCCCTCTTCTGTAAAACAAAAATAGTTTCTGAATCAGCCGCATTTCCCCATAGCAAAATCCCATAAGACATTATGCTATGGAAATAACTAAAATAAACTAATCTAGCTGTCTCGACACTAGTGAGACCTCTAATCTTTTTTACAGCATAGGCTGCAGAACTTAGTCTGCTTGCTAATTTGGATATATGGGGGCCCCACTGAAGCTTTGCGTCAAGAGTGATGCCAAGAAAAACAGTAGATACAACAGGGCTCAATTCCTCCCCATTTAAAAACACATTGGTATTCAGATTTTTAACATTCGTTGTTGTAAATTTAACACAATTAGTTTTATTTCCGTTCAAATGCAGATTATTAACGTTAAACCAATGCACTAATTTTGATATAGCATTATTCACTTCGTCACATTTAAATGATTGACGTTTAAGTTTAAAAATCAAGGAAGTATCATCAGCAAATAATACTATATCATGACTATCCCCTACAAGGTGAGGTAAGTCATTAATATACACTAGAAACAGGAATGGGCCGAGAATCGAGCCCTGAGGAACACCCATTAGTACAGGTGACCCGGAAGAACTTTTACCGTTGATAATAACCTTCTGCTTTCTATTACTTAAATATGAAATAATAAGTTTAAGCGCTGTGTTCTTGACACCATAGTACTGTAGCTTCCTGATTAATGTCTCATGGTGAACACAGTCGAAGGCCTTGGAAAGGTCACAAAATATACCCAAAGCATCCTCTGAATTCTCCCATGCACAAAAAATATGTTTAATAAGCTCAACTCCAGCGTCAGTTGTCGAGCGACCCCTTGTAAAACCGAATTGATTTTTATGTAGCAATTTATTAATATTAAAAAAACTTAACATCTGATCTAAAATAATTTTTTCAAAAATTTTACTTAATGTTGGTAGTACAGAAATTGGTCTAAAATTGGCGGGGTCTATTGTACTACCAGATTTAAATATAGGTATGACTTTACTATGTTTCATTAAATCAGGACACACCAGATTCGACGCTTATATTAAATATAGTGGCTAGATAAGGTGCTAATATATCTATTATAGATAAAATAACTTTAACGGAAATCCCCCATAAATCTGCCGTTTTCTTAACATCAATAGCTTTAAAATATTTAACGATATCTTTTGGCAGTACTCTATGGAATTTAAAAGTATTAGAACAAGCCTTTACATTTTGTTTGAGCAATGATTCGGCGACAGTAGGAGAAGAATTTAATGATTTTGTTGTCAAAAAAGGAACATCAGTAAAATGTTTCTCAAAAGCCATAGCAACTTCTTGATCAGATCGCGTTAAATTATTGTTAATATTCAATTGAAAATCCGAGTTGCGCGGTTTGACCTTGCCCGTTTCACTATTTATTATTCTCCAGGTCATTTTAATTTTGTCGGATGCAGTTTTAATTTTGTTGCTTAAATGTAAAGCCTTAGCAGTGGAGCACACTTTTTTAAATATTTTAGAATATGTTTTTACATAATCTCTAAATACAACACTACTATTATATGATCTTTCATCATAAAGCTCGTATAACCTTCGCCTACTTTTATAAATTCCTACTGTCGCCCATTCATTAAATGATTTGCGACTGTTAAAAGAGAAAGTTTTAGAAGTAAATATTCTACTAAATTCACAACTTATAATTTTAAATAATGTAGCATACATATAATTAGCACTATTTTTAAACGAAAGTGATGGAAGTCTTTTTATTACATTACTTCTAAACCTCTCCAAGCGATGTTCATTTATTGGAACAAACACAACTTTCTTATTTTTCTGTGTTTTGTGTATGTAAGGTAGTGATACCAACTGTCCACAGTGATCTGAACTTAAATTTTGAATAATTGATTTATGCAAGGGCTTAACATCTGTAAAAATGTTATCTATACAGGTCGCACTCGGCCCAGCAATACGTGTTGGTTCTAAGAATAAATTTACAAGATTATATGATTTAAACAATGAGCTAAACTTAATACTAATGGTAGAAGTTTCAAGGAGATTGATATTAAAGTCTCCACATATTACAACAGACTTGTTCTGTTTGCTAAGTTTGAGTAAAACTTCTTCCACAATCCTTTCAAAATGGTCATAAGTAGCACATGGGGGTCTGTAAACACCTACAACAATGAGGTGCTCGAGCTCGACACAAGCCATTTCTACAGTTCGTTCAACAGAGAGGCTCACAATATCCTTACGTTCTTTATATAATAATGATTTATCTGCTAATATTAAGGAGCCACCACGTAAACTTTTTTCTCTATTGAAGGAACTGACCACCTGGTGATTTCTGAAATTAAACATGAAATTATAATCTTTTAGCCAATGTTCAGTAATACAAAGGATGTGTATATTGTTACTATTTAAAAACAATTCAACTTCCAATTCTTTGCCCAACATGCCTTGTATATTTTGATGCACCAGGTGTAAACAATTTTTATTACTTATTTGTGGGCTGTATTCAAAATTAATTAAACTCTTATTATTGCTAGAGATTGCCTCTATTGTCTCATTCACTAATTTAAATTAGTTGGAACTGATTCCAAATTAAATGTCAAATGATTATGCTCAATAAAAGCAGTCTTGGTAGCCAAAAACTTGGCTGAGTTAAAAAGTAAATAATAAGATAGCACATTTGCTATCAGTCTTAAATTATATTTGGATAGGTAATACCTATCTTTTGTCCAAAACTTTTTTATTAAATTATTTATGTCAATAACATGAAATTTATGATTATTATCATTACAATTATATGTCAAATTTAAATTATTATTAAATATTAAATTATGCATTTGTATATTTAAATTATGTCTTAAATTATTTTCCTGTGGCAATCCCTGTATATAAGGCAGTGTAAACAAGACAATTTTGTGTACATTTAAGTTATTAAGTTGTTCAATATATCTTAATAACTGTTTGTTGTTTACACTGCCTCTTCTACCAACAATAATTATTATTGTACTATTTGGGCAAAATTTAGTAACAATAATTTTATTTAGGATGTCACTAAAAGATGCTCCAGGCATGCAGCAATTTGTAACTTTTTGTCCCTTTAAAGAGTTATTTAAAGTTATTTAAAGTTATTTAAAGTTATTACTAAGTCAATAAGTTGAGTTGAATCGGACATGTGCATACTATTCGTGAAATATAAGATAAATTAGAACAAGTACCATTTGAAAAGTCTAGTAGGGGCGCCCATGATGCTAAATGAGGATTTACTCGAGCGTCGTGGAGACACTATTAGGTTTTGTAGATTAGTTGATAGGAAGAATAAAAAGTTATATAATGTTTCCCTTTCCGGAAGCGTCTAGCGTCTAGTTCCGGAAGGTTTTCAAAAATGTAAAAACTACTACAAACTACTACAGATGTTAAAAATTTATTCCAGCGCGTCAGATATTCAAAGGGGATGTTAAGTGAACCCTAAAAATACTCCCCTTCAAAAGACTGACGATTCGGAAGTGACGCAAGATCGTAGCGAATTTTCGAAAACGCGAAATAAAATCGCCATATGAAATACTCGTGCGTGTCTAGGGTTCCCATATCTCAGGATTTGTCCTGAGATTTCAGGATTTTTAGACTCTTTTCAGGATTGCGGCTGGATTTTGCAAATCTCATGAAATCTCAGGATTTTTAGAACTTTCAATATAATACAGCTTACATTTTAAAGATTTCTTTAATAAAAAGTTAAACAAACTAAAAATAATTTTCCTTTGGTAATAATTCCACAATTAAAATCAAAACTTATATATCCAAGTAGGTTCTTAAACAGTTTTATCATACTTAATATGTGAAGATACCTTTTTAAGTAAGGTTTTCTTCTAAAACTGTAAAAAAATCTCAGGATTTTTAAATTATTAATATATTAATTAAAAATTATATAATTTAAACATTTTAAATTAACCCACCTTACATTAATCTCACGCCCTTGAGTAAATCAAAAAAATCCCCCCTTGGACTCCACTACTATTGTGACAGGTACGGCATAAAAATAAGCATGTTATAAAAACAGACCTAGATCACTTGCCAGATTACAAAATTGTCTCTAATATAATTATGCAATACTTTCAATGAACTAAAATGGTCATTAACTGAAAAAGAACAACTAGAATAAGTAAAACAATTACACAATGTAAATTTTAAGTTTTTAAGCTTCGTTAAAGTTTGACATTTCCGGTAATCAGGAATGTTAACAAGATTAAGTAGTCAGTAACCAAAGTCTGACAAATATTATAATCCACAATACACGATTTAGTATAAAAATTCTTATTTCATGTCGTTAACGACTACGAGAAGTGGTGTACGAATATGAGAATTCACTACTGTGAGATTTGTATTTGTTTGTCATCTAAGCTAAAATCTAAGCGAGACATCTGGTACTACGATCGCCAATCCACCTACCAAGCAAGTCGGATAACGGCAAGCTCTCCTTGCAATAGGAGAGGTTCACGTCTAGCTAGACAGTTGTGCTTAACCAGTGGTCCGTGGACCACTGTTGATCCCTAAAGGTACCTGAAGTGGTCCGCGAAGGCATAATACTGTTCTATCACAGTATACATCATTCCTGGAGATAATGATCAGTATGCAGATACTGCCGATTCGTAACACAAAACAATGTGCTGCTAAATTAAAATTAGGGGTGTTTAATGACACCTCTTTCCACATTCTCATTTTGTATGTGTTATAATTATAGAACAAACGTAGTAATCAACTTTACTATTATATTATATCTAAAAGTTAGTGGTCCATGGCAAGATAAAAATCAATTAAATGGTCCTTCATCCCTAAAAGATGAAGAAGAACTGAGCTAGACTGTTTATTAGACTATCCTATCTATTAGTTAGGTCTATTGGTTGGGTTGTCGCCGCAAGCCCCATCAAATGGCTTTGCTTTAGACTTACTCATTTTCTGACGTCCATTCATTTGTGATTGAATTTTATTATGCCAAGATTTAGTGCGGAATAAGTGTGACGAAAAAAAAATTATTACACAACTAGCTGTGCCCGCGGCGTAGCTCGCATATATAGGTTTTACTTAAAGAATTTGACATTCAGGTAAGAGAATATTAAACGATTTATATCATTACTGTATCAATAAGTGATAACGTCAGTGAGACGTCTCTGGTTAGTGCGTACATACACTAAGCGCTCCGTCTCTATTTTCGCATACATGTCCACTATAAAATGGTTAAAAAACCCCCGAAATCTTTGCAGATACGCAATACGATTATACCTTACATTTAACAGGTGCAAATAAAATTGCAGAGCAAATTTTTTTTTATTAAAATTGGTCTCTCTGGTATTAGGATTAATTTGATAAATTCCGAAATTGTACCCATTTTCACCGTGACAATATATTAATGGATATTGTAGAGCATCATAATATCGATGCGTTTCATAAATCCCTGGCAGTCGATCGTAATGTGTGTGCAACACGATGTCACGTCTATCGCACTCCTGGTCAACTAATACCACTGCCACTTCATCTGTGACAGGAACGTTGCTACCGCGGTGTTCAGTAACAGGACATCTGTCAGCGTTAATAACTATTTTATAATTGTTTATTAAATCTTGACGGATCGATTGCAATGCAACCCTAAAACTATGAACGTATGGATTTATTTCATGTAGCATCCTTTGAAGTTGGGATATGAGTTCGCTATTGAGTTGTGGGAAGTTGTGATTTCGGATATTAGTATATTCATTATAATCTGATACAAAATAAATTGACTATTTTACTTATATACATATATATTTTTATTTTTAAGTCATAATAAACTCATAATATATATCATTTAATTTAATATAATTTATTAAGTTGAAATTGAAATTGAAAATATATAATATCTACATTGGTTCTGGGTAATGTATGGTTATTTGTGACACGGTGACTCCACGTCAGTGAGTCTCAATACGATTCGGAGTATCTAAACGCCGAAATTCAGAAAAGAATGTAATTTGTACAACGCCATCTATTACATTGTTTGTGAGAAAACTTTTTAATTTAAGGAAAACATCTTTTTTATTGTTTACTGTGTTTTAAGTATAAATATATTATTATAGAACGTTTTTTTACACACAAATCTTTTTATTACTTTTTCTGAGATTTTATGGTGCCATTGAACAAATTCGAACCTACATTTAACCAAATGTAATAAAACCAAAAATTAAATGTAAGTTGAAGATACGCTTTATGATTTTCTTAACGATTTCGTTAAAAAAAATGTTTACTTTAGATGTGATACGTTTATAAACAAACAGACAGACAGACAGACAGACAATTCTAAAAATTATAAAAATGTGCTAATTATTTTAATTTCCCTATAATGATTTTAGTGACAAATATTCTATACAATGTACAAAAACAGACCCAACATGTTATCACCATTTTTATTATAAGTATATATTTAAAGAGAGATGGCGCTGCTAACAGCAATCAATTCTAAAAATAAAAGAGATTAATTGACGCGATTGGTACATTATTATATTTAAAAAAACATAAAAGAATTTATAAACCAGTGTCTGCATAGTAAGCAAAACGCCTTTTTTATTACATTTGCACCATACCGCCATCTATCGATTAAAAATTGGTTAACTATTTCACTTTAGTTTAGTTAATAAGGTTATAATATATTTTTATATATTTTATTTAATACGTTCTTTAATACTTTTGTTTACTGCGTTTTAGATATAATTATATCATTATAGAACATTATTTTACCTAATTTAATTATGATTTATGATATGGTATTAGTTTAAAATGCACTTGATGACTCAACCATCGCCACCGTTGAACAAATTCGTACCTATACTTCGTATTCATACTTCAGAATATTTATCATAACTTTTGATTGAATGAACTGATTTTAATAAAATAAAGACTAAATGTAACACGAAGATACACTTTATATTTTCCTTAATGATTCTTATGATATAAATTAGTACTTTATACATGATACGTTAACAAACAAACAGACAGACAGACAGAAAATTCTAAAAATGGTAGAAATGTATTTAGTTACTTATTTTTAGTACCTCTCAATCACTTTTATTACAAAAATATAAAATGTACAGACGTCTGCTTTTTACATTTTTATTATATGTATAGATAGGTACTTTAAGAGCAAAAGTGCGGCGGATGTGGGCTGTATTCAAGATAGCACTCAAAAACACCAGTAATGCCTGGTTTTGAGATGTGATTCCTATTTCAAGATTAAGGCCCGTATTAATAAACGTTACTCAGCTAAAGTACACGCACTTGAGTACAATCTTGAGGTTATGATCTTATTAATAAACATATCTCAAGATGCGGTTTAGGTTTATTTACGATATCAGCAGAGTGCCACACTGATTAATAAACGAAACTCGACACTTAAGTGTGTGTACTTGAGATGCTAAAATCTGAGTACGGGCAGTCCGTGACTTAAGATCGTGATTGTTGACATGGAGATTGAAAATATTTTAAGAGAAATTAATTACTACTACGAAATTAAGTACAATGACGATATTTTACTTCCTTCGCGATATTGTTTACCAAAAATTTATATAAGGGATGCCTCTGATCCTTTTAAGTTACGATGTGAATATTTTAAAAACGATACAGATTTGGTCAAGAATCAGTAATATACGAGTATAATATTATAACATTATTAAAGGACGCATTGGTGAAATACAGTAACAGAGGTCTTCCAATTTTACCAGAAATAGCCTTCCTATTAACTTTAAGGTATTTGTCACAGCATAATTTAAAAAAAAAATTATGTACATAATGTATTAAATTTCAAAGTAGGTAATGTGGGCATTTACGATTTGTAAGATAAAATAAATGTCATGACTAGGTACATGCTGCTATGGAAATTCAGATTACTATGTTGATGTTTAAAAAGTTATATTTGTAGTACTATAATTAATTACGTGGTTAGATGCGTATGGACGAGCGTTCTGCCTCCTCTACACTACTCGCGAAGTAACTTTGACGAAGTGCTCGTCGAAGTCGAATGCAGTCCGAAGAACGTGACTACACACTCGTGCTACTTCGCGAAGAGCTCAGTCGTCTGAGTCTCCCGCACCCTTAAGATGAATAACGTTCAAGAGGCAGCTGCTATAGGTACCTAATTGTGTGAACAGTACGACGTCAATACGTTAACTAAACAAATAATTATGTAGAAAGCTACATATTTTATATTTATTATATATAAAAAAATAAGTGGGGTTGTTATAAACTAATTTGCTTAATTCCGCGTAAAGAAAGAAAATGATGTCCTGCCCAGTTTTAAGGGGACCTCTCACCCTCCCTCAATCGTGCGCACTATACCCGTCGCCGTCAATACCAGCACTACCACCCCCAGGACACATCACTCTCGAAAATACGTGTTTCGCCTCTACACGAGGCATCCTCAGGTGAAGTAGACTCTGCGGAGGCTGGCCGGTAGCGGCGATGGGTATAGTGCGCACAATTGAGGGAGGTTGGAAGGTCCCCATAAAACTGGGCAGGACACATCATTTTCTTTCTTTACGCGGAATTAAGCAAATTAGTTCATAACAACCCCATTATAATGGATTTCCGCAAAGTAACGCCTGATTCTATTAATGATTCATAACTGGCGTAAGCTGACTAGTGTAGTGGGACGCTTCGTGTAACTTCGCAGTACTTCACGAAGTCCTTTGACGCTGGCACAAAAAACCGACAGCGGTCGGAAGTCGCCCGAGGCGAAGTGAGGTTGCACGGAACGAATCGAAGTACCTCTCTACATTATTCGCCTCGTCCAACTTCGATCTATTTCGCGAGTAGTGTAGAGGAGACATTGTATTCTAGTTATTTTGCTCCAGGCCTCATTTTTAATACCTAGAGACGTACCATCGGGCTCCTTATTTAAACCCCATAGCCCTATATTTTTTCATAGTTCGAGAAATATTTTTTCTCAATCGGAATAAATACATGCTTCTCTTGCTTTCCATTTTTGTGTAAATTAAATTTCCCACGAGATCAAAGTTAAGTAAGCTGGATGTTTTCCAGTGTCAAATATGATACGTCAGTTTTATATTTGACACGCTGTCGTCGCTTTAATGCTTTAGGTTTTTTGGTTATTTGTACATATTGAATTAAGTAGTGAACATTTAGTTCGTATTTAGAAATACATAATAATTTTAACAATTTAAGGTTTTGGAAAGTAGAAAACAAAACTTTATAATGTGATACAGATTTATTTATTTAGGTTTTATCAAAATAAAAATATTCAATAAATCTCACCATATAGCAAAAACGAAACGTCATGAATGATATTCTAAACTTCGGTCTACGTGACGTAATCGTTCACGTGATCAAGCCCTCAAGTCACAGTATTTCTAAGTACAGCGTCTTGAGATACCTACTGTTTTTATGTGTTTATTAATTAGCAACGATCTTGAGATGATGATATAATCGTAATAAGGGCGTATCAAATGATTACGTACTTGAGTTCATCGTTGAGTAACGTTTATTAATACGGGTCTAAGTGACTATCAATGCGTATCGCTCTAACGGAACTGGAGTTAATCCATATTTTTTTAGTTATCCTTAGGGAGAATTCTCGCTTGAAAATTGCATATAATATGTAGAATAAGTCCAGAACGCCTCCGTCTTTTTCGCTATGAACCATGTGCCAAGGTTTAGTAACTAGTAATTAGAGACTGTAAGTTTTAAAAAACCTATGTATACGAAGTTATTACGAGGGCGGCACTGAGTTTTTAGAAATGGCCACTTGTAAACGATATAATAAAAAAATAAGTTGAAATTTTGAAAATGGAACTCTTTGCCAATAGTATTGTGTATGTATTTTATTAATTTGTCATTTGTTTACGATTCGGCGGCAAATTGACAATTGTCTGTGCCACGTCAGCATGAATTTATGGACGCCGAGGAAGCAGTGGCTGTGTTTCAAAATGCCGTCGAAGACACCCCTAAGGACGAGTGAGCAAAGTGCTTTTCTCAGAGATTCCATCGGATGCAGCGATGTATTGATGTAAATGGGCACTATTTTGAAAAGATATAAAAAACTAATAATTTGCTAGTTTGTTCAGTTTTTTATTTTATAAGTACTTTCAGCGTCACCCTCGTAGTGATGTTAAGTTGTATTCAAACGCTGTTGACAATTTAATAAACTAAAATTTAGGATATCTTTGGAGAAGATTAAGGATATTTAATGTTGTAATGAAGTATAATAAACATGATAATCTTAAGGCCGCCATCCGTCCGAGTTCTATCGGATTTTTTTATATTCTACTAAGCCAGCGCTTATCTACGATCCCACCTGATGGTAAGTGGTGATGTAGCCTAAGATGGTGAAGCGCACTGACTCAACAAAAGCCTATTCACTCTTGCCTTAAAGACACCCACACTGTAATCGGATGGAAAGACAGATGCTTGCAACACCCCTTTGCTGTACGCATGATGAACGACGTAGCGAACCGTTTGGATCGAATGCGTGGTAAGTCAACAACGAAAGGGTGGCGACAGGCCGAACGTCTTGTTGTCCGATGGTGGAAGGGAGAGGGGGGAATTAAATTATGTAATTCCTGCGCACACTCTCCGAAATGCATCCTGTAGAAAACCGAAAGGCTGGCTACTTTACGTTAGTGTTCAAAGCTGGTAAGATTGGTTTTAACTAAATTCAGGTCACCAATAAGCCTCTTAGCACGCCTTTACATTCAGTCCAAAGCTGCTAGGTGGCATTTTGCAGCACCAGCCCATATATGGCAGCAATACCCCACGCACGACCGGACTTGTGCTTTATATAAAGTAAGCAGCTGTCCCGGCGTGAAGTATCGCCGCACATTTGCATGGACTTCCAGCTGCTTTGGCCTAGGATTCAATGAACCGCCCGAAGTTCAAATTTTTTTTTTATTTTCCTTAGCTTGGATTTGCCTAGGTACAGGACGACGAATAACCTCCTCTCCCGTGTCCACTGACTTTGTTTTAATTGTGGGAAGTGAATGCGGGCTTAATATACTCCATCCAGAGTGTAATGTTATTGCCGGCATTTTCCTTCTTATCTGTAGCCTCCTTCCGTGACACCACTTGGTCGCAGAGAATGACTCCGCTCCATGACTTCTCGCATCCAACCACGCTTCATCACGGCTGGTAGCGAGAGATCGTCCCCAGTACATTAACAAAGGTCACAAAAATACTCAGCACAAGCCAAGCTACCACAATCTCACTCTGTTGTCGCCTTTCTTTTGGCTAAATTGGCACTAGCGGCAAAGTCAATGACCCGTGCTGCCTGTTCATTAATTCTGACAAGAGCAAACGAACAACCTCGACAGTTCCGTTTCCTACCCTCGTTGCCAGTTATACCTCGTTGGGCCAGTTACGTTTTACACTTTTCAAGCATAAATTGCCGAGGGTAGAGCCTCCACATTTCCCACTCTCTGTGAGGGGTAAGGGAAATGACACACTTGGTCCCGCAATTCCGAGCGTCATCTGATACATAGATTCAGGAACTCCGTCTATAAATTCCAGGAAGAATATCACCAATACACATTATCATAGGAGATACCAAACCGTCTCCTATCTCCTCCAAGTATAGGCGGTAGCAAATATTTCGGCTACCTAGCCTTACTTAGATGATTTATAATTCGTTTATTTCATCATATCAATTTTAACCAAATATCCGGGGTTTTTGAAGTTTTTGTCCGTCATCTGCAATTTAAGTGATGGCAGCCTTAGACAAGCTATATATGTAGCAGTTTAAAATATCTTTTAATTGTAATGAAAAACTTGCTAATTATCAGACGACGATACAGTCATTACGTCAGAATCTCTATGCTCAATGATCTTTATAATGTCTCCTAATGGATAGGTCTTAAAATGAACATGGATAAGACAAAGTCATGTATAACGCCCATGTCACACCAATGACGGTAGTTGTTGGAAGCACTACATCCGAACTTGTTGACGAGTATGTTTACCTAGGACAAATTGTCCGATCTTATTTCAACTTCGAACCAGAGGTCAATAGACGTATCTAACTCGGCTAGATAGCATTCAGGAGATTACGACGCAGTTTCTCGTCACGTATGCCTAAAACTATAAAACTAGAACATACAACTAGTGCGTGTTGCGAGTAATAATAACATGTCAATGTCAGTAAGAGATGCAGGAAGTAGATGAATGCATGTTCAGGAACATGTCTTAAGCCTATGTTCAGCAGTGAACTGGTGATGGGCTATAATAATGATATAGATGATGATATAATATTATGTCTCCCTATGATATTATGTCTGAGTTTGTTGCCCTGAGTACAACAGATACCTATATAGGGGTATTTGACGTCACTCGGTGATAATCCTTCCGTGTACTATTATATCAAGCTGCTAATTTTCGTAATGTGAGGTAACTTAGTTAACTAATTAGAGGCTACGAAAAATTTAGTTTACCAAATATAGATTGGCTCAATCTATTTTAGTATATTGTATTCCTGTATGGGGTGGTGCTACTAAAACTAAGTTTTTAGATGTTGAAAGGGCACAGAGAAATTAGTTAAAAATTATGTATTTTAAACCAAAAAGATTCCTAACAGAAGATCTCTATGCTATAAGTAATGTAACGTACTCACTGTTAGGAAACTGTACATCATATATTCCGTTCTAAGACTGCATAAAGGTATAAAGTTTGACCGTTGTATTGTAGCCAAAAGAAGGAAAAACGTAGCAGCTACAGCAGTCACTGTTAAAACCGCTTTAGCTAGGAGGCAATATGTAAAACAGTCTGCGACTCTATACAACGTCATTAATAAAAACATAACGTCGCTCGGCATTCAGTACCGCGAATGTGAAAATATTGCAAATTATTATTTTTTGTTGTTTCGATAGTATTCAATCAAATACGCGATTTTGTATTTAAAATATGACCAAAAACCTTTCAAAAATAGATTTAGAAATACTTAAAAAACTCTTTCCAACAAATAGTAAAGCGTACATTATAAATAAATCAGTTTTTTGTCTCTCCTGTAAAGTGACTCAATTACACATTCGCGGTACTGAATGCCGAACGATTAAATATTTACCACCTTAATTACCGAAATTGCAAATATGCTCCAACCAAATGGCTATTGAATAAGAGCTATGATGATAGTGAGGCTCTTTTAAGCATCATAAAATAATGTAATTTATTAGTAACACACACATACACGCACGCACGCACGCACGCATACACGCACGCACGCACGCGTAAGCGCGTAAACGCGCCTTAATTATTACTTAATTTTTATAGTCAATTATTATGTATAAAGGTCATACAAGTAGTTAATGTAAGTGCTATGGAAGAGTGGAGTCTCCTAACACAAGTTTTTATACTTAAAAGAGAGACCCCGGACCCCGTCCCCGGTTATAATTAATGTATGATTATTTCGAAAGTTTACCGACCAAATTGGCGATATATTGAAAATGGGCCAAATTAAGAGTACCTTTAACCGACGAGCGTGTATGCGTAGGTATATGGATGTGGAGGAAGCGAGAGAGGTGTGTCAGGATCGTGCCAAATGGAAGTCCATAGTCTCTGCCTACCCCTCTGGGTGACAGGCGTGAGTGTTTATGTATGATCATTTACTGAATAAACACCATTAAACAGATTTCACACCTACCTATTATATACATATATTGGTTACAACTTTACAGTATTTTGATGGAATGAATAGATAAATCGCTTTGCACTTTATCTCCTCGTAGTTTTCACAAACCTTTTTTGGTTACAATACGTAATAAAATTAATTATTCTTCTAATTGAATTAATAAAATTACTTTATTTTTCCATAATTATTAAGCATCATATGTACCTTATCCACTACTAAGTACTCCTATATGCTATACTACATACTAATACTACTAAGTATATACGTCAATGTTCACATTTAACAGGTCAAGTTTAAAATTGTGACTAAATTCGGAACACTATCTATTACATTATAAAAGAGATCTTTCAACGCACAGCCCAAACCGCTAGACGTTGACAATTTGGAAAGTAACAGACTTTTATGACGAAGACATCCACTAAGAAAGGATTTTTGAAAATTCAACCCTTAATAATGTGAAATAGGGTATTACAGATTATATGAAAGTTTTCATTTTACGGCGCGATTGACTTGAAACTTACTGAAAGTGTAAGTGAAGTGGGACAGAGGGTGATCAAATGGTCCGGTGAAAAAATAATTTATATATTTTTTTTTTATTTGAAAAATTATATTTACAAAAATACTTTTAAATTAAAATAATAAAATATATCTCGGTTTTATTTTTTTCACAAATGTACCTTAAGGCTTCGAAACGAGTATGAAATTTGTATGAAAAATATACCCTAAGCCGCTGGTCGTAGAAGTGTGAAACTGGGACAATGAGTTCCTTTTATTACGGGTTGATGAAGA
The DNA here is from genome assembly GCA_033319125.1 of Parnassius glacialis. NCBI lineage: Eukaryota > Metazoa > Arthropoda > Insecta > Lepidoptera > Papilionidae > Parnassius > Parnassius glacialis. Next base: position 27,625,336 of record JAVANC010000010.1, on the reverse strand, counting down.
AGAAGAGAAAAAGAAAAAGAAACAAATATTATGGTTTTCATCCAAGGTGAATAAATATGTTTACTGTATATCATCCGCAGTCTGCAGTTAGCACTTCCCATCTGGTTATTCATAAAGTGCATAAAATGGATAATTACTAGACTCGCATGAATAGCGAAACTTGATTATTTAAACAAATTATACATTACATTTACAACATGACGTGCCAGATACAGTTCAATAGTGCTGTTTATATTTCGGGGGCATGTTATGTTGTCATAAATCGAGTCAACATACATAACTTATTAATAATAAGCTTTACCATCAACTGCGTCAGAGAGCAGGTGTTGTCCTCGCTTTGAGGTTGCACTCACATTAGTTTGATTAGCGGAGAAATACCCATAAATAGAATTCGTGGTGTTACGAGTAGAACAATAATTCTGAGCTCGTAATGTATTTGAAAAAATAAAACAAGAACTAATTAAGTATGCACGTCATCAGTTACTTAGTTTATATTAGATACTAGCTGTTCCCCGCGACTTCGCCCGCGTGTAATTTTAGGGTTTTAATTTTTTTTACACGGCACCCTCATAAATGTAAGCAGAAATGTAGCCTAAGTTACTCCGTATGACATCAGATATCTCTGCCAGTGAAAGTCCCGTCAAAATCGGTCCAGTGATTTTGGAGATTGGCCGTAACAAACAGACAGATAAACAGACCGACAGACAGAAAGATAAAAAAGTTAATAATTGTTTTATTGTTATAAGTACCGTATATACTATCTATACATTTAGTAAAAATCTGTTATTTTGCATTACAAACAGACACTTCAATTTTATTTATTTGTATAGATATAGAATAAGAAGATGTACAATTTACTTCCACTATAAATAGAATAACGAAATTATTTCACATAGTAGTTCCTAAGAGGGGAGGGGAGGGGAGGTTTTAATCAAGCAAACTATATAGCGATTCCAGCTGTTACTTTGGAATACATTGTGGATGCAGTGGCCTATACTATTTTGTCTACATATACAGACATCTAAATTTATTCTAGGTTAAGAATCAAAATGCAGATGCGTTGTAATTCCAGAGGACTAAGATGGAATGCTTCGTTTTATAGTAAAAAAGGTTTCCGATTATCTATACTCACCACACCATGCGAAACACGGCAGCATTAATTGTTAAAAAATCAATAGAGCATAAGTTTTAAACAAACCATACCAAATTCTCACTTTTTGGCTCAATCCATCTGACATCTAAAAGTAAGTCAAAATTCACTAACAAGATTTTAATCTGAAAAACAACACATATCTTAAACAGAAAACAAGCCGTGAAAAGCCGCAAATCCTATGTTGTTGTTGTTGTATGGTTATAAGTCTAAATATTTATGTCAATAAAAAAGACATATTATTCGAAATGTTTTAAAGCCACGAATTATATTTTTTATATTTTGTTTTAAAACAAGTTTAAAATATAAAAATACTCATTATAGTATGAAGTCATCATTGCGAACCAAGATTATTCTCATTGTATCATTAGGTGAGTCATCTTAATTTCCTCTTTCAGAAGACAATAAACAGATTACTGTGCCACAGCACATATTCATTGCTCACACAGTGTATAAAAAAATAAAAATTATACTTTTACACAAATAACAATGCAGGACTACACCACCATTTGATTTTAGAAGTACTGGAGTATTAAACAAAGCCTCAAATAAAGCGCTGTTAAAAAGTGAACAGTTTAAATACTTCATTGATGTGAAAGGCTCAATAAGCTCAGGTATGAAAAGCTTTTATACGAATTACTGGTCTCAAGGACGACAACAAAAAATAACAACAAAGCGAACAAAAACGCGCATGCGTGGATCGGCGAGGGTCGCCAAATACTCCACGTTCACAACGGAACGACTAAATAGACAAACATCTCTAAATAAGTTCACGAAATTTAATCTAGTTTTGCATTTATTTTTTAACTATTTTGAAAAATTCGGCTAAACGAACGAACGAGTTTTTTCTCTAGCCAGTTTAGTTTTTTTTTTATTTCAAAAACAAAATACGTACAAACATAAATTAATAACAGGGTAAGAAAGAGTAAAATAAATTATTTTTGGTTATGTTTATGCGAAAAGTATATAATGAAATAAAAGTGATTTAAATGAAACACACGTAAAATAACAATTATAACCGAAGTGAAATATCAACGCTCGCATGAACACATTGCATTATACATAATGTTTTTAAAATAAAAAAATACCAAACTAGTTCGTGAAGTTATTGAAATAAAAAACATGCTAAAATTTAAAAAAAAATGGCTAAGTACTACCATCTGTTTCGAATCACCCAAGAACACTACTGCAAAATTTCAAGTCACTGTAAGTTCATTCTGGGCAGTTTGGAACAAAATTAAAAATTAAAAGCTAATGGTAATTCGGCTTAACTATTCTAACATCATCAGGATATCAAATATTATATGTAGATACCGTATGAGTGCTTCAAATCACTTAAAACGTCTGGAAGTTAAAATAAGTAAATTAATCGCTTTAAAATTAGTGAAATTATTTTTATCTCAATACAGGCACAAAATAATTAATTAAAATAGAGAGAACAACACTTTAAAGTAAATGCGTTTCTCTACCCTCTACAATGTCCGGGATTTTCGTAAAAAAAGTTTGGCTATGCTTTCTGCGTGCGACAGATGTGCGCAAGAAATCGCTCCTTATTGGTCAGTAACACAGCAGATGCGCTCCACATCTCAAGATGCGTAGGGCCGTTTCGAGAATGATTAATAACGGAACTTGTAATGATTTGCTTTGCTTCACAACTTTGCGACAGCTTATTCTTTAGTAACGTCTTAGTTTTACTTTCTTAAGTTTCGTAGAAAATTTTAATAGATCAGAGTTAACTATCGTCTATAATCTAGATCTGACGAGCAGAGTAGACATTTGAAATAGAGAGAGACTAGACAGGCTGACGAATTAGCATTCTCAATTTTATCTATAAATACATAAAATTGAAGTGTCTGTCTGCAATATGGAAATAACTGCGTTATATTCCTTGTACTATTATTTATTCTGTGCTTATATTGAGCTGAGGGGATTCCTTATTTGCATGTCATTAAGACATGAATAAGCATTTTTTAAATTTTTAATTGTCTGTCTGTATGTCAATCTGAGCTAATCTTCGCAATGGCAGGACAGACTGTACTGAAATTCCACGAACAAGTAGACAGTAATGTCAGAAGTAATCTAGGCAACATATTTTATCCGAAAAAATTGCGATATTTAAAAAAAAATTATAACAGAATTGGTTTTAAATGCAAATAACGCCACGTTAATAGATCCTAAATCCTTTACAGGCGAAGCCGGGCCGGGTTGCTAATAAAATATATGTATTTCAACAGATTCAAGTCTTTTCTTCCTTACTATCCTGGATAGGTATTTAAATTGTCCTCCATAAAACAAAACATAATTAAGATCAAATGATTTCTTATATACGCGAACACTAAACATTAAATGAAATTAATTTTAAGAATTTTATCGCGTTTAATTATAAGGTTTTAATTCCCGACGTTTCGGATGATTTACAGCACTCATGGTCACGGGGGGGGGGGGGGGGGGGAGGGTCCATGTTCTAACGTATTAGGTATAACTGATGTGAAGCAGCGACGTTCCGGATAGTCTGCATCTATGAACATGGCTCTCACAATAACTATTTTCTTTAAAATGTTAAATGTTTTTAGTTTTTACTTGTTATTTAAAAATAAGACATGCGCAATATAAATCTCTCAAAGGAAAAGAAATTTACAAATCTTTTGGTTAAGAAGATTTAAATCACTGTTATAAACATAAGATGCAAATTATTAGCAGTTAGCACACGCACACGTCTCACACAAGTAATTCATTTAATAAAAATAGTAAACAAATAACGAATTTTGGAACGATCATAAGTTCATAAGTGCACAATTGATTTAACGAAATCTCGCTAGAAAAGAAACAGTTTCCTAGCGAGATTTAATGTAAATATAAGGGATCATACTCATAGCATGTGCAAACTTACAAATCATTCTCCGTCTCGTTTTGAGTCACCTAATCCTGCAATAGGCATCTCACTCTACATCTTTTCATTATATTCTTCACAATCAATCTAGTGAATCTTATTTGTAAATACTTAAGAATGTATTGAGAAAACGTGAGAGTTACTGAATTATATATCTTATTTGACACTCCTGAGTTATACATCAATATAATTTTACATACCAATATGTAGACCCTCAGGCATCATTATCGTTACAGCCTTTCAAAAGTCCACTGCTGAACCATGCCTCCCTATCAGAAATCTATCAGAAAGACGCTGTTGCCATCTCCTACTTTATTTCGCTTTGTCGCCTCTTACGACACCCATGGGACGATATAGAGTTAAAGAGTATAAGGTGCCTGCGTGTAATAAAGCCTGTCGGCTAATAAGGCCTAAGTAACAAAAAATCGTATTTATAATAGCCCCACTCACTTAAGAGATAATAACAGACTCCTATTACACGATAATGTCTTTACAAGTTTGCAGACACGCTACCCCCCGCCCTGCGACCAGAATTGCATTATCTATGATAAGATACGACCGCACTGCACCAATAATAAAAATCAGTCTAAGTAAGTCGTAGGTATGTTTTGTAATATTACACTTAGCTATCTAAAATCGTAATCTTTTTGTTGATCTTAAACATTTCAGAAACTTATCGTGGTCAACTTTTTTTTAATTTGGTTTTTTCTTAAATACTTGGGTCGGCGGTTATTAAGGCCTACTAAATTTTACCTTGGGCCTTATTATACTCCTTTTTTTCTTGTGTAGCTTTTTTTTGATTTATTATGAATTTTATATCACTTTTAAAATGTTATAAATGCAAATAAATCGTACGCTTTTATTGTTAAATTAATGTCGTAGCCAGAAAAAGGCATGGTTTCAGCTGTCCAAACAGTGCAAAGACAAAGTGTGCCGAAAAATTAAGGCTTTGACATTAAAAGCTATTAAATTATGTTTAATTTATTGGTCCTGCGCCTAAGCTCTCTCGGACTGTGTCGGATTGCGATTTGATGATTGTGAGAGAATAAAGAGTGCAACTGTGCTTGTGCATATATGCGGATACTATAATTCTGTACTGTGCTGATGGGCTAGTCTCCGTTGAAATTGGCCGCTGTAACAGAAATTTGGTTGGGAGGACACTCAACCCAAAAATAAACCCAATAACCAACTCAACTCGAGACACAACCGACGATAATCACGATAAGTGAATTTGTTTGTCAGTTTGTTCATCATTATACTAATGACTTTAAGTACTATTAGGCGAGGCAATTTATATATTCTTTTAGAATTTTAAGTCTTAATTGCTGCATTCATGTGATTATTGATCACAAATATTAAATATATTACGTAATTAATTATTTGAGTTCGTTAAATTAAAGCCTTATTACCCTACCATAGTAAAATAAGGCCTATTAGCAAGGTTACGAAATGTTTAATTTTGTTTTTATTTTTGGCAAATGTTACAATTATTCGTTTAAACTTTATAGAAACTGTACTAAACTAATGATTTTTATTAAAATTTGTAGACCAAATTAGATATTTTTGATTTTATTTTCGATTTTCCCTTACGCCTTAATACCCGCAGGTACCTTAGTGGAAGTTCTTATATAGGTATACAATATATCCTCTTGTAGCACCACATAACCCAGTATATGTTCTCGAATCCAGATGTATATGACGGCACCTGCACCGTTGCAGGTGCGGCGGCGTCGGTCTAGCTAGACAGAATTCTTATAAACAACACGTGCACAGCACACGTACGCCATCGCACCTGCGGTGGCGCCCTTTTTGCTTGTATAAAACGGACGGAGCGGCAGTTAAGGCAGTCTTGGCTCTGACGTGGAACGGTGCGCTTGTCGTATTCCGTTCCTAGTTTATCCTCGACTCGTTGGATAATTAGTTCGTGTAAACGAATTAATTATTATTCCTAACTACAAAATTAGTCTCTGTACTATACTCAATTACCACTTTCTACATCAGAAGTAGGATAAAGTCCCCATTATTGCCCACATATAATCTTCGAATAATATGAGGATTATTACATTTGTCAAAGACTATAATGCATTCCGCATGATGAGTCTGTTTTTATGTTAAATACCGTAATGAAATTTGCTGTCCTACTTATGATATTGTCGTATCATTAAAGTGTAGAGAAAAGATAAAGTGAAATTATTTAAGCCAAAAGATAAATCCTTTTGTTCGATTTGTATTAAAAGTACCCTCAAGTATTTTCATTATTTCTGACGTACCTAAATATGTTAAGAAATGTCAATAGAAATGTTGGAGGCTTTCTAGACGAGTCCAAGTTTTGTTATAATTTGATAGTTCACGCGATACATGATTATCATCTGTTATATTTTGAAGTTCAAAACGTATAAGCGATGTACCAAAATAAAGGATTAACCTTAACATGCTAGGAATTGAAAATAAAAAGTGACATTTTTGTGTTCTAATGTGTTGATCAGTATTGCAGTTTGCTCCGAATATTGTGTATTTTTTTTTTATAAAAAAAAAATATTGTGGTCGACAAGATTGGGTTTTCATGTCGAGAGATTCGTAGAAGTCTCTACAACAATGATCAATGAGGAAGATGTTGTGACGGCTAATCGAACATGGTCAGGTACGGCCGACCGCTGGTAAGATTGAGCCTACACCGTACTTTACGCGTGCTGTAAATGGACGTCTGAGGCTTGGTCGGCTTTCGTAGATTTTGCGCAGTTTGCCTGCTTCCCTTTGAAAAACGTTGTGGTATCTGTCTCTACGCATAGTTTCCGTTTTATGCAATGTTTTCAAATGTCGTACAGTTACAGTTTCATAAGAGAACATGTGATGAATTTTGGAAGCTCGGAATTTCATGGTTTGCAATACATTTATCTCTATTTCTTTTAATTTTGCAAAGCAGTACCATGATTTGCTAGCGCTAGTACGGCGCGACGGCTCACTGGCGCGAATGTGGCATGAACGCAGCAGAACGGAAAGCTGGAGTGCGTTTGCCTGGAGGTAGCCTTATTGGCGCATCCATGACTTAAATGAAGTCTGGGATGGTCGACCGGTGTAATAATTAACAAGAGTTAATATCGTTAGCAGGTGGTGATAACTGATAGACCGTATGCTGTTCACTGTTAACCGCACGAGGACGTATGACAGTCAGAGGTAGCCGTGTCTGTGCATCTAGAAAATACTAGAGACGTTGCAACACTCCAGCGAAGTAATTATTCTTGTGCAGGAAAGGAACATGGAGTTGCAGGGAGGCTGGTCTGTGCTGCACTGGGATGTGTCGTGTTGCTGTTGGTTTACATACTTAGGTGTTATCATATCACTACGTCCCTCACGATACACTTTTGTGTGATTGTGACAGGGACATGTTTGCGGTATGGTTAGTCTGTACCTGTTCTATACTGAATTGAAAGAAAAAGAGTAAGAAAAAAAGTGGTTCTTACTATCATTGCAGGGCGTTTGCCGGTCCAATGATATAGCTACAGGGAATAGTGATTCCGGACTAGCAAATAGTACTTGAAAAAAAAAAGAGTAAGAAAAAAAGTGGTTCTTACTATCATTGCAGGGCGTTTGCCGGTCCAATGATATAGCTACAGGGAATAGTGATTCCGGACTAGCAAATAGTACTTGAAAAAAAAAGAGTGAGAAATAAAATTGTTCTTACTATCATTGCAGGGCTTTGTGCCGGTCCAATGATATGGCTATAGGGAATAGTGATTCCGGACTAGCGAAAACAGTACTTGAAAAAAAAGAGAAAATAGAAAAGCTACAGACTAATCATTCCGATCTAGCATAAAGATGATTAAAGTTATGTTGGGCTTACTGCCGGAAAAAATAATGATTGTCGTCCAAATCTGAAGGGTCAATATGGACCGGACTAGACGCTGTTTTATCAGGATGATCGAACGATGTTTTTCTTTCTACAGATAAGTAAGATTGTGATGGAGCGCGTGCGAGGACTCACGCATGTCAGCATGGCCGTGACGGCACCTGCACCGTTGCAGGTGCGGCGGCGTCGGTCTAGCTAGACAGAATTCTTATAAACAACACGTGCACAGCACACGTACGCCATCGCACCTGCGGTGGCGCCCTTTTTGCTTGTATAAAACGGACGGAGCGGCAGTTAAGGCAGTCTTGGCTCTGACGTGGAACGGTGCGCTTGTCGTATTCCGTTCCTAGTTTATCCTCGACTCGTTGGATAATTAGTTCGTGTAAACGAATTAATTATTATTCCTAACTACAAAATTAGTCTCTGTACTATACTCAATTACCACTTTCTACATATACATGTTTTCAAATGAAAATAAAAACACACATAGCAATACAAAAAATGAGTCAGGCGATACAAAATGCAAAGTGGTTCCTTTTTTCAACATTCTTGTTAGGATTACAATTACAACGCAGCGATGCTTAATAAATACTTACCAACCCTGTTACATAATGATTTCATATATTTACGCGAAGACTACACATTATAATAATAATATAAATAATCTATCCTTAGCCAACGAGCAATGGCAAGACCCGGCAGTACAGAGCATTTCCGACCGGGAGACCGTATGGAAGGAGAAAGAGCTCCACGGGAGGTTCTACAAGGCCCTACATGAGCCTTTCGTAGACACAGTCGCCTCCCTCCACTGGCTACGTTTCGGTGACCTCTTTGGGGAAACTGAGGGCTTTGTCTGTGCAATACAGGATCAGGTTATTAAGACCAACAATTATCGGAGATACATCCTAAAGGATGGCACCGTCGACATCTGTCGAGCTTGTCGCCATCCCGGTGAGTCACTTAAGCATGTCAACTCCGGTTGTTCGGCGCTTTCTAACTCTGAGTATTTGCACAGACACAACCTAGTAGCCAGGATTCTACACCAGGAGCTCGCTCTGAAATACGGTCTCGTGGATCGGAAACTGCCATATTATAAGTACTTGCCGGAAGCCGTGCTCGAAAATGACCGCGCCAGGCTCTACTGGGACCGGGCCATCATCACAGATAGGACTATTCTTGCGAATAAGCCTGATATTGTGCTGATGGACCGGGCACAGTCAAGGATATTTTTGGTCGACATTACCATTCCTTATGACAAGAACCTCGTGAAAGCCGAAACAGATAAGCTGACAAAATATCTGGACCTGGCTCACGAGGTGACCGACATGTGGGGTGGTCTGCCGGCCGAAATTATTCCTGTGGTCGTTTCTGCGAACGGGTTAATCCCAGTTAGCCTCTCGGGTCATCTGAGGCGACTGGGACTCCGTGACGGACCGCTCCAAGCTCAAATGCAGAAGGCGGTGCTCCTCGATACCGCCCGCATCGTCCGCCGGTTTCTTTCCCTTTCCCCCTAACCCTCGGCCGTTTGGTCTCCCCTGCCGAGGGCTTCCATCTGGTTGGGTTTTTATATATTTATGTAATTTTTATGTACTTATTTTATTTTATTGATATTTATGTAAGTTTATCATTTTCATTTTCAATTATATATTTATACAACCCAACCAGATGAGAAAACTATATAGATACCCCAAAATAATAATATAGCCTCTTTTATTTCCATAATGAATGACAACAAATATATCTTAAGATTACGACTACATAATTATGCATGCATAAAACAAAATATTACAATATATAATTATCATAATTCATAATTTACAATCGCATAACAAATAATTTCTAAATTTTATATAAATTTCAAATTATTAAATAAATTAAATTTTCAGATCAGTTTATAAAATTTATAACATAATTCATTAGGGACCCCTCAACGGGTGAAGGCCTCCTCCATTTTTCTTCACGTCTGTGTGTCCTTTGCCTTTGTGATTCAATTTTCACCGGTTTTTCTTATTATTTCAGCAACCCATTTTTCTCTCGGTCTACCTCTTTTCCTTTTGTTTATTGGTCCTTGCCAGTTAGTTACTCTCTGTGTTCATTTTTCTTCGTCCATACGTGCAATATGACCCGCCCATTTCCATTTTTGTTTTTGAGAATCAATTAAGCATCTATTATTTTTGTTGTTTCTCTTATGTCTATGTTTCTTTTACTGTGTTTTCTTTGTATATTTTGGTATACCTTTCCATCGCTCTCTGATATACTTGTATTTTGTTTATATATTATTTTTTTATTTTTGGTAGATCGTAGATCGGACCAAAACTTAAAATCTACCAAAAATAAAAATAAATTAATATTCCAAAACGGAACGTAGCCGGGCTAACTATGACATCGGGACGTCAATCACCTCAGTCCCCCCCCCCCGCACCCCGTGACCATGGGTGCTGTAAAGCACCCGAAACGTCGGGGATTAAAAATTTAAATTAAACGCGATAAAATCCTTTTAAAAAATTTTCTACCATCTGCAATCAAAACAATGCTTGTGCAAAGTTTAATTTTTCCCCTAATCGACTATGGTGATGTGTGTTATTTCGACCTGAATGCAGATCTTCTCAATAAATATGACCGTCTTCTGAATAACTGCATTCGATTCATTTTCAATCTTCGAAAGTATGACCATATATCCACGTATCGATCTCAATTAAAATGGTTACCTATTCGTCAACGCCGTAGTTTGCGTGCACTCACTACCCTTTATTCTATCCTGATGTCTCCAACTTCCTCTTCTTACTTATCTCCTTACTTTCAGTTGCTTAGCGCTAGTCATGAGAGAAACCTCCGCTCTATGAACAACCTTCTTCTCCTATGTCCCTCCCATAGCTCTGGACTTGTTCATTCTTCTTTCCACATTCAATCTATTCTCCTTTGGAACGCACTACCTCTCGAAATCAGGACGGCTAGCAATCGTTACGCGTTCAAGATGAAGGTTCGGGAATACTTAATTAATAAATTGGCAGAATCATCATAGTAACAGTTTATATATATTTTATGTATGTATATGTATGTGTGTATGTATATGTGTGTGTGTATGTATGTATATATATATATATATATATATATATATATATATATATATGTATGTATATGTATATATTGTATATATTTTTATTACCATTTATATCTTATGTATTTTATTTCCATGTGCTAAAATTGTTTTTTTTTGTTATTTTAGTTTAGTATTAGCATATCGACTTTTTATAACACCTACTTCATTCTATCTCTGCATCATCCCAAGGTAGACTGGTAGAGAATGCCTTAGGCATTAAGTCCGCCTATATACCACATGTGTATATGAAGTTTTAAATAAATAAAAATAAATAAAAATCCGTAAAAATTAGTTTCATTTAAAGCTGTTACGGTTTAAGGAATGTAAGCCTGTACTGTAAATGTGTTCTGTTGTTCCAGAATCAAACGCGATCTTAATTTTCAACGTTTCGGTCGCGATAGCAATTCAGGTAAACATTGAAATTTAAACATTCTCTTTTTTAAAGTACAATTTTGCTAAAAAATTAAATTAGTTCAACACCAAACTATTATATATACACCTAGATAAGCACTGAAAGGCCAGGCCAATGTTAAGCAGCGAATGGACTGTATACTGTCTGGTAATGATAGTAATAAACCTAGCAAGCTAACAGCATAGCAAAGTGGCGAAGCAATCAGCTTTGTAGCGGTTTCTAACGGTTGCCGTTGAGCAATCAGTTTCAAAATAGGAGGTTCAGATGCCTGGGTGATCAGTAATCGATTGCTGAAAACAGAATTTGAAAATTTGAAACCGTTCTCGAGGTAATCGTGGGACAGACGGACAGACGGACGGACAGACGGACAGACGGAGAGACGGACAGACGGACAGACATCGTGAAATCAATAAGTGACTTCGCAAGCTTCGCCACTTAATAAGTGACTTCGCAAGCTTCGCCACTTAATAAGATACTCGTAGGAAAATAAGTTTAAAAGTCGCAAAACAAGTTTAAAAGGTTGACACAACAACCATAAAGGTTTGCTTATTTGCATTATAAAATCGTTTTAGTCCATTTAGAAAGTACCTGCATAATATGCCATTGATATGCTATTTGGTCACATTTAAATAACTAAAACTCAAACTAGTTCTATACTCGTAATAAAATGGTTAAGCATTAGGCCTTTTAAACGAATCGAGGGTTGTCTATTAGTAAAAAAATACTGAGTAACTAACGTACATACATACATAAACACTCACGCCTGTCACCCAGAGGGGTAGGCAGAGACTACGGACTTCCATTTGGCACGATCCTGACACACCTCTCTCGCTTCCTCCACATCCATATACCTACGCATACACGCTCGTCGGTTAAGGGTACTCCTAATCTGGCCCATTTTTAATGTATTGCCGAGAGTAACTAACCTTAAACAATAAATATTTTGCCTTTTATCAATAAACGAACTTTTAATACATAGCTTAGTATTATCGACCTTATTTATAATCGTTGATTATCGCTTACTTAAATGAAAGTATTAATTGGTAAATTTAATGTGGTATTAATATCTCTATAGTTGTCTTTTTCTATTATTATTTAGTGAAATGAGAGAAAGAAACTTTAAACTTTTCTTAAAATGACATCGATTTTTATGAATGAGCTCGTAAATGTTTTGTTTTTAATCACTGGAATTCTAATAGCCTGTGGTCTCCATCACATGTTTCCTATCGTCACTACACCAGAACCTGAAGCACTCTACGACGTATTCATCATCATCGTCACAGCCCTACAAAAGTCCACTGCTTAACAACGACCTCCCCCAGAAATGCCACAAAAGACGATCTTGTGCCACCTGCATCCGACTTCTTGTATCCCATTACATCTAGTGGGGGCCGCCCTACACTTTGCTTACCGGTACGAGCCTACCACTCGAGAATCTTTCCTCCCCACCGTTTGACTACATATTTAATTTCATTAACTTAATGAGTCTTACATTAAACGCAAATGTTGTATTGTTGTAATCATATGTTGTATATACCGTTTATATAAAAATGTTGATACAATATTCCATTATAAATGTTTAATAAAGGTTTTAGTAAGGTTCTTAAAAGGTATGTTAATATGGTCACGAAAACAAAAAGGAAGATAGATTTAATTGATAGGTGAAATAGATGGCGGAAACATAGAACACAGGATGTGCATTGCGTAATTAATATTAATTTAACGGTTAAAAGTTACTTTTTAAACAGAGCCCAAGAATGCGCAGTGAATTTTAATATTAGAAACGGTACATACACCAAGAACGGGCACAATTACGTACGCTGTTAAATCGTTTTAATTAATTGAAATTGTTTAAATTGTTATTCAGTAACATAGTATCGAGGTCATTTTTGTTCAAAAGCAATGCAAGCAGTAAAGCACTAAACTCTTGTCTTTTACTTTTCTTTTTATGTCAATTTGCTTGTTACGCCGTTATAATTGATATAGAGAACCACTGTATCAATGGGCTAAGATTATTATTTATATTATTTATTACTGAAACAGAGGCATTCCATCTTAGTCCTCACGGCTAACAACGCATCTGCATTTTGATTCGCAAACGAGGATGGATGTAGATGTTTATGGGCCACAGCAACCACTTACCATCAAGCAGACTGTGTCAACCTTGTCCTATAAAAAAAATACTAGGACATCTGGATGTCCAACACTTCAGCTCCACATGACCATGGAATCCGTAAAGTACACATTAATAGCAGTACAATTATTAAGTTTACTCAACTTGAAGATTTCACAAAATTATTGCATTTTTTTTAAATTTAACAATTTCAATGGTAGCGACGAGGGTCGAACAGGAATTTCTCGCGTACTATAAATTATAAATGGAACGCTTAAAACCCCTGAGCTACGAGTCCTTCATCAGATTTCTTGTTCAATTTTAAAATGCAAAAATGTTCGCAAATTACTTGTTCTATTGCGAAATATTTAATCTGCTTATAATATACATAGCTACTTAATTAAAAAAGTATAGTTAATGTAGTTAACATATAAGTTTTGGCCACTGGTCACTGGTCATCAGTCTCATTTCTGATTGGATTATGGAGCAATTTAACTATATTCAGCATGTGTTCACGAAATTGACGTGTTCTCGAAATATTTTTATTTCCCAGAAATGCAGGTTTCTTCAAGATATTCTCCTTCGCCGCCATGCACGTGGTAAAATCATCACTCAAAATTTCATTAGTGCATGCATCTTTCAATCAAACAAGTTATTGATCTAGTTTTAGTATTTATAATTTATCTCAGTTGGTGTTTATCAAGCGTGTAACTCCCATGTATAAGGTATAAGGTGCTAAGAATAAGTTCACATACCATAATAATGTTCGCGGTCGTTCACCTCTCTGAGCTCTTTATGAGACGACTACCAAAAATCTGTTATCTGTATTATCTACGCACTTCTTGCAACACGAGGAATTATGAAAACAAGGAACTTTAACGGACTGTGGAACTACATCAAAGTTATTTTATACAAGTATTTATTTAGCAATGTATGTTATTACTCTAAGACTAAATCTGCTACCGTTTTGAAATGAGGTTCCTCTGACCTAAGGATAAACGGCGAAGGAAACTCTAAATTGCGAATCTTTTATTTATTAATAAATTTATTAATAAATAAGAAAAATCCGACTTCAAAGAACTAAAAAGGATAAACTAATTTCCACAGTCTAAGCTTCTAAAGTCAACGACTTGAATTCTTCGATACACTATGTCTTAAACTTGACTTCCATCGATATTTGACGTCGGTTTTTACTTATTATTAAAGGATTAATTTTTACCATACAAGGTCATACGTGGTAATTGCTTGTCTGAGAAATTAAAAAAAGAAGTATATTAAATTTTTTCGGCTCGACCGTAAACACCTCAATTAATGGACGGCCCCTTACTTTACTAAGTGTGCTTCAATGTAAGGTATATGGTCTACGCTAAAAGAATCCCATTTTTAAGATCTTTAATAGAGTACTACCTGCATTATACTATGAGTTATTAATTTAACAATTAAGGATTTACATTTTATATACATTCAATTAGTAGGTAGATGCATGTGAACCGTATGTAGAAATATCAGCAATATTTCCGAATCGAGTTTTACGATTTGAAAGCATCGATATTTATAACATCCGTTATTCCGTAATCTAATGTTAAAAACATAACAACCACGCATCTAGTGACCGTGCAACGTTGATTCCATTGTCAGCGTGTTGGCAACTAGTTATGCAATCGATGAATAAATTTTGTAGTAGTTACCTACATGTAGAGTAGGCGTCCTGTGTCCTCAGAATACAGAAAGAACTTTCTGTATTCTGAGCCTGTGTCTAATAAATGCACTAAGGAGTATTTTAATAAGAATTAAGTTGTAGTTATTATTTGCAGCATGTTTATTTAAGCAAAGTGAAGTGTGAGTCAAAGCCGCGACCTTTTGTACACCGGCGAAAAGGCCGACGTTCTGGTGTTTGTATAAAATAAGCCAATTTAACTGGACCTGATGACCTCTACCATTCGCACATCATCGTGTAAACATTTATGTCATCGAAATAAATATAGACTCTTCGTAAATCACTTTTACGAAGAGTCTATATTTTATTTTTGAGCACAATAATACACGATATTTTGTATAAAACGATACATTTTAAATAAAATTGAATAAATATATAGCTTTTACTTTAAGATACAATAAGACCATTTCTGCGTAGTTTAAAATTTTTATCTATAATAAAGAGATGAAACAAAATGAATAAGTAACTAAAAACTGAAGTTTGCCCAAGTTTATTAGTTTAGCCTGACATTAAAACGTTAAACACCCCTCTCTCACATCTTTTCTGACCCGATCCTCTCTGGCCTGCTGCAAAACACTAAAAACGTCGGATATTTTAAATAATTCAAATTAAATGTATTTGGATAAATTTAAAAACCATTTTTCGTTAAGTTTTAGATTTCCATAATTCTAATGATAATAATGCCCATCTTCACATCTATTTTTTTAAAGTCATGCAAAACAGAGTTACTTGTCAACTTCCCCTTTATAGCGAGAAATAAATCAATATAGAAAAAAAGTAACGATCAACATATTTTTTTTTATGGGATAAGGGTGACAAGCGAGCACACAGTCCATCTGATGGTAAGTGGTTGCTGTGGCACATAAAGATCTATATCTATCCTCGTTTACGAATCAAAATGCAGATGCGTTGTCAGCTAAAGGACTAAGATGGAATGCCTCTTTCCCAGTAAAAAGGGTCTCCGGTTCTCTACACTCACCATACGAAACACAGCAGCATTGATTCGCTATTTTACACTGATACTCTGTGAGCGTGGTACCTCCCCGGTCGAGCCGACCCATTCGTGCTACAACTATGCAATTAATATTGCTGGAATATGGCTCTATCACATGAAAAAATACATATATACGTCCTATACAAACAGAGGCCTTTTGAGGGAGTTATGGAGCAAGTGATCAACCAGAGTTGGCAGATTACACATAATCAGATGTTGTCCTTCTTAGAAAAATATTTCATTTCTCAGAAAGAGGTTCCAACAGCAACACACGATCACAATTTTATCCTTCATGGAGAAACACGTGGTAACAATTTCGACTATATTTTTATGTTGCGCAATTTTCTTTGTTATCAAAATGACGCTCAAGGTATAGGTAGCCTACATGCGTGGTCCGTTCTGTTTAATATGAAAGAAAAATTTCCACGCCCTTATGGTGGAAAAATAAGAGATGCGGTTTTAAAAGTACCTAGCTGTTTAACATTCTAGGGTTTTACCTTGAAATTGTGATATTTATTAGTCTACTCAAAATTGTCAAAAAATTCAATTTAAAAAAATTGTATTTGATATTTGAAATTATCCATCCTACCATTAGCTAATTTCCAAAATATATGTATTTATAAATTATATACTTTTCTCGTGAAACATTTTGTCTTTTGGTGAAAACCGAATAAAAATCCCAAAGTTATATCTGAGATTAGGAAAGACGCGGGGGAGTGACCCAGAACTACCTGATAAAAAAAAAATAACAATCTACCCACTTAACTTTGACGGGGGTTTTAAATTCAAAAGACAAGGTTATGAGGTACAAAGCGAGTTCAATGTCTTTTTAAGCTAGCGAGAATTTAGTTACACTAATATTGGTACGGAAACGTGTGACTGAAGTAGTTTAGCGTTTACAAGACTTTAACGGACTGCGACGAAACACATTGAATACGTTATGAGTACCCGGTACATAGGTACATTGTTATTTATAATGCAAAGTTTTTGTTACTTATATCATACTTAAAAAAAACTTAAAATTAAATAGAATTTAACTTAAAAAACAAGCTATTGATATGAACTCATTTTATAATCGATATTAAAAAAAATATCATTGTCTATTTAGCCAAAACTCTGTTCTGTTACGGTTCTAGATTTAGGGTACTTACATAAATTGTAAATGTGGAACAGCGTGTGCTTTCAATTTCACATTAAAATAATATCTTATGACACTAAGCAAGTAGACAAAGTAGGTATTGTACACGATACTTTATATCCAAACCATATGGTATAGTTACAAGTAATATAATTTAAAAAATCGAAAACCCGACTGCAAATAAGACAATTTAAAAGTAATGCACTGCAACGACCGAAATAAGATTGAGAATAGAAAACAAGATTAAATTAAACTATAAACAAAGTAAATTCTACTTCGGTTTAACAGACTATATAAAAGCCTAAGTCAGCCTAAGTTAAATACCCGCATTAAGTTTAGTAGCAAGCGGAACCCATTAATTTTCTTTCGATTTATAATTTGCAATTGGGTCGAAGAAAGGTCAAGAACACTTGGGTTTTTAAAACGAATATAAAGATACCTTAACTGTCCATAAATAAATCCATCCAGCCGTTAGAAAGATACAAGGTAATAAAGAAATTTACAAACATACATACATACAAGATACGCGCGAAAAACATAACCATTCCTTGACAAAATTCCTTGGTAAAAAAGGAAGGAAACAGTGTCGTGACATACAACTTAATTTTTCTTATACCTTTTTAATAAACAAATTATCAATCTTTTAGAATATTATTTCATAAAGCGTGTAGTAAACGAAGTATTTCTTATATTTACTTATTAACACCTATTAGCAGATACATCCCTCCTACGATAACCGACGAAGAACTAATTAAACTTATTTAGGTAAAACGTCATAAGTGTTAATTTTAAATAACATCAATTCTCAATTTAAAAAAAAAACTTGAATCTTCCTGGTAATTTAAGGAATTATTGAAATAAACCAACTAGTTAGTTGATGCTGTGTTTCTTAGGATGAATGATGAGATTCAAAGGCCTTTTTTCCTGAAAACTAGGCATACCATCTTAGCCCTCATGGATGATCTGCATTTCGATTCTTAATCGAGTATAGATAAAGGTGTCTAGGGGTCATTTATCACCCTCATATCTCTTCATAAATTGCTAAGGTTAATTATTTTTTATTGGTTTTAACATAAAAGTAAAGTAAAGTTGCAGCCTATTTACGTCCCACTGCTGGACACAGGCCTCCTCTCATTTCTGAGAGGGATTTAGGGCAGGGAAATGTCCGCCGCGCTGCCCCAATGCGTGTTGGCGAACTTCACATGTCTTCGAAATATTTTTTTCTTATTTCTCAGACATACAGGTTTCCTCACGATGTTTTCCTTCACCGCCGAGCACGTGGTAAATCAGCACTTAAAATTGCAATTAACAATTTCATTGGTGCCGGCGAGGATCGAACCCGGGTTGCTCGAGTACTGTGAAGTTTACAGCGAGCGCTAACCATCTGAGCTACCATAGCTCTTTAACATGATTCATAGAAAATAAATTAAAATTTTAAATGTTGTACAACCGACTTCAATTTAATTATTAAGAATAACTCAAAAAGTATTGGTCAGACCTTGATCAAATTTATATGGGACCACATGGGAAGCACCAGCTTTCAAATAAAAAAAGAATCATCGAAATCGGTTCACCCTTTCTGGGTTCACAATCGAAACGAACGTTCACAATTGAACTAGGGAAACGAATTTGTTTTCAATTATTCCATATTATAAAAAACAAAAGTTAATAATTTCTATGATTAAGGTATTTAAATCGTTTGTAAAACTAATTGTAATTGCGAGTAATGTGAACGAAGGTAGTTAACGACAAAACTGCCAATTAAAAGCAGAAAACATTGTCTTCATTCCTCGAAACAATGGCAGCACTATCAACCACCATAATGAATAGGTACTTTCTATCAGTTTTGCTAGAGAGACAGAAGCTCTCTACCAACTTGTTACGCTTATATTTTTATTTGAACTCGCTTATACGCTATGTGCATGTGCAGAAGTGCGGTGGTCTTGTTCTTCAAGAAAGGCGACAATGCTCTCTTGAAGAACTACAAACCGATTTCCCTTCTAAGCCGCGTTTACATGCTGTTTTCGAGAGTCATTACGAATCGTCTCGCACGCAGACTCAACGACTTCCAGCCTCCCGAACAAGCCGGTTTCCGAAAAGGCTTTACCATAGATCATATACATACCCTTCGGCAAATTGTACAGAAGACTGAAGAGTACAATCTGCCACTTTGCCTAGCGTATGTGTACTATGAGAAAGCCTTTGATTTCGTCGAAATTTGGGCGGTGCTGCAGTCTCTTTAGCGGTGCCAAGTTGACTGTCGGTATATCGAAGTGCTGAAGTGTCTTTACAGTACGGTTACTGGCCATCCGAGTTAGAATCAGAGTACTAAACCTATCCAACTGCAGAAAGGTTAAGACACGGTGACGATGTATCTCAGAAACTCTTCACCGCTGTATTGGAAGACGTTTTCAAGCTACTGGACTGGAAAGGATACGGTATTAACATCAATGGCAAGTACATCACCTTCGATTTGCCGAAGATATAGTCCTTATAACAGAATCGTTGGAGGACCTAAGTACTATACTCAATGACCTCAATAGTGTCTCCAAACGGATAGGTCTTAAAATGAACATGAACAAAACAAAGATAATGTGTGATCATGTCACACCTATGCCAGTAGTTGTTGGGATTGGGAGCAATAAGTTCGAAGTTGTGAACGAGTATGTTTACCTGGGACAATTAGTCCGACTATGTAAGTCCAACTTCGACCGAGAGGTTAATCGACGGATTAAACTCGGCTAGGCAGCGTTCGGGGAATTAAGACGTCAGGTATACCTCAAAACCTGAAAACCAAATTGTACAACCAGTGCGTGTTGCCAGTGATGACTTATGGATCTGAGACGTGGTCCTTCACTGCTGGCCGTATGATGACGCTCAAGGTCGCTCCGCGAGCTATGGAGAGGGCTATGCTTGGGGTATCTCTGCGTGATAAACTTAGGAATAAGGATATTTGCAGTAGAACCAGAGTGACCGACATAGCCCAACGGATTAATTAGCTGAAGTGGCAATAGGCCGGCCATATAGCTCGAAGAACCGACAACCGATGGGGAAAAAAGGTTTTCGAGTGGCAGCCTTGTACCAATAAGCGAAGTTCAGGGCGACCCTCCGCTAGATGGAGTGACGACCTGGTAAAACATGCAGGCAGTCGATGGATGCTGCTGGCTCAGGACCGTGCTTTGTAGCATAACTTGGGGGAGGCCTATGTTCAGCAGTGGACTTATGAAAGGCTGTAATGATGATGATACGCTATGCACTTGAGACATTATTAATTTTTAGTACCTAAATATTTTTATATTTTTACGTGGTAGAGCCATGTTGCAGCTATATTAGTAGTATAGTTGTAGTCCAAATGGGTCGGCTCGACCGGGAAAGAATCACGCTCTCACAGAACACCAACGTGAAATAGCAGCTTAACACTGCTGTGTTTCGTATGGTGAGTGTAGAGAACCGGAGACCCTTTTTACTGGAAAAAGGCATTCTATCTTAGTTCTTACGGGTGACAACTCATCTGCATTTTGATTCTTTATTGATGATAGACGTAGATGTCTATGGGTCACAGCAAGCACTTACCATCAAGTGAACTGAGGTGCACGTTTGTCACCCTATCCTATGAAAAAAAAACCTATATGTATATAACCTAAATGTAACGTAAGACATTATTTGTAATTTTTAAACTATTAACAAATCTTACCTAATGTGAGCAATCCCACGAGGGCGGTAAATCCGTTAAACAACATGTTGGACACAGTCACTCAGCACTTCACAAATCACTTTTGTCACTTTCAGAAAAAAAAATCAAAAATGACGTGAATAAAAAAATAATAACTTCACAAGCCGCGGTGCGGCCGGGCGCAGCCCGAATCTGTAACAAATAAAATTGTATGTTAAAATTATTTATAATATTTATATTATTTTTGTGCGTAATCCTGTGAAACTAATACGCAGCCATGTGACTGTCTGTTCAAAGTACGATCGCTGGTTTGCGTGAACGGTGCATTCTCGAAAGCAGGGATGTTGCGGATATTCGAATTCGCATCCGCAAATGTGGAATATCCACATTGATTTAGACATCTGCATCCGCATCCGCATAAATCAATGCGGATCTTTGATGTGGTTGCAGATATGGATCAAGTCACGCCACGATCATGAAATAAGAATGCACACGCTGGTGACAAGATCCAACAAAGATACATAATACAACATTTGTTTCATTTGATCGAGGCACTTTCAGGTTGTTATAGTAGTTTTGATGTTGATTTTGATGGAAGTTCGTTATTTTTCATGTTTTTACTTTCGTTAATAATTAATATACAAATTACTTCAATGAGTTACAGCGCTAAGTCCCGCGGGTTTGAATCCCGAACGGAACCAGTATTTATATGGCCTACAAATAATTGTTCCGGGTCTGGTTGTTGTCGATCTTGCCTTTATGTTAGACATTCATATTCACTCATCGAGTGAAGATAAAGGTCAAGAAGAAATACCTGACAACCCGGATGTTCTCTTAAAGGAAGAGTTGGTAATGTATCGGCAGAAAAAAGACTGGATGTAGATCAAAATACACTGACCTGGTGCAAAGTAAATAGAGGACAATTGAAAATTCTCTCTGGGTGTGCACGCAACTTATCACCTCCACCGGCCAGCGTTCCCACTTCCCAGTGAACAATTATTTAGTTGCGCTGGACTAATCTACGATCTACGAAGAAACCGGCTGGAGCCTGATAAAGCTGCGATATTACTTTTACGTTAAATATGATGTACCAGTTTTTAATTTTGATTATTAAATTTTTTTTTTAATGTAACATTTATGAAAGTATTTTGATTAAGATATTTTACTCATAAATTTAAAAATTAATAAAAATAATACCAAAATTATCGTCTTTTATTTAACTGTTCTCCTAAAAAGTAGTTTTTCCTAAAAAAAAAGAACTCCGCATACGCATCCGTATCCGCGGATGTGAGTCTCTAAAAATCCGCATCCGCAGCCACATTCGCGGATGTCGAAAATTCTGCATCTGCAACAACCCTACTCGAAACAGTACGATCATTGTTAAAAACTCAAAAATTATAGTGAAATCACAAGTAGTAAAAAGAGCATATCCCACATTTTCGGAGTAAAAAATCTAGAATAATCATTTTTTTCTTATCAATATTCATAAACATCTTTAATAATACCAAAATAACAGCTTCTTACTGAATGTATATGAAAGTATATACAGTACTTATAATAAAAACGAAATTTATAAAAAATTTGTCTGTCTGTCTGTTTGTTCCGGCTAATCTCCGAAATGGCTGTACCGATTTTGTCACTGGCAGATAGCTGATGTTAAAGGAGTAACTTAGGTTACTTACTTTTATTTTAGAAAAAGAATTAGGGTTCCGCGCAAAAAAATTAAAACCCTAAATTAAACACGGGCGAAGTTGTGGAGACGGCTAGTATATAATATATGTTATAAATACATTAAATTATACATTGTTTACGTTCATACTGCCAGTGTCAAACACATAATTTTGTCACCGAGACAAATTATGTCGTCATAGGACCGCGTAGACTTATACTTTGACAGAGAGGAACGCCTGCGTATGGCTGTTCCCCTCTGAACCTACGATCCGCCGCGCCGATGGCCCGTGTTGCTCTATGGTAGTCAGTTAAGAATACGAATAAAAGCGACTGTTATAGTGTTATTCAGTTTGTCGTAATAGCCATCAGCTTTTGTATCGTTGTTATCGTTTTGTATGTTGTAATCTCATTAGAAATATATAAAACTAGATTTTTACTACAAAATAAATGGACATAATAAATAATTGATACAAAATCATATAATTTTAGCTTGGATAAATTATTATACTAATTAGTCCAAGGCCTTATACGCAAAAGAATTTTAAAATGTTGCCAACAAATTATTACTGACAGATTGAATATGCTGTGAATTTTGTATGATTCCAAATTAGTGTATGTCATGTAACGCAAAAAAGCATTTATTTTATATTTTTTATATTGGATATCAATAGATTCTGTGTTTTAATAAATAACGTGCAGTTGAAAGTGAAATGTATAATATACAAATCTAAAAAATTAATGACATAAGTACATAATTAATTCTCGGGTATTTTAAAAGGCTTATGATTTACAATTCACTTAAGTTTCAATCTAGTGTACCAATACAATATAGTTAACATAATAGTTATTATTTCTATACATCACAGAGCTCTGGAGTTAACGCTCAAATTTTTTATTGCAATTATATTTTAGATTGATAGCGTAAAATAGTAGCTTAATGCTGCTGTATTTCATTGGGTGAGTGTAAATAACCAGAAAATCTTTTAACTTGCAACCAGTAATTTTATCGTAGTCCTCAGAGGTGACAACGCGTTGATTCTTTATCGAGGGTAGACGCAGGTGTCTATGGACAACAGTATCCACTTACCATTAGGTTATGTGTTTAGAACTATGTGTTCGTTAGTCACGTATGAACAGAGCCCGAAATAATTTCAAACTTCTTAGTAGAAATATCTTAAATATAGTCCTCAACGACATAGGGTTTTTAAGAAAGATTAAAAATTGGAAAAAGGATCGTACTAGTATCTAATTCCTTTTACTTTCCCATTAAGTTTTAATTATATTGTATCGTGTTCTGTTAAATTTTAAGCTGTAAAGTATTATCTGATATTTGAAGTCCAACATCTCTACGTTCAGAAGTCACTAGAGTTTTTAAAAGGATGGTGTCATCATCATCATCATTACAGCCCTTCACAAGTCCACTGCTGAACATAGGCCTCCCCCAAGGAATGCCACAAAGCACGGTCCTGAGCCATCTGCATCCATCAACTTTGTGCATGTCTTACCAGGTCGTCACTCCATCTAGTGGGGGGACGCCCTACACTTCGTCCGCCGGTACGAGGCCGCCACTCGAGAACCTTTTTTCCCCATCGGTTGTCGGTTCTTCGAGCTATATGGCCGGCCCATTGCCACTTCAGCTTACTAATCCGTTGGATTATGTCGGTCACTCTGCTTCTACTGCGGATATCCTCATTTCTAAGTTTATCACGCAGAGAAACTCCGAACATAGCACTCTCCATAGCTCGCTGAGCAACCTTGACCTTCCTCATCCGGCCAGCAGTGAAGAACCACGTCTAGTTCAATAGGTCATCAGTGGCAACACGCACTGGTTGTAGGTACAGTCTCATTTTCAAGTTTTGAGGTATAACTAACGAGAAGATGTGCCGTAATTTCCCGAACGCTGCCCAGCTGAGTTGAATCCGTCGATTGACCTCTCGGTCGAAGTTGGACTTACCTAGTTGGACTATTTGTCCCAGGTAAACATACTCGTCAACAACTTCGAGCTTAGTGCTCCCAACAACTACCGGCATAGGTGTGACATGGACGTTATACATGATCTTTGTTTTGTCCATGTTCATCTTAAGACCTATCCGTTGGGAGGCAGTATTGAGGTCATTGAGAATAGTGCTTAGGTCCTCCAGCGATTCTGTCATAAGGAATATATCGTCGGAAAATCGAAGGTGAGTGATGTACTCGCCATTGATATTAATACCGTATCCTTTACAGTCCAGATGCTTGAAAACGTCTTTCAATGCGGTGATGAGTTTCGGATATACAATACAATACAAAAAATAAAATACTTTGGTTCTGTACTCTGATAGCCATCGTAGCCCTACTGTACAAACACTTCAGCACTTCGATATACCGACAGTCAACCTGAAGGGACTGTAGCACCGCCCAAATTTCGACGGAATCAAAAGCTTTCTCATAGTCCACATACGCTAGGCAAATTGACAAATTGTACTCTTCAGTCTTCTGTACAATTTTTCAAAGGGTATGTATGTGGTCTATGGTATTAAAGCCTTTTCGGAAACCGGCTTGTTCGGGAGGCTGGAAGTCGTTGAGTCTGCGTGCGAGACGATTCGTAATGACTCGAAAACAGCACGTAGACGCTGGACGGTGTGTTTGTGTTTAATTATTTATCCAAATCCTATAAAATATTATTCAAGATTGTACCTAAAAGTAGTGTTTTTTCAAATGTCAAATGCTAATTTTACTTCTGAAATTTACCGCCATGCTCCGCCTATTTATGTCTAGTCCATAAGACGATTCAAATATTAACATCGGAACTAAAAGTTAATCCAATTAACCGCAGTTTATTTCGACTACACCCTATCTCTTGAGCAAATGCGTGAACGCAGTAACGAGTGACGGAAAGGTTATTTTTGGATCCATTATCCAGAAATGGCTACGTTGAGTTTATGTTTGTGTTTCACGAAACTTTTACATGGTGTACCATCGCGGCTAGTGATTTTTATAACAGTAATGGCATTTTGCTTTAATATACTTTGTTTAGTAGGATATACTCAAGACTTTTAAAACACAGTATTCTCGGTACCATAGTGTACATATAGTAAGTAGTGTTCACGGCGTTTTGGCATCTTCTAAGCATTTTAAATAAAATATTATGTACTCGTATTTTAGTCATATACCAAATTAAAACAAAATAATTCAACAAAGATGCGTTTAGATTATAAAATTCTTTCATATTTTATAGTGTAAGAGTTTATACATGGAAGTTTTTGTTTAAAACAAGAGAGGAGTTATAGTTAGTTATAGTATAGTTACAGTTTTAGTGGAATTGTGCTTCAATATGCTTTCTTTAGTATAATCCACTCAAGGCTTATATACTATAGTCTAATTCACGGTACTACAGTATATACTGTATATATATGAAAAATATATATACAGTATATACTGTATATATATTTTTCATATATATACAGTATACATATACATATATATGAAAAATAAAAATAATAAAATAATTATTACTACCTACTATAGGTAGTAATAATTATTTTATTATTTTTATTTTTCATTACATTTTTCTGCCGACTTCCAAAAAGGAGACGGTACTCGAGTGTATGTTTTTTTTTATGTGTGTTACCTCATAACTTTGTACTGGGCGAACCGATTTCGATGATTCTTTTTTTATATGAAAGCTGATAGTTCTCGTGTGGTCCCATATGAATTTGATCAAGGTCAGACCAATGGTTATTGAGTTATTCTCAAATAACCTATATTGAAGTCGGCTGTACAAAATTTTTAATTTTAAATTATTTATAAACAAGTCTGAATAAAATCGTTCTAATATTATATTTAATATGCCACCGGAAACAGTAGAATTAAATTACAGGTTTATCATTAAGCCTTTATTAGCCATTTAGAATCAGTAGGCAGCTCTTACATTGCGTTCTCAGTATCTCTGTAGATAAACGAATATTAGTGTTTCAATAATACCGACAAGTACTACACAATAACCTGACTGCTGTCCGCTGCCATTCGAACATAATATGTAATCGATACGATATTTTATTTGGTTTATTTTATAATATGGCAGGTTTGAAATATCGATACGATATTTCAAACCTGCCATATTGCGAATCTCTTCGTTTCGCTTTCGGTCGGCCATGTTAACACCGCACATTTTACGAAGAGATCGCATCTCCACTGCATTCAACTTGCTTTTATGCTTCTTCTGGCATACCCAGGTTTCGCTGTCATATAACAAAACCGGTACCAATACTGCGTTATGTATTGCAAGGCGTGCACTCTTCACTACGCCTTGCCTTTTGACTAACGCAGTCAGGGCACCATTGACTTTGTTCCCCGCAGCGACACGCCTGTCCACATCTAAATCACATCTTCCATCCCGGCTAAAAGCACTCCCCAAGTATACAATTTCATTTACCTGTTCTAGACATTCCTGATTTACCCATATTTCACACTTCTTTCTCCCTTCGTCCCTTTCAAATACCAGAACCTTAGTTTTAACATTAAGATAAAACCTTGAAAATTGTAAAAATTGGTAAAATAAAGTATTTTCACCTACTTTATTGTTTTCATAAAGTATAAAGTACATTTGCCCGTAATAACGTACAATAGTTTATTATATAGTACGGCTGGCAACCCTAGTTGCAGCTTCTACAACTGCAAGTGCAACTGCAGTCTGCAGCTTTCTTTAATCTTTATAACAACTAAAAATAATAAAAAGCTGATTGTCAACCCGTCCGCCAAGCGAGCCATGAGGCTATCTAAGGGGAAGACCTATGTTTAGCAGTGGACTTTCAGTAGGCTGCAATGAATTAATGAATGAATATTATAAGGGCGTTAACCTGCTGGTCAGTATTTCTCTTAATAAAAAGTGTTATAAATTTTAAATGCCTGTGGTTATAAACCATAAATCAACGAGAATGTCAATAAGTAAATTATTAAGTTAATTGATACGTAAGACAAGTCGGTAGAAGAGTAGGTACATAATAGATAGGACGTAGAAAAGATATCGATTCGCGGACTACGCCAACGTCTACGTCGTACTAACTACGTCTGGAAGTACTGCATTCCTTAGAACGCTCTCTTTACCCTCTGAGATTACAAATTCTATCTCACTCGTGAAGCCAACCTTTTAACAGTAGCACCGTAAATCTATAAACTCTTGCGGACGAAATTCGTAATATTTTTTGATAGATGCCAAGTATAACAGGTTAAGGCTACCTACAGAAATGCAAACAATTACTAGGTACTACTACATCTTTTTTAACCGCCTTCAAAAAGGAGGAGGTACTCAATCCGACTTTATTTTTTTATGTGTTGTTACCTCATAACTTTTTTCTAGGTGAAACGTTTTTGATGATTCTTTTTTTAATAGCTGTAGCTTTTCAGCTACAATAAGCTGGGGCTTTTCATGTGGTCCCATATAAATTGATCAAGATCTGACAAGTAGTATTTGAGTTATCATCCTTAATAATTAATATTGAAGTCAGTAGTACAAAATGTTTAATTTTACCATTTATTTTATATTCAGAGATTGTGCTGCATAACTTTACTTAAAGCACGTTGGAATTTGTGGATTTTAGAATACAATTTGTATAGACCGTTACAAATTTGGATTTCAAAACTAGTTTTATTAAGTATATAGAATTTTCAAAAGATCAATTTACCATAGCAGCCTCATACCTGGCAGTTTATAAAAAATCTCACCCGGACCGCTTTTCAACGTTTGCAATGCATACGTCAACGTCGTGCAGCGAAGCATACCGTCAAATACTACACCCAGAGACAAACGCCAGTGTATGCTGCGTTTCTGGATCTCTCAAAGGCATTTGACCTGGTTGACTATGATCTGCTTTGGTCAAAATTACGTGACATAGCTGTTCCAAATGAATTAATCACCACGTTCAAATATTGGTATAGCCATCAAGTTAACCAGGTCAAATGGTCTGGTGAGCTATCTGACGAATACATTTTGGAATGCGGGGTGAGGCAGGGGGGGTTATCCTCGCCTTTGCTGTTCAGCCTCTACGTTGACGGGCTCATTGGTGCACTCAGTAGCACCAGGATAGGCTGTTCCATTGACGGACAAATGGTTAATAGTATTAGCTACGTTGATGACATGGTGTTGCTGAGTCCATCGGTGAGCGCGTTGCGTAAGCTGTTGGCTGTCTGTGAAGTATACGCTGCCAAACACGGTCTCCTCTATAACACCAAAAAGAGTGAGTTAATGGTATTTCAAGTTGGTGCTAAAAAACCCCAGGTTGTGCCTCCAGTCAAGCTCCTTGGGGTGCCATTAAGTAGGGTGTCACAGTTTAAATATTTAGGACACATTGTTACAGAGAATCTCACAGACAACTGTGATATAGAGAGGGAGCGGAGAGCATTGGCGGTTCGATGCAATATGGTTGCCCGCATATTTGCTAGGTGTACTAGAGAAGTCAAAATTACTCTTTTCAAGGCTTACTGCCAAACCTTTTACACCTGCAGCCTGTGGTATAGCTATACGCAGAGGGCCTATAATGCACTTCGCGTCCAATATAATAATGCCTTCAGGATGCTGATGGGCCTTCCCATGTTCTGCAGTGCATCTGCCATGTTTGCTGAAGCGGGTGTTGATGACTTTCATGGCATAATACGGAAGCGAATATCGTCCAGCTGGCGCAGATTGCGGGGGAGCTCAAACGGCGTCCTGAAGGTAGTTAAAGATAGGCTTGATTGTCCCATTCAAAGGCATTGGACTCGAATGCATATGGGTGGGACACTTAAGTATCTTAATTAATATTTTTATATTGTAAGTTATTTAATTTGATTTAATTTAATTTACTAACATAGCTTTTAAGAAATTTACTAACAAAATTGTATGGATTTTTTAATCTGAAATAAACGTTTTATTATATTATTATTATTATAATGCACCTGCCGTGCCGATGCTATGCGCCGTGGAAGTGTTTAAAGAAAAAGTAAACGCACTTTAGCCAAATGTTATTTTATATAGAAAGCCTCTGATTATATTATATTCTGCTGAAATAACAAAATAGTCGAAGAGCAAGCACACTTATTATATTAAAATATTAAGGATTCACTTTCATTTTTCCATTTCTATGGCAATTTTACCCCTGGCTTCTGCGAACGGTGAAAAGTAATTTTAGGTAGATTGTTAGGGTAGATTTATATACAGGCACGACATAGTAGCGCAGTAAGGTTCAATAGGTTAATGTGGCATAAAATAACGATAGAAATTGGAACTGTTTTACGCTAAAAATTGAAATAAAAATATTTGTTAGTAGAATAATTATTACCTTCCTTCCAATTATAGCTTATCGACGCAAAATTAAATAAAAAATAATTTATATATATTTTGCATACCATTGGTACTTAATGCTTACTTACTTACTTACTAAAGGCTTACTTAATGCTACAGTAGACGATTTAGTTTTTAATATTATTCCTTATTAAGTTTCATACATGTGTCTATTTCTACTTACTACGCACTTTAGCGTAGTAGTAATCTCACAACTAATGCAGGCATGCCAAGCCGGTCCATCTGAATGCATTTAGCACGTGTACATAGACAGGACTCTATTCTAGTCTATTGAAAATTGAAATTCGGTTTCCTGAATAGGTACTTATGGGTAACGTATGTGAAAGGCGTGGCTATTAAATTTAATATGAATGGTGGACCATATGTTTAACTTAACGGCCGAATTCTCGGGCGCCATTTTGTTAAGTATCCAAAAATAATATGTAATACATTATTGCTACATACGGATACATATTTGGTATAATTTATTTATATCTTAAAACGGAGAATTAAGGAAATACGCAAAACTAGCGATTAAGAAGTTTTGGCATGAATCATGTGAATTAACAATGGCAATGAAGCAATTTTAGAAATGATTATTTATTTCTATAAGGACACTTACTCAAATATTTATTAATAAAAAATTTCATAAAAAATAATTTTGTAGTGTGCAAAGCAATTAACGAAATATCTTCGTTATTTTTACTTATGTGTTGTGGACATTCTTTCGATATTATCGCGATTTTTTTTAATCTTTATCAAGGTCTTAATTATTATATACGCAAGTACACCGAAACAACAATGAGTCAAAACATAGTCGCTAACTTTGTTTCTGAATGTAGGTAGCAGAGGTTCCATTGCTATGTTTGATTAATGTCTAATGGAGTTTCACGTTCATAAATTTATTTTGATCAGGAAATAGAATAAGATCGTGTCTGATATTAGCGAGCTTGCCTACACTCGGCCAAGACAACATCGTTATCGATCGCCGTCGTGCGTCCAACCGACCGGCTTTATTCGCGAAAACAGATTTCTGTGACACAAAGGTACAATGAGCTGTTGAAATTGCAAACAATTTTGTTTTACCTGCGAGGTGAGGAAGAAGGTTCAGCACAGCGGCCACAACACTAAAAGACACAACACACGCGACAAGACGAGCGGCAGCAACCAACTCGTCCGAGCAAACGACGGCGAATGAGTAAGTAACTAGTAGTAGGCGAGACATGAACGGCCGATGACATCCGTGCGATAAGGATGGTTAAGCATGCTTACTCACTTACACATAGCGCCTCACAGGACGACGATTATCAAGACCGACGCTCAAAGCCAAAACGCCATAGGGAGCCAAAAGCACAGGAGCAGGACCTTTACAAATGCGCACGCAGATTTTTAGCTCCCTGCGTGCACATCTGCGTGGGTTTTACAATTCCTCGGAATGAATATTGCATAACTTGAAATGCTGTAAGATCGTTTAATTAAATAAAATTACTAAATCTCCTTTTTTAAGAAAATGATTTACATAAACTACTTTAAGCACTTACAAAAAATATACTAAACTATCATAGGAAAATAAATCTTCGTTATCTAGTTAACGACTCATAAAAATCGAATTTGAACAGTTTTTTTTTATAGGATAAGGGTGACAAACAAGCACACAGTCTACCTGATGGTAAGTGGTTGCTGCGGCCCATAGACATCTACATCTACCTCTGTTACAGATCAAAATGCAAATGCGTTTTCACCCGTGAGGACTAGGATGGAATGCCTCATTTCCAGTAAAAAGGGCCTCCGGCAACCTGCACTCACCAAGCGAAACGCAGAGGTAAACCTCTACCTCACGCTGGTATTCTGTGAGGTCGTGGTACCACCCCGGTTCGAACCGGCCCATCCGTGCGACAGCAAAAGCTGCCGTGTGGCTCTACCACTGTTAAAAAGTTCTTCAGATTCAGTTCTTAAGATAGCTCTCTCTCTCTCTTCAGCTATAATCAATTGACTATTAGTAAGGCCAATAATGTATTTATTAAAGACGCGGTACGAACTTTTGGGCGAGGAACTGCTTAAAAATGTTCTTAGCGTTCTGATGCTGTGCTTCGACCCCGCGGCGCACGTTGCACTATTTTGTCTAGAAATAATCACATAAGCTTTTTCCAAGCTACGCATAGGCAGAAAACCAACCTCCATCTCTTTTATCAGCCCGTTCTGCAACTAGGAGTCGATCCACTGTAGTACATGGGCACTGAAATAGTAGGGCACAGGATGCTGTTGGTAGAGGTATAGTTATTCTATTTCGGATGAAGTTTTGACTTTGATTGTTGTTAGCTGTGTACATACATATTGTGTTAGTGTGTGTAGGCTGCGGGCGCTCGGGAGTAGCACTTCCGATGTTTACGCACACTAACACAATGTGTATGTGCACGGATAACAACAACCTAAGTCAAAACTTCATCGTGAAATATAAACTATACGCAATCAACCCAGTATAATTACGTAAGCATGGTAAAGGTTTGTGGATATCTTATGCTGCCACCGCAGTGCATTCGCTGACTGACCTATTTCTCTTACCTTTATAATTTCAAACTATGACGTATATTTGCTATATTTCCTATATTTGCTCACGCTGACCCCAAAATCATTAACGAACTCTAAATAGTTCAAAACCTTTTCTGCCGTTGAGCTACGAACGCACCCTGGTACGTCCGTAACGCCGACCTCCATCGAGACTTAGAGCTCTCTACAATTCAACAATTTCTAAAAACACTCTCTGAGAACTTCTCCAAAGCCTCAGAGTCTTACTCCAATGATTTCATTCGTGAGGCAGCTACTTATGCAGCCCCACTCCCCTCTCGCTATCGAGTCCGCAGACCGAGAAACTCTCTCTCGCACCCGCCAAACAAGCTTTCAACCGACCCGAACTGCCTCCTAGCGGCTCAGGCCCACTCTTCTTAAATTTGCCTTAGTAGGCTCCCCCTCAGCGGCTCGTCACCGCCTGCGCCCCCTTTTCCCAAAAGAGGGTCGCTTCCAATTCGGCAGAAAGGCCTCATAAACCAATGCCAGTCTCACAGGTGGTGTTTAATGGGTAGGCACTTAAGGCACTGCGACTAACCTAACCAAGTTAGTTTAGTCGCAGTGAGGTCCTACATAACCACGACATCCGGCTGTCGTGGTCTGCTTAGAGCATTCACCAACTCCTCTCGTTAACGGGGTAACCCTTTTCAATTGCTACTGGGCGCAAAAAAATACTATGACGTATTCAGTCTTAATCATGATGCAGTCCACTTTTTAGCAGACTTCAAAATAAGTATATTTTTTTCTTTTGTATGCATTTTACGAATTATCTTCATCAATTGTGAACAGACTTTGATGATTCTTTTAAAATAGGTTATATTTCAGGGGGTTGTCTCGAATAAATTTGATGAAAAAATCCACCACTAAGAGTGTCAAAATAGGGGATAAAGTTTTTAATGGTAGAAATCGACGAACGTAAAGAGTGTGTTATATACGAAATTAATTCTAGGAGTAAAAATACAAATGAATTCA
The DNA here is from genome assembly GCA_033319125.1 of Parnassius glacialis. Taxonomy (NCBI): domain Eukaryota; kingdom Metazoa; phylum Arthropoda; class Insecta; order Lepidoptera; family Papilionidae; genus Parnassius; species Parnassius glacialis. The sequence goes on along the minus strand of JAVANC010000010.1, from coordinate 27,591,797 downwards.
TAACCTTTTATTTAAAAATGCCAAAATAAAAATAGCATGTAAATGTATTATTATAATAGATAATATTCAATCAATATACCTACATATTCAATATAATTCGATATAAATATAAAATACGAATCTGTGGCAGTGGAAGTAGAAAAAATAACAATCAATTCTATATAATGATAATTATTATAGAAAATCTTCGTTAATATTATGAAAGTAATAAAAGATAACATGTCTTTTAAAGGATATAATATAATTTTTATTTAAATACCATATAAATAGAATTTCTATTGTGAGACTCTTTATACCATTTAGATAAAATCAGATAAGATCATAATATTGTAAAATTTACGTTACATTAATATACAAAGGAAAGCCGGGACTTTAGTAATTTTAAATCTATTTTAATACAGTCCTACTTCTATCAGATGTTAGCCTCGACTTTGCCAATAAAAACGCATCATCCTTCAGATTTAATGGCACACTTAAATAAATTCGTAATGCATCAAATCATTTCACAATTGTAAAATAATCTCCAAATATTAGGAACATGTTGACTTTAGGAAATAAAAACATTTATACTCACTTTTCGCAGCAGAGCGCACCTTTGTTTGAGCGTACATAAATTTCATAATTATACTTATATATTATTTCATAAGTAATTTTAGTGTTGTAGAAACAATGTGAAAAAACATTGTTTCAACAGCATTAAAATTACTTATTTCAGCTGCCTAGAGTTAGATAAAATACAATAAACTAAATACATTAATAATGTATATCGTTATTTTAGAATCTTGATAATGTTAGATACCGTTGAACGTTACTTATTAATATGTAACATAAAAATATTTTTGCATATTGGTGGGTAAATAGAAAAAAATATACAAATTTAAATTTGCTTTTTTTTACTTTTAGTTGAATTTGAAAAATAGTAAACTTCTAATCACTACAAATATAACATAAGTATTTATATCTACATCCAAAATTTTCTACATTTCAAATACGTACAGTCATGAGCATTAAACATTAGTAAAGAAATTTATACAAAAAGAATATATCTTTAACGAGATTTCTGACACGAGTAAAATCGTCGTCGACTTTTCCCCTAATCTCATGTTATAATATTGCACACTTTGGAAGAAAGAAAGAAGGCCGTTTGCGGTACAACGTCATCGGAAAATGGAACTGCGAGACGAAATATAGTAGAATTAGCATGTTAGATATAAAAGCACAAAGCTACCATCAGTCATAAAAGGAATGCTCATAACCGTACTAAATTACAAATACACATACTACCTCCAACATATATGTTATTAAAGTTAACAAGGTAATACAAAGACGATTTGGCTACTTTAAATTTCCAATCAACAATGCTAATATTGTAGTGATAAATACACGAAGTTAATGTTTGAGAGACGTCATACTTTAAGCAGTTTCGTGGGGGGCGGGCAGCTTCTCCCAGGTTGGCTCCACGCCCCAGATCTCCCGCGCATACTCGGCGATGGTACGGTCGGATGAGAACTTGCCAGATGACGCGATATTTTCGATCACCATTTCGGCCCATTTTGCCTGGTTCTATTGAAGAGAATCAAACATATTCAAGTTAACTTCCTTAAGAACTATACTTAAATTAACGAACTTCAAAAAAATAGGATATTGTCAATTCAGCTGTATTTTAAAGGAAATATCAACGAGGTTAAGTATATGATTTTAAATCGTAAAAGTACACGCAGTCATTTTATATAAATTTGAAAGAATGCCTGATTTTATTAATAAATTAATATTCACCCCTTTTATGTTAACACATGGTAGAAAAACGCTGCAGCTGTATTAAGGCTACCCCGAACGAATGAGTCGGCATGATCGGGGAAGGACAATGATGTCACAGGATACTAGCCTAAAATAGTAGCATGACACTAATGTATTCCATATAGTTAGTGTGGAGAACCGGAGACCCTTTTCACTGGTAACGAGGCATTCTGACCTGGTCTTTAGGTGTGAAACGCATTTTAGTTTTTTTACTAGATTTTTTCCTATGGGCGACTGTGTGCTCTTTTTTCACACTTACATCTTAAAAAAAATAAAGAACTTTATATTCCCTAAAATAAATATACCTAAACCATGTCCGAGCCACAAGCGTCCCTTGTTAAATAGTAAATTAATTAAAAAGCGACACTATTAAGAAAAGTGTAATGATAAACTTCGGAAATTGTAAATAAAAGCGATCAAACCATGAAGCAAATATAAAGAGGAGACGTTGTAATTAAATTTCACTATGTAACAACGCGTGACAATTATCGGGGTGAGGGGATGCAAAGCCACGCCCACTTTACTTTATCTACATCTACGGGTAAATAGTAAAACTACTCGAATCTATCCATATCGATGTTGCAATGTAGCTTAGCTACCTTGACGGTAGATGGCGGCATGTCCACAAAATGTTATAAACTAAAAAATAATATTTTGGCGACTAAAATTTCTTTGTATATAAATATGATTATTTTACCAATACTGAGCTCTACAGACCTTTTTTAGTTCACATGACACAAAGTGTCGCCATCTAGTGTCGAATATATTTAATTATATTTGAAAGCCGAAGCAAAGAGATTTTTCTAGAACTATTTAATAAATTAGGTGTAAAATTATTTACAAATGAAATGTGACGCCATCCATAACATCAGAGCGTCTATCTGAGTAGTTTTTACACAATAAAACACAACACTTCATCCTTTTCTTCTTAATACTACGAAAATACACCGATTTGCGATTTTTTCAACACAAGCGCACAGGACGAATTCTGACAGTATACTAACTAAAGCCACGCCCACTATGATGACGTCAGGACCTACTTATAATCACAGTGCACAGTTGCTTATGCCGTCTCCCCTTTGTATTAGCTTCATGGATCAAACCATCTCACCTGGTAAACGGCGGAGACCTTCTCCTGGGCTTCAATGTACGCGTCGTAGTCGGCGAGGTGCATGAAGCGGTCGTGCTGCAGCAGCACGTCGGCCACGTTGGCGAAGCGGCCCGGCTCGCCCGGCGAGAAGAACCCGCTGCGGATCTGCTCGATGCACTGCCGCAGCTCCGGGTTGCGCTCGTAGTACTCGTATGCGTTGTACCTGACATCAAGCCTCTTTATACAGTTCCGCTTCTATATAACCCCCTTATATTTTCATTCTTTTTGTTCGTCGGTCCGCCCCAAAACATCAAACAAATAAAAAAAAATTAAAAGGAATCGATATCCAAATAATAACAACCGTAACATACGATTTTAGCAAATTTATATTATTTAAAACACACTGATCATAAGGAAGAGACATAACTATCATATTATGCGTCTACCTCAGACTTATTAAGTGGCGAAGCTTGCGAAGTCACTTATTGATTTCACGATGTCTGTCCGTCTGTCCGTCTGTCCGTCCGTCCGTCTGTCCGTCCGTCTGTCCGTCTGTCCCACGATTATCTCGAGAACGGTTTCGAATTTTCAAATTCTGTTTTCAGCAATCGATTACTGATCACCCAGACATCTGAACCTCCTATTTTGAAACTGATTGCTCAACGGCAACCGTTAGAAACCGCTACAAAGCTGATTGCTTCGCCACTTTGCTATGCTGTTAGCTTGCTAGGTTTATTTGATGTAAAATCAGCGGCCCGAAAACATATCTTATCTATCTGTTACAGCCTATCAACCTCCCCATGAATTGCCTCATTTGCCATAGTTGCTATGCCGTGTAATGGCGGTGTAACAATATTCACTACCCCCATATCGCCCCGTGAAGAGGCAACAGAGGGAAACTGAAACTTGAGATGGGTAAGATGCTAGCATCTTCTTAATAAAAACTGAAAATTATGAAAACTGCGGTCGTGAACCCGCCTGTCAAGCGTAGCATCTACGCCAAAAATCCCCTTATGAAAACATATAGATGAACAAAACAATCACAAATAGAAATTAAACGCACATTTTATTGCACATAATTTAACGTATTATAATTTTTTACTTGTCTGATGCTTTACAGCAACCATGGTCACAGGAGAATTGAGATGTTTGACTTACTGAATCAGGACGCGTAGTCGGTTAAACTATGGCATCAGAAGCTATTAATGTCACAGTTACGAGGAAACGCTACCTTCAGCTATTTTAAAATAAATTTTAGTCGGATCTAAGCATAACGAGCTTAAAATATAGATACTTAAGTCTTGAAGTGGTATGTAAAATTAGTTTTAATTTAATGGAATTAAAAATCAAAAAATACACAGTTATCATGTAAATCAAATAAGTATACCTACAAAATTTAATTAATCCATTAACTCAAAAATGAAATTGTTGATGGATGATGTAAGAAAACAACTTTTTGTTCTTGGGTTGTTCACTATGCACTCCAAAATATAGATATTAAACACCATGTAATAATTATTAAATTATTCACAAAATAAATTTAACTTCATACAAAAATATATTATCTACTTTTTTTTAATTGTAAGTTGATATTTGCAAAATTAAATTTCTAATAAAAAGTAAAAGCCGGCTTCAAAAAACTAAATGAAGAAAATAATTACAGATTCTGAAGTCTATGCTAAGGTGCTATAGCTAATTAAAGAATTAAAAGTAAAATATTTTAAACTGCTCACCCACGTTGCTTGAGAGCCTCCACATCATCAACTCTCATACCAAATATAAACAGATTCTCCTCTCCAGCTTCTTCCGCCATTTCAACGTTAGCACCGTCCATAGTACCTGGTAAAGATATAAGTTTTTTTTTAATTATCAGAAATTATCAACTGTCATAAATTAACAAACAGCGAACGCTCTTGAGCAATTTAACATTTTTTTAGGTACGTTTAAATGCACAGTGCGTGTTGCATAAGTAATTTTTCTCGTGCAATGCCATCGCATTTAGACAATGAAATAAAAAAATACTAAATTCATATTCAAACACGTAGCAAGTAACCCCGACCATAGCCCTCTCTATAACTCACTGAGCGACCTAGAGCGTCTTCATACGACCAGCAGTGAAGGACCACGTCTGAGATCCATAAGTCATCACTGGCAACATGCACTGGTTGTACAATCTGGTTTTCAAGTTTTTAGGTATACCTGACGAGAAGATGTGTCGTAATTTCCCGAACGCTGTCCAGCCGAGTTGAATTCGCCGATCGACGTCTCGGTTGAAGTTGGACTTACCTAGTCGGACTATTTGTCCCAGGTAAACATACTCGTCAACAACTTCGAGCTTAGTGCTCCCACTAACTACCGGCATAGGTGTGACATGGACGTGTTAAGTCCTATGTTCATCTTAAGACCTATCCGTTGGGGGGCACTATTGAGGTCATTGAACATAGTGCTTAGGTAATCCAGCGATTTTGCCATAAGGACTATATCGTCGGCAAATTGAAGGTGAGTGATGTACTCGCTATTGGTGTTAATACCGTATCCTTTCCAGTCCAGTAATTTGAAAACGTCTATCATTGCAGGTGAAGAGTTTCAGAGATACAAGGTCACCCTGTCTTACACCTTTCTGCAGTTGGATAGGTTTAGTACTCTGATTCTGGGATAGGCATCGCAGCCCTACTGTACAAATACTTCAGCACTTCCATATACTGACAGTCAACTTGGCACCGCTGAAGGGACTGCAGCACCGCCCAAATTTGGACGGAATCAAAGGCTTTCGCATAATCCACATACGCAACGCAAAGTGGCAGATTGTTCTCTTCGGTCTTCTGTACAATTTACCGAAGCGTATGTATGTGGTCCATGATGCTAAAGCTTTTGCGGTAACCGGCTTGTCCGGGAGGATGGAAGTCGTCGAGTCTGCGTGCGAGACGATTCGTAATGACTCTCGAAAACAACACGTAGACGCGGCTACAAGGGAAATCGGTCTGTAGATTTTCAAAAAAGCGTTGTCGCCTTTCTACTTCAACAAGACCACCGCATTTCTGCTCCACGTCTCCGGAGTAGTCCCACTATGGAGGACGGAATTAAAGAGCTTCTGAAGGACTTCAAGTACCGGTTTTCTACCCGCTTTCAGAAGCTCCGCAGTAATTCCATCCTCGCCTGGGGCCTTGCCGTTTTTAAGGTGCTGGAGAGCCATTCTAATCTTGCTCAGACTGACGTCCGGGATACCATCGGAATAGTTTCGGATAAGACTTCCTCTTGGATCCTTACTAACACTTGCGTGTAGCTCCAACTATGAAGTGTACAGCTGTCCATAGAACCTCTCAATCCCACTCAAAATCTCAGGTGTGTCGAAAACGATGCTGACACTCGGTCTTCAGATTTGTCCGTTATCTCTTTCTGGCAGACAGATCTCTGGCAAAGATTTTGGAGCCTTGGTTTCGCTCGATCGCTTCTTCTATACAAGCTATATTGAAGTTGCTTAAGTCCACCCGCATGCATTTGGAGATTTGTCTGTTCAGTTGCCTGTATGCTATCAAATCTGTTGAAAACTGCAAACTAACAGCCATGAGATCAAGAGTGTGATCGCAGAGTTTTTGTGTTTTGTGTCCACTGCATTGCAGTCTTCTAGGCACTGAAAAAGGTTTTGTAACTCGAGCTGTAAGGTTTCGGGACTTTGGATTGGAACACGAGGGGGACGGAGCGTTGACTTCATTAGACGAGACCTCTCAACTTAACGTTCAGTGTGCCTCTAACCATTCGGTTATCGCTACCAGTTTTCACCCTCGCGATATCTGAGACATCACTGAACAATTGTCGTCTGGTCGTAATAATGAAGTCATTCTCATTTTTTGTTGAACCGTCGGGGCTCGACAAGGTCCACTTCTTGTGGAGCCGCTTCGGGAAGAATGAGTTCATCATAAAGAGTCCCTATTTCTCCATGAAGTCGGTCAGCTGCTCGCCCCTTGGGATCGGTTGCTCTGTTCCGAATTTCCGTTCTCTCTCGTGCCTAGTTTTGCAATGAAGTTTCTCATTAAGAGGGGATAGTGGGTTTTGGAGGAATACGTGGCTTTAGAGATATCCCCGTACATTTCCTCCACCTCCTCATCGACATGTACAACTCATCAACAGTGAAAGAAAGCTAACGTAATTCCAGCATATCCTTAACAAACCTTTCCATAGAGTAAGTATACTAAATGGTTCCTCATTACCCCTTCTCGCAACTTGTCTGATCGCTCGCTACTAATGTTTTAATCTCGTAATAACAAGCGAAAACATTAATGTACAAAAATCAAATATTAGTGGGAACGTCGTCACATATCTTATTTCGGATATAGCAAATATTATGGGAAAAATCCTCCACAAATCCTCGCAAAAGAACACTGATGCCTACCAAGGATTATTCGCGAGGCTATTGAAATTAAAAAAAACATCCTAAGTTCAATACAGAAGATGGATGGGTGCTGCCATCTGCTTGGGATCCTATAATTAATAAAATTAAATCCAAACCCAAGCATACCACTGTAAGACTTCAAGATACGTAGATCGGACCAAAAATTTATATTCAATAATTTATTAAAATTAAAAATTTTGTACAGCCGACTTCAATATAGGTTATTTAAGAATAACTCAATAACCATTGGTCTGCCCTTGATCAAATTCATTTGGGACCACACGAGAACTATCAGCTTTCATAGAAAAAAAGATTCATCGAAATCGGTTCGCCCAGTTCAAAGTTATGAGGTAACACACATAAAAAATGCAAAAAAAAAACATACAGTCGAATTGAGTACCGTCTCCTTTTTGGAAGTCGGCAGAAAACTGAAGGTAGTATATGGGCTATGTATATAAGGACTATGACATTGGGGCGTCAAACACATTAGTCATACCCCCCCCCCCCCCGTGACCACGGGTGCTGTAAAGCACGAAACGTCGGGAATTAAAAAGTTAAACTAAACGCGATAAAATCCGTAATAATTAGTTTCATTTAATGTGTAGTCTTGGCGTAAATATAAGAAATCATTAAATATTATGGATGTGAGACGTGGTCCTTCACTGCTGGCCGTATGAGAAAGTTCAAGGTCGCTCAGCGAGCTATGGATAGGGCTATGTTCGGGGTTTCTTTGCGTGATATACTTAAAAATGAGAATATTCGCAGTAGAACCAGAGTAACCTATATAGCACAACGGATTAGTAAGCTGAAGTGGCCAGCCATATATCTCGAAGAACCGACAACTCATGGGGAAGAAAGGTTCTCGAGTGGCAGCCTCGTACCGGTAGGAGAAGTGTAGGGCGGCCCCCCATTAGATTTAGTGACGACCCGGTAAGACATGCAGTAAGTCGGTGGCTGCAAGTGGCTCAGGACAGTACTTTAAGACATTCCTTGAGAGAGGCCTATGTTCAGCACTAGGCTTGTGAAGGGCTGTATTGATGATAGAAATTATGGTAATAAAATTATAAAATTTGTTTATGCTAATCATACTACGTTATGACGTCATCAAAATCAAGTGCAGTTAGCTTAGCTTAACTTAGCACACCATGATGCACGCTGAGGTGGTTTCCTACGACATACGACAAATACCGGCAGTTAGAGCGCCGTTAAGCACGTTGCCGGTGCTGGATGCCACGGTGCCGGCTGTGGTACATATACTATGCCCGCTGAGGTGGTTCCTACGACATAGGCACACGTACCGACAGTGAAAGCGCTGTTGAGCATGAACTTTATGTTGCCGGTTCCGAAATCGTCGTTGCTGGCCGTGGCCCGTGGTAATGATAAAATTTCCGCTGAAGAGGTTCCTACGACATCAGCACACAAGTGATAAGGGCCTTTAGCATGAACTTCATGTTGCCGGTGCCGGACGCCTCGCTGTCGGCTGTGGTAGAGATACTATGCCCGCTGAGGTTCTTACGACATAGGCACACGTACCGACAGTGAGAGCGCCGTTGAGCATGAACTTCATGTTGCCGGTGCCGGACGCCTCGCTGCCGGCTGTGGTAGAGATGCTATGCCCGCTGAGGTTCTTACGACATAGGCACACGTACCGACAGTGAGAGCGCCGTTGAGCATGAACTTCATGTTGCCGGTGCCGGACGCCTCGCTGCCGGCTGTGGTAGAGATGCTATGCCCGCTGAGGTTCTTACGACATAGGCACACGTACCGACAGTGAGAGCGCCGTTGAGCATGAACTTCATGTTGCCGGTGCCGGACGCCTCGCTGCCGGCTGTGGTAGAGATGCTATGCCCGCTGAGGTTGTAGTGTTATACTACTTACATTGCATTGTACACTAATTCTTCATTCTGTTTTTGATTCTCTGCATTTATATTTTGCATCACCTTTATTTATATAGGATCCTGTAACGTTTTTACACAATAACATATCATTTTACTTCGTATTTTCACACTATTTATCACTTTTAAAATAGCTGTCAATGAAGTCTTACCTTTTATGGTATTTTATTGAATTCTCTGTAACTCTACAATTTCAGGCTTCATGCACGCAGCCGTGCATAAGTTTTTCCTATGTGAATCATATCTCAATTCATACTTAAATGTAATAATTTCTTAATAAAAGTCCAAAAACCAAAAATTGGTTTTTATGACAACTACTATTTATACCGTTGTCATGGCAATTTTTATTCAAATTCGTTACCGATATAATGTTTTATCTCGATATTTTCACATAAATACTCTTTTGCTCTAGGTTATTTACAATAAATTTCCTTTTAATTTAAATAATTTTTCCGTTCTCTCTAGAAAGATATAAAAGCCGAACAATCGGTGAAGAAATTCAGTCTTGCTTCAGTTCTCGTATCGGAAGCATCTTCTAAAGGCCTTATCCCGGGGCCGCTCTGCCCCGGGATCCTGCAAGCCTCTATCCTGCCTGAAGCCACTGGACTCTACGATCCGTTGCTCTGCCTGAAGTCGCCGGATCCTACAAAACGTTGCTCTGCCTGAAGTCGCCGAGATCCCACAAGTCTCTACTCTACCTGGAGTCGCCGGAACCTACAAACCTCTGTTCCGCCCGAAATCACCGGAACCTACAAACCTCTGTCCCGCCTGCAGTCACTGGATCCTGCAGGCCACTGCGCTGTCTGAAGTCGCTGAGGATCCTGCAAGCTCCTGTCTGGGCTGAAGTCGCCGATCCTGCAATCGCCGCATTCACCTGAGGTCGTCGCCTAGAGACGCCCACGCCTACCCACCTACGCCGTGCGTGCTCGTTCCAGGCGCTGAGAGCACGCTTGGGATCTTCGGACTCAGCTACGACATAAATCTTTTTTTTATTAACTTTTTTTTTTAAATATAATTTGTAAATCACATCATCCATCCTCATACTCATACTCCATTTTTGATATATAAAATTGTAAATATTTTCGAATCTTAAATATATTATTTGTCTTGGTCTATTTGGTTGTTTTGCTGATCGTAGGTTAGGTTTTCCTTCTCTTTTAATTGTCGCTTCACGACAAGGTTCTTACGACATAGGCACACGTACCGACAGTGAGAGCGCCGTTGAGCATGAACTTCATGTTGCCGGTGCCGGACGCCTCGCTGCCGGCTGTGGTAGAGATGCTATGCCCGCTGAGGTTCTTACGACATAGGCACACGTACCGACAGTGAGAGCGCCGTTGAGCATGAACTTCATGTTGCCGGTGCCGGACGCCTCGCTGCCGGCTGTGGTAGAGATGCTATGCCCGCTGAGGTTCTTACGACATAGGCACACGTACCGACAGTGAGAGCGCCGTTGAGCATGAACTTCATGTTGCCGGTGCCGGACGCCTCGCTGCCGGCTGTGGTAGAGATGCTATGCCCGCTGAGGTTCTTACGACATAGGCACACGTACCGACAGTGAGAGCGCCGTTGAGCATGAACTTCATGTTGCCGGTGCCGGACGCCTCGCTGCCGGCTGTGGTAGAGATGCTATGCCCGCTGAGGTTCTTACGACATAGGCACACGTACCGACAGTGAGAGCGCCGTTGAGCATGAACTTCATGTTGCCGGTGCCGGACGCCTCGCTGCCGGCTGTGGTAGAGATGCTATGCCCGCTGAGGTTCTTACGACATAGGCACACGTACCGACAGTGAGAGCGCCGTTGAGCATGAACTTCATGTTGCCGGTGCCGGACGCCTCAGTGCCGGCCGTGGAGATCTGCTCGCTGAGGTCGGCGGCCGGCATGATGCGCTCCGCCAGCGATACGCGGTAGTTCTCCAAAAAGATCAGCTTCAGCTTGTCGCCCACATCCGGGTCGTTGTTCACCTGATCGACAAACAAAACATAATGTGAAAAAAAACAACTTATTCAATACGCACCACCTATGCTAGGGTGTATGACAAACGTTTATATGGCTGAACTGATGACAAACGGCTATTATATATATATATTTCCATCCTTTACGACGCATGCCTTTTTGCTGGTAATTGAGATTTGATTCTAAATAAACCTAGCAAGCTAACAGCATAGCAAAGTGGCGAAGCAATCAGCTTTTTTTTTGAGCAATCACTTTCATAATAGGAGGTTCAGATGCCTGGGTGATCAGTAATAGATTGCTGAAAACAGAATCTGAAAATTCGAAACCGTTCTCGAGATAATCGTCGGACAGACAGACGGACAGACATCGTGAAATCGAATGTCTTCGCAAGCTTCGCCACTTAATAAAACATTTTTTTAACAACTACTTATGTATATATGTTATAGCATAGTACCTTCTAGTAATTATAATGTTTTAAAGATATGGTACTTACGGTGTTCCCGACAGCGCAAGCAAGAGCTATAATCTGTTTAGCAATGTAGTAGCCGGGGGCCGCTTTCCCGCCGATCATCACGGTCCTGGGAGTGAACGCAGCAGTGGGGTCGCGTTTAATACGGTTGTACAATGTTATAACATGTAGGATGTTCAGCAACTGACGTTTGTACTCATGAATACGCTTAACTTGAATATCGAACATTGACGCCGGATTAATTTTTATACCGGTGTCCCTTTCGATCAGAGAAGCAAGTCGTAGCTTGTTCTCTTGTTTGACCTTCATAACGGCACGTTGGAAAGCAGGGTCTTTCGACCAGCGCTTCAGCTGTTGCAGTTTCTCCAAGTGCACAGTCCAGTCCTCGCCGATCTTATCGCAAATTAGGTCACACAGACCAGGATTGCACAGCAACAACCATCGCCTAGGAGTTATCCCGTTGGTCTTGTTCTGGAATTTCTCCGGTGACATTTCGTAGAAATCGCGGAAGATAGTGGTTTTAAGAATCTCCGAGTGAATGGCGGCGACTCCGTTCACAGCGTGCGATCCGACTATGCAAAGATGTGCCATGTTTACTCGTTTTTCTCCTTCTTCTTCTATCAATGACATACGACGCAAGCGATCCATATCGCCTGGCCAGCGTTTCTGCACCTCTTGCAGATGGAGGAAATTGATCTGGTATATCAACTGCATGTGTCTAGGTAAACAATTCTCCAGCATGGAGCAGGGCCATCTCTCCAACGCTTCAGGCAGAACAGTGTGGTTGGTGTAAGCGCAGCACTTCACCACTAGGTCCCAAGCTTCTTCATATGATACTTTTTCTATGTCAATTAAAATTCTCAAGAGCTCAGGAATAGCTAATGCGGGATGAGTATCGTTAAGTTGCAACGCAACTTTTTCAGGGAGACTTTCGAACGTTGTTCTAACGGGAGCTCGACATCCAAATTTGGATGCTTTATATCTTCTTATGATATCTTGCAAGGTTGCCGCACACATAAAGTATTCCTGCCTGAGACGTAACTCCTTGCCTTCGAAGAAATTGTCGTTAGGGTACAGAACTCTTGAGATGTTTTCGGCAACGTTTCGGTCAAGTACAGCTTGAATGTAGTCACCGGAGTTGACTGAAATAAAAAAGACGCGTTAATTTTATATTTAGTAAACATCCTATATAAGCCATAAGGTAGCTCAGTGGATAAGCGCTCACCTTAAATTCCTTATACTTCAAACGCCAATTATAGTAAATCTTTTTTTTTAAAACGAAATAGGCCTTATTTTAGCAGTTGACTTTTACATGTAAATGATAAATTAAATATGTCGGTGTAAATAGATAAAATTGTAGAAATAGATAAAACATTCAACGTGGTGGCGCCACGCTGCAAATATATTATTATGGTGCAGCACGAATGGATCAGCTCGACCGGAAAAGGAACACTACCTCACAAATACAACCGTAAAATAACAGCTTTATGCTGTTGTGTTTTGTGTGAAAAGTGTAGAGAACCGGAGACCCTATTTACTGGTAGTGAGGCATTATATCTTAGTATTCAGGAGTAACAACGCATCTACATTTTGATTCCTTAATCAAGGATGTATTTAGGTGTGTATAGACCACAGCATTCATTTATCATCAGATGGACTGTGTGCTCGTTTGTCACTATTATTCTATAATAAAATTATCAGATGTATTTTAATCGTAAATTAAATAAAAATCTTTATTTTGCGACGTAATACATAAAATTTTGTTTGTCAAACCTCAGCTAATCTACTACAATTTCAAAACCAGGTTCTGCCCAAAGCAGAAACGGTGAAAGAAACTCCACAGATGTGTTTTTTTAAAGACTCATGGTACTACAGTCTTATTCAGAAAATAAAGAAATAATAAATAGACTCGAGGTCGCCAACAACCGAGCTAAACTAGTTACTAGTTAGTCCACTAGTTAGACTCGGGTATCTAACACATAGGTACTAAGATGTTACCTTATACAATTAATAGGTAATGATGATAACATATCATTTAAAAATCATAGTTTAAAATGTTTTTATGGAAAAAATTAAAGAATAATGTCTAGTGCATTGACTTGTATTGTGTACTGAACCAATATTATTATAAATATTATTATATTATCAAAAACATTCACATGCGCGTTTTATAAAGGTATTATCCATATTATTTCGTTTTTGTATAAGGTACATCTGATAATACTTTTCTCCGATAAATCAATCGAGGACATTAAATTAATATTGCATATAAAGTAAAAGGCCAATCAACAAGGTTATTAACTAATTTAAACACTAATAGTTAGTTTCTCTAAGCGACCATCAGACAACGGAATCATGTTACTAGGTGAAGGCTCATTGTTCAGGATTTTATTGTTAATCAACTCTATTTTGCTTTTGTGGTTATTGCACTGAAGATTTCAAGCTACAAAGGCATAGGCTTTTGTTACGATAATACAGTGCAATTTATCATCTTCATTCACTTCATCACCACTTACTACCAGGTGAAATTGTGGTCAAGCACTAATAATATTTCTACTAAAACAATATTCTTGAGTGCCACCTCGTACCCGTAAGCTAAGTGTAAGTGAGGGTGAGGCCTAGGGCGAGTCGTCAGAGACGGTGCAGTCAACGCAGACACAAGGCGAGTAAGCACCACCACGATCTGTGCCTGGATCGACGTCACTACAAATATCTGATCGTGCCCTACGGGCACTAAAGTGAGCTAAAAAACTCTCAAGTAAGTTTAATGTTAATGTCGATCCTAGTTGTAAGTTTAATGGGGAGAGATGTAACGTATTAAAGGTTAGTTGCTATGTTTTTTTTATAGGATAGGGTAACAAACGAGCACACATTCCACCTGATGGTAAGTGGTTACTGTGACTCAGACATCTACATCTATCCTCAATAAAGACTCAAAATGCAGATGTGTTGTCATCCGTGAGGACTAAGATTGAATGCCTCATTTCCAGTTAAAAGAGTCTCCGGTTCTCTACACTCACCATACGAAACATAGCAGCGTTAGGTTGCTATTTTACGCTGGTATTCTGTGAGAGCATGGTCCTTCCCCGGTCGAGCCAACCCATTCATGCTACAACTATACTACTAATATAGTTGCAGCATGGATCTATCACGTAAAAAAATGTTTTTGCATACATGTTAACATATTATTCTTAAAATTGTGTCGAATGTAGGTAAGTTTTTCCCATACAGTTTAAAAAGCTAGTCCGTACTTTTACGGATACATAAGTAGCCCACTCGTTAAACTTGAAATTATTCTTGATAGAAATCCAACTGGTTTTAATTTTTATTAATTCTTGAACCAAGAACTTCAAATATAACTTTCTTAAAAACTGTTAAAACCCAGAGGTACAGAAATTGGCACTGTTAAACTTCTTAGTAGAAAAGCCTCGTCTTTCAACTCTTCTCACAGATGACTATTTTATTTTTATTTGATTTATTGATTACTTTTATTGATTACTTACAGATTACAGATGGTAGACTTTCATGTTTTTTTAGAAAATGGAAATTGCACAATCTGTCTACTGAGATCTCAAATTCTATACTATAGATAACAATTTTAAAACTACTCTATATAGAGTAGTTTTAAAATTGTTATCTAAAGTTATTCCGCTCAATATGAAATTCTAAAAAAGTTTTTATATTCTCTGTCAAACGTATGAAGGAGATAAATAAATAAAAAAAATATATTCTGAAACCTATATAGAAATTTTGCATCCTTGTTTATCTAGTTATCTACGGATGACGTTGGATAAACATAACAGAACAAAAACTATAAACATTTAGCAAGGGGTAACCTATAATACCGAATGCAAAGCGGACAGAACGAAATGATAAGAGTACCTTGCATAAAAGGCTGATTGTGGATTTAATACGTCAAAATGTATGGGGATGTCAAACCTAGACGGCCGCACGAGTGTTGCACTGTGTATGGCCGTTGTACATACGCATCCAGTTTGCAATAGTCTCTAAAATTACTGTAGAACTAAGAACCTGCTCCTTTTTTGTAGTTCATAAAAGATATAATGTACTTCATCACAAAGAAATAAAAACTACTTACAGAACTTGAGGTTGAAATCAACCGGGCTCTTCGCGGACCAAAGCCTCAGCGTATTGACCACATTGTTGTTGTAGCCGGGGATCGGGTTATCGTATGGCATTGCGAACACAACCTGGTGAGAAAAATATATTCCAATTTGTAATTACACTTAATAAACTTTAAATTAAACATGAAGTCTCACTTTATAAATGTTAAAAAGTTCAAAAAGCACAACGATGATTGATATGAATAAAATGATGAATGAAATTAATGATGAATCCTTCTTGATGAAATGGCTTCCTTCAAATGTTCGTCAATTATTTCTGTTTTTAAATCACACATTTTCTTTAAGACTGGCTGTTCCTGTTTTTTTTTTATTTGTATTTTGATAGGTAAATTATTAATTACTAATTTAGTTAATTATTCATTTTTTATAATAACATTTGGAATCGGAAAAAAATATTTTAGATACATTCTTTCTCCTTACGATGAAAATGATATTCGGTAAAAACACAATACAATACAATTTTCTCGATAGAAAAAAATACTGAGCTACGTTCAATTTGCAGTTTTTTTACAAGCCACCTTGCCAGTGTCCCGCGGGACGATACCTGTGCTAAATTATTGCGCGCGCGCTTCTCTTCTGTTACGTAAATAATATTTAGGAAATAAAATAAATTGTAAATAACTATAGTTTTATGGAACTTA
This sequence comes from Parnassius glacialis, assembly GCA_033319125.1. Taxonomy (NCBI): domain Eukaryota; kingdom Metazoa; phylum Arthropoda; class Insecta; order Lepidoptera; family Papilionidae; genus Parnassius; species Parnassius glacialis. Next base: position 27,575,413 of record JAVANC010000010.1, on the reverse strand, counting down.
TTTAGACTATAGTTAAGCTTTTGTTTGTATGTTTATTTCTAATTGTGTAAATATTTGTTTATAACTTTAAAACTATATTCTTGTGATGATTTTGTAAATAATCACGATCATAAGCGCGGCCAGACTCAATCTTTGCGGCAACCGCGTGCAAAATACCTATTGCGCTTGAAAAACCCGGCCTTAAAACATACACTGCAGGCCAAAAGTTTAAAACCACCTTAATTAAAGTAGGAAAATTAAATAAAACTCCAATAAAATATTAAATGTTTAATTAAACTGTTAAATCATCCAATAAAACACTTTTGACAATCAATATACTTAAATGTGTAAGGAAATATTAACAGTCCATGCTAAAAAAGGCTATAGTTATCTAAACTGATTTTTCATCAAAAAATCCTCCTTTGCATTCTATGATTTTTTTCTCAAGTCTCGGCATACGGGCAATCAATTTGTTGATAGTTTCTTGTCATATATTGCTCCAACTTTCGCACAAAGCACTCCACATTCTCGCGAGGATGGATCACAATAACGGACGTTCCTATCAAGCTCTTCCCACAAAAGTTCAATGGGATTGAGATCTGGGCTCTGAGGAGGTCAAACCATGTTTTTAACACCCCATGTGCCTCTTTCTCTTTCAAATATCCTCTGCATAATTTTGAGCTATGCTTAGGATAATTGTCTTGTTGGAAAATGAATCCATATCCAATTAATCGCAACCCTGAAGGAACGGAATTTCTTTCTATAATTTTTTGTACTCTTCTTTTTTCATGATGCCGTCAATTTTGATCAAATCGCCAGTTCCTTAGCTGGAAAAGCAACCCTAGACCATCACAACTTTACTTGACGTGGTAGCTCTCGGCCTTCTCCAGCGTGGACGATCTTGAAAAGTGCCCGTATCCCTGTATCGATTTATTGTGCCATGAACACAAGTATTCCAAAAATTCAATTGTAAAGCAATCCTACGTTAGGATTTGCCTTCATTATGTGAAACATCGATGGCAGAACGCACTTCACTGCAAATTTCGCGTGCTTTTCCCATTTTAAGGCTTCTTCACTGTAGAAACCACAAGTTTAGACTAATTGAGATTGTTTGTGCACAAAACCATGTAAACTCAGGTAATAATAAGTCGGAAACACGTGTTTTTAGAAGCTAAATAATCCTAATTATTGACCAATGGGAAACAAAAAAAGCAATTAGTTATTAGCCCATCATAAAAATATTATTACGACTCTACCACCTAGCTCTACCGCAGCGTTTGTCGATGTTTGAAAACAATACATGTTTATTGTCCAATAACTTGTAAGTTAATAATTTAAAATTTAAAATTTTGTACAGCCGACTTCAATATAAGTTATTAAGAATAACTCAATAAATACTGGGCTGACCTTGATCAAATTCATATGGGACCACACGAGAAGTATCAGCTTTCAAATAAAAAAAAATCATCGAAATCGGTTCACCCAGTAAAAAGTTATGAGGTAACACACATTAAAAAAAAACAGTCAAATTGAGTACCATCTCCTTTTTGGAAGTCAGCAGATAAAATAATGACTTCTTTATATATACATATAAACATTTCTTTTATTTATTTTATGGGATTTCGTTACAATTTATAGATAATTATGTTGTTTAAGTGTGGTCTTAAACTTTTGGCCGGAAGTGTAACATTTAATATAATATGTATACCGTTGCATTGTATAACGAAACGGTTATAATATAATACAAAGTATATTATTTATTTAAAATCAAAGATGTTTTATAGGTCCTAACCCTAACCCTTAAAACGGTTAAATTCTATAGGTTGGGTAAAATATGTAAAATTAGACTGTTTAAAACCCCTATACAGACAACCTTTGCCGTTGATCATGACATTAAAAAATGGTAAAAACATTTCATAGACTAGGCAACACTCGAATATTTTTGCGCAGTATTATTACTTGTATTGACATTTAGCTTTCGTATTCTTTTATAAATAAATACACCATAAAATTGTATAGTTACTTATGAAAAGTGATGTTCTTATCCTTATCTTTTTTCCAAGAGTAATTTTTAAATGATTTCACAGCACAAACAGTCATTTTGCGAAATTAAAAACACCGGTGCGTGATGTATGTTCACAGTGAACGTCGCTGGCGTAATGGCGGAACGATCGAACGAATACGCCAAACGCTTCCATTTCAAAGGCGCCAAGCCTTTGAAATGGAAGCGTTTTAGGCGCGCGTACACGGTATCTGGACCCATTGACTTATATGTTACACTAGATAAGTAATTGCCGCGCCAAAGCGTTGCCACTTCACATATGGCCACAGCCATATGCCCAGCGAACGTCGGTTCAGTGTTCAATGTGACGCCGTCCGAGTTAAGCCGAACGATTCACGACAAAAAATGGGTAAATGCGTAGTGAAAGAATGCGATTCAAGGTCACAAAAACATAATAAATCAAGCGGAATCACTTTCCACACGTAAGTTTTAATTTATATATTCATATTAACATTTAAAACACTAAAAAATAAAATAAAATATCGAATATTGCAATTTAGCTTCAATGTTGCCACTTTTCCGCCTTTGTGATTTTTCCACATTAATGGGAGACTATATAATTTATGGAATATAAGTTAATTTTGTTTTAAAATAAACAAGTAAAATTGTTTGTTTAAAAATAAAAACTATGTTTCAACCTTTATACAAAATAATTAATTATTCTTATTTTAGTTTATTCATTAATGGTCTATTAATTATATTTTATTATTTTATTTTATATTAATAAATTTGCATTGCAAACTTTCCGAAACTAAGTCTTTGTCTACTAAATTTGGTCTTATGACATTAGCTACAAAACATTAAAAGAGCTTCAAGGAAATAAATTATTAAAAGAATTTGCAATACACCCGGGAGATCATTTATCTTCAATACAAGTTGATCATTCCTTTTTATTGATTAATGCCATTATTTATAAGTACTTAAAAATAAGATTGTACCACGAAAGTAAATTATACACTCAAACACACAAAAAAGAATCCAAAAGACAATTGTATAACAAACTGATGCTTCATAGCGGAGTTTGAGAGCATGGACTATTATGAATATTTAAGCGGATTAGTATTACAAATTAAAACCATTTATATTATCTTACAAATAGACTTCCGCAGAGTCACGCCTGAATCCATTAACTATCCTCAGTATTGTTGCAAAAAAAAAAAAACTTTTTAAATTTGTTAAGTAGTATGGAAATTATATAAACAAGAAAATCAACGAAATTTATCGATAACCAAAGTTTTTGTAGCTAATGTCATGAGACTAAATTTAAGAGACAAAAGCTTGCTGATGATTTCACAACTTATGCATATTCAACACAGATCTCGCTTAAGAAACCTTAAATTGTTTTTTTTTATTTGCTTTATTTTTTGTTTGATTTATTAGTACAATAAAAATAATATATAAAAACATCTTTTATTTCATTAGTTATGCTTACTTATGTTCATCTAATAAGAAAATATACAAATTTAAAATAAAAACAATTTACTGCAACTTTAAAAAAAACTCCTTTATATTGCTCATTTTGGGTAAAATTTCATAAAGTATGCAACACCAACTCGCCACTGCATGTTTGTGTGTCTATCTTTATCTAATCTTAGGGACGATATTGTTTTCCGCGACTTGTGTAAGTGAGACAGATATATGTTTACTTTAAAATTTTAATGATTTCAAAGCTACGTCGTCGCGTTTGGATAGTGGTTACACTTTTTCGACGCGCGGTTATGTGGTTTGTAGTTTTGTATAACTCAATGTCTGGACCTATAAAACATCTTTGTTTAAAATAATATTACACAATGTACTGATTCTAACGGACAACATTTATATTTAGTTAAAACACCTGCTATGTGTTCGAAAGTAAGCTTTTACCTGCGTATCGACCCACTTCTTTCCCTGCGGTGTGTCGACTACTCGACCGTAGAAGTTGACGGGCAGCATGAATTCCGGTCGCGCCTTTTCCCATGGATTTCCGAAGCGGAGCCAGTCATCAGGCTCCTCTTGTTGCTCGCCATTTTCAATCTTTTGCGAGAAGATACCATATTCGTATCTTATACCTGATTCAAAGAAGAAAAATTTAATTGATTAAATAAAATTAAATAGAGTAAAATGGTAGGTAATTTTAATATGATATAATAGCCAATTTACCCCGTGTAGTAGTAAATTGGCTATATCATATTATATATGTCAACCCGTGTGGCAACTATGGCAATATACCCCCCCCCCCCCATGAATAAAGTTACGAAAAGACAGCCCCGATTCCCCGGCGTCCCCACTATTCCTGGCTACGGTGCGACCATGGTTACATCTTACCGTAGCCAGTCGCAGTCGCACCGTAACCAGGGCGGGGCAAGGTGCTAAGAATCTCCGGTGGGGGTTCGGTTGCCACCTCAGACGACTCGACCTGGCAACATATAACGCACGCACCATGAGGACTGATCAGAATATCCTGGAGCTGGAAGAAGAAATAGACAAGTTGCGCTAGAATATTATAGGATTATCCGAGGTCCGAAGAGAGAATCCGGTAATTAGCTCTATCACGGAGCGAGCGATCATCTGTCCCAAGGGGGTGTCGGATTTATTGTCCACATGCCTCTCGTTGTAAAGATTGAGAGTGTGTCGACGAGGGTTGCGTACCTTATACTCAGAATCACCAAATGATATTCGCTGAAGATCATACAGGGTTACGCTCCAACCTCGGAGCTCCTTCCCGATGAGGAGGTGGTGGAAATGTGTGAGGATATATCTAGAGCCATTTATTCCTCCAAAACCCAATATACGGTGTTAAAGTGAGACTTCAACGCAAAACTAAATACAAGAGAGAACGGTAAGCTGTAATTTGTGAAATTTGGAATAGGGCAACAGAACCCAAGAGGCCAGCAGTTGGCCCACTTCATGGAGAAAGAGGGACTCTTTATGATGAACTCTTTCTTCCAGAAGCGGCCCTAGAGGAAGTGGACCTGGTCGAGCCCCGACGATTCGACAAAAAAATGAAATTGTCTTCATTATGACGACCAGACGACAACTGTTCAGTGATGTCTCAGTGATCGCGAGGGTGAAAACTGGTAGCGATCACCGAATGATTAGAGGCACACTGAACTTAAACGTTAAGTTGGAGAGGAGTCGTCTAATGAAGTCAACTCTCCGTACCACTCGTGCTCTAATCCAACAGCTCGAGCTATAAAGTCGTTTTCAGTGCCTAGAAGATTGCAATGCAGTGGACGATATGAATGACAAGCTCGTGAAAACTGTCCATGCGGTCGGAACGAAGTTCTGCAAGACCCGCCGCAGAAGAACACAAAAACTCTCCGATCATACTCTTAATCTCATGGCTGTTAGACGGGAAATGAAGCTGCAGTCTTCAGCAAATTTGACAGCGTACAGGCAACGAAAAAGACAGATCTCTAAAAGTATGCAGTGGGACTTACGCAACTTCAGTATAGCTCGTATTCGCGAAACCAGGGGTCCAAAGTCTTTGCCAGAGATCTGTCCGCCAGAAACAGCCAACTGTTGGAAGCTGAAAACCGAGTGTGACAGCGTCGTTTCTGGAACACCTGAGATTTTGAGTGAGATTGAGAGGATCTATAGGCAGCTGTACACATTATCGTTGCAGTCACACGCAAGTGTGAGTAACGATCCAAGAGCGTCTTATCCAACACTATTCCGATGATAATCCGGACGTCAGTCTGAGCGAAATTAGAATGGCTCTCCAGCACCTTAAAAACGGCAAGGCCCCGGGTGAGAATGGAATTACAGCGGAGATTCTCAAAGCGGTTGGAAAACCGGTACTTGAAGTCATTAAGAAGCTCTTTATTCCGTCCTCCATGGTGGCAATACACCGTAGGCGTGGAACAGAATTGCAATGGACCTGTTCTTCGCAAACAAACAAAAACAAAAGGCGACATCGCTCTCTTGAAGAACTACAGATCGATTTTCCTTCTGAGCCGCGTCTGCGTACTGTTTTCGAGAGTCATTACGAATTGTCTCGCATGCAGACTAGACGACTTCCAGCCTCCCGAATAAGCCCGTTTCCAAAAAGGCATCACACAGTTTAGCATCATAGATCACATACATACTTTTTGGCAAATTGTACAGAAGTCCGAGGAGTACAATTTGCCACTATGTCTGGTATGTGGACTATTTGAGTGGTGCTACAGTCCCTTCAGCGGTGCCAAGTTGGTTGTCGGTATATCGAAGTGTTGAAGTGTTTGTACAATAGGGCTACGATGGCTATCCGTGTACAGAACCAGAGTACGAAACGTATCCAACTGCAGAGAGGCGTAAGACAGGGTGACTTTATATCCCCGAAATTCTTCACCGCTGTATTGGAAGATGTTTCCAAGCTACTGGACTGGAAAAGATATGGTGTTAACATCAACGGCGAGTATATCACTCATCTTCGATTTGCCGACGATATATTCCTTATGGCACAATCGCTGAAGGACCTAAGCACTATGCTCAATGACCTCAATACTGTCTCCTGACGCATAGGTCTTAAGATGAGCATAGACAAAACAAAGACCATGTATAACATCCATGTCACACCTATGCCGATAGTTGTTGGAAGCACTACGCTCGAAGCAAATGGTCCGACACTAGGTAAGTCCAACTTCGACTGAGAGGTCAATCGACGGATTCAACTCGGCTGGGCAGCGTTCGGGAAATTATGGCATATCTTCTCGTCAGGTATACCTCAAAACTTGAAAACGAGATTGTACAACCAGTGCGTGTTGCCAGTGATGACCTATGGATGTGAGACGTGGTCCTTCAGTGCTGGCCATATAAGAAAGCTCTAGGTCGCTCAGCGAGCTATGGAGAGGGCATTGCTCGGGGTTTCTCGCCATGATAAACTTAGAAATGAGGATATCCGCAGTAGAACCAGAGTGAGCGACATAGCCCAACGGATTAGTGTGCGGAAGTGGCAATGGGCCGGCCATATAGCTCAAAGAAACGACAACCGATGGGGAAAAAAGTTCTCGAGTAGCGGCCTCTTACCGGCGGAGGAAGGGTAGGGTGTTCCCCCACTAGATGGAATAACAACCTGGTAAGACATGCAGGAAGTCGATGGATGCAGGTGGCTCAGTACCGTGCTTTGTGGCATTCCTTGGGGAAGGCCTATGTTGGGCAGTGGACTTGTGAAGGGCTGTAATGATGATGGAGGATGAGGAATGTATTAGAAGTGTGCTACAATTAATTTGTAGATTGTGTAAGAGAGAATGTGTAAAATGAGATAGAAAGCGAGAGAAGGAGAGAGAAAGCGAGAGAAGGAGAGAGAAAAAGAGAGAAAGAGAAAGAGCATGATAACTCAATTTAAAGCAAATAGTATTGATATTAAATTTGACTAGAATTTTACATACATACGCATGTCAAAAAGTTCGCGAAAGGAAGGGGTTAGAGAAAAATGAATTAATACTTTGAGATATCACTATGGAGAAAATTGAGTTCCGTGCCGTGATAAGTTTCCTAAGGAAAAAATCACATACTATTATGGAAAAGTCTTATCTGTTTACTCTTGTCCTGGAAACACGATAACTTATAATATGGCGTAGCCTTTTTAAGCAAGGCAAGCTTTTTGCCGTGTTGTAGCACGAATGGGTCTGCTCGACCGGGGAAGGACCACGCTCTCGCAGAATACCAGCGTAAAATAGCAGCTTAACGCTTCTGTGTTCCGTATGGTGAGTGTAGAGAACCGGAGACTGGAGACCCTTTTTACTGGAAATGAGGCATTCCATCTTAATCCTCATGGGTGACAACGCATCTGCATTTTGATTTGTAATAGAGGATAGGTGTAGATGTCTATGGGCCGCAGCAACCACTTACCATCAGGTGGACTGTGTGCTCGTTTGTCACCCTTATCCTATAAAAAAAAATTAAAAATAATATTTCTGCCTATTTTGAGCGTCTTGACAAAACATTCTTTCGAAGGTATAAAACAGTATAAAATAAACCTAGCAAGCTAACAGCATAGCAAAGTGGCGAAGCAATCAGCTTTGTAGCGGTTTCTAACGGTTTCCGTTGAGCAATCAGTTTCAAAATAGGAGGTTCAGACGCCTGGGTCATCAGTAATCGATTGCTGAAAACAGAATTTGAAAATTCGAAACCGTTCTCGAGATAATCGTGGGACAGACGGACAGACATCGTGAAATCAATAAACCTAGCAAGCTAACAGCATAGCAAAGTGGCAAAGCAATCAGCTTTGTAGCGGTTTCTAACGGTTTCCGTTGAGCAATCAGTTTCAAAATAGGAGTTTCAGATGCCTGGGTGATCAGTAATAGATTGCTGAAAACAGAATTTGAAAATTCGAAACCGTTCTCGAGATAATCGCTGGACAGACGGACAGACATCGTGAAATCAATAAGTGACTTCGCAAGCTTCGCCACTGAATAAGTTATTTGAACGGTGTGACACGCGTATTAGGGTTAATGGAGAATATATAGAAAAGGAAAAATAATTTCATGTTTAATTTCATCCCCTTTCCCTTTGAATGCACGACCTTTTTTAGTCTCCCTCGTATATATATAAACTCTCACCAGAGAGATAAGCAGAGACGACGGACTTCCATTTGGCACGATCCCAACATACCTATGTAGCTTCTTTCATATCCATATATCTATGCATACATGCTCATCAGTTAACGGTAGTCTTATTTTGGACAATCAATAATACTAATATTTCACAAATTTGGTAAATAAACTTTTGTCTAGGGCGTAGTCCACTCCCTTCTGCAGCATAAATTTTTTTTTCGCTATTTCCTCATTATTTTTTTTTTGCTTGTCCAAACTAACTAAGCATTCTTATCTTAATTCTGGTCCAAAACTCTTGCAAACCACATTTTTCACTCATTACACAATTACTCCCCCTATCATTCAATGAGAGCCGTAGTAGCTCACTGTCCAAAATTCGACGGAATCAGGGGTTTTCGCAGTGTCCACTTATACAAGACAAACTAGCAGATTGTACTCTTCCGTCTTCTGTACAATTTGCCGAAGGGTATATATGTGGTCTATGGTACTAAAACCTTTTCGGAAGTGCGTGCGAGACGATTCGTAATGACTCTCGAAAACAACACTTAGACGCTGCTCAGAAAGGTTTGTAGTTATTTAATGGAGCGTTGACGCCTTTCTTGAAGAACAAGACCACCGCACTTGTGCTCCATGCCTTCGAAGTAGTGTCATCATGAAGGACGAAATTGAATAGCTTCTGAAGGACTTTAAGTACCGGTGTTCCAACTGCTTTCAACGATTTTCGCTGAAACCCCATCGCCGCCCGGAGCCTTACCGTTTTTAATTTTCTATAATTATGCATATAGCTAATGAAAATACATTTTCTATATGTTATTATAGAATATTAAAATTACAAATAAGAAAATTGCAAACTCTGGACTTGTGGATGAATTATTAAGTTATTTTATATATAGGTACTTGAGTTGTGTAATATATTATAGTATAAGTATAAGAATTCTTTTGCGCGGAACCTTAAAAGTAGCCTAAGTTACTCCTTATAACATCAGCTATCTGCCAGTGAAAGTCCCATCCAAATCGGTTCACAGGTTTTTGCGTGATGCGTGTTAACGCCAAAATAGCACACAGATAACAGATTTTTTTCAGACTTACATAACATTTATCGTTATATTTTGGCCAATTTACACAATATTTTTATATGAATTATAGCTTATGTATTATTCTGATGTATAAGCTATATTATTGTAAAGTTTCATTAAAATCCATTGAGTAGTTTTTGCGTGAAAGGTTAACAAACATCCATACATCCTCACAAACATTCAAATTTATAATATTAGTAGGAGTAGGATAGTAGGATGTTAAGGATGTTTTTCGTCATAATATTTTTAAACGGTTTGTCTTAAATGACCCCATTTCTTGATGACATTTATACAAACGTATAAATGTTCACGGATACTCAATTAGTCTGTTTTTAAATTGGCAATGATCCAACAATGCTTGTGTGAACTTGCTTCAATATCTGTAAATATGTAGAGCGTTAAACCAATAATTACACTTATTAATATTTTTATATCGCATCATATTTAGTAGTATTGAATTTTAGCAAGGCGTTTAGTTTTTATAGGATCTTCTTAAGCCACTGCAGCACTTACACGGCATTAAACTATCAGGGTGTGAATTGAACCACGCAGAAAGTTTTGAAAAAAAAAGTTCTTTGTATGAATCACTGGCTAGTAGAAAATACGATTTACAAGTAAACATAAGAAATGTCCCTTCACAGTTTTTACCTGCGTGGAAAAATTTTCACGCGATGATTTTTTAATTTCAAATTTCGTCTAAAACTGAAAAAAAATCGAGTAATTTGATAGTCTTGAAAGGACATTAATGGATAAAGGCCCTTCTAAGGCAACCGTTTAGCGCTGTTGTGATAAATTTCAGTACGGTCGCCGACTTTTGACTGCTATGGAAGGAAACGTGCTAAGAGTGACAATTTTTAATTGAAGAGGATAGACGAATAACGTATGAAAAGATTCAGCACACACTGCAGATTAGATCGGAAAGCGAGATTAGACGAAGACCTTTGATAGAGAGTTTAGAGTTCATTGGGTGTCGCACATCTCACCGATGCTCAGAAGGTCACATGGTTACTTAATCTGAAGCAGGCCTGACAAAATGAGATACTTCCTGGACAGCACACCGATTAATCTTCCCATTCAATTTGAATCTCCCTCCTTACGGCTTTCGGAAGCGTGTGACCTTTTTCTGCCAACTTCAAAAACTAGACGGTACCCAATTCGACTGTATGTCTTTTTTATGTGTGTTACCTCATAACTTTTTACTGGGTGAACCGATTTCGATGATTCTTTTTTATTTGAAAGCTGGTACTTCACATATGGTCCTATATGAATTTGATTTTATAGAAAATATAATTTATAATTAAAAATTTTGTACAGCCGACTTCAATACAAAATTATTAAAGAATAACTCAAAAAATATTGGTCTGACCTTGATCAAATTTATATGGGACTACATGAGAAGCACCAGCATTCAAATAAAAAAAGAATCATCGAAATAAGTTCACCTAGAAAAAAAGTTATGAGGTAACACACATAAAAGAACCTACAGTCGAATTGAGTTCCACCTCCTTTTTGAAGTCAGTAGAAAATAAAAAAAAATCTGAAGAAAGACAATTTTCATGGCCGAAAGACGCGGGCGCTAGCAGCGTTTGAGCAAGCCGATTGGAAAAATGTTACGAAAAATGGTCCAGTTCAGACGCATGAAACTGTTTAAATGCTGGTGGAGAAAGGTTCTTTGAAAAAATTTAATAAAATAAAGTTTAATCATAATATATTTTTTTTTAGTTTCACAAAATTTTCTGACTGACCTACGTATCTATTCCGAGAAGGTCAAACGTAACTCTCACAGACTAATGGAGGAGGTGTATTTTTATAATAATTTCTTTTTTATTTAACACACAGGCAGAGATAACAAAATGCTGACAGAAATATGGAAATATAGTTTATGGACATTAAAGACAAGTCTTATCTCATATCTCTTATTATTGAAAATATACTTCTGATTCCTAACAATATCATAAATGAACATGTTTTTGGCTTTAATAGTGTTTGAAACGTAAATTACTACTTCAATGAATATAGGTATATCTACATAAACATTGTGAGCCGTTTAGATTGCAATAAATATCGAAGAAATAATATATTGATAAGAATTATTATTAAGTGGCGAAGCTTGCGAAGTCACTTATTGATTTCACGATGTCTGTCCGTCTGTCCGTCTGTCCCACGATTATCTCGAGAACGGTTTCGAATTTTCAAATTCTGTTTTTAGCAATCGATTACTGATCACCCAGGCATCTGAACCTCCTATTTTGAAACTGATTGCTCAACGGCAACCGTTAGAAACCGCTACAAAGCTGATTGCTTCGCCACTTTGCTATGCTGTTAGCTTGCTAGGTTTATTTAGTATAGACACACTTTACAATATTTATTACTTACCTTTTTCTCAGTTGGATCACTTGGAACAAATCTTGCAGAGCTACTACTTACTATTCAATCAATACAAATATAAACAATGTCCCCACACAGTCTATAGATATTGAAGACAACGGTCTTCTCATATATTTTATCACTGAAAATATCCTTCTGATTTCTAACAATATCATAAATAAACATGTTATGATCAAGTTATTTTGAATGTTTGGGATTTTTCCTTACAAATCTATCAATACAAAAATGTAAACAATGTCCCCCACACGTCTGTCTGTAACACTTTTAAGAAAAAAAAATATTTTAAAAAGACGATGATTGACAATAACAACTACAATTAAATCATAAATGTGTGTTATTATCCTCAAAACCAGTTTAAAACATCTTACTTCCTCACTATTTATCTAATGTGTAATAACATAGATAAACATGATATTATTACCTTTTCATTTTGGCTTTAATGGTGTTTGGGGTATGATAACTATTCAGTCAAGTCATTTTAAAACAAAGTTCACACTACGCCTGTCAGTGATGTTTTATGATGATGATCAATAATAATAAATACAGTGACATTAAACATTGGTTTTTTCATCCTTACACAATCAGTTTAAAAGATCTTGGTTAATATTTATCACCGTTTAATGTTATTTACGATGTAATAAGTACTTAATAATCAACCAAATCATATGAAAACAGAGTCGTAACACCGCGCCTGTTTATCTGTCTGTTCTACTTTTAATAGACAACTTTGGAAATGATTGCACAACCAGTTTAAACATTTTTCTTACTATATAGCGTGTGTAGGTAATATTATAAAAGGACATAATATGGCTTTAATCATATTTCTTTAATCACTTTAATAGTATTTGCTATGTATACTCACAATCGAGCAATACATGTAAAAAAATTGTCTCCATACCATATTTGTCTGTCTATACACTATATTTGGCCGGAACTACCTACTAAAAGGATTTTTCATCGATCTTTAAGTTCCAATAAATACTGAATGTACCTACATCTTTGTTTTATACTATTAATTATTTAAAAGTGCACTATTTTAACTTATAATACCGGCGAAAACGAATAAACCATTGCTTTTAGTTTGTTTTAAAGTCATTCTCGATTCATATTGTTAATTTCTCAGTACTCCCGTTAGATGCAGTATCGGTAAAACTAATATTACTATGCATTTCATTAAGTGTCGCTATAATTTGTAGTGGGCCCATTCTCCCTACAAAAAGAAATTGTCTCCTTTATTAAATATAATTAAAATTAAAAGTTGCTGTTGACAACGCGCCTGCCAAGCGTGGCAGTTATGGCAAAATCCTCCTTACGAGGCAATCTGTTCAGCAATGGACTTTAATATGCTGTAATGAATGAATGAATTAATGAATAAGTCGGAAACACATAAGGAGTTTATCTAATATTAGTTTGAGAGCGGTTGATCAACTTACACTCTACTTATGTAATAAATCTTTATCAGCAATAGATAGTAGCCGTATGAACGTCTCTTTTATCCCAGATGTAAAATACCTACACTGGCAATAGGGGGAACATTAAGGTTGACAGATAAGTGGACTTCTATGAGTTGATTATAGTAGGTACAAAAAAAGTCGAAGTGAATAAAATATAAAAGATGTTTTTCTTGATATTCTTTGATGAAATACGAAAAAAAGTTCCCATGGCTTTTTACGATGAAGTTAATATTTTCAAATTAAATAAAAAAAATATATTATTATTAATTATAAAAAAATTCGATTTCAAATACTTTTGACTCATTAAAAATATTTAAATAAATGTAGGTATAATTATTTTTTATTCTCGCTTAAGGAATATTCTTTAACTATTGTGTAAAGAATATAAAAAATATATACTATATTTTATTCTTTTTTTTATATATTTTTAATGAATTGTGTTTTATTACTGAATCATTGGTATATTATATGACACTATATTTTATACGTGGTAGAGCCATGCTGCAGTTATATTATTAGTATAGTTGTAGCACGAATGGGTCGGCTCGACCGGGGAAAGACCACGCTATCACAGAATACTAGCGTAAAATAGCAGCTTAACTATACTGTGTTTCGTATGGTGAGTGTAGAGAACCGGAGACCCTTTTTACTCGAAATGAGGCATTCCATCTTAGTCCTCACGGGTGACAACGCATCTGCATTTTGATTTGTAATAGAGGATAGACGTGGATGTCTATGGGCCGCAGCAACCACTTACCATCAGGTGGACTGTGTGTTCGTTTGTCACCCTTAAACTAGAAAGTAATGAAAATAGTGTGTTACTGGTTAATCTTTTTTAAAACTGAAAATGATGGCTGAGAATGGCCAGAAAACAATAAGTACATTTTTGATATGTAGAGGCACATGCTGTTTTTTTTACTACATTATTTGGGATTTCTATAATGCACAAGTTTTTCGAAACTGGGCAAAACTAAAATATGAGTGATTCCGTGCATGTTTGTACAGAAAGGAATATGAAAATTAAATTTAACCATCTAAAGAAAGCTATAATATTATTTTAAATTCTATACCGATGAAAAATGTCATTTGATTTGTGCAATCGGATGTTATTATCTGGTGGGGGGCGATAAAGGGAAATAAAACAGGAGAGATCATCCTGATAGCAACTCAAAATAATAAAAAAACAGCGGTGACAACCGACCCACCTGCCATGCGCAAGAACTATGGCAAATATCCCCGTTTAGATTTGCTTGGCTGTGATGAATGATGAATGATTGAATTATGTAATGAGAATAACAATAAAAACTATGTTTAATACTCCCCTTTTTCGATCTCGTTACAATTTGTGATTTTTGTTAAAATTAAAATATTTTTAAACCTTCAATGCTAATTTTGTGTGATTTTAATAATATAAAATAAATTACTATGATTATACTCATACATTTTTTTTATTATTTTTTCATAACCGTTGACATTACACTTTAATGTCTCTCATAAGGTTTGCAAGTATGAAATGATTATTTAGAAAATATAATATTTTGATTTTTACTGCAAAAACAGAGTTTTATGTTTTTGCCTTTGTCCAATCTATTTTTAAGTACAGAAATAACTTTGTTATAGTACAATAAATTTTGCCTCTTAAATGGTCCAGTAAGTCAGTAGTGTAATGTTACTATAACATCACTTTTGCAAAATTTAAAGAAACACATTGTTAGTGCTTATTCAGTAATTTATATTTTCTCATTATGCTTGCATTCAAAATAATTAAACTCAACGCTAACATCAGAATCAGATTCAGATTTGATACATCAGTCATTTTAATATTCCACCACGTTCCTGAGTTATACCACAAAAACAGTAAATCATTTTTCCTGTTTAATTACATTTTTACGATTACAGACTTCTTGCTCAGGGGTACCGATATATCTTTTTTATTTACTAAATGAACAATGAAGAAAAGTGGGTAAGTGAATTTGCTAATTCAATGATTCACAATAACAGTTGAAAAATGGATGAACCTGCTATTTGGAAAGTTTAACATCCATGATTCAGTTGGAAATACTGAATCCATATCAACAAACCAGAAGCAGCATTTCCAAAACAGGGGTATCAGCATTGCACTCACTAATACATCTGTTTATCATGGTCGGTAGAGCATGTTTCAAGTCATATTGGTTTATTCCTGAAAAGGTTTATATCTAACAAAGATTTTAAAAGCTAAAACATGAGAAAAATTATACCTTAATTTAGTAATGGAATATTATAAATACACATACCATAACCATATGCCGCTAATCCAAGTGTGGCCATGGAGTCAAGAAAACAGGCAGCCAAACGCCCCAGACCACCATTACCAAGACCAGCATCTTCTTCCAATTCTTCTAACTCTTCAATATCTAAGCCCAACTGATACAAAGCCTCATCAACTGTGCCCTGGATACCCAGATTTATCATAGTATTCTGAAGAGATCGGCCCATGTAATATTCCAATGACAGGTAGTACACTCTCTGTTGAAAAACAAAATATATATAAAGACAGAAGTTTGATAAACACAGTTGTTTACTAATAACTTAAATATAAATACGGAAATCATAGAACATTAATGTTAAATGTTATCATCATGTTATTTTAATGCTGTGTAGAGGCAGTATAAGATAATCCATACCTTACTGCCCCATATCATCCAACTGATCTTGTGAGAGGTGAAAAAGGTAAATTAATCAGGAGAGACAAAATAATAAAAAAATTGCAGTTGCCAAGCACAAGGGTGGCAACTATTAACAACTATATTCCTTATGAGGCAACAGTGGTAGACACACAGAGATGGGCCGGCTTGAACCGGGGTGGTACCACGAACTCACAGAATACCAGCGTGAAGTAGAGGTTTACCTCTGTGTTTCGCTTGGTGAGTGCAGGTGGCCGGAGGCCCTATTTACTGGAAATGAGGCATTCCATCTTAGTCCTTACGGGTGACAACGCATCTACATTTTGATTTGTGATAGAGAATAGATGTAGATGGCTATGGGCCGCAGCAACCACTTACCATCAGGTGGACTGTGTGCTCGTTTGTCACCCTTATCATATATTAAAAAAAAACTATGTTCAGCAGTGAACTTTTAGTATACTGTAATGAATTAACTAACTGATGAAATTTTAAAGATTTCTTAAAATATACAACTTTTAAATTTACTTAAATATGTATAGGATGAAATTTATAATACCTACTACAATTTTTTAAATTGCAAACAACAAAAGCTCTTTGATCTACTATTATAATAACTCAAATATTCAGCTCACATGTAAGCTCTTTTTTGATGGTTCATGATTTGCTTTAATAAAAATATGTCTAAAATAATGTTACATGAAAATGTTACACATTTTCATGTAACATTAAAAAAATTACAATCAATATCAGCATCATTACAGCCCATGACACGTCCACTGCTGAACCTAGCTGTCCCCCCAAGGAATGCCATTCATCCATCAACTTTCTACATCTCATCACATCATTCTCAATCAAAAATTGACAATTTTTATTTATTTATTTTATAAAAGCGTTACCTCCACACTAGGATTTCCTCCTGTATCGTAGGGGCAGTTTATATACATAAATTTCACATGGACAAACATCCAGACCCGGAACAATTATTTGTAGTCCATATAAATACTTGTTCCGTCCGGGATTCGATCCTGAGGTCCTTAGCGCAGCAACTCATTGCTAAGCCAACATTTTAAAGAAACCATAATTATGATTTTTACCTTGGGATCCTTTTCATAGTAGTACTGCTGGGTTCTTATCCAACGTGAGACAAGATGATCTCGAACAGTATGTGCAAGGGCAAAATAATAATCTCTTGGAGTCGCGACATTCCGGTCCTTAACCAACGTATAATGAACATGACGATTAAAAGCCTTCTTCACTTCAGCAACATTTTCTACGGCTACAATACCACGAACAGATATTTGCTTACGCTTCTCAGAGTCCGTTTGTACGCTCATTTTGGTTAAATTAAGTTTTGTGTGTACAATTCAAGCCCCTCCGACTGCTAAAGCCCGACTGATCAACTGAGATGCTGATTCGATATCGGTCACCTTGAGAAGGTCAAAGCTTGACCGCTGCCTACCCAACAAAGCTCTAGGGACTTTAATGATATGCGATTGTAAACATCAGCCGGTTTAGATCTAATACGGTACAACTCTAAATTATATTCATAATTTAAATTATTTTATTACATTCACATCAAGCCTACAATTTATTTGATGTCATGTACCTATTTGACATATTACATTTGTATTCACTAAAGATGTAACCGATATATTCGTATTCGTTAAGATATTAGTAATATTGGGTGGATTCATAGATTAGTAATCCAACGGATTCTGATATGCTAATATTCCATATTCACTTCATTTATATATTAACTGTTCAACATCGGTTGGATAATATCACTCGGCTCGACCCGACAGCTGATATTCGTGACGGATATCTGTACCATTCGTATCGTAAGTATAGCGGTGCAAGCGAGCTAGCCGAATGATCAAATGAATTAACCGATATGAGCGTTTGGCGGGTATTCATTATCTATTGTATAGTACTTAGGGACTATTTTCAATTGGATATTTTATATCACGGCGAACAGCGGGACTTTACAAATAAAACTCCTTATAGATGTTTAAAATTTATTGACTCTCTAGTAGCTTTTTTAATAGTGTATATTTACATTTATTTATTTTAATAAATTATTGGGCATATATTAGTTTTATTGTCATGGTATTTTCCCAATATTCTTGTTAAAATCATATCGACATTAATTGAAATGAGTTATCATATTGTAAGATATTGTAAATCAATCTTAAAATGTAAACATACAAAACAAGGGCCCTTGTTTTGTGCAGTGGATTTATTTTTATTCTAACCACTTAAAATCACTTTCAATAATACGTATATAAACAAAAGGGTGTATTTTGATTCAATGCAATTCATTTCTGACTTTCTGGGTGCAGTGTGGTATAACACATTTGGTAATTTGTGAATTCGTGAACTTAATGTTCAATTAAATTTATCACAAATTAAAATTATCTTAAACAGTGTATTTAAAGTTTAGTTCTGTTGTGAGTGTTAAAGTGGTTAAAATCAAAGGCATACATCTATTTGTATCTATATCATAAAATAAAAAGACTTTAAATTAGAAAAATGAAGCGCGCTCGAGTAAGTGAAGTATGGAATTATTTCACAGTTGATTCTGAAGAAAATAAGCTTGCAAAATGTACTATCTGCCAATCGAAATTTAGTTTTAAAGGAATTGCTTCTAATTTAGATAAACATTTAAAAAACAGGCATTTTATAACTGTCTCTACTCAAAACTCAAGACAGGAACAGGAATTCACTCCAACGAGGCCGCTAACTTTACCAGTGACTGACTCCAACGCCGACGTTGAGTAGGCAGATAACGTTGCTCCATCTGGATCTTCACAAAACGTAAGTGTGCCAAGCGTACAGACAACTTCGGACCCGCAAGCATCTAATAAAATTCAGTCAACTCTAAGATTGTTCGCTAATACTAAAAAGTTATCGACGAAACAAAGAAAAGAAATAGATGACGCATTAATGTTATTGTTTTCTAAAAGTTTTCTGCCGTTGTCACTAGTTGAGGATGTATATTTCCAAAATTTTGTAGCATACCTAAACCCAGCTTACCAGCTTCCGAGTCGTAAACATGTACCAAATACATTGTTAGATGCTGAATATCACAACTGTTCAAATCAAGTCAGAAAAGAACTCAGTAATGTCGATTCTGCTTGTCTCACAATAGACTGCTGGACAACAAGAGCACAAGAGGGCTACTTAGCTGTAACAGCGCACTACGTAGATAAAAAATTAAATTTAGAACCTGCTCTTCTACAATGTCGCATTTTGTCTGGGCCGCATACAGCAGTTAATTTGAGTACGGAGCTGAATGAGGTCATAAACGATTGGAACTTCACAAAAAAATTAAATTAGTTGTTTCTGACAATGCTAAAAATATTTAAAAATGCATTAAAGATCTTCATTTAAAAACTTTGGATGCCTTGCACATACCGACCGACGAACTCGTCTGTCGTCAGAAAAGGTGAAAAAAATTTATGTCTTTACACACGAATAAAAAATAAATTTTCATATACACACTATATAAAAATGTTGTTTGTTTTTCATTCCAATTCCTCACAATATCATTTATTTATTAACAACATTAATATTTATCAAAGCATATAAACCGAGCATACATTCGTATAAAAACTAATAAGATTGCTTGGTAAAATAAACTTATTACCTACATGAATAGAATACGTATAATCGTTATATTAAGATATCAGTAATATTCATATATTAGTTTAAATATTATAATATCAGTTGACGAATATATTCATATTAACTAATACTGACAAATATCGGTATTAACCCATCTTTAGTATTCACAATTCACATTCATATTCAATTGACAAATAAATTAGGTTTGGGTTGGGCAAAAATATCGATATTTTCTCACAAAATCATTGATATTTTTAATCATGATATCGATATTCATTATTTAGTTTAGAGTATCGAAATCGTATCAATTTCGATATTATAAAACTATATCCATTCTAACTATCAGGCTGGCTTTTCACTATGGGATATAATATATATTATATCCCGAAATCAGGGGCGTAGCTACCGCCGTATCAGCCGTATCAATGATACGGGGCCCCCGGGCTACAGGGGCCCCCAACGTGTGTAAGCAAAAACTCCAAGGACTTCTAATGGGACAGGAAAGGCTATCACTATTCTCTAAAGAAGTAAAGAATTTAGTAAAACTGAAATCGTCTTCAGCTATGTTCGCCGAACAAAAGGCACGAAAATTAAATTGTTTGGCTAGCTTAGTTCCTAGGAGTATTTATTGTAAGTAATAACTCATAAGCCCGTGTAGTGGCGGGTAAGAATACTCACAACCCCATATCTTCCCGTGGGTGTCGTAAAAGGCGACAGACGGAAACTGAGGCAGAGGATGGGCAGCAGCATCTTTCTGATAACAGCAAAACAACAATAAAAAAACTGCGCTTGCCAACCCGCTCGCCAAGCGTGGCAACTATGGCAATATACCCCCATGAAAGTAACGAAGAGATGGCCCCCAGTCCCCGGCAGCCCCGCTATTCCTGGCTAAGGTGGCGACCATGGTAACAGCGAGGCAGGGGGTGCTAAGAGTCTCCGGTGGAGGTTCTGTTGCCACCTACGACGACTCGACATGGCAACTTATAACGCACGCACCCTGAGGACTGACGAGAAGGTCCTGGAGCTAGAAGAAGAGATAGACAAGTTGCACTGGAATGTCATAGGATTATCCGAAGTCTGAAGAGAGGGGGAGGTCACGGTAATCCTCGAATCCGGCAATTTGTTCTATCACCAGGAGGGCGACCATCTGTCCCAAGGAGGTGTCGGATTTATCGTCCACAAGTCTCTCGTTAACAACGTTGTAAAGATTGGGAGTGTGTCGACGAGGGTTGCGGACCTTATACTCAGAATCACCGAACGGTAATCGCTGAAGGTTATACAGGTTTACGCATCAACCTCGGTACACGCCGATGAGGAGGTGGAAGAAATGTATGAGGATATCTCTAGAACAATGCATTCCTCCAAAACCCACTATACGGTGTTAATGGGAGACTTCAACGCAAAACTAGGCACAAGAGAGAACGGTGAGCTGAAAGTAGGGAAATTCGGAATAGGGCAACGGAACCCAAAGGGCCAGCAGCTGGCGAACTTCATGGAGAAAGAAGGACTCTTTATGATGAACTCTTTCTTCCAGAAGCGGCCCCACAGGAAGTGGACCTGGTCGAGCCACGACGGTTCGACAAAAAATGAGATTAACTTTATTATGACGACCAGACGACAACTATTCAGTGATGTCTCAGTGATCGCGAGGGTGAAAACCGGCAGCGATCACCGAATGGTGAGAGGCACACTGAACCTAAACGTTAAGTTGGAGAAGTCACGTCTAATGAAGTCAACGCTCCGTCCTTCTCGTGCTCTAATCCAAAGTCCAGAAACCTTTCAGCTCGAGCTACGAAACCGTTTTCAGTGCCTAGAAGATTGCAATACAATGGACGATATGAATGACAAGCTCGTGGAAACTGTCCATGCGGTCTGAGCTAAGTTTTGCAAGACCCGCCGCAGAAGAAACAAAAAGTCTCCGATCACACTCTAATCTCAATGGCTTTTAGACGGGGTATATAGCTGCAGTCTTCAGTAGATTTGACAGCGTACAGGCAACTGAACATACAGATCTCCAAATGCATGCGGCGGGACTTGTGCAACTTTAATTCTGCTCGTATTAAAGAAAAGATCGAGCAGAACCAGGGCTCCCAAGTCTTTGCAAGAGATCTGTCTGCCAGAAAGAGCCAACTGTCGAAGCTGAAGACCGAGTATGGCAGCGTCGTTTCCGGGACACCTGAGGTTTTGAGTGAGATTGAGAGGTTCTATTGGCAGCTGTACACATCATCGTTGGAGCCACACGTAAGTGTGAGTAACGATCCAAGAGCGAGTCTTATCCGACACTATTCCGATGATATCTCGGACGTCAGTCTGAGCGAGATTAGAATGGCTCTCCAGCATCTTAAAAACGGCAAGATCCCAGGCTGGATGGAATTACAGTGGAGCTTCTGAAAGCGGGTGGAAAACCGATACTTGATGTCCTTCAGAAGCTCTTTAATTCCGTCCTCCATGGTGGCACTACTCCGGAAAGGTGACAACGCTCTCTTGAAGAACTACAGACCGAGTTCCCTTTTGAGCCGCGTCTACATGCTGTTTTCGAGAGTCATTACTCCCGAACAAGCCGGTTTCCAAAAAGGCTTTAGCACCATATACCACATACATACCCTTCGGCAAATTGTACAGAAGTCCGAGGAGTACAATTTACCACTATTTCTGGCGTATGTGGACTATGAGAAAGCCCAAAGACTTTCAATCAAAATTACGTCGAAATTCGGGCGGTGCTGCAGTCCCTTCAGCGATGCCAAGTTGACTGTCGGTATATCGAAGTGCTGAAGTGCTTGTACAGTAGGGCTACGATGGCTATCCGAGTACAGAACCAGAGTACGAAACCTATCCAATTGCAGAGAGGTGCAAGACAGGGTGACGTTATATCCCCGATACTCTTCACCGCTGCATTGGAAGACGTTTTCAAGCTTCTGGACTGGTAAGGATACGGTGTTAACATCAATGGCGAGTACATCACTCACCTTCGATTTGCCGACGATATAGTCCTTATGGCAGAATCGCTGGAGGACCTAAGCACTATGCTTAATGACCTCAATAGTTTTTCCCAACGGATAGGTCTTAAGATGAACATGGACAAAACAAAGATCATGTTTAATGTCCATGTCACACCTATGTCGGTAGTTGTTGGTAGCTCTAAGCTCGAAGTTGTTGACGTTTATGTTTACCTGGGACAAATAGTCCGACTAAGTAAGTCCAACTTCGACCGAGAGGTCAATCGAGGGATTCGACTCGACTGGGTAGCGTTCGGGAAATAACGGCACATCTTCTAGTCAGGTATACCTCAAAACTTGAAAACGAAATTGTGCAACCAGTGCGTGTTGCCAGTGATGACATACGGAACTGAGACGTGGTCCTTCACTGCTGGCCGGATGAGGAAGCTCAAGGTTGCTCAGCGAGCTATGGAGAGGGCTATGCTCGGAGTTTCTCTGCGTGATAAACTTAGAAATGAGGATATGCGCAGTAGAACCAGAGTCACCGACATGGCCCAACGAATTAGTAAGCTGAAGTGGCCATGGGCCGGACATATAGCTCGAAGAACCGGCAACCGATAGGGAAAAAGGTTCTCGAGTGGCGGCCTCGTACCGGCGGATGAAGTGTAGGGCGTCCCCCCACTATATGGAGTGACGACCTGGTAAGACATGCAGGAAGTCGATGGATGCAGGTGGTTCAGGACCGTGCTTTGTGGCATTCCTTGGGTGAGGCCTATGCTCTTTAATGGACTTATGAAGGGCTGTTATGATGATGATGATGATGATGAACTAGTGGAATTAGTACTTTTGCCGTTGTCGTGATAATTGACGATAATTTATGTGTACATAGAGAACTGAAGACCATTTTTATGTATATGTTTTTTATTCCTTTATTCGTTTTTTCATTCCTTGGACTTATGAAGGGCTGTAACGATGATGATGAATAACTTAAAATCAATATATAATAATTTGAATTCAATGCAAGCGTTTTTGTTCCTTTTATGAAATCTTTACTCTTCATTGGGGCCCCCCAACAAATTTTGATACAGGGCCCCTCGAAGGCACGCTACGCCACTGCCCGAAATATAAATTATATCCCACGATTGGCTTTCACACTGTGAGATATATCTTTTAACTAGTGTGCGTACGTCATTGGTCATTGGATTACCCCCCTTTACCCCGTACACCGTTCTACGGGGGTGTGGAACGGTGTGCGGTGTACAGGGGGCGAAGTGTAATATGAAAATATCGCTCAGTCGATCAAAAAATATTTATAGCTTGAGGTGTAATATATATTATAGCTCAGTGTAAACGGTTCCATATGAAATGTATGGTGAGCGATATTAATTTATATCTCGAGATGTAATATATATTATATTATATCCCATAGTGAAAAGCCAGCCTCAATCTACTAGATATTCGCAGCCGATGATAACACTGCACTGCTATATAGTTGTGAAATAGAGTCGAGGGATAGAGGAAGTGCCAAAAAGTATCAATACATATCGTATTTTTTTTATAGGAGAGGGGGCAAACGAGCATGCGGCTCACCTGATGGTAAGGCCGCCCATGAACAACTGCAACACCAGTGGAACCAGAGGAATTGCAGATGCGTTGCCGGCCTTTTAAAAAGGAGTAGGCTCTTTTCTTGAAGGTCGTATCGATACTATAAGAAAATATAAATATCGGTTTCGATGTATTGAAAAAAACTCGATATATGGGTGAAATTTTTTAAAAAATATTTAACTTTATGAATTTCTATTGTGTTTGATTTAACTACTCTTGTACAAGAAATCTGTTAGTATTACTATTCATATAAAATATAAATACCGGACTAGAAACTATATCTGATAATCAAGTGACAATAATGTAAAATCATCATCTTCATCATTGCAGTTCTTCACTAGTTCACTGCTGAACATAGGTCTCCCCCAACGAATGCCACAAAGCACGGTCCCGAGCCACCTGCATTCATTGTCTTCCTGCATGTCTTACCATGTCGTCACTCCATCTAGAGGGGGACGCTCTACACTTCGCCTGCTGGTAGAGGTTGCAACTCGAGAAACTTTCTTCCCCATCAGTCATTGGTTCTTCGAGCTATATGGCTGGTTCATTGCCACTATAGTAATCCATCGGGCTATGTCGGTTACTCTGGTTCTAGTGCGGATGTCCTCATTTTTACATCATCATGCAGATAACGTGTGTGTCTGCTGAAACCCCGAACATAGTCCTCTCCATAGCTCTCTGAGCAACCTTCAGCTTCCTCATACGGCCAGCAGTGAAGGACCATGTCTCAGATCCATAGGTCCAACTACAGGCCTATCGCTATCACCTCATTGTTCTCCAAAATAATAGAAACAATTATTAACTGCCAGCTACTGAGTTATTTTAAGGATCAACAGCTGATTAGTGACCGTCAGTACGGTTTCCGTCGGGGTCGCTTAGCTGGTGATTTTCTGGGTTACCTTACTCATAGATGGGCAGATGCAGTAGATCCAAGGGGGTGACGTTGGCCTTTAGTTTGAACATAGCAAGTGCCTTCATTCGGCTTTGGCCCAAAAGCGCTTCTTTGGAATATTCCTTCCTTTCGAATATTATGGGTTTTCCGAGAAAATGTTTAATTGGATCACCAGTTTTCTTGCAGATTGGAGCATCAAGGTCATAATAGACGGTGCATGCTCCTATTACAAGCTCATTCACGCTGGTGTTCCACAAGGCTGCGTGCTATCACCAACGCTGTTTCTTCTGCATATCAACGATATGTTTCAAACTGGGAACATTCATTGCTATGCTAACGACAGCACTGGTGATGCTTTATATACCGGTCGGGCCAATATTTTTCGAGAAAACGTCGTCCAGTACCGGAAAAAACTTATGTCTGAAGTCGAGACATTGTTGAACAAAGTATCGGTCTCGGCGACTAAATCTCGTCCAATTCAATGCCCTTAAGATACATGTTTGCGCGTTTATCACTAAAAAGTACCCCTTTGATTTTTTATTTTTCACTTCTGCAACACTGCAGGAGCGCAAGACCTTCCTTACTCCCTAGATCGGCCCTGCCGCTGTTGCGTGTGTAGCGCACATAGATAATATACTATATAGGGTAATTGCCCCTGCGGCAGGCAGGTCAGTAGCCACCTTAACCAACCTCGTAAATAGAGGCATAGAGATATATAACTATGGAGAGGGCATATTCCACTATAGAAATAATAGTTATGCAAATATCTATAATATCGACACACACTTGTCAAAAATAGTTTTGTATCTTTTTAACAAAGCAGTAGCTGCAATAGAAAAGAGAGACATCTACAGTTTGTAAAGTGCTTATTTTGGTAATACTTTCGTGTAACGTCATTAGCTCATCCATGCGTGACTGCGCCGCCATGTTAAGTACCAAGTTTTGAGGTAGATCTGCTGTCAAACTGTCAAAAAAGCAGTGAAATAGTGTCGTACACTCTTATCTATGGTGTCGATAGAAATTATTTTAACAAATTAATTTTGTTCAGAAATGAATATATAATAATAATAACAGTTTATAAATCCTGGATATCATATTTCATCCACCATTTCATCCACCATTTCATGATCATGCCAGATTTTCGAATTTTAAATGAATAAAATTAATGTACCTGCGAAAATAATTATACTTTTCATTTAAAATCTGAATAAAAAAATTTAATATTATATCCGGCAGGACCAAACATGCTTATATAACTTAGTATTTGTGATAATTTATGTGCAGAACGTTCCTATATACCAATTAATAATAAATAAGTATTAATTTTAAAAACAGTTTATTTAATTTTTACTTAAATAATCATTATTATATTATATTAAAAATACTGTAATATGGGATTACAATATGGAATTAAGGATCTCCACCCCTTTTCTCCATACATTTGTTTACTGTACAATATTATTGTACAGTAAACAAAGTTATTTGGTATACAAGCAAAAATATTAATTTTCCCACTACTCTGTCAATATTCATTTTTATTGTGTGCGTTATAACTTTTTAACTTTGTTCATATTGATATAAAACAAAACGTGTGTGTGTACTTATGTACGCACGTAAGAAGTTATACTTCTTTAGCGTAACAAAACAAAAATAACTAAAATAAAACACGTTTTATACATTCATATATATTTTAATAACTACCTCGAATATACTATCAGATCTCACGAAAACTTGACAATTGACATTTAATTACCAATTGAAGTTGTAAAAAATTCCCTCTCATCATTTTTCTCAAACGCGCCAAAAGAAGTATAACTTCAAAACTTGAGTAAACACTTAGCACACTAGGAACATTGTTTAAAACAAGTTGCAAGTTAGAAAAATTCGTTTGCTCGACAGCAAAAACCACGCAATGGATGTTGTTAAAATGTCAAATTGATATGGTTTGCCACTTTAGGTGTGTTACACAATTAGGTTATGGATTTAATTTCTATAATTAGATATATGAAATAAGAGAAAGCTCATTTTAGTAAAAAGATCGATATCAGCTGCCCATATTGCTGAGTTACAACCCCATAAAAGGCGGCCATTTTATGCGCCAGATGTGTTTAGGTAGTCATGCTAATGAGGACATCCACGACTTTTTCAGCCACCAGGCACCAGGGCGGCGCCACTTTACAGTGAGGTAAAATATTTGACAGATTTCATAGCGGGGATGATAATTTCTTAGGAAAATGTATCTTTAAGGTTTCTTTCTGTATTATTAGTTATATTTTATATTAATTACATTAGAAATGAATAAACCAAACTATAAAATATAACTAAAAGCCGATTTCTTAAAAAAAGAGTTATAGATAGAGTTATAAAGTGCAAAAATTTAAAAAGCAAACCACTGACCCTTTGTGTTGTGTATTAATATAATATTCTAGATAATAATAAACTATTATTTAAAACTAATTTCTCAATTATCTAACATTGTGTAACAAAAAACTTTACCTTAGTCGCAACTAGCGACATCTGATGAGTGGAAAATTATTAGCCCTCATTCTGTAGGTATGCCCAGTCCATATACTTCTAACTCAGTGGATAGAGGACAACAACCTAAACGAAAACGCCAAAACATTAAGCTATTATATTAAATTAAACTTTATTAGAACACGGTAAAGTCTAATATGAAGTGTATCGGGGGTGTGTCTGGTTGTTTGTTAAGTATGTTGAATTGATAACGTTCCAAAATAGTAAAAAATCACTTTGTTTAAAACAGTTACAAAAATATTAATAAATTGTTATGAATGCACCCGCCACTGTTTCGTAACGAAAATGCACTAAACGAATTGGCGGCATAGCGCCAATTGCTGACAAAGGTGTTCGGTTTCACGGAACAAAGTGTTTATATTTAACATTATATTTATCAGTGGTAGAGCCACGCGGCAGCTTTTGCTGTCGCACGGATGAGCCGGCTCGAACCGGGGTGGTACCACGACTTTTTACTCGAAATGAGGCATTCCATCTTAGTCCTCACGGGTGACAACGCATCTGCATTTTGATTCGCAAACGAGGATAGATGTTGATGTGCATGGGCCGCAGCAACCACTTACCATCAGGTGGACTGTGTGCTCGTTTGTCACCCTTATACTATAAAAAAAATTTATATATATAGGGATTCCGTTTCGAACGGGTCGGCCACACACATACAGAATCGCGTTTTGCTCACAAAATTTCGAACGGAAAAATACCGTACGTGTGTGACGAGTCATAGATTTTATATGAACTTGCTGCGTTCGGAATCTCGAGTCGGAATATCGAAACGGAATCCCGAAACGGAATTCCGTATGTATATGGCGAGCCTTAAAAACATTGACTTCATGAGGTGCATTTTGCGTAAATAACAGTGCATGCTAATTTCTTAAATTGTATTTGATTTATTATGAACCATCAATGACAAATTTCTGGCAGGGCGTGATAGGGGAAACAAAATGCTATAAATACCCCAGATATGTATGGCCGAAATGAATAGGTCTTGAGATATACGGATTAAAGATTTTTCAATAATCACATAGAATTTATTTTTAAATTCTAAATAAAAATAAAATCTTTTGTTGTAAGTATGCTTGAACCAAGCGAATACAACCATAAAAAGTACAAATAGTAGTCACAATAAAAAATTATAAATTATTTTTCTTATAGGTACATTATATATCTCAAGACCTGTTCATTTTCGGCCATACATATGGCGGGGGGGGGGGGGGGGGGGGAGGGTCAAATTTGTAGCATTTTTACTCCCCTATCTCGCCCTGCCAGGAAGTTGTCGAGTTCCTTGTAAAGAACCCTGTAAAGGATTACTTCTCCAGGCCGAAAGGTTAAATTATTAATTAATCCGGGTCGACGAACCAAAATGATGGATAAAATAAACGCCTGAAGGAGGTGAAGCGATTTATTATTACGCGAGTTAAAATGGTTTGTTGGTTTAAATGACCAACTGCTGGTTCAGAGTTATTAAAAGGATGATTTTACGTAGAATATGATGCGGTGAGAGTATACTATCTCGCGATACTGCAAATATCCCTATATTCGGCCTACAGGAATGGCTGTGTAGGTATGCATGTGCACTCACCTGGACTTCTGCTAATCTGCGTAGTGCCTCGAAGGCTGCGTTGCACGTTGGTTGGATGCTGGCTGTCCTCACACATATAACTTCACAATTTATCGCGAAATATAGCGTTGTAAATAATGTGTATATCTTAATTACCTATGTTCTTATATAGTTCAATATCTAAATTACTGATGACATACGGTGGGGTATGGATAATAAACAACTCACAGTCATGACCTTGCTGGATTTCAGTAATGCGTTCAATACTGTTGATTTCGATATACTGTTGAGTCATTTGTGTTCCCTTAACATATCTCCATAAGTAATTAACTGTTTTCAAAGTTATCTCTGTGGCCGTCGGCAGTGTCTTAAGTTGGTGAAACTCACTCATCTTGGTGTGATATTACTGCAGGCGTGCCGCAGGGCGGCGTGTTGTCACCTTTACTCTTTTCCATATTCATTAATTCAATCACTCATAAAATATCTTCTCTCTATCAAGGGGCGTAGCGTGCCTTCGAAAATTTGTTGGGGGGCCCCCAATGAAGAGTAATGATTTCATAAAAGGAACAAAAACGCTTGCATTGAATTCAAATTATTATATATTATTTATTTTAAGTTGTTCATCATCATCGTTACAGCCCTTCATAAGTCCACTGCTGAACATAGGCCTTCCCCAAGGAATACCACAAAGCACGGTCCTGAGCTACCTGCATCCATCGACTTCCTGCATATCTTACTAGGTCGTCAATCCATCTAGTGAGGGGACGCCCTACACTTCATCCGCCGGTACGAGGCCGCCACTCGAGAACCTTTTTTCCTATCGGTTGCCGGTTCTTCGAGCTATATGTCCGGCCCATTGCCACTTCAGCTTACTAATCCGTTGGACTATGTCGGTGACTCTGGTTCTACTGCGGATATCCTAATTTCTAAGTTTATCACGCAGAGAAACTCCGAGCATAGCCCTCTCCATAGCTCGCTGTGTGACCTTGAGCTTCCTCCACGTCCAGTGATGACATATGGTAGTGAGACCACGTCTCACTACCATATGTCATCACTGGTAACACGCACTGGTTGTACGGTTTTGTTTTCAAGTTTCAAGTTCGGTATACCTGACTAGAAGATGTGCCGTAATTTCCCGAACGCTGCCCAGCCGCGTCGAATCTCTCGATTGACCTCTCGGTCGAAGTTGGACTTACCTAGTTGGACTATTTGTCCCAGGTAAACATACTCGTTAGAACTTAGTGCTCCCAACAACTACCGGCATAGGCATGACATGGACATTAAACATGAACTTTGTTTTGTCCATGTTCATGTTAAGACCTATCCGTTGGGAAACACTATTGAGGTCATTGAGCATAGTGCTTAGGTCCTCTAGCGATTCTGCCATAAGGACTATATCATCGGCAAATCGAAGGTGAGTGATGTACTCGCCATTGATGTTAATACCGTATCCTTTCCAGTCCAGAAGCTTGAGAACGTCTTCCAATGCAGCGGTGAAGAGTTTCGGGGATACAACGTCACCCTGTCTTACGACTCTTTGCAATTGGATAGGTTTCGTACTCTAGTTCTGTACTCGGATAGCCATCGTAGTCATACTGTACAACACTTCAGCACTTCGATATACCGACAGTCAACTTGGCATTGCTGAAGGGACTGCAGCACCGTCCAAATTTCGACGGAATCAAAGGCTTTCTCATAGTCCACATACGCCAGACATAGTGGCAAATTGTACTCCTCGGACTTCTGTACAATTTGCCGAAGGGTATGTATGTGGTCTATGGTGGTAAAGTCTTTTCGGAAACCGGCTTGTTCGGGAGTAATGATTCTCGAAAACAGCACGTAGACGCGGCTCAGAAGGGAACTCGGTCTGTAGTTCTTCAAGAGAGCGTTGTCACCTTTCTTGAAGAACAAGACCACCGCACTTCTGCTCCACGCCTCCGGTGTAATGCCACCATGGAGAACGGAATTAAAGAACTTCTGAAGGACTTCAAGTACCGGTTTTCCACACGCTTTCAGAAGCCATGCCGTTCTTAAGATGCTGAAGAGCCTTTCTAATCTCGCTCAGACTGACGTCCGGTATATCATCGGAATAGTGTCGGATAAGACTCGCTCTTGGATCGTTACACACACTTACGTATGGCTCCAACGATGATGTGTACAGCTGCCCATAGAACCTCTCAAACTCACTCAAAACCTCAGGTGTCCCGGAAACAACGCTGTCACACTTGGTCTTCAGCTTCGACGGTTGGCTCTTTCTGGCAGACAGATCTCTAGCAAAGACTTTGGAGCCCTGGTTCCGCTCGATTGTTTCTTTAATACGAGCAGTATTAAAGTTGCGTAAGTCCCGCCGCATGCATTTGGAGATCTGTCTGTTCAGTTGCCTGTATGTTGTCAAATCTGCTGAAGACTGCAGCTTCAGATCCCGTCTAACAGCCATGAGATTAAGAGTGTGGTCGGAGAGTTTTTATGTTCTTCTGCGGCGGGTCTTGCAAAACTTAGCTCCGACCGCATGGACAGTTTCCACGAGCTTGTCATTCATATAGTCCATTGCATTGCAATCTTCTAGGCACTGAAAACGGTTTCGTAGCTCGAGCTGAAAGGTTTCGGGACTTTGTATTAGAGCACGAGGGGGACGGAGCGTTGACTTCATTAGACGTGACCTCTCCAACTTAACGTTTAGGTTCAGTGTGCCTCTCACCATTTGGTGATCACTGCCGGTTTTCACCCTCGCGATCACTGAGACATCACTGAACAGTTGTCGTCTGGTCGTCATAATGAAGCCAATCTCATTTTTTGTCGAACCGTTGGTCCAGGTCCACTTCCTGTGGGGCCGCTTCTGGAAGAAAGAGTTCATCATAAAGAGTCCCTCTTTCTCCATGAAGTCGGCCAGCTGCTGGCCCCATGGATTCCATTGCCCTATTCCGAACTTCCCTACTTTCTGCTCACCGTTTTCTCTTGTGCCTAGTTTTGCGTTGAAGTCTCCCATTAACACCGTATATTTTTTTATAGGATAAGGGTGACAAACGAGCACACAGTCCACCTGATGGTATGTGGTTGCTGCGGCCCATAGACATCTACATCTATCCTTGTTTGCAAATCAAAATGCACATGCGTTGTCACCCGTGAGGACTAAGATGGAATGCCTCATTTCCAGTAAAAAGGGCCTCCGGCCACCTGCACTCACCAAGCGAAACGCAGAGGTAAACCTCCACTTCACGCTGGTATTCTGTGAGGTCGTGGTACTACCCCGGTTCGAGCCGGCCCATCCGTTCGTCAGCAAAAGCTGCCGCGTGGCTCTACCACTGTCAAAAAAAATAGTATAGTGGGTTTTGAAGGAATGCATGACTCAAGAGATATCCTCATACATTTCTTCCACCTCCTCATCGGCGTGTGCCAAGGTTGGTGCTTAAACCTGTATGAACTTCAGCGAATACCGTTTGGTAATAATAAGTATAAGGTACGCAACCCTCATCAACACACTCCCAATCTTTACAACGTTGTTAACGAGAGACTTGTGGACGATAAATCCGACAACTCCTTGGGACAGATGGTCGCCCTCCTGGTGATAGAACAAATTGCCGCATTCGAGGATTACCGTGTCCTCCCTCTCTCTTCGAACTTCGGATAATCCTATGACATTCCAGCGCAACTTGTCTATCTCTTCTTCCAGCTCCAGTATCTTCTCGTCAGTCCTCAAGGTGCGTGCGTTATAAGTTGCCAGGTCGAGTCGTCGTAGTTGGCAACAGAACCTCCACCGGAGATTCTTAGCACCCCCTACCCCGCCGTTAACATGGTCGCCACCTTAGCCAAGTATAGCGGGGCTGCCGGGGACTGGGGGCCGTCTCTTCGTTACTTACATGGGGGGTATATTGCCATAGTTGCCACGCTTGGCGAACGGGTTGGCAACCGCAGCTATTTATTGTTGTTTTGCTGTTATCAGAAAGATGCTGCTGCCCATCCTCTACCTCAGTTTCCCTCTGTCGCCTTTTACGACACCCACGGGAAGAGATGGGGTAGTGAGTATTCTTACCCACCACTACACGGATTTTTGAGTTATTAGTTACAATTAACACTCCTAGGAACTAAGCTAGCCAAACAATTCAAAACAAATAAATATACACTTTTCGTGCCTTTTTTCGGCGAATATAGCTGAAGACGAGTCGGCTGCATTCATAGCTGAAGACAATATCAGTTTTACTAAATGCTTTACTTCTATAGACAATAGTGATAGCCTTTCCTGTCTCATAGAATTCCTTGGAATTTTTGCTCACACACGTTCAGGGCCCCTGTAGCCCGGGGGCCCCGTATCATTGATACGGCTGATATGGCGGTAGCTACGCCCCTGTCTCTATCACATGTATGCGGATGATGTCCAGATTTACACCCAGTCACAGACTAGATAGAGAATAACACCCAGTCAACTCTTGGGAATTTGCCGAATGTAATCGCTACATTAAATTAACGATTTAAATATTATTTATGAATCGAATAGCCAGTCCAGTACCAGTAGTAGTAGGATTGACATTTAATCCTAAAAAGTCACAGGCAATTATTATTGTTAGCCAAAGCTTTATCTCAAGAATTGACTGGTTCTCCGTACCACCTATCGAATTCGATGAATTGTAATCCCTTATTTTGACAATGTCAAAAATCTTGGTATTTATCTTGATAGTTCCTTAAATTGGATACGCCAAATGAATGAGGTAAGCATTGATTTATATGTTACACTAGATAAGTAATTGCCGCGCCAAAGCGTTGGCACTTCCCATATGACCACAGCCAGCCAATTTCAATGTGACGCCGTCCGAGTTAAGCCGAACGATTCACGACAAAAAATGGGTAAATGCGTAGTGAAAGAATGCGATTCAATGTCACAAAAACATAATAAATCAAGCGGAATCACTTTCCACGCGTAAGTTTTAATTTATATATTCATATTTACGTTTAAAACACTAAAAAATTAAATATAATATCGAATATTGCAATTTAGCTTCAATGTTGCCACTTTTCCGCCTTTGTGATTTTTCCACATTAATGGGAGACTACATAATTTATGGAATAAGTTAATTTTGTTTTAAAATAAACAAGTAAAATTGTTTGTTTAAAAATAAAAACTATGTTTCAACCTTTATACAAAATAATAATAATTAATTATTCTTATTTTAGTTTATTCATGAATGGTCTATTAATTATATTTTATTATTTTATTTTATATTAATGAATTGCATTGCAAACTTTCCGAAACTAAGTCTTTGTCTACTAAATTTGGTCTTATGACATTAGCTACAAAAACATTAAAAGACCTTTAAGGAAATAAATTATTAAAAGAATTTGCAATACATCCGGGAGATCATTTATCTTCAATACAAGTTGATCATTCCCTTTTATTGATTAATGCCATTATTTATAAGTACTTAAAAATTATAAGATTGTACCACGAAAGTAAATTATATACTCAAACACACAAAAAAGAATCCAAAAGGCAATTATATAACAAACTGATGCTTCATAGCGGAGTTTGAGATCATGGACTATTATGAATATTTAAGCGGAATAGTATTACAGATTAAAACCATTTATATTATCTTACAAATAGACTTCCGCAGAGTCACGCCTGAATTCATTAACTATCCTCAGTATTGTTGCAAAAATATATAAAAACTTTTTAAAGTTGTTAAGCAGTATGGAAATTCTGTAAACAAGAAAATCAACGAAATTTATTGATAACCAAAGTTTTTGTAGCTTATGTCATGAGACTAAATTTAAGAGACAAAAACTTGCTGATGATTTCACAACTTATGCATATTCAACACAGATCTCTCTTAAGAAACCTTAAATTGTTTTTTTATTTGCTTTATTTTTTGTTTGATTTATTAGTTCCATAAAAATAATATGTAAAAACATCTTTTATTTCATTAGTTATGCTTACTTCTGTTCATCTAATAAGAAAATATACAAATTTAAAATAAAAAACAATTTACTGCAACTTTAAAAAAAAACTCCTTTATATTGCCCATTTTGGGTAAAATTTCATAAAGTATGCAACACGAACCCGCCACTGCATGTTTGTGTGTCTATCTTTATCTAATCTTAGGGACGATATTGTTTTCCGTGACTTGTGTAAGTGAGACAGATATATGTTTACTTTAAAATTTTAATGATTTCAAAGCTACGTCGTCGCGTTTGGATAGTGGTTTGCTTCTCTAGTTTTGTATAATTCAATGGAGGTAAGTAAGAAAACCTTTGTATCTCTTTGTTCACTGCGTCATCTTCGATCATTTCTTCCCATCCCTACAAAATTATACTCGCAGTCTCTTCTCCTTCCGATTTTCGACTATGCTGACGCAAACTATGTAAATGTAACTGAGGACCAGCTAATTAGCTTGAGAGTACTTCAAAATACTAGTATTCGGTTCATATTTGGATTGCACAAATTTGACCATATTTCCCAATTTCGCTCACGTCTCAAGTCGCTACCTATCCAACTTCGCCGGAACATGATTATTCTTTCTATTATGTACTGTGTATTATTTCACCTTTCACTCCACCCTATCTAAAGAAGTTTAATTTTGTAGGGCTTCTAGGGGAACCTCTACACTCTTCAAGAAAATTCATTTTAAGGATACCAACTCACAATACATAATTTTTTAATAAATATTTTACTGTCTAGAACTCTGGAATGCCCTACATTGGCATATAAGTGAAGTGTATGAAGTGACAAACTATTGTCATCTTTAAGCGACTACTAAAATAGCATTACCATTACTTGTCTGAATCGTTCGGACACCGTTAAGATAAATTATGTGATTATGTATTTATTCAGCTTTATATTATTGTTTGTGGAAGTTTGTAATTTTATATATATATGTATGTATGTGTATATTATATGTTTTACTTATCTTATGTATTAGTAATTTATATTATTTCATGTATTAGATATTTATATGTTATTTTATATTGCACCACCTACCTAGTGTTCATTGTTTTATTCCTTTACACCTTTGGTTGCCTGGAGGAGATCGCTATGTAGCGATAAGGCCGCCAAATTGTACATATTATCTGTTTTTTGTATTTTTTTTTGTGGTGTACAATAAAGTATATTAATTCATATAGCGGTGCGGTTAGGTGTCTTGCGAGCTTGTGTGAATCCCGTTTAACATACGAGTGCACATGTTGGGCATAAAAGGCGGTAGATAGGACCCGGAATGGGCCTTGCAGTACTTTCATTGGATAACAATTAACGAACCTCATAAACGTTAGGCGGTAGTTGCAAAGTGGCGCGAATAGTGGATTTTAGTTAAGATTGAATTACGTAAATAAAATAAAAATCGTCGTCATCATCGTCAATCATCATTTATTTTACATTTTTGTCATTTTTATCGCAACTGATTACAAGTACTAATAGCAGAGCGGTATACGGGTAACAGATAGCAATTATAAAATCTTACACTTTATTATCAATTATATTTATTTTAAGGTATATAATACATTGTCATTTACGTTATTAAACCTCAAGCAAATGGCAGGCACATTAAGATCAGACTAATACAATATCCAAGCATAAAATTTTAGAATATCATAATTTATTATTTCAAGATATTCATGGCAGGATACAATTTTAATAACTTTATGTCATAGTTCTTAAAAATCAATCTTATTTTAAATAAGGCTATATATTATCATTGATTTTCTTGAACATTATTTTAATAATTTAAGTGTTTGGAACGCTATATGTATGTCTAAAGATTTATATAAAACTAATTCATAAGTGGCACATAAATTATAACCATATATTACATCAAATAAAATAAAGTGATATTTATTCTTGATTAATTCCTATTTTACTTAGATAACTAAAATAAGTTTTCGTATAAAAACTTGTATATATATATAACAGTTTTACAATTAAAAATTTAATTTTAAACTCATTATTAACGGTTTGCTTAATTCTCTATCAAAATAATAAATTATTTATAAAATATTAACTCTCTATTTTAGTCTTAATAAACAATATATTACTCTTTATCAATAGTAGTACGTAAAAAGTTGAACTCATAATAAATTAAAGCCAAAAACTCAGGAATATATAATGTATAATATATTATAATCAGTTCTAATAACAAGCTTAAAATTACTTTTCTTGAACAGGGGAGGAGCTAGAGGGACATAAGAAAATTTCCTCTGGGTATAGATCGCCACGTATCCGTAGTGCTTTTACTCCGTTCGGGGACGCACGAAACTCCAACTCACCAATTAGCACATCGTCGGCGTAAAATAACCATTCGGCTGATCCTCGCACTATCCTTAACGTAGTCTGAAATTCAGAATATTTATTTTTAGTTTCAATAAATGATGCAATATTATGTAAGACTGTAAAATATTTAAATTTAGTAGCCATTCCAGTAAATCACCTGCCCAGAACATATAGTCGGGGAAAAAATTTTTTCATATTTTATTTGTATAAAATTGAAGAAAAATTTCTTTGGTTATACAGTTTGTATCTATCTGGCTGGTTTTAATATCAATACATATAGGAATTTAAGAAAAATAAAAAGTAGAAAAACACTTTCTCGCCATATTTCAATTGTTTTTCTGACCGCCAAAATGGTGAATCTAACGAAGAAATTCGATACATTTTGAAGTTTTATTACAAAAAAGGTAAAAATGCGACGCAAGCCGCGAGAACAATTTATGACGTTTATGGACGTAATGTAGTGTCAGTAAGAGTAGCACGAAGTTGGTTCAAAAGCGTTTTCAGTCCGGGATATTTGATGTCAAAGATGCAGCTCGCTCTGGTCGCCTTCATACGGATTAAGTCGATTCCATTTTTGAAAAAGTGGAGCAAGATCGGCATATTGGTAGTTTCGACATAGCAGAGCAATTGAGGATTGACCACAAAACAGTTTTGACCCATTTTAAAAAGTCTAGCTATACAAAAAAGTCGATATTTGGTTACCACACGAGCTCACTATAAGAAACCTAAGGAATCGTGTACTCATTTGCGGTTATCTATTGAAACGTAATGAAACCGAACCATTTTTGAAAAGATGGTGATGAAAAGTGGATCACCTACGACAAAAACGCGCGAAAATGATCATGGTGTAAAGGTAGTCAAGCTCCACAGACTAGTGAAACCCGGATTGATACGTACGGTGATGCTGTGTGTATGGTGGGATCGGAAGGGCATCGTTTATTATGAACTTTTACAGCCGAGGAAAACCATCGATTCGGATCTCTACTGTCAACCTTATAAACCGGACCTTATATTATATGCTCATAAAAAGTTAAGTTATCATCCATTAAAATACCGATATTTAATTGAATTCACTTATTGCAAATGTGTGCAATGAATACGCTAGGCCAGGGGTTTTCAAAGGGCGCCACCCAGAGGGGGCGCAGAGATCTGCAAGGTAGGTGCAGTGAATGGACACCGAAAAAATTGGTGAAGCAATGTTTTGGGTCTAATATTTCACAATTTGTCCCAAAATAGCAGAGGAAGCACTTCAATTGTATTTACCCTCTTCCTGTAAATATTTGTGCGAAAGGACATTTTGTGCTGTGGTAGCAATAAACTTACTCGCAACATCGATAGTGCTTTGCGTTGTGCGATTTCGGTGGTTAAGTCGTGAATCGAAAACCTCATTAAAACCATTCAAGCTCATCCATCACATTGGATTAAATAAGAAATACTACTATATAATTATGTAGTTTTTGTATGATATTGTGCATCTTATAAGCATTAAAAATTTGAATAAATATTGAACAGAACTATTTTTTTCTAACCTACTAGTAATCTATTTACGCGCATATTTTTTTTTGGTAGAAAGGGGGCTCGTCTTAAATAAACCTAGCAAGCTAACAGCATAGCAAAGTGGCGAAGCAATCAGCTTTGTAGCGGTTTCTAACGGAAAAAAAATATTTCAAAATAGGAGGTTCAGATGCCTGGGTGATCGATCAGTAATCGATTGCTGAAAACAGAATTTGAAAATTCGAAACCGTTCTCGAGATAATCGTGGGACAGACGGACAGACATCGTGAAATCAATAAGTGACTTCGCAAGCTTCGCCACTTAATAACTTAGTTTGAAGAAAGCCACGTACCAATGAATTGGCAGCGGTTTTTTGTTTATTTAAGTAATTTTTTATCAATAAATATTCATGCCATTTGTTACTGAAGTTTAAAATAATATTTACAGACAATGTACAAAAAGGCATGCAAAAAAAAAACAGGGAATTGTTCCTTATTTTTATTTTTGTTAAAAAACTTTTTTTAATTTTATTTTTGCACAAGTTTTTTATGTCAGGCTTGTGTAATATGCATGCCATTTTTTATTAAATTAAAATAATGTTTTTTAATGAAATATTGAATGGCATGCAAAATAAAGTCTCGGAAATTATAACAGCGTTTTTTGCAATTTTCGTCATGCATGCCACTACTTTACAACTTCCTGTTGTGCATGCCAAATTTGCTAACGTCAATAAATTATAAAAATTAAGTACTGTTCAAATAGCATGCAGTTTGAAATCACGGAAAAGTTGTATTGAATTTTCACAACATTTTCCTAATATTTTCTACCCTTGGTCATACGAGGGGGGCATGCCAATTTTCGTAGTATTTTTGAGATAAAAAAATTATTTTTTTTTACAACGGCATGCAATTTGTAAACACGGAAATGTATATATATATATATATATATATATATATATATATATATATATATATATATATATATATATATATATATATATATATATATATATATATATATAGGCGCAAGAGGTCAACCGCGACGAGAACTGACGCGATGACCAATTATTCCCTCCTTCAACATATTATACTCAACATACAATATCATACACAGGAATAAACGTTATTATCATTGATAATTATCAGTACATAATTCTCATGATCATTATATCTATACATAAAAATCAATTGCTGTCCGTTAGTCTCGTTAGAATTCGAAAACGCCTCGAATGATTTTGATGAAATTTTTTGTGTGCGTTTGAGTGGGTCCCTAGATGGTTTAGAATTAGTCGAGCTGTGTGCGGGCGCGCTCGTGCGGCGTGCGGCGTGCGCCGTGTGGCGTGCACTCACGTGTGTGGCGGGCACGAGGCGCGCGGTGCGCTGGCGGCGCTCGGGCCCCCAGGCGCCGAGGCGCGCGTTCAGCACCACCAGCTGGCGCGCGAGCTGTATGCGGGCGCGCTAGTGCGGCGTGCACTCACGTGTGTGGCGGGCACGAGGCGCGCGGTGCGCTGGCGGCGCTCGGGCCCCCAGGCGCCGAGGCGCGCGTTCAGCACCACCAGCTGGCGCGCGAGCTGTATGCGGGCGCGCTAGTGCGGCGTGCACTCACGTGTGTGGCGGGCACGAGGCGCGCGGTGCGCTGGCGGCGCTCGGGCCCCCAGGCGCCGAGGCGCGCGTTCAGCACCACCAGCTGGCGCGCGAGCTGTATGCGGGCGCGCTAGTGCGGCGTGCACTCACGTGTGTGGCGGGCACGAGGCGCGCGGTGCGCTGGCGGCGCTCGGGCCCCCAGGCGCCGAGGCGCGCGTTCAGCACCACCAGCTGGCGCGCGAGCTGTATGCGGGCGCGCTAGTGCGGCGTGCACTCACGTGTGTGGCGGGCACGAGGCGCGCGGTGCGCTGGCGGCGCTCGGGCCCCCAGGCGCCGAGGCGCGCGTTCAGCACCACCAGCTGGCGCGCGAGCTGTATGCGGGCGCGCTAGTGCGGCGTGCACTCACGTGTGTGGCGGGCACGAGGCGCGCGGTGCGCTGGCGGCGCTCGGGCCCCCAGGCGCCGAGGCGCGCGTTCAGCACCACCAGCTGGCGCGCGAGCTGTATGCGGGCGCGCTAGTGCGGCGTGCACTCACGTGTGTGGCGGGCACGAGGCGCGCGGTGCGCTGGCGGCGCTCGGGCCCCCAGGCGCCGAGGCGCGCGTTCAGCACCACCAGCTGGCGCGCGAGCTGTATGCGGGCGCGCTAGTGCGGCGTGCACTCACGTGTGTGGCGGGCACGAGGCGCGCGGTGCGCTGGCGGCGCTCGGGCCCCCAGGCGCCGAGGCGCGCGTTCAGCACCACCAGCTGGCGCGCGAGCTGCGCGTCCGTGTGCGCGCGCAGGTTGGCGTGCGCCAGGATGTTGGCGCGCGGCCACTCGCGCGCTACGTCCATCAGGTCCACCGCGAACGAGTGCAGCGTCGGCCGCAATCTGCAATCCCCCACCACCACCCAGCACGATTGTTAACATTGTACTATTACGTGGTAGATACACGCTGCAGCTACATTATGGTTGTATCACGTGTAGGACGGTTCGACCAGGGTAGGACCACGTTCTCACAGAATACCAGTGTAAAATAGCCGCTTAATGCTGCTATTTCCTATGATGTAGAGAACCGGCACCCTTTACTGGAATCGAGGCATACCATCATGTGTATTTTGATTCTTACGTGATACGCACGCACGCACGCCCGCCCGCCCATAGTTGCCACGCTTGACAGGCGCGTTGCCTATTTTGGCGAATTTTTATCAAGAAAAAGCTGTTGCCCATCTCCTGTTTCATTTCCCTCTGTCGTCTCCTACGACACCTAGGAAATGATATGAAGTAGTAGATATTCTAACATTGCCAGTACACGACAACACGAAAAATCGGACAGGATTTTTGTTATTTAGTGGCTTACCATTAGACAAAGGCTCGACTCCAAAATTTCTTAGGTGGTTAAGCCACACACAGAATACAACCTTAAGAAGCTGTATGCTTCCGCATTTGTTTTATCAAAAAATGTAAATACCGCCCTAATATTTGAAGCTGCACTTGAAGGTAAGTGTGTATGTACTGCGATCGTAAACTCTCCTACCAAGTATGACGACTACCGCCAATTCTCCACACTACATGGGGCACGTTTCAGGATTGTTAAGAACTATTAAAGAAGAAAAAATCAATACCTTCCATAAATAACCACTTGATGTCCTTCAGTTATGCCATTTGACAATTTAGCAATGACGTTAGGTCGCCAAATTGGTTCGTCTTCATTTCGTGGATGGGAGATACTAGGTCTTAGAGGTATCTGTAAAATAAAAATTAAATTGAAGCTCCCATCCGAAGCAATGTAATGCAATTATTTTTAATTATCTATGAAATGGTCTAGAATACGGAATTCCATAAAATCTATAAATCATCTATTAATTAAAATAATCACGTCATAGCTCAGATATATTACGAGTATGATATGAAAGGCGGTGAGATCATTAGGGTTCCGTACCTCAAAAGGAAAAAACGGAACCCTTATAGGATCACTTTGTTGTCCGTCTGTCTGTCTGTCTCTCAAGAGCCTTTTTCTCAGGAACGCATGGAGTTATCAAGCTGAAATTCATAACAAATACTCAAGTCTACTGTCCCTTGGAGCTGTGAAAAAATCAAACTTCTAAGCCAATGCAATCAAAAGATACAGCCATTTATGCCGCAAATTTTCGACTTTCGCAAGGGAATCAATACCTACAGGGTACTTACCGTGAACTCAGAATCTTAAAATTTGGTACGAAGCAACCTATTATAGCACAAATAAAGGAAAAAATGAAAAAAGCATAAATTTTTAGTTACATCATATAATAAAAATATTTTTAATAATTTTAAACTTATATACCTACGGATTTGTTCGGAACCCTCAGTGCGCGAGTCCGACTCGCACTTTGCCTTTTTTTTATACCTACACTAATTGAAAGTATAAATAACAAATTTCTAAACGAATCGGGAAGACGATTTAAATACTGAAAAAAAATATATAATTTCGCTTTGTCATTACTTTCTGTACTAAGCAGGGCAAAACTATCT
This sequence comes from Parnassius glacialis, assembly GCA_033319125.1. Lineage (NCBI taxonomy): Eukaryota > Metazoa > Arthropoda > Insecta > Lepidoptera > Papilionidae > Parnassius > Parnassius glacialis. The sequence continues at coordinate 27,532,305 of JAVANC010000010.1, read as the reverse complement.
CAAACAATTTTGGAAGAGATGTCCGAATACTCTTGCCCTGTGCAAACTATGCAACCTATTTAGCTTTGGAAATTAGAAAGTCACTTATAGACGATCCCAGGTGGGATAGCCTTTAGATGTCTGTTTAAAAAAGAAACAACTTCCTGAAATGGTTGGAGTGACAGATAAAACTATTTCGAAGATTCTTAATTACTTTCTTTTTCTTTTTGAATTTTTATTTACTCTCTTTGTTTTTGTCCCTGGAGGTGAAACTAAGGTGTATCAATATAAGTGTGAGTGAGAGTCTAAACAAGACTCAATGCAATGGCACAATAATTTAAAATTTAAAATTTTGTACAGCCGACTTCAATATAGGTTATTTAAGAATAACTCAATAACCATTGGTCTGACCTTGATCAAATTCATATGGGTCAACACGAGAACTATCAGCATTCATATAAAAAAAGAATCATCGAAATCGGTTCGCCCAGTACAAAATTATGATGTAACACACATAAAAAAAGCAAAAAAAAAAAACATACACTCGAATTGAGTACCGTGTCCTTTTTGGAAGTCGTCAGATAAATGACTTCAATATAGGTTATTTAAGAATAACTCAATAACCATTGGTCTGACCTTGATCAAATTCATATGGGACCACACGAGAACTATCAGCTTTCATATAAAAAAAGAATCATCGAAATCGGTTCGCCCAGTACAAAATTATGATGTAACACACATAAAAAAAAGCAAAAAAAAAAACATACACTCGAATTGAGTACCGTCTCCTTTTTGGTCTGACCTTGATCAAATTCATATGGGACCACACGAGAACTATCAGCTTTCATATAAAAAAAGAATCGTCGAAATCGGTTCGCCCAGTACAAAATTATGATGTAATACACATAAAAAAAGCAAAAAAAAAACATACACTCGAATTGAGTACCGTCTCCTTTTTGGAAGTCGTCAGATAAGTGACTTCAATATAGGTTATTTAAGAATAACTCAATAACCATTGGTCTGACCTTGATCAAATTCATATGGGACCACACGAGAACTATCAGCTTTCATATAAAAAAAGAATCATCGAAATCGGTTCGCCCAGTACAAAATTATGATGTAACACACATAAAAAAAAGCAAAAAAAAAAAAACATACACTCGAATTGAGTACCGTCTCCTTTTTGGTCTGACCTTGATCAAATTCATATGGGACCACACGAGAACTATCAGCTTTCATATAAAAAAAGAATCATCGAAATCGGTTCGCCCAGTACAAAATTATGATGTAATACACATAAAAAAAGCAAAAAAAAAAACATACACTCGAATTGAGTACCGTCTCCTTTTTGGAAGTCGTCAGATAAGTGACTTCAATATAGGTTATTTAAGAATAACTCAATAACCATTGGTCTGACCTTGATCAAATTCATATGGGTCCACACGAGAACTATCAGCTTTCATATAAAAAAAAGAATCATCGAAATCGGTTCGCCCAGTACAAAATTATGATGTAACACACATAAAAAAAAGCAAAAAAAAAAAAAAAACATACACTCGAATTGAGTACCGTCTCCTTTTTGGAAGTCGTCAGATAAGTGACTTCAATATAGGTTATTTAAAAATAACTCAATAACCATTGGTCTGACCTTGATCAAATTCATATGGGACCACACGAGAACTATCAGCTTTCATATAAAAAAAGAATCATCGAAATCGGTTCGCCCAGTACAAAGTTATGAGGTAACACACATAAAAAAGCTTAAAAAAAACATACACTCGAATTGAGTACAGTCTCCTTTTTGGAAGTCGTCAGATAAGTGACTTCAATATAGGTTATTTAAGAATAACTCAATAACCATTGGTCTGACCTTGATCAAATGGGACCACACGAGAACTATCAGCTTTCATATAAAAAAAGAATCATCGAAATCGGTTCGCCCAGTACAAAGTTATGAGGTAACACACATAAAAAAAGCATAAAAAAAAACATACACTCGAATTGAGTACCGTCTCCTTTTTGGAAGTCGGCAGAAAAAGACACAAAGCCCCCAAGAAGGAACATCCTTTAGGTGTTCCAATCCCATTCCAATGTTTTGGTTGATTACAAACAAAAAGCGTTTTTATAACGAGAGGTACTACGCTAGAACTATTCAAACTTTGAAAGACGTCGTGAGAAAAAGTCAAAGATAACTAAACAAAGGTTTTATGCATTTACAGGACAATTAACTTTTAATGTCACTTGTACAGACAGACAGTAGACATTTACTGGAAGTAACGTCGTTTCCATAGTATCATTGTAATATTCTAAACGCACGTTCTAAACGAGGTAGAGCCATGCTACAGCTGTATTAATTGTATAGTTGTAGCACGGCGTCATGCAGCATGGGTCGGCTCGAGCGGGGAAGGACCACGTTCTCACAGAATACTAGCGCAAAGTAGCAGCTGTGTTTGGTATGGTGAGTACCAAACACAGCTGAGAGAACCGGAGAATTTTTTTTTACTACAAAAAAGGCATTCCATCTTAGTCCTCGCGGCTGAAAAGGCATCTGCATTTTGATTCGCAAACGAAGATAGATGTAGTCTATGGACCACGGCAACCATTTATCATCAGATGGACTGTGTGCTCGCTTGTCACCCTTATCTTATATAAAAAAAAGTGAAAATGTCATTCAGTATCAACTCGAAGCCAACTTGCGTTTGCACGTGTCACCAAAGTCTAAAACCATTTAACAACGGATCAGTAAGCTAAAGAGGCAATGAGCCGGCCATATATCTCTAAAAACTGATAACCTATCGGAGGGAAAGGTTTCTGAGTGGCAGCCTCAAATCGGTAAGCGAGTTGTAGCGCAGCCCCCCACTAGATGGAGTAACGACCTGGTAAGACATGCAGGAAGTCGAAGGATGCAGGTGGCTTAGGACCGTGCTTTGTGGCATTCCTTTGGGGAGGCGTATGTTCCAGCAGTGGACTTGTCATTGCATGTTTTTCTTATATCGACGTAATTATTGCTGTCAAATGAGAAAAATGTCTTACTTCAAAAATAGGCGGTCCGGTAGTAGGATATAAGTCAGTCTTCTGGATTTTTAACACGGCGTCTCTAATACCGGTCACTTGAACCCACGTAGCGGTAAGCGGGGAAGGGTTCCTGTGTGCATAGCTACAGTAGTGTTCACCGTCCACCGCCCACAGGGTTTCCTTCTCGTCTACTAACACTTCGACCGTGAAGGGTCGATTAAGTTTGAAAGGAAATAATCTGAAATGAAAGTTCAGAGACTCAGCATATTAGTACTTCTTTTGCACTATATTCAGAATCTATATTTTCTGAATTCGAACAATATAAATAAAATTATACACTTGACGTAAATGGTAATATTTTTATAACCCAAGCTTATGAAACCGTTCATTACTAATCCGTGGCAATAGTCATTCATTCATGACTTTTTTGTAAGTGTCGTAAAGATAAAATGCGTTCATCACACGTACATGTTTACTCTTAACACATACGTGAAAACTACGAGTCACCAAATACATATTTACAATACTTTATTGCGATATCAATTAAAGCAGAACAGACTGTTAATAAGTAGAACGGACAGTAATTTATGACTTAAAGAGTTTTAAATAAAGAAGTTAACAGCATAAGGGATTACCATTATTTATAGATAAGTTGGAAAAAAGGAAATATAAATACTACAACGTTTAGATAGAACTAGGTAATTTTAACTTCTTTTTTAATTCCCGACGATTCAAACGCTTTACAGTCAAGAGAATATTAGTCACTACGTTTATTTGCAGCACTCGTGGTCACGAATGGACTGATGTGTTCAGTGTCCTGTCATAATTAAATTATGACGTTAGCAACAATTTGTTTGATTCAAATGTTATACTGTTGCTTAATTTAGGGATGTGCAATAAATTACAAAGTTAGTTAACGAGTATGCAAAATGTACAATTGATAGTGTAACTGTAAGAGTACATGCCATCAAAAACATAACTTGTAAAAAAAGCCAAGTCTCGCAACTCAGTTCTTTTACCGTCAAAAGTTGTGAGATCCATGTAATACCAAGTCGGTTAATTTATTCAGTCCCTACTTAAGGGTCCTTCTGTCTTAAGTTATTACGTAATTAGCTAACCTAACAACATCTTATAGTGACCATCTCAATATCAAAAACCTTTTATGTTTTAAATAAATAAATTGACTTGGTCATCGCATGGAAACACAATGTATCACTCAAGTAATACATATTATACTAGCTGTGCCCCGCGGTTTCACCCGCGTCATCACGTGTCCGAGGTGCGCGACATGATCTAGTTCAAGCGTTCTATAACGGCTAGGGTTTAAGCGTCGTTCGCGCGCCCAGCCAAGTATTGAATTATTTTAATTTTATATTATCTCTTACTATGCGTCCAAATAACATGGTATAAAGAACAAAGTTTATCTTCATAAAATTGTCTTGACGATGAAGTAACTTTCGTTCGTAAGGATAAATAGGCCATGCCTAATAATGACGCTCATATATCACTTTTAAATTTTCAATATTTTTTTGTCACAAAATACCAAATTATGGCTTATGTATAAGAAATAGACTAATGGTATCGCGGACTTTTTTTAGACGGAGTAAAGGTCTATATTTTTCTAGAACATTGTATTTACGCATCCCTAACGATAACACCAGCATACGCAGATAAATAATTTCGGGAGTGCTTTTTCTTCTGACTTGCTTAACAAATATCCACGTTTAAGGCTAACTGAGTAATATAGCTTAATGATAGATAGCCTATACTATTTCACATGAATTTGGCTATAATATACAAAAAGAATTTTTCAATTCGGACTGGTAGTTCTAGAGATTAGCGCGTTTAAACAAACAAAAAACTCTTCCGCTTTATTATATTAATATAGATTAAATTAGATTGTTTAGTGTGTCACACACACACACACACACACACACACACACACACACACACACACACACATACACACACACACACACACACACACACGCGCGCGCACGCGCGCGCGCGCTCGCGCACTCACGTACGCAAGCACACACTCACGCACGCACGAACGCACGCAAGCACATACTCACGCACTGTTACATCCCTACTCACACCGTCACATCACTATTTGTTAAAGTAATGCCGGCTTGCAATTATTGCGGGCTTATTTAATACAATCAGCAATAATTTTGCTATAAATATGCGAGACTTCCCTAAAAAAGTTCAGTTGGTTGTTCTTCAGCTAAACTGCTCTCCAGCTACGGACCCGGTTCTTGCCTGCCGGCTGGTTATCAGTGAAAGCTAAGAATATACTACGGGTCTAACCTGCCCTTCACCAGGGCTATCGCGCTACTATAATCCAAGTCGCGTATAAGTTTTATGTAGTAATAGAAATTCTGTGTCCGAACTAGTGTACAAATAAAACTTTTAATTAATAAATAGTTGTCAAAATTTCAGTACTGTCTTTTTTTTTTAAAGTGCTGAATAGGACAAACTAACATTTGGTGTCAGAAGAAAAGGGATTTCTGAAGTCCCTCGGGTCGCCTACTCCTGACGACGACCAGCTCCACACAGAAATCGGTCCAGACCCGCGATCCCGAACTAGCAAGTTGGCCACCTGCTGTCTCTGCCTGTCTTCCTGACGCTGTAAAAGGCCGCCGCCAACCCTAGTCATCGCAGACAACGTGTCAGCACCACTCCATTGTGCGTGAGGGTTTTTCTGACCAGCACCGATTTATTGACTACACAAAATACATCGCGACACTTGGTTTGAGCACTGACCCGTACCAACCGCAAACGCTGCACATTTCATCACTTCCGCCGCATCGTCGCACCGTCACCCGACACCGACGTCACCGAGCTGCCACTGTTTCCATGAAATCGCTGTATCTACTAATAATACTGTGAGTGTTGTTTATTCGATTTATGTTAATTTATTTTCGTCATTTGCATTATTTTGCGTGTGGATATTTCATACTTTTAATTTCCCACTCCGTTTCACATAATTAATTCTTTAAAATGGTTAATGAAGGTAGTAAACTTGAAAAGAAAAACGTTCAGTCGTGCTCAAGTTTGCAGACTGTAGGCATAGAAGAATTAAATCTTTCAATCCTCACTAAATTTATTAAGACATTCGATGGTGACAGGAATAAACTATCACCATTTATTAGAAATTGCGAAAATGCTTTAAACCTAGCTACTGCGTCACAACAAAGTATCTTATTCAAATACATAATTTCCCAACTGGAAGGCAAGGCTGAGTCCGCCTGCTCCCTTAAAATTTTTGAAACCTGGTCTGAGCTAAAACAATTTTTAAAATCCACATTTGGTGAAACCAAACATAGGGATCACTTACTTTTAGACTTACAAAGTTGCAAACAAAAATCAAACGAGTCTGTCACACAGTATAGTTTACGAATAGAAACATACCTCACACGTTTACAGACGGACATTACACATTCCACTAGGGACCCTGGTGAATTAAGAGGTAGAATCGCCAGTACAGAAGACTTGGCGCTACATACCCTTTTACTAGGCTTACCTAGCCACATTTCAAATATCGTAAGGTGTCGTAATCCTACCTCTTTACAAGAAGCTATAAATCTCGCTATCCAAGAAGAAAAATTACAAAATTATATTCAATCTACTCGATCTTCCGAATATAAACCAAAGTGTAAAATTTGTGGTAAGTTAAGCCATTCAGAAAAAACATGTTTTTTAAATCGCCAACGTCATATTAACAACCTTCAAAGTGAAATCCCAGATCAGGCTCAACCTTCTATGTCTCCATACCCGCAAAATAATAACTTTTGTAGATATTGTAAAAACATGGGTCATGATATATCTCAATGCCGTAAACGCCAATTTAACAACTCTCGCAAAAATAATAACTATACCAATCAATCTCAAAAACAGGTCCATAATCTCACACCAATAAGCGATTTTGATAATAAAATTGATAATTCAAACTCTGAACTAGATGAAAATTTAAACTAAATAAGGTTCCGGTTACGCGTCGTACGGAATCTTCAACCCAAACCGACGCTTTTGATCTCTTAACGAGACAATTTCTTAATACTAAATCTACTAAATCCTCTGAATCTAATACTAAACCTATTATAAATACTGAATCCAATTCCAAATCCACTGAATCTAACATTAAGCCTACTAAATCAGCTATACCAAATACTCCTACTAAATCTTCAAAGTACAATGCATCTATGCTATCTACCATATCATACAACGAAAACAACAACTTAAATAATGTTTCTGATCCGCATTCTAATTTATTTGAAATTAATTATAACAATAAATTACATTTGCCTCATGTGTATATCAAATCTAAATATTCTAATAAGTTACTAGTTCTTTTAGTTGATTCCGGTGCAGGTGTATCACTAATAAAACAATCCTCAATGCAAATTCAACCAAAACTAGTTCCAGAGATTGTTCAGTTTAAAGGAATCGACAAAAATACGGAATACTTAAAAAGTCTTGGTCACTTTCAATTAGATTTTATATTTCCAAATAATGACGTTATTTTCGGCAAATTTCATTTAATACCAGATTGTGTCGATGTGGAATTTGATGGTATTATAGGTAACGATTATCTCAAGTCTCATGATTCTAAAATAGATTACAGGAATAAGATTTTAGACATAAATAATCATGTTCTGCAAATTCATTTTTCCAAACCAGAATATACTATTCCAGCACGTTCAGAGATGATTGTAGAATGCTATGTTCTAAATCCCGAAGTAACTACTGGATATATTGATAAGTCTGAAATTCAGAAAGGTGTGTTTTTATCTAGTTGTCTCGTTACACTTAAACAAAACAATCATGTCACTGTATCAATCCTTAACGCTAATACTGAAGATGTCAAAATAAAATCTCTTTGCGTAGTCCTAAACCCTTGTAACTTCTTAGATGATTACCTACATAATATTAACACTCTAAATCCTTCTAATCCCATCAACCAAAATACTATATCAAATAGATCCTGCGAAATTAAGAAACAAATAAGAACTTCACATCTTAATTCCGAAGAATCAACAGCCTTATTTGACTTATGCTCTGCATATTCCGATCTGTTCTATTTAGAAGGAGACACTCTTACTAGTACCAGTACCTTGGAACACAAAATTAAAACTACTAATTCACAACCAATTCACGTCAAAACTTATAGATATCCTGAATGTCATAAGGAGGAAGTTAATAAACAGATACAAAAGATGCTCGATCAAAATATAATCAAACCTTCAAATTCCCCCTGGTCTTCTCCCATTTGGGTAGTTCCTAAAAAACAAGACGCTTCTGGTCAAAAGAAATGGCGTATAGTCGTAGATTATAGAAAATTAAACGACGTCACTGTCGGAGACGCCTACCCTATTCCTAATATCACTGACATCCTGGATCAGTTAGGACATAGCAAGTACTTTACCACATTGGACCTGGTGTCAGGTTTCCATCAGATTCGCATGAATCCAGAAGATGCCCCTAAAACAGCTTTTTCTGTTCCTAATAGTCATTTTGAGTACACTAGGATGCCTTTCGGGTTAAAAAATGCGCCAGCCACATTTCAAAGACTTATGAACACAGTCCTTGCTGGTCTTCAAGGTCTCCACTGCTTCATATACCTTGATGATGTAATTATATACTCTCACTGCCTCTCTTCATACATAGAAAAACTTAAACTAGTCTTCGATGCTCTCAGAAAACACAATCTTAAGTTACAACCAGATAAATGCGAATTCCTACGACGAGAAGTCGCGTATCTTGGTCATATCATCACTGATAAAGGCGTCTCTCCAAACCCTGACAAAGTCAAGGCCGTATCCAAGTATCCGACACCCAGAAATCCAAAGGAAATAAAATCATTTCTCGGACTAATAGGATACTATCGAAAATTCATAAAGGATTTCTCCAAAATTACTAAACCTCTAACTTCACTACTTCGTAAAGATGCTTCTTTCAATTGGACTCAAGATCAAGAAAAAGCTTTTAATACTCTTAAATCAATGTTATCTAATGCTCCTATCCTTCAATATCCTGATTTTTCTAAAGAATTCATTCTTACTACTGACGCCTCTAACTATGCTCTAGGTGCAATACTTTCACAAGGAAAAATTGGCGAAGATCTTCCAATCGCGTATGCCTCTCGAACCCTCAACAGAGCCGAAGGTAATTACAGCACTACAGAAAAGGAACTTTTAGCTATTTTATTTGGTGTGAAAACCTTCCGACCCTATCTCTATGGACGCAAATTTAAAATTGTGACCGATCATCGCCCCCTCGTTTGGTTATTTAATTGCAAAGATCCTAGCAGTAAACTAGTTCGATGGAGACTTAAGTTAGAAGAATACGATTATGAAATTGTCTATAAATCTGGGAAAACTAACCTCAACGCTGATGCACTATCTCGCTCTCCTATAATATATCCTATCAACGATATAGATCTCACTAACGATATTACATATGCCAAATTTCTTCGATCTCGCTCTAGTCCTATGGTATATAGTATTGAAATCCGTGAGTTTAATCAAAATCTGTTAAGAACACCCTGCTCTACAATCGCCTATCCTACCTCGATTGATCTAGACTCATCTAATCCTTACTGTGAAGAAATTATTAACCTCCTAGACGATAAAGAATCTTTTATAAACTCCGAGAAAGAACTATATTCACTAAAAAATACTAAGGCTAATAATAAATTATACATCCATATGTTTACTAAAATTCATCACTATGATTCTTGTACTTATAGAGAACTATTTAAGGTGTTAAACTGCCTCCGAAATGAATTAATTATATTCCATCCTGATGTAAAAGAAATTTCTATGTCTGATTTTTCCAATCCATTTGACAAACTAGAATTTATTATAATTTACGAAATCATATCTTTTATTTTCCATAACACACATATTAAAATTAATATCTACCACAATAAACTCATTTATCCTAAGCCTAACGAAATTCCTACGATTTTAAGAGATAATCATGACTCTCCCATTGGTGGACATATTGGTTCCACACGTTTGTATAATAAACTCAAGGATTCTTTTTATTGGAAAGGTATGAAGAATGATATTGAATCATATGTTAGGCGGTGTCCACAATGCCAACAAAATAAAGCTTTTCGTGCTTGCAATAAAGCTCCGATGGAGATAACTTCTACATGCCAGGAACCTCTCCAAAGAATAGCAACTGATATTGTTGGCCCTTTACCCGAATCAGGTCCGGAAAAATACAAATACATAGTAACGTTTCAGGACGATTTAACAAAATACTCCATGGCTTACCCTATTAATAATTCAACAGCTGAACAAACAGCTGACTGTTTGATAAAATTTATTTCTCATTTTGGCATTCCTAAGACTCTTTTATCCGACCAAGGTGTTCACTTTATTGCCGAAGTATACAAACAAATAACTTCTCTTTTCAAAATAAAACATCTTTTTTCTACTCCATACCATCCCCAAACTAATGGCGCTCTAGAAAGAAGTCACGCCACATTGAAGGAATATTTGAAATCTTACGTGAACGACAATCAAGATGATTGGCATAAATATCTCCCAACTGCTCTTGTATCTTATAATTCGTCTGTTCATTCTTCCACCAATTTTACACCACATGAATTACTGTTTGGCTGTAAACCAAACCTGCCAAGTTCCATTTATGATATCCAACCAACAGTCACATACCCTGATTATATAAAAACTTTAAAACAAAAGCTTATAAATACTAGAAACATAGCCAGAGAAAATATCCGCCGTAGTAAAGAGAACTCCAAGAGTTATTATGATAAAAATACTAGAAATATTACTTATAATGTCGGAGATATGGTATATTTAAAGCAGCATCATAGATTACGCAAAGCCCTTTCTAGCATTTGGAAAGGCCCATATAGAATTATTAAAATACATAAAAATAATAACGTTACTCTTTTAATTAATCGTAAACATGTCAGACATCATTTTGATGAAATTAAACCAGCCCATGATAATTCCCTTCCAGGGCCGTCGCGCCAGGACTCCTCGCAGGACCAAACATGATTACACCAATAACTAATAGTCCAGGTCTTTTCTACGATCCGATTGGTGCGCTGAAATACTATAACAATCATTGGAAAATAGTTACGTATTCTGATCTATCTTATATACAGCCTCATATAAAAACATTACAAAGGATTCTAGAAACATGTAAACAAATCTGTAATACACATCAATCTACGAAAGTCAAAACTGATTGCTGGAATATCCTAAGTCCTTTAGAAACTCTTTTTTTCAATGTTCAAAATAATTACATCTCCTTATCCCATTTAACTAATGCTAATACTACTCACAAATTTAAAAGGTCTGCCTGGATTGGTATAGGTGGCCCAATCTTGAAACAACTATATGGTTCTCTGGACGAAGATGACGCTAAGGCTTTTACTGATGCGATTAATGCGGTCCAAGACGATCAAAGACACCTAGCTTCAATTATGAAAGAAAATATTCACTTAATAACTTCTACTATTTCATCTTTCAACAATACCATTGCCAAACTTAACGAAAACGAAAATATTCTTAATAACAATATTCGAAATTTAGGCAAAATTTTAGACACTGTTTCAGCTAATACCAATAAGTTAGAAATAATATCACATTTATCAATGACTTTTAGTGCCTTAGAAAGTTCATTAATGATACTCAATTTTAACCTTGAAGATCTAATCAATGCTATTCTATTTGGGAAACAGAATGTAGTTCATCCATCAGTGCTAAGTCCAATGCAGTTGTATAACGAACTGAATTCAAAAAATAATGACATTCTTTCTAGTCTGCCTTTACATCTATCTCTTGAGAATATTCATACAATAATAGATGTCGCAGAAATATCTTCATTTATCAACGAAAATAAACTAATATTTGCAATCAGAATTCCTCTAGTTACTTTTGTAGATTACAATCTATATCACATATATGCTTTACCAACTCCACACGACATTCAAAATCCAAATACTTTTGCACTAATAAATCCATCCGCAAAATTTCTAGCTGTGACACAAGATAAATTAACATATTCCACGTTACAAGACTTAAGCGAGTGCAAAGTGATAAATAATAATTACTATTTGTGTAAACTAGGAAATATACAATACAGTGTTGGAAATCCTATTTGTGAAATAAGTATTTTAACTGAACTTGTGAAAGGAATACCAGAATCTTGTAATTATAAAATTATACTAGGTGAAATAAATTTATGGCAGAAACTTAGTAATAATAGATGGATATATGTCCAATCAGATATATCTAAGATATCTATAACTTGTGATGGTAAAATGAAAGACTATAATATTGTTGTATTTTAGACTTACCTAAATATTGTAAAGCTTATCATAAGCTACTACAGTTTGTTCCGTCTCAAGAATTCGAAATTAAATTCTATGTTCCTAAACCAAATTTTAATATTATAGAAGACGATTGTTGTTCTAAAGCTACTGTAAATCAAACATTACCATATTTAACTCCTATTAAATTATCTCATGTGAATCTTGACTCGTTACAATATGTTTCATATAAATTAAATCAAAACGAGGCAGAACTAACTAAAATCGAAAATCAACCTTACCATATTAAGTATAGCTATTATTTTAGTATAATTACTACCCTATTATCTGTTTCTGTATTTGGATATTTTTCTTATAAATTGTATAAATGTCTCTGTTTTAACAATCGAAGAAACAGTACATCCTGTTGTATTAAAATTATGAATACCTGTATGACTAAACCTCATACAAATATTCGTGCAAGGTCTAATATTGAAATGGCCAATACAAATTATGATACAGAAAGTACTGATTCTAATACACCAAGGCGAAACCTTGAGTTATTGTAAAACTTAAAGTAAATAACATTTTTTCTCTTCTTCTTTGTATTATACTTCATTAGTCCTAAGTTGAATGTTCTCCCCTCAACTTATAATTACTACATCGCCACTTGGATTATACTCACATACTTCTTCTCTATTTCCGTATGTTCCGTTTTAAAGGAGGGAGATGTTACATCCCTACTCACACCGTCACATCACTATTTGTTAAAGTAATGCCGGCTTGCAATTATTGCGGGCTTATTTAATACAATCAGCAATAATTTTGCTATAAATATGCGAGACTTCCCTAAAAAAAGTTCAGTTGGTTGTTCTTCAGCTAAACTGCTCTCCAGCTACGGACCCGGTTCTTGCCTGCCGGCTGGTTATCAGTGAAAGCTAAGAATATACTACGGGTCTAACCTGCCCTTCACCAGGGCTATCGCGCTACTATAATCCAAGTCGCGTGTAAGTTTTATGTAATAATAGAAATTCTGTGTCCGAACTAGTGTACAAATAAAACTTTTAATTAATAAATAGTTGTCAAAATTTCAGTACTGTCTTTTTTTTTATAAGTGCTGAATAGGACAAACTAACAGCACGCACGAACGCACGCACGCACGCACGTACGCAAGCACATACTCACGCACGCACGAACGCACGCAAGCACATACTCACGCACGCACGAACGTATGCACGCACGCACGCACGTACGTACGCAAGCACATACTCACGCACGCACGCACGAACGCACGCACGCACGCACGCACGTACGCAAGCACATACTCACGCACGCACGAACGCACGCAAGCACATACTCACGCACGCACGAACGTATGCACGCACGCACGCACGTACGTACGCAAGCACATACTCACGCACGCACGCACGAACGCACGCACGCACGCACGCACGTACGCAAGCACATACTCACGCACGCACGAACGCACGCACGCACGTACGCAAGCACATACGCACACACGAACGCACGCACGCACGCACGTACGCAAGCACATACTTACGCACGCACGAACGCATGCACGCACGCACGTACGCAAACACATACTCACGCACGCACGAACGCACGCAAGCACACACGCACGCACGTACGCAAGCACATACTCACGCACGCACGCACGCACGCACGTACGCAAGCACATACTCACGCACGCACGAACGCACGCACGCACGCACGCACGCACATACGCAAGCACATACTCACGCACGCACGAACGCACGCACGCACGCACGCACGCACGTACGCAAGCACATACTCACGCACGTACGAACGCACGCACGCACGCACGCACGCACATACTTTTTAGCTGTCCACTTTCTCTTTTTATTTCTGAATTTTATTTTTCTATCATCTTGTATGGATTGGTCTCAATACTGTAAGGTAGCTTTAAGGGAAGCAGCGAGGTAGTTCCAACACAAGTATTTTATAACTTACTGGAGTTACCTCAATTTATGTAATTCATGGCAATGTATTGAGAAATGATAAAACAATTATTATTTTTTTTATTATTATAATAAAAGTACAATATGAGCACTTACATGTCCGGACAAGTAACTTGAATATTTATACATAATTATACGTATACATGTCTATAAGTGATAGAGCCATGCTGCAGCTATATGTTATAATGTTATCGCGATAGTTCTTACCTATATGCGGTAGTCTCCTCAGATCCCCATTTGTCGTGTATTCGAGTGTTTCTTACAACATAGCACTGTGGCAAGCGCACATTGAAGTGCACCGCGATGTCTGCTCGTTCGGAGTCCTCATTACCACATCCAATGTTTATTGCAAACCTAGAAAGGACAATCGTCATCATTATTATCGGACCGTAGTCGACTGCTAAGCATAAGAATGTGTATGATCGCAGTTTATGTCACACACCTCGTATATTCAGATGCCTAGATGGTTATTTATCCATTTAACTGTAACTAAAATACGCGATAGGGCCTCGCAGCAGCGAAGGACCAAGGTACACTTTCACAGAATATCGCCATAATGCTGCTGTGATTCGTATGATGAATGATAAGAACCGGACACTCCTTTTTAACTGATAACAAGGCAAGCCATCTTAGCCTTCAGGTGTAGTCACACATCTGCATTTTCATTTTTAATCGCTGATAAATAATTGGCATATAGGTCACAGCATTCACGCGCTTTCAGGTGGACTGTGTGCTCGATTGTCACGCTTACATGTATAAAAATACCTTCAATTATTTTAATAATCTGGAAATTTCCCGAATAGCTAATAATATATATTCATGCACGCACTATGAAATCACAAAGCTTATTATGACCATCTTAAATTAGTTCACGAGCTATTAGCGATAAACTTTAGTGTTTCTTTTGTACGAACACATACCTATATATGTATACTACCCCTTCATGTTATTATATATTGTTTATGAAGTTTTCGTTGTTGAAATGGCTTTTATGCTCGACGGATATTCCATACAAAACTTTGCGTGACGGCTGATTTATTTATGGATGGGGAAGAGGTTCAAATTGTTCCATATAAAACAATACTATTTATATGGACGATTATTTCATCTATTAAATTTTAAGTTTAATAAATTATTTATTTCTCAAACATTCTCTTTAATCATCCGTAAATCATTTAATTAATGGGTAACAGTAGGAATACGTAAGAGTAAAGAAAAGTTATATAGAAAGAAAGATCATGAATACATTATGAGAATATGGAAAAAATCCAAAATATTTAAAAGAGAGTCTTTACATAACATAATTAATATAAAATTAAAACTGACGTGGGGAATATATTTAATAGCGCAATTGGCAAGATGGAACGCACAACTGAGACTTTTAATTGAATTTTGACAATAATTTAACGTAAATCAATATATAATTTATACCGCCATTCTGATCTTGACTATAAACTCACTGAATTCCTCCCCTGCAGTCGCCGAGGCATACTCAAACAAAATGTAAATGGCTATACAAAAGTATTTAAAATTAATTAAATATTATCAGTATATATTGTAAAATATTTCAAAAGTAAAAAATTAAGAAAAACGAAGATTTCCGTTAATGTTATTGCGTATTGGTGGTGTGGTGTGTTTCCTGATTTACCCATTTCCTGTTCCGTGCATTAAATATAAATCTTACTTTTGTGTCTGAAAATCGGACAGTGGAAGTAAAGATATGATTAAGTATAATATCTTTATTCAAATCTGTACAGTAAAATTTTCGAAAAATTTTATATAGATTATAGATTTTAGATAGATGCACGTGTTTTAAAGAGAAGAACTGAGTCTTGTTGAATCCACTGTTTTTCTCGGTTTCAGTTGACGTGAAACTTCAGTGGGGCCCCCAAATATCTAAACTAGCTAACAAACTTAGTTCTGGAGCATCTGCTGGAAAAAAGATTAGAATCCTTACGTGTCTTGAAAAAACTAGATTAGTTTGTTTTAGTTCTTTTCATAGCATTACTGCAGGGCAATGCGACTGACATTAAAACTATCTTTGCTTTTCAGAAGAAAGCAAATAGAGCAATCTTTAATCTAAGTTCAAATGAGTCTCTTAGAGAAAAATCATAGAAAGATCATAGTTCTTGTCGTGTAGTGGCGGCTTAACAGAATAAACTCTTACGACACTCGCGGGATGAAATGAGTATTTCATCCCGCGAGTGTCGTAAGAGGCGACAGTAGGGAAACTGGAATAGACAGATAATCGCCAGCAGCATTTTCTTGATAACAACTCAATAGTAATAATAAAAATATGTGTGTGTGCACTATGCCAAATATCCCCCTATGAGGCAATCTATGGGGGAGGCGTATGTTCAGCAATGGACTTATCATCGCTTCATGGCTGTAACAGTAAGGGCAGTTTGTTAATACCTTGACTACAGTCCGATTTATTGGATCCTAGCAGTTATTCATCAATAACACTAGTGAACGTTTTTATTATTGTTTTTTTTTTTCATTATTAAATAAGGGTGACAAACGAGCAGACAGTCCACCTGATGTGAAGTGGATGCTGTGGCCCATAGATCATTTACCATCAGGTGATCAGACATTAATATATCCTCAAATAAGAATGAAATTGCAGATGCGTTGTCATCCCTGAGAACTAAGATGGAATGCCTCGTTTCCGTACACTCATCATACGAAACACAGCAGTATTAAGCGGCCATTTTACGCTAGTATTCTGTGAGAGCGTGGTCCTTCCACGGTCGGGTCGACCCATTCGTGCTATACAACCATAATATAGCTACAGCGTGACTACCCCGTTTGAAAGGATTAAGTTTTAGGATAAAGTCCGCCTTTTGATCATATACTGTTAATGTTAGGTTCCACAACGCATAAATAAATAAAAAGATCTTTCCCAAACAGATTTTAGTTAATCATAAAATGAAATATCATACTTGGCAACCGTTTTGGCTATCGCAATTGACGACTCCTCGCAAAATAGATGCTGCTTGCCATTAATCTATATAAATAAAATGATAGAGGTGAGGAGGTTACTAACCCAGATAATTTATATGTTTTAGCTACAAACTGAACAAGGAATAAGTGTTTACAAAGATATTTTGTATGCGATCTTTTTTCCTTCGTACATACGAAAACTTTGTTAATACGAGGGTGGATTGAAAAGTACTCGGCCTACCCAAGAAAATAAACACATACTAAATCAGTTATATTTTTATTTTTCTACATAATCACCATCAAGTTCAATACAGTTTTGCCACCTCCCCTTCCAAGCATTTAGACCGTTGAAAAAAAATGATTCTTCCTTAGAGTCAAAATATGCGTCTACAGCTGCTTTGACCTCGTCGTTTGTCGAAAATCTTTGACCTCCCAAGTGCTTTTTTAGGTTAGGGAACAGAAAGAAGTCTGATGGTGCCAGATCAGGTGAATACGGCGGATGCGGTAACAGTTCAAAGCCACAGTTGTGAATTTCAGCCATTGACTGTACTGACGTGTGAACACGGGCGTTATCTTGATGAAACAGGACTTTTCTTCTGAGCATTCCTCGACGTTTTTCTTTTATTTCCTCTCGTAAACGACGTAGTAAGGTGCAGTAGTAATCAGAGTTTATAGTCTGACCCCTTTCAAGATAATCAATCATAATCACACCTTTCGAGTCCCAGAATACTGAAGCCATCACCTTATTTGCCGACAAAATCGACTTAGCCTTTTTAGGGGGTGGTGAACCAGGTCTTCTCCACTGTTTTGATTGTTGTTTTGTTTCCGGTGTACAGTAATGAACCCATGTTTCGTCTATAGTAACAAAACGATTCAAAAAATCATCTGCATCGGCTTCAAATAACTCCAAACAGTCGCGTGAAATAGTCAATCGCGTCCTTTTTTGTTCAACTGAAAGCAGTCGCGGAACCCACCTCGCAGACACCTTGTGGAAACCCAACTCGTTGACAATGATGTTTTGAGTTCGTTCATAAGAGATGCCTATAATCTCGGTTATCTCTCTAATTTTTAATCTGCGGTCTCCCATTATTAAATCAAGTACTTTTTTAATATTTTCGTCAGTAGTTGACGTCGAAGGCGGACCAGAGCGGGGTTCATCTTTCACACTCTCTCTACCACGCTTAAATTCTGCTATCCATTTTTTGACGGATGAATATGACAGAGCACAATCGCCTAATGTACTGACCATGTCATCATGGATGGCTTTTGATGATAGCCCCTTCTTATGAAGGTACTTAATGACGGCAAGCTGCTCGATTTGCTCCATTCGCGGAAATTATGTCCGATTACTTTGTTAATAAATTTATAAAATCACAACTAATTATCGCACACGTTTCGAACTTCACACAATGAACTAGTCTGAACTGAACTAAATAATGTGGGTAGATTTGATTTTTAGAATTGAATGGATCTGTGTTAGGCCGAGTACTTTTCAATCCACCCTCGTATATCAAGCAACTCGGACGAAGTCGCGGGTATCAGCTAGTTACTAATATTATCGTACTTTAGGTATCACAATTCAGCCAATAGTTGAACAGCAAGGACATAAACCGAGTTCACTTTTTCCACAATCACGAGATAAAAAGACATTATGGATTTTGTAAGCTAATTCGCAACACCACGACAAAGTTATAATTGCGACGTTTAGTATCGCAGCGACAAGTAGCTAATCATTTGTCTGCAACGCTACGGGACGCGGGTTTTATTTCCACACAAACCAAATACATAAATATGTAGATTGACTACAAATAATAATTACTGTGCGAGTTCCAAATTATTTTATGCAGTCACTTTTTAGAGTTCCGTAGTTAAACAACAAGAAACCCTTTACAAACTAAACCGGTGTTTTTGAAAATTTAAAAAGTATGCACGATAGTAGTATAATATAATAAAGTTAAAAGATAAACTATTACGGCTAAGTAGGCATAAAAAGTTAACGACTAAGAGTCGACCAACTTATAAAATTATAACTTGGATTAGTAAAAATTTCGTTACAATTGCATAGAAAATTACTTAAACCTTATAACTTTGTAATGTTATTGTAAACTAAATTTTTTCGAAGAAAACGACTTATGCCTTACAACTATAGCTTTACTTTTTCCTTTATAGGGTAGGCAGAAAGGATCGATCGCCAAGAGACGGATGACATACCACTTTCGCTTATTTTTTAGTTGATAGTTATTCTAGGCCTCATTCACAGTATTCATACAGCCTCATAGTTTCATTCAAGGTACCTACTCTTGGTTTACACGGGCAACCCTCAGAATTGTTTCGAGCAGTGGTGGTTTACGGGAAGGTTCGTTACGGTCATGTATATCTTAGGGTTGCACTGCCGGGAACTGATAGATGGATATGGAACTATGGCCATTTTTGTACGGACTTGGCAAGTGATTAATTTAATTTAGATTGTATTATTTTCAAAATCGAAAAGTATTTTCTAATATTATTGCATACCACTCCTTATAAGTCTGCTTAGAAAATAAGTCGTTCAGTTACCATCGTCCCAATTGGTCCCATTTTTAGTTGTCATAGCGGTCACACCGCGAACTCAATATGCTCATATTATCAAGAAGGATCCTTCAAGTTCACGTATTATAACGGGCCCGTTCACATTGTACGTGGCCCGACAAGCACTTGACTAGATTTTTATTATTAAAAAAAAAAACTTACCAAGGTAAATTTTCGGTAGGCGTTCCTGTACATATAATATGAGAGCCGATACACAACGGCTCTGTCAGAGTCTGCGTAAATTTTATATCACGTGCTTCAGCTAACTGTGTCTGCAAAAAATACATTGACAATATATTCCTTTAAATAATATTGAGACACAATCAATACATTTACTTATACACCCTTTGCACACCTTTTGTACAGTAGAAAGTAATACTAAGAGAATTACCACGAAGGACAGAATAACGACGACTCGATAAGACTCGGCTAAACTGGTAGCTTGTATAGGACCTTATACTACTTGAATGAGTGTTGGATTTTTATCGATTATTAATGTCGTCCAGATTGAATTAGATAATCTCAACGGAGACTAGAAATATCTGCAGGACAGGATTATAGTGCATTAGTGTGTGCGCAAAAACAGGTGAACCTTCTATTCCCTCACTCTCAAATCAAACGGAGGACCAACGGCTTTACGTGCTTTCTGAGGCACGGGGCTGAAACACCGTCAACTTCCCGACTCCTGCTATTGAGAATTTCTTAACAAAAAGCCCAATAATTTTGGTCCGATCGAACTCCAGAGCTCACGATCAGCAGCCGCACTTACGACCACTGAACTAACGAGGCAGTCAAATGCCAACCGTATCCAAAATATCAGCTAAGCTCAACTTGTTAATTCTCCAGTCTGATGAAAATCTTTTATCTTCCTAGTATATCTCCGATCATTCGGATAAGTGGCTTGGACACTTATCGCACTGTTATACTACTGAGCAGTTGATGTTAAATCGGTATTATATCGATATTATAGCCGTGGTTGATATTGGTCAAGAGTGCATCATTGTCATAATATCGATATTAATTTCAAATTATTGAAAATTTATAAGAGTGTTAACACCCGTCCGTGGTGGTCGTGCATTGATACGAATAATGAAGCGCATCATCGTACACGCTATGCACGTAAGTTAACCTACCTAAGGTAAGCTATATTCGGCAATGGCGAATCATAAGTATGATGTCATCTGATCGTAGATTGTCTTTAATTGGTGTCATGGTTTGCTTGATAAGGAAACTTTGGTTACGAGGTGAATAGTTGTTTTTCAATGGACCACAAATAAAAACGCTTGCAGGTTTTTTTATTAGTGTTACCTTATAATTAAGTTAGTTTTGAATCTAAATGGAATAAAAAGTTTTGACTGTGAAAGTACTTAGTTTAAATGCAACATTATTTATTAGGACTTCTTAAGAGGATATCCGGTCTGCAAGAAATGTAAAAAATAGGTTTAATATTAGGTCAGCAATACGCTGTATTCTTCAATTTGCTTCCCCAAAACTAGACCGATCTTATTTTCTTTTTCAAGAACTATATATGTAATAACGGCGGTATAATTGGGCAACTTTAGTTATTTTAGGTTTTAATTTATAGTAATGAACAAAACATAAGAACTTAGACGTGTTAGATAGTATAGATTGTAATAAAAAAAATGTTTATATATCAATATGCAGTTATAAAATTATTAAAATATTTGTATGGACTAAACGTTTTTCCAATATCTAATCTATTTACTGTAATAGTTTGAAGGTGGATATCTTGGAATTCTTATTTCTAACAAGCTTGACATTTAAGTTGTTCATTTGTTTTCTCTACGTTTGTTTTCTTTGATATCACTATATCTGTTAGGTATTATGAAAATCAATACATAGGCCACACTTTAAAGTTCTGCGCTCCTGGCCGCTCATAAATGTTTGAATTTCGAATTATATTATATTATTATAATATTTTATGTATTATAATAATAACATTTTATAAATTATGAAACCCATATCATATTATATTGATTAAAATAATTTTTGGAGGAAAGTCGCGTGATAATAGTTTCTTTTTATCACAGGTTCGCCATCTGTAGCAAAAATTGAATTAACACGAAAAGGTTTTAGGGCTATATTACACTGCTCGTTTTCAAAATGCTTTTGGTAGGGAAACATCTCATTTGAGCACCGTACAGCGTTGTTACGCAGAATTTGATCGTGGTCGTGTTTCTCTCCATAATGCAATTCGTGAAAGTCCCCCCAACTGCGATCTCTGAGGAAAATGTAGCTACTGTCAGGCGACTAATTGAAAAAAAAATACCTGTGAGGAAATTCGAAAACATTTTGATATTGTTATTTGTTAATTAATATTACTGTTAAAAACCATATCAACATTTAAAAGTTAGAAAACTTTTTGCCGCTTGCCGCTGGATCATTCATGAACTTACCCCAGAACAACAACGGACACTGCTTGATGCATGACATTGTGACATGAGATAAAACATGGATATATTGTTACATTCCGAAAAGAATCTCTTTTCTGTATGGGTGTTTGAAGGCGACAGTAAGCCGAAAAAATTGAGGCAGGCAAGAAGCGTGGGCATCCTATTGCACCATGACAAAGCTTCAGTGCACATCGCAATCGAGACCAGTATTTTGGCTTCTGAAAAGATGGAGCTCGTGGTCCGCGAATCTATTTGCGCAGCTGCGCATGACAGGATTATAGTGCACAATTAGTGTGCGCACAGGCATTTCGAACTCAACAACGAGCTTCGTAGTCGATTGGAGAATTAAGTCGATAATGCCGAATTGAAAGCTCTAGGCTCTATCCCAATCACAATAAGCAGCAGCCTTGAACGTAACAAAACCTCATTGTTTAATTTGCGTGAAATTAGAGCTCAGAAAGTGGGTGCCGTATGAAATTACTGAAAGGCAACAGGAAACTCGCATTGAATTCTTCAATCGGCAGACAAATGAAGAGTTTCACTTGTTTTGAAAAGTGAAGTCGACAGTGGAGACAGCCACATCATGTCACAAATGCAAATAGAGTCGAAACAAGTTGCTTGGTTTATTCTTTATAGATTTTGAGATCTGGTTACAACAGTTACAGCAGAGAAATGCCGATGATGGACCTTCTCGCTCTTACTGATTTAAATATTTTCGTTAATTCGAAAAAAAAAATATTCCGACAAGGCGATGAATAATGCCTTTATAGAATTCAGTGATCCCGTCCCCGAAGTTTACACAGCAGAGACATAAATTGGACTTCCAATTGAAATAGCGAATTGAAAGAGGCCGCCAATATTGTAATGATATGGTTAAATATAGAATATACAAGCAAAGCGTGTGCATGGACGACTGACGCACAAAATAGCAAATTTGATATATAGTTACTGCAATATGTAATTACTGAATGTTTTGTCTATTAAGTCCACTGCTGAACATAGGCCCCCCCATAGATTGCCTCAGAGGCGCAATATTTGCCATAGTTACAACACTTGGCAAACGGGTTAGCAAACGCAGTTTTATATTTTTGTTGTTATTAGGATTACCCTGCTGTCAATCTCCCGATTTGTTTTCCTGCTTAAGTGTGTGGGATAAAATTTATTTTCTTTAACTTATGAATATACTATTTAGATTGAAATTATAGTTTCCAAGTTCATTTTATCCATAAAACACCCGTGTTAAATGTACTTTGTAAGGGTATATATGTATTATGTACCAATTGTTATCATTTTAATTCCATTGCTTTCAGAGAGTATGCCAAGTATGAGAACAATATTACGACCTTATACAACGTAAACGAGTAGGGTAAAAAGGTTGCGTGAGGAAAAATAATCAATAGTTTTACCTAGCAAATGACGCCTTGTTAAAGTTTGAGGCAATAAGCACAGCTGGTGGATAATATAACGAGAAAGACGTCTAAATAACTCTGTTCAAATAAAAGGAACAATGACATCATGTTGTGTTTCTATCGCTCACCTTCAGCCTGAAATAAATTGCGGATTGTAGCGATTCGCGCGGGATATCTGAGGTTCATTATCCAGTATAATAATTTTACTTGTCTTTTTCTGCGCTTTTTTATAAAAACTAATTTATATTTGACTCTTGAGAACTTGAGAATTTTGTTTGTAAATTGGTTACACAGTGACTCAAAACGTCAACTTTGTAAAATTGCTTTTGGATGCTATCAACAACGTTATTAAAATTCAACACAGCAGCGGCACTTATTAAGAATCCCCTCCCCACTCTTATCGCTTATGAAGTAATGTTCAGAGTTAAGCTAGCCGGACTGTAGTACCAGAAACAGAGTTAATAACGCGTTTTGCACAAGTCTCCGGCTTGAAATCGAATTCAGGACATCCAAGTACTCTGACCACTAGGTAACTCGGTCGTCAGTTTATAATACAGTATCAGCTTAATGAATTTATTATTTACATAAAGTATCAGCTTAATGAATTTAAAACAAATCCACCCATTTTATCATTTTTAATACGAAAAGTAAGAGTAGAGTATTTAAATTTTTTGATGAGTGGAGAAGTCATAAATCAACGAGGTCTCACACGTAAAATATATATAGGTATATAACATTTAAAAAAACATACGTCGGAAGTTTTTTTCGTAAGTTGTAATAATGTGAGAATATAATTTTGTGGTAGCTATTGTATTTTGCAAATTTAGGTATAATTAATGTGTTTGTTTGTAAGGAAATTAATTTAAAAAAGGCAAGATACTATCGTTATGTTATTAACGTCCTTGTTGAATATTAGAAGCTATGATTCTTCGTTTGCGAGTTGGTTCACACGGACTAGTAAAACAATATAAATCTGGAATCCTTTGATATTTTACAAAATATGGTAACTGTGCTATACTATGAATTTTATGTATTAGGTACGCACATCCTCCCTATAAAAGCTTTTGAGAAAAATAAAAGTTGTTGTCTTCTATCTGCCTACAAAATGTTGGCAAAATGTAAGCACGGCAACAAAATGATATTTTTATAACTACGTCCAAACACTAAGATTAAAAATTTATTGTTATTGAGATATGATGCCATTATTTTTAAGGCATTTTCAACCGACTTCTTTTCTTAACACTAAGAACTGGTGGGAAATAGAGACTTTCATACTGTATCTTAAAAATCTATCAAACAAAATAAATCTACTACTGTAATTTATTCTGTGCTAATAGGTACTACGTACTAAAAAGTGCCATACGCATACACATGTATCAAACTTGTGCATAAATAATACTTTATAATCTATTTATAAGATCGCCTTCTTTATTTACGGTTAAAAATTAACACGTATATTAAAATTATCTCATTTACTATCTATTTATTTCCCACGCCAAATGTTTTTAGAAACTGTATTATCAAACAAAGTTTAACTCTTTCTCACATTATACAATACAATACCTAAGTGTTAAATAAGTGTGCTTGCAAAAAAAATGTGCGTTATTCCAAATCGAATTACCAAAGTAACGGGTACAGACTCTCCATTAACACTACCATTTCGAGGGCGCGCGCGGCAAAACAAACGTCGGCAAAATGCACCGCAGCTGCATCTACCGCCACAGACCATGTTTGAACAAAATTATTCACTAAACTTGCTAATCGATCAACCAGTGTGAACGAATCAAATCAACGCCACTTGCATTCTCATAAAAATACCCGCTGCGATTAGCGTCCTAGTTACGTCTTCAACCGACGAGACTTTTTATAATTATGATGCCAGTACGCGGTAGGCACTAGCACTAGGCACGCCGCACCTACGTGATTGCGAATGACGATTGAAGTCGAACCTCACTTTTCTACGAGTTTAAACTAATGTCGGCTATCTTCGTAGCGTTTTATTACGACAGTTGCATGCTTATGAATGAACACTATAGATTATACCGCTAAACACTAATTACAATAAGTGCTATTGTACACATTACGGTCAAAAAATGTAGAGATGATATGATTTTTTAAAATCTATGCATATAAAATAAATATGTTTGTAATATCAAAATTACTGTTTTATATTGAGGTCCGGGGGTTCTTTGCGTATTGCATGTCATTAAGACATGACTGACTCTGTCCGGCCTAATCTTCGGAATGGCTGAATCGATTGCGATGAAAATTAATAAAAAGATAGAAAGCAATACCAAGAGATCTAGGCTACATTTTATCTAATAAAGTTGGAAATTTTTAATGAAATCGAAAATATTATAAAATAAATGGTCTTTGTTGATTACTTTAAATCTAAATTATGCCACATTAATAGATCCAAGACAGGCGAATCAATTTCATATAGAAAGCATTTACATCAACTTCCACTGGTTGTGTTCTTCTAATTCGGTTTTGATTGCCACTAGAATCGATCCTTATTTAAAATAGAGTAACATAAACAAGAGTAAACAAGAGTATTTTTGACAATCTAGCAAATAACATTTACCTTTACAATATTAGTTTGTGTCAATATAAAAACTAAATTTGATTCAAGAAGCATACAAAAATGCTTTACCACAAATCATTTGTCACAAACTAAAGAGGAAAATGGCGTTTTAGAAAGTTCTGGGCACACTCCCACTGTCCACGGTTAAAACGGGAACTGAACAACCTATCGAAAGACCTGTCGGTTAGGATCTATTCCCATAGAGGAGCGACCTGGGAGAACAAAATCGATGGTGTGTGTACATGAAGCTTCACTATACCACCTAAATTGATAGCTCACAAAGATAAAAGTCCCCGTGTGCCCGCTTATAAACGAACGAACGGTCGGACGATGTTACGAGAATAGGGAGCGAATTGAAATTCTTGCAGAGCAGTTTACTTCAAATCCTGACGTCGGGAATGCCGAAGAATCGTATAGGCTAATATAAAAAACCGCGTACGGGACTTTCTGTCGTCGTCCGCGTCTGCAGATGTGCAAGACGAGAGGACACGACGGGATTACCTACTAATGCCACACTAAGGGGGTAACATAGTCGTAGAAATCACACGGCTATTTAACAGAACACTCCGTTCTTACTACTTTCCCGAAGAGTAGAAATCGGGGAGGTCATAATGCCCCGATGGTCATAAGCCAGGAAAGGACAGAACATTTGCCGCAAACTATCGCCCAATAACCCTGCAATCGCATAATGCAAAGCTGTTCGAACGGCTGCTGCTGAGGAAGATACGCCCGTGTATCAAGAAAATCGAGATACGGACCCAGCAGCATGGATTTCGCAGCTATAATTCAACTGCTACACAGGTGACCCGCGTGCCACACTATCTCTTGGCCGATTACAATCGCGGTCGCATATAGTCGAGCGGCGCCTACATCGAGGCATTCGAATACCATCATTCCACCTGCAGTTGTACGGTTAATAACAGAATTCTTTGAACATCGCAAATTCTACGTGCGTATCGAAAACGAAGTATCCTGGCTGGCGTGCCCCAAGGCAGCGCCCCCCCCCCCCTCCTGTAGGTGATATTCACCAACGACATTCCCAACCTAGAAGGTTGTACGCAGACGACAACGCATATTCTAAATCATCACGACAGCCCTACATTGTAGCTAACAAGATGCAGATATTGCTGGACCTACTACCACCATGACTGAATCAGTGAAGGATGGCCGTAAATGTCGGAGAAACGGCCGCGCTGCTCACCAGACGCCTCTGTAACGTATTACCTCCACTACAAATTTAAGGCCAGAATATCATACCTCCACAGAAGAAGACTGGCTACTCTACAAAAAAGCCTGTCTGTCAAAATAACAGCTTTTTACAAAATGCATATGAAAATATATATAGTATCTACTTATAATAAAAACACAATTTTTCTTCATTTCTTCATTTCACAAATCTCTGAAATAGCTGGACCTATTTTGACGGGACTTTCACTGGCAGTTAGCTGATGTTATAAGCAGTAACTTAGGCTACTTTGATTATAGAAAAAAAAAATTGAGATCCACACAAATAAATTATAGCCCAGGAAATCCAATTGCAATTAATGAAATGCGGGTGAAGTGGTAAGGAACTGCTAGTACAAAATATACATGATATCTCATTGATCAATAGTATGGCGGAAATTCTGTGACAACAAAGAAACCTGTGAGCAAGCAAACTGTGTGAGGAAAATCCCATCACAGCAAAACTCATTGGGGTCAATCATTTTAAAGAAACCCAATGGCAACTACACAACATTGCCAGCTGAAACCCAACGCATCCTAATAGAAGCCCACTTCCCAGGACGCTGTGTAACCCAGGGAGTGCACTGGCATGATCATATTTTATCACCGACATCAGAGAATGTTAACGGAGGAAACTCCATTGAGTCATTTCCATATAAGGCACCAGGACCAGAGAGCATCTTCCCTGTGCTAATGCAGTGGGGAAGTAACACTTTAATAACTAGACTGGTGTCCATAATAAGGGCATGTCTTCTATTAAGATACATTCCAAAGGGATAGCGGAAAGTAAAAGTAACATTCATACCTAATCCATGTAGGAGCAACTATACTGACCCCAAATTCTATAGACTCATTAGTCTCACAACCTTTATCCTAAAAACAGTGAAGAGAATGTGTGAAAGGGAATTAAGGGGATAAGCATTAAAGAACTTACCACTGGATGATAAATAACATGCTTACAGCTCACACAAAACAAATGATTCAGCACTTTACCAGGTAGTAAATAAGATTGAAACCTTCATAGCTATAGAAGGTTTCAAGCTTCTTCAATCCGAAAGCCAGGAAGAAGAAAACAAACTTCTCGAGTATCAAATCTGAACTTGATAGGCACAGAGTTAAACCGGCTCTTATAGGCTGGATTGTGAACAACATGCTTAATGACCAATACAGTGAAAATTGATATAGAGTCACAAGCAGACCAAATAATGAAAGAAGTGTTTAATATCACTCCTTTAGAACATGGTGATAAATAACCTCATCAGATGCAAATTATTTGCTTACAATAGGAAGGATATGCAGAGAACCTAGCAATACTAGTTCGGTATCAAGATAGAAAACGGCCAGCATTGTCTGTAACTGAACACAAGCAGCCCTACAAATAGCAATGATGGTGTTAAAACAGTGAAGTAGCGTGCCTTAGAGGGGCCCTGTATCAAAATTTGTCAGGGAGGCCCAAATGAAGGGTAAAGATTTTTTACAAAAGGAACTAAAACTCTTGCATTGAATAAAAATAATTATATATTGATTATAAGTTATTACTTACAATTAATACTCCTAGGAACTCTGCTAGCCAAACAATGCAAACTAACATCCTGTCCCATAGAAGTCCTTAGAATGTTTGCTTATACATTCAGGGCCTCTGTAGCCCGGGGGCCCCGTATCATTGATACGGCTGATACGCCAGTAGCAACGCCCCTGTGTTAAAACTATGATTTTACTGTGTTCTTAATTTAAACAATTTTGTAATGTTTACATGCAAATAAAGGCTGAACAGCTATCATCTCCCAAGCCTATTCTCTTGTCTACCGAGCTTAAGTACCTGGTTCACCTTAAACAACAAATTAAACTAGATGAAAGACATCAAAAATGAAAGCCAAACCAACATAACCTTCTGACAATGCATGAAGCATGGTTGACATGATGATGGGGTATGTAGCCCAAGACTATACTATGGTTGTAGAAAATGGTGATTCGAAGATCCCTTAGGGTCAGTTTACACAGAGAAGCTATGCGACGTAACGATGCTTAAAAAGGTCAATGGTTACGCGCAGCGCCGCTCTTGCACGCCGCACTTACCGATGAAGCGCAGCACAACGTAACGCTAAACCACTAGGCATTTTCGACTTATCTCAATAAAAGGTGTATCTTTTTGTGTAGTAAATAATGTTATATTTTCGATCACTATCTTAAAAAGGTCGCATTGGATCTCGTCGCATCACATCTCGATGTGAAGTGACCCTTACAGCACTCTGGTATGATGGACTAGACCCAACTAGTCACCACTATATAAAACCTAGCGGGATTGGCAGGTATGGCTGTAAAAGGTTGCCAAAGGACTACTCCACAACTGCAGTTTTTTTTTATTAACTAATGTTGTTATAAGGAAAATGCTGGTGCTCATCTCCTGTTTCATTTTCTTCTGTCTGCCTTACGACATACACGGAATGATATAGATTCTCAAATGCCGCCACTACAAGGCAACCTCGTCTTTGATTTATTAAAAATCCATAAAAATAAAAAACAGCTAATGGGATTTCATAGGTACGAGATTTTAAGCTATAAATTATGAATGTTTAAAGCAAAAAGAAACGGTAAACCGTATTTTCTAACCTCGTAGTTCATGGCATCTTCGGCGAAATCATATTCTATGAACTCCCTAGGCAAACGTCCCTCTTCTACGTTATATTCCATTTTTATACAAGATACACATTTCAAAAAATTACCGGGCATATTTTTGATGCTGTTGCAGAATAAACAAATTTAGTAATTAGGTCTTTTTTGCAAATACACTGTTCACAAATAAAGATATAAAGATAATTACAATTGCTGTT
The DNA here is from genome assembly GCA_033319125.1 of Parnassius glacialis. NCBI lineage: Eukaryota > Metazoa > Arthropoda > Insecta > Lepidoptera > Papilionidae > Parnassius > Parnassius glacialis. Next base: position 27,502,040 of record JAVANC010000010.1, on the reverse strand, counting down.
TCGAATCATTTCACAATAAACTTGTTTATACTTTAACGTCATTGTCATTATAATAATAATTTATAATTTGTCGTGATTGGTGGTCATTTTTTCTTACAAAATCATAGATAAATAAATATGCGTATGTAGTAGTATTAGGCTGGCTATTCACTATGGGATATAATATATCTTATATCCCGAAATATAAATTACATCCATCATCCCACGATTGGCTTTCACACAGTGAGATATATCTTTTAACTAGTGTGCGTTCGTCATGGGTCCAGTGTTGCCGTTTTGTAAATGAAAAAAATGCAAGACTTTGGCGGTGATAATGCTAAAAAAGTGCTAAATCACACTTAAATATGCTAAAAAAAATGCCAGCTACTAAGTCTTGTTTAAATTAATAAGAAATGAAAATAAATTGCAGGTAGGTAGTGTAACTAAAATGCAGTGCTATTTTAAAGTAAATTTAATCATCAAGATAAATCAAATAATATTTGTAGATCATCAATATCAGCTTCGCCGTGCGCTTGTGCTTGTGAAGGGCCATCTTCAAAAGCAATAGTCATTGGCATCACAAGCGACTTTTTAATCCCTCTAATGTGTTTTAAAACAATATACGTTATAGGAATGACAACATTTTCCTGATCTTTTAATGCCGTGTCTGATGTGTAGGATCGAGTTTAGTGTATTTAGTGACATACGATTTTTTTATTTTGTTTTTACAATATCAATTTGGCTAAATACTCGTTCTATCTCAGCATTCGAGTGTGGCATAAAAAGAATAGATATGGCCAAAGAAGCTAACTCCGAAAATGGATTATTATCCGCTGAGTCTTTGTATTCATGAACCTCCTCGACAGTTGAACATTTATTTTCCAAGTCGGTATGTCGAATATTCCTCCATTGTACAACTATACGTTCAATTTCATTGGCCTAGTACGTAAAATTCGAAAAATGCTAAAATATGCAATATGCTAAAGCCGATTTTTTCATGCCAAGATGTTTAAAAATATGCCAAATTTAGCATTAAAAATGCCATATCGGCAATACTGCATGGGTCATTGGATTACCCCCCTTTACCCCGTACACCGTTCTGAGGGGGCGCGGAACAGTGTGCGGTGTACAGGGGGCGAAATATAATAAGAAAATATCGCTCGGTCGATCGAAAAAAATATTTATAGCTTGAGATGTAATATATAGCTCAGTGTAAACGGTTCCATGTGAAATGTATGGTGAGCGATATTAATTTATATCTCGAGATGTAATATATATTATATTCAAGGAGATTGTATCCTTGATTATATTATATCCAGTAGTGAGAAGCGGGCTTTATAGTAGGCTTGCTTGTTGAAAAAAATAACGATACATCGATGTATCAAAGTTTTTGATTCGATACATCGATATTTTTAGCTGATAGAAATTTTCAATATGGGAAATCGTATTTACAAACGATTTTTTTTTTCATAGTTAATTTATTATAGTCTTTGCGTTGTAGCATGGTGCGGATACGAACCACAGAGTACTTTTTATGTACTGATACGAACTAGTCGTGTGTATCTCTTTACGCAACCGACTCACGGATACGGATCATGGAATTCATTTAAAAGATTGGTTCAGTAACAACGTTTCAAATGTATCATTTGGATCTGAAACAGTGAAACATTACTTTGCTCTGTGCTCATTTCGCGCGACGCGTCGCTTGCGAGGTGACTGAGCCACGAGTGAGAGAGACATACTGAGACAATGATTAACTTCACTACTGACTCGCGAGTGGCGAGTGAGTGGGCGAAATAATTATAATCCATACAAGTCAAATAGATATAACAAATGAGAAGTGTATCACTCAACTCGTACGGATTTCCGCTGACGTTATTCATGCACATAAAAATTACCACTAAGGCGCTTACGTATCAAATACTATACGGTCGTTTTTTATGTAATGTTTGTATTAACAAGTTGTCATTTTACGTTCAAATTGTTTATGTTCATTAGCGCCAGTTTATGAAAACATACTGAGTTGTCTTTAGGATTTCTTTGCGTAGTGATTATTGTGACTTACTTTCTTCATTTACATCATAAAGTTAGAGTTATGAGACTTTAAGAGAGAATTATGTGTACATAGACATTGTTGTTTTGTGTAAATGGATATTTTTGTAAATAATGAATTGACATTATGACATTTTTGTGAAAGTATGAAGGAGGATCGATTTTATATACCTACAATCTTATTACGATACACAATAAATAACCTAAGCACTTTTAGTATTGCCACATAACATTTCACTGACTCAGTCAGTAATAAACGCCCACGACGCAACTTAATGTATTCGGAACATTCCGTATTTTATATCTTTTCAGTCGATAATCCAAATGAGCCAAATGAAACATATCAGTGTTTAGGAACATTTCAGTGATCGATTTGCAAATGGTCCAATCGCAAAAATGATACACTTTGCCCACCTCCAATACGAACCAATACGAACCTTCAAGAAAAGAGAGAGACTATAAGCCTACTCGTTTCTAAAAGGTCGGAAACGCACCTGCAATTCCCATGGTGTAGCCGTTTTTAATTTTAATTTTAAAATAATTTTAATTTTTTTTATTAATTTTAAATTAACTAATAGCAATAGAGTTGGAGCAATTTCGGATTCTGTTGGAGCATTTAAGGAGCAATTAACTGGCATACCGTTTAATTTTAAAAAGTATATAGTAGTTTTATGTTTTATAGCAAAATAAATTTTTCAATAATCAAATATTTAAAAAAAATATAACTTAACTAATAGCAATACAAGTGGACCAATTTCGGATTCTACTGGAGCATTTAAGAAGCAATTAATTGGCATACAGTTTAATTAAAAAAATAATGTTTTACGCTAACTTCCTTCTGGTGTAGGTACCTAAATACATATTTCTTTTTGTATTGTTCCGTCGAGTCGATTCATATTTGATATTCAAGATAAGTAGTATGAAAAATGGCTCGACGATGTAGACCAGTATGGGAAGCGGAACCTCAGTTAGCTGGTGAGTTTTTATTACAAAAAATCTAGTACATAGTTGTAACCTAAAAATAGAAATGTAAATAAAAAAATATGAATGACCATGTTGTTATTATGGGTAACGATCTAAATATCTAAGTAATCAGAAGCTAGAGTAATCGAATACTCTAACTATTATAATTTTGTTTTTACAATTTCCGACGCGTAAATTCGTGTCTCATAAACGGCGGTAATGTTACCAGCTACCTACACTTTACACTACATTTTTTACGGGAAATGGTGATGGGCAGGCATGGGTATTTTGATTGTGTGCTAGTGTTACCATAAAATTAAAAAAGCTTTGGTGGGAAATGAGAGTAATTTTGTGAGTACGGCTGCGGGTGCGTGTGGGTTCGGTTTATTGTAACTCTAACTAACTAAACTAACTGCTAATGTTTAAATCAAAACTATTTTTTTCAGGTTGGCTTACAAATATGGAGGGAGATGCATCAAAAGCATTTTGTAAACTTTGTAAATGTTCATTACAAACACAAAAAAGATTTATCAAATCACGCTAAATGCAAAAAACATTATCATCATCATCATTACAGCCTTTCATAAGACCACTGCTGAACATAGGCCTCCCCCAAGGAATGCCACAAAGCACGGTCGTTAGCCACCTTCATCCATCGACTTCCTGCATGTCTTACCAGGTCGTCACTCCATCTCGTGGGGGGTCGCCCTACACTTCGCCTACCGGTACGAGGCTGCCACTCAAGAACCTTTCTTCCCCATCGGTTGTCGGTTCTTCGAGCTATATGGCCGGCCCACTGCTACTTCAGCTTACTAATCCGTTGGGCTATGTCGGTTACTCTGGTTCTACTGCGGATATCCTCATTCCTAAGTTTATCACGCAGAGAAACTCCGAGCATAGCCCTCTCCATAGCTCGCTGAGCGACCTTGAGCTTCCTCATACGGCCAGCAGTGAAGGACCACGTCTCAGATCCGTAAGTCATCACTGGCAACACGCACTGGTTGTAGAATTTCGTTTTAAGTTTTTGAGGTATGTCTAACGAGAAGATGTGTCGTAGCTTCCCGAACGCTGCCCAGCTGAGTTGAATCCGTCGATTGACCTCTCAGTCGAAGTTGGACTTATCTAGTCAGACTATTTGTCCCAGGTAAACATACTCGGCAACAACTTCGAGCTTAGTGCTCCCAACAACTACCGGCATAGGTGTGACATGGACATTAAACATAATCTTTGTTTTGTCCATGTTCATCTTAAGACCTATCCGTTGGGAGACACTATTGAGGTCACTGAGCATAGTGCTTAGGTCCTCCAGCGATTCTGCCATAAGGACGTCGGCAAATCGAAGGTGAGTGATGTACCCGCCATTGATGTTAATACCGTATCCTTTCCAGTCCAGAAGCTTGAAAACGTCTTCCAATGCAGCGGTGAAGAGTTTCGGGGATATAACGTCACCCTGTCTTACACCTCTCTGCAATTATATAGGTTTCGTACTCTAGTTCTGTATTCGGATATCCATCGTAGCTCTACTGTACAAGCACTTCAGCACTTCGATATACCGACAGTCAACTTGGCACCGCTGAAGGGACTGCAGCACCGCCCAAATTTCGACGGAATCAAAGGCTTTCTCATAGTCCACATACGCCAGGAATAGTGGCAAATTGTACTCCTCGGACTTCTGTACAACTTGCTGAGTGGTATGTATGTGGTCTATGGTGTAAAAGCCCTTTCGGAAACCGGCTTGTTCAGGAGGCTGGAAGTCGTCAAGTATGCGCGCGAGACGATTCGCAATGACTCTCGAAAACAGCACGTAGACGTGGCTCAGAAAAGAAATCGGTCTGTAGTTCTTCAAGAGAGCATTGTCACCTTTATTGAAGGACAAGACCACAGCACTTCCGCTCCACGCCTCCGGTGTAATGCCACCATGAAGGACGGAATTAATGAGCCTCTGAAGGACTTCCATTACCGGTTTCCCACCCGCTTTCAGAAGCTTCGATACACGACGTCAGTCTCAGACGACGATATCTTAGGAATAGTGTCGGATAAGACTCGCTCTTGGATGGTTACTCACACTTGCGTGTGGCTCCAACGATGACGTGTACAGATGTCCATAGAACCTCTCAATCTCACTCAAAATCTCAGGTGCCCCGGAAACGATGCTGCCACACTCGGTCTTCAGCTTTGACAGTTGGCTCTTTCTGGCATACAGGTCTCTGGCAAAGACTTTGGAGCCTTGGTTCCGCTCGATCGCTTCTTCAATACAAGCTGTATTGAAGTTGCGTAAGTCCAACCGCATGCATTTGGAGATCTGTCTGTTCAGTTGCCTGTATGCTGTCAAATCTGTTGAAGAATGTAGCTTCATCTCCCGTCTAACAGCCATGAGATTAAGAGTGTGATCGGAGAGTTTTTGTGTGGCGAGTCTTGCAGAACTTCGCTCCGACCGCATGGACAGTTTCCACGAGCTTGTCATTCATATCGTCCACTTCATTGCAGTCTTCTAGGCACTGAAAACGGTTTTGTAACTCGAGCTGAAAGGTTTCGGGAGTTTGGAACAGAGCACGAGGGGGATGGAGCGTTGACTTCATTAGACGAGACCTCTCCAACTTAACGTTTAGGTTCAGTGTGTCTCTCACCATTCGGTGATCGCTACCAGTTTTACGCTCACGATCACGGAGACATCACTGAACTGTTGTCGTCTGGTCGTCATAATGAAGTCAATCTCATTTTTTGTCGAACCGTCGGGGCTCGACCAGGTCCACTTCTTATGGGGCCGCTTCTGGAAGAAATAGTTCATCATAAAGAGTCCCTCTTTCTTCATGAAGTCGGCCAGCTGCTGGCCCCTTGGGTTCCGTTGCCCTATTCCAAATTTCCATGCTTTCAGCTCACCGTTCTCTCTTGTGCCTAGTTTTGCATTGAAGTCTCCCATTAACACCGTATATTGGGTTTTGTAGGAATGCATGGCTCTAGAGATATCCTCATACATTTCTCCACCTCCTCATCGGGGTGTGCTGAGGTTGGTGCGTAAACCTGTATGACTTTCAGCAAATAACATTAAGAGGCTTTTAAATTTTTCAGCTTGGAAACAGCAGCAAAAAAGTCAACACTTTTTTTAATAAAATCATAACTTTTAATAGAAAAGTATCGGAACTCAAAATTGCAGCTTTTATTGCAGAACATTGTTCAATTTTAGCAGCAGATCGCCTTGGCGTGCTTATTTCTGCTTTGGACAAATCACCTTCTGTACTAAGTGACTTAAAACTCCATCGTACTAAGTGTGCTGGTCTAATAAAAAATGTAATATCACCATGCATACTTGAGGAATTAATAAAAGAATTGGCGACAGCAGTTTTTTCGTAATAATAGATGAAAGCACGTGTATTGACACGAAAAGGACCCGGTGTATAATGATACGCTATTTTAGTTTAGTTAATTAAGTTATTAGAGATTGAAGCCGGCGACGCTGACACACTAGTGAAAGCTTTTAAAGACCAACTTTTCCAAGATGGTGTAGATGTAAATAAATTAATCGGCATTGGCATAGATAGAGCAAACGTGATGGTCGGCGAGCATCATTCATTTTCATCAATGCTGAAAGAAATTGTACCGCATTTGGTTGTGGTTAAATGTGTCCTACACTCGTTGCATTTTGCTGCTGAAAATGCATGTAAAGTGCTTCCAACACATTAAGAGTTTATGGTAAAAGAATGTCACAATTGGTTTTCTTATTTTACAAAAAGACAATCTGATTACAGATTGATCTATGAAATATTGAGTGGAAAAAAACCGCTGAAAATTGACAAATTGTCGGGCACACGGTGGCTAACTCGCATTGAAGCAATCACAAAAATACTAGAGCAGTGGGATGCGCTAGAACTTCATTTCAGGCTAGCAAAAGAGAAAGAGAGGTGTTACTCAGCATCCCGATTACAGCTGATGCTTGCGTCAAAGCCAAATAAGCTGTATTTATTGTTTTTAAAGCAATCTTTAAAGGCCATAACCGACGTGACCAAAATTTTTCAGTCAGACAATGTAGATTCTCTGAAATTGTTGTCTGACTGGATTGCTATCAAATTATTTATCGATTTTGATTCCCTCTGAACGGTTACAGATAGTTACACAAAATGAGTTGGCGACATTCAATTTCAGAGACTACGTTATGAATACTAGGGGCATTCACTTTGGATATTTGTTTGTGGAGGAATCTGCGAATGTACTTATCCAAGATTTAAACGTCATCAAATAAAGGTGTACTCAGTGTCTTATTCCGCTCTGTGAAGAAATCCAAATACGATTACCGAACAATATTAAATTATTAGAAAAAATTTCGATTTTCACACACAAGCCAAGGAGCATTTTTTTTTTATAGAATAAGGGTGACAAACGAGGACACAGTCCACCTGATGGTAAGTGGTTACTGCGGCCCATAGACATCTACATCTATCCTCGTTTGCGAATCAAAATGCAGATGCGTTGTCACCCGTGAGGACTAACATGGAATGCCTCATTTCCAGTAAAAAGAGCCTCCGGCCACCTGCACTCACCAAGCGAAACGCAGAGGTAAGCCGCTACTTCACGCTGGGATTCTGTGAGGTCGTGGTACCACCCCGGTTCGAGCCGGCCCATCCGTGCGATATCAAAAGCTGCCGCGTGGCTCTACCACTGTTAGAATTCTACCTCTTACCTCTTTAGCTATGGAAAAAAACCAAAACAGCTGATGAGTTTTGGGGAGAAGTGTTGTCATATAAAAATGCTTGTAGCGACGGAGCTTTCTTTAATTTAACGAAACTTGCCACGGCTATTTTGAGTTTGCTATTTGCTAATGCTGCTGTAGAACAGGCGTTTTCGATGATGAACATCGTTAAAAATAAATTGCGAAACAGAATGCTCACGAAAACCGCAGACCACACCATGAGAGTGAGAAGTGCTTTACGAGACCGCGGCGGGTGCACAAAGTTTGAGCCAAGCACTACAATGTTAACTTTATTTAAGTCTGAAAATGTCTACCAAACAGGAAATGAAGAGAATGTGAATGAAGTACTTGCTATTTTTAATGAAGATTAGTTAAAAAAAAAATCGAAAACTATGTACTTCATTCAAATATTCTTCCTTCATTAACAAATAAAATAAAAGTTGTCTGTTTTAATTTTATATTTGTTTTTTTTAATGGTAATAAAACTGGTGGTTTTCTGGTTCAAATTTTGGGGAAATATAATAATCAATTTGGGGGAAACCATAAAATGCATCTGTTCTCATACAAAACTTATTTAGAACTAATCTTCGAAACTAATCTTCATTTTCAAAATAGGTTCTGGTTTTGACGGGACTTAGTTATTAGATATGTATACTTATATATTTTCTGTGATGCTGGTATATTTGCACTGGTTTATGCTGTGATGTACTTAGTGCCACGGCTGCATTACTTACTTTAAAATTTTATACACAGATGCCTCGAAAATATACTAGAACTACAACGCGGGCGACTTCGTACAAACAAGAAGTCCTGGAAATTGCCATTCAAAGAATTAAAAACAAGAATCTCTACTACGCAGCCGCTTCACGAATATACGGTATACCGACATTCACGCTGAGTGATAGTCTTGAAAAAAAAACAGCAACAAAAAGCAAGACCCTCGGCAGATCAACGGCAATCTTAATAGAATTGGAAATCAAGCTTGCAAACTGTCTTCGTGTGATGGAAAAATGCGGTTGGGACTTATCAAGGAAAGAGGTACTCGATGTAGCTCAGGAATTCCCCATAAGCTATAACTTAGATACCTCCTTCAAAAATGGCAGGCCTGGACCTGATTGGTTCATTTCTTTTCGTCAGCGGCACAATTTATCAATAAAAGAACCGCAAGCAGTCGAGTACCTTAGAAGAAAAATGACCGGTACATTTGTGATCCACGAATATTTTGCTCTTTTACAAAAGATTTATCCTGACTTGAATCTTACTGATCCTAAGCGTATATGGAACTTAGATGATACGTCTGTTTGTCTCGACCCAACAAGAACAAAGTTGTAGGTGGCAAAGGGAAGCCTTGTACACGAACGACGTATGGAAATGGAAAACAAAATATCACAGTCTTAACTACTGTGAATGCGGCTGGGCAAAATTAGACCCATTGATCATATTTAAAGGCAAACATATGTATGAACAGTGGATGGTGAAGAATACAGACAAATATAATTTCAAACTTACATACGCTACCAGTCAACGGAGCTGGATGGAAACCAGCATCTTTTATAACTGCATGTTAAACGTAATTATTCCCAATTTGGGTAAAAAAAGACCCGTAGTGTTGTTGTACGATGGACATGTCAGTCATGTTGATGATAAAGTGGTAGCTTTAGTCGTTGAAAATAATATTACTAAGTGAAGTTCCCCACACATACGCATTTATTGCAACCGCTAGATTTGTCCGTCTTCAAATCATGCAAAGCCATCTGGGACAAGAAGCTCGTACAATGGCAGCGGCACAACGTTGGTTCCAAATTACGAAAACAATTTTTTCCCGAAATGTTTGCAGAAGTGTGGCAAGAAATAAAATCAGAGATTATCCGAAATGATTTCAGAAAAGGCGGCATTTACCCTTTTAATGCCGATATAATACCAAAAGAAAAATATGACCCTAAAGCATATGCGCGATGGAAAAAGCACACATTATCTCAATCGACTTGCAATCAACCAAAAGTCCCTGAAACACATAAGCTTAGACGATATAAACAAAATCGTGTTTTATTACGGTTCTGCTTCTGCTCTAAATACTACCTTCCCTTATTCTGAAACAACGAATTCCCTTATTCTGAACTCTAAAGAGAGCATCGAGCATTCAGTAAATACTTCCTTCAAAGAATTACTTCTCGCAAAAGCTACACACCATCCTCAGACCAATACGAAATTTAAATTAAAACATATAGAAAAGGGTGCGGAAGTAATTACTGCATATTTTCTAGAAAAACAACAAGAGACAAATAAACAAAAACTAGCAAAAGAAAGAGAAAAAAAGCAAGTGTTTGACAGACAAGACAAATAATAACATATATACTACTAAAAAAGGAAAAGGTACAGGAAAGAAAACTCGGACTGACAAAGAAAATCTTATTTCTGGAGATGATAAGAATTATTTTTCGAATTTAATACACGATTTAATGTATTTAACAGTTTTAAATGACTCTGATATAAACAAAAAACCAAGACTAAAAAACAAATGCGCGCAGAAGAAGGAAAAAATCAACGACAAAAAGTCTGTAAAAAACGTAAGAGGACTCCTAGCATTACCACGACAGATGAAAGCATTCAAATGAGCGTACATAGTGATTCTGACTTATAAGAATGCCTCAGTGATATATTACCTGATAACTTTGACACATGGAACAAGACTGACTTAAAATTAGAACCATTATCTAAAGATCAGGTAATTAAACAAATTATTAAAAATTTACAGGAAGTAGAAAAAACCGCACAGACCTGCAACACCTGCGACGAAACTATTGAGACAAAACATATTTGGAAAGACAAATATAGCGATGATATAAATACTTTAGAAAAGGCAACGCAAAAAGTGACTATGTTATCATCCGTAAAATTGACACTTGAAAACCAAGCTTTCTACAAAACTCACGGAAGTTTACAACTTAAACCTATTAACACAGATAGGGATATATTTATAGACTAGCTGTGCCCGCGGCGTAGCTCGCGAATATAGGTTTTACTTAAAGAATTTGACGTTTAGGGTAAGAGAATATTAAACGATTTATATCATTACTGTATGAATAAGTGGTAGCAAAATAAATCGATATGCTGAAAGTTCTAAGTCGTTTATGATAGAGCTTCTGTGTAAACGACGATAGAAGTAGACTTAGCCGGGGCGTATAGAAAAAGGTTACGGGGACTACTAACGCGGGAAAAAGGAACATAGAGTTGGCCATGTGCAAAACAATCAGTACTGAGGTCCACTCCTGCAACGCGTAAAGTTTGACCTTGTGCTTTATTTACGATCGTCGCACAACACACGCTGAGTGGGAAACACACTTAAAATAGGGATGTTAGATGATCATCGATGTTAAAAATTAAAACTTCGATGTTTTAACATCGATGTTGACACATGTCAAACATCGAAACATCGACGTCAATGAACCCATAATCGATAATTGGGAACTTGCAAACAATGCGAACTCGCGAAATCAATATCAACTAAATCTTGTATCTGCTCTGATGATTAAAAATTTTGAATAATTCAGAATTCCTGAACGCATCATTAACCTAAAAAAGTGTCAGTATGGTGAGTCAAACTTAATTGTCAAGTGTCACCTGTAATGTCACAATGGTCACTGCTTTCGCTTTATTTTGTAGTGTCGTTGTTGGTTGTCGCATAATAACTATTCTACGTAAATTGATATTCAAGTTAATTGTTACTTTTCCCTTGCTGTGTATACCCACATAATTTTGAAACAATGTGTAAGTATCTACACATATACAAAAAACATCGATAATGGTCAACATCGATGTTTTGAGTAGGCTAAACATCGAACATCGATGTTGAGCTATCGATGCCAACATCGATTCTCAACATCTTTCTCTCTAGTTCTAGTGTGGGGGTAACGTTTTCTAAGAAAAAAAAAAAAGAAAAAAGTCCACATACTCCAGACAGTGGCAAATTGTACTCCTCGGACTTGTGTACCATTTGCCGAAGGGTATGTATGTGGTCTATAGTGCTTTTCGGAAACCGGCTTGTTCGGGGGACTGGAAGTCGTCGAGTCTGCTTGCGGGACGATTTGTAATGACTCTCGAAAACAGCGCGTAGACGCGGTTAAGAAGGGAAATCGGTCTATAGTTCTTAAAGAAAGCGTTGTCGCCTTTCTTGAAAACCAAGACCACCGCACTTCTGCTTCAAGCCTCCGGTGTAGTGCCATCATGGAGGACGGAATTAAAGAGCTTCTGAAGGACTTTAAATAGCGGTTGGTTTTCCACCCGCTTTCAGAAGCTCCGCTGTAATTAATCTCGCTCAGACTGAAGTCCGGAGTATCATCGGAATAGTGTCGGATAAGACTTGCTCTTGGATCGTTACTCACACTCGCGTGTGGCTCCAACGATGATGTGTACAGCTGCCCATAGAATCTCTCAATCTTACTCAAAATCTCAGGTGTTCCGGAAACAACGCTGCCACACTCAGTCTTCAGCTTTGACAGTTGGCTCTTTCAAAAAAAGACTTTGGAGCTCTGGGTGCGTTCGATCGCTTATTCAATACGAACAGTATTAAAGTTGCGTAAGTTGCGCCGCATGCATTTGGAGATCTGTCTGTTCAGTTGCCTGTATTCTGTCAAATCTACTGAAGTCTGCAGCTTCATTTCCCGTCTAACAGCCATGAGATTAAGAGTGTGATTGGAGAGTTTTTGTGTTCTTCTGCGGCGTGTCTTGCAAATCTTAGCTCCGACCGGACAGTTTCCACGAGCTTGTCATTCATATTATATTATACATATTATAGGCACTGGAAACGGTTTTGTAGCTCGAGCTGAAAGGTTTCGGGGCTTTGGATTAGAGCACGAGTGGGACGGAGCGTTGACTTCATTAAACGTGACCTTTCCAACTTAACATTTAGGTTCAGTGTGCCTCTCATGCGGTGATCACTGCCAGTTTTCACCCTTGCTATCACTGAACAATTGTTGTCTGGTCGTCATAATGAAGTCAATCACAATTTTATCGAACCGTCGGGGCTCGACCAGGTTCACTTTCTGTGGGGCCGCTTCTGGAAGAAAGAGTTCATCATGAAGAGTCCCTCTTTCTCCTTGAAGTCGGCCAGCTGCTGGCCCCTTGGGTTTCGCTGCTCTATTCCAAATTTCCCTACCATCAGCTCACCGTTCTCTATAGTGCCTAGTTTTGCGTTGAAGTCTCCCATTGTCACGGTATAGTGGGTTTTGGAGGAATGCATGGTTCTAGATATACTAGATCTAGATATACATTTTCCCCACCTCCTCATCGGGATGTGCTGAGGTTGGTGCGTAAACCTGTATGACCTTCAGCGAATACCGTTTGGTGATTCTGAGTATAAGGTACGCAACCCTCGTCGACACAATCTCAGTCTTTACAACGTCGTTAACGAGACTTATGGACGATAAATCCGACACATCGTTGGGACAGATGGTCGCCTTTCTGGTGATAGAACAAGTTGCCGGATTCGAGGATTACCATGTCACCCCTCTCTCTTCGGACCTCAGATAATCCTATAATATTCCAGCGTAACTTGTCTATCATTATAAATTACGTAATAATATTATTTAAAACAAGTTAGATTAGATTTAAATGCAATACCTAGTGCATAGTACTCGTAGTACCAACGGGGGTAATGTCAAAAGTGCGAGACGTCTGGTACTCGGATTGCCAAACCACCTATTTTTTTATAGAATACGTTTTTACGGACGTTTAAGTAAATCCTCCTGGAGTGGGAGAGACATAGGTATGTCCAGCATTGGACTTTTACAGGCTGTTGAAGAAGAATGCCCGTATTTACACGTCTTATTCGGTGAAATTATACAATACAAAATTATTAAACTTAATTTGTAATTGTATGAGTATGAGTCAATCAATTTTTGCTAGATAATTGAAAAATATGTATTTGAATAAAACTATGTGAGCACACACAAGGATCTGTCAGCATTTTAGCTATTAAATCAGTTTTTTACTACCTGTTAACCAAATGTTTGTAATTACTAATAAACGAAATGAATGAAGAGAAAATCATATTTAACATAATATTAATTAATCATTAGTTTAGCTAGATCCTATGAACAGATCTAAATTTCAAAAAGCAACCCCAGGCTTTGTCTAACACATTTGGAGGTGTGAGTAAAAAGTACTATTTTAATTAAAGCATTAACGATGTCACCATGTGCAGATGTATTGAAGTTGATTGATGTACTGACTAACATGTCGATAGAATGGTCTAATTCCAGCATTCCAGTTTTCGCAACTTCCTTGAAGAATCGACAACCATCAGCGATTTTTCCGGACCGATACGACTTAGGAACATTCAAGAAAAGAGCCTACTCTTTTTTAAAAGGTCGGCAATGCATCTGCAATTCCCTTTATGTTGCAGTTGTTATTGGGCAACGGTAGTCACTTACCATTAGGTGAGCCGCATTCTGGTTTGCCCCCTCTTATACAGAGTTATTTTGCAATATACGGCCTTTGCAGAGAAGGTTTAGAATAAGTAATATAGGTAGTAATAAATTAATTAAAAAAATCTTAAACATTCTGTCCTTTTTATCTTTTAAATTCAGAATGCGTGGTAATGTATTATTTTAACTGATTGTTATTCATAAATATCTAACGCCTACTATTTTACTACGTACGCACACATTCATAAGGTTCGCTTGGTCGGTCAAAACGTGAATTGAATCACACACAGAGGAATGCGCGTACGCGTAGCGCGTAGATAACCCTGTATATAAAAAAGTCGTGTGTATATTATTAGTGGTCCAAGTGAGATACTTATTTGCATAGAAATTAGCGGGCATGTCGTCTCCTATGCAGTTTGATATATATATAACTACTTTTATATATATATATATATATATATATATATATATATATATATATCCTTTGCGTAAATGCTTTAAGTTTTGGGTGGACTGTGTGCTCGTTTGTCACCCCTATCCTATATTTATTTAAATAATACCTAAGTTAATATAGTTTACAATATAATGGAATAATAAGGATTCACTGTAAGTCTTTCGTATAGTAAAAACAATTTTTACATTTTCTTTTAATATTTATTATTACTAACTCGAAATTGTATTTTAAAAATAAGTTTTTGATTGTCCAGTTGCACAGGATTTCATAACACTTCACTGGGTTTTGCTGAAGTCTTCCTGATATTCTTTGGTGGAGCCTGAAAAAAAAATACTTCGATATTTATTACAAGTATTTTAATTTTAAAATCATACGTATTGGAACGAAGTTCCTTATGATACGCACGGTACGAATTTGACCAATGGGGGCTAGGCGAGAAAAAAATGTAAGATTTTTCCATAAGACCCCACTTTCTATAGTGCGAGCGAGATGGAATAATATCCGTCTCCCTCGCACTTTTTGTTATTTTGCCATGAAAGAAATATTATTTTGAATGACGCTTCATTTTAATATATGCTAGTAATTCATTCATTTGAATCTGTAATCAATAATATAATACGTCTATCAATAACAATATATTACGAAAGGAACTTCGTTCCAACCGAGTGTTCCACCACTCTCGCACAGGTTTTATTTTTATATAAAAGTGTTATATTTATTTGAATGCTATTATTAACATATGTGCAGTTTGGTTTCATGACTGCTAAACAAAAAATGAATTGAATTGAAAAATGAATTTAGTGTATGCAGATTAACCATCTCAAAAATGGTCAAACAATGGACCAAGAGAGATCTGTCTGCCAAGCATGGCAGTTGTAGTGTACCCGCATTACTCGGTACCTCTCGTCCAGCAGTGGATTATGATTAGTGATGCAACAGACCTATGCTTTTTCTGATTCCACAACTGAAGAAATTATAACGTAAATTTGATCGAAACTTTGATGACGGCATACCTTCAATCTGTTTATGGAGACACGGTCACGCCTTTAGGAGTACTTATGTGGTGGAAATGAAATGCGCACAAATATTGTAATATTTTGTTAGTAGTGCATATAATATTGGCATATTTATGAGCTCCTCCAAGCAGCGTGTATATGTGAAGAACACTCGAAATCGGTAACTTATCGTTACTTAATTTTGAATATTAATTTAATAAAAAATTATACAGTTGACCCGCGGTAATCCGCCAAACGTTTTTGCAAAGCGGTATCGGATTATCAAATTTGTCAGACTATACAGTGCTGCCTCAGTATTTTAAAAAAGAGTACCTTATAATCCCACAAATTAAAAATCAAAGCGGTAAGATTCGGTATGTACCATAAATCTTACGATGTGGTTGTTCTATTACTTTCGGATTGACACCCGCGGGATGATTTGTGGAGCGTTGCTAAAAGAGGTGACAATATCTTAATATAATAGCAAGTTTATTGTTAACGTGTGTGTAAAATTTAATGAAGAAAAAAGTAAATTAAATGCATGTTACCAAATTTGGATGATTTGCTCTCACGTGTTGCAAGAGTTTTGCTCGTGTGGCGTACTGCCGCGGGCAAGCATGGCACACTGCCGGCCGACAAGCGATCACCCCGCCTTCTATTGACTGCTTGCGAAAAGTTTCTGCACCTGAGTATTACCAATAAACTCTTTTGTATTTAGTTAAGTAGAATTAAGAACTGCCTATAAATGTCTTACGGCTGGACCCTTCCTTATGAGGGTTCTGGAGCAATAGAGCCAGTAACACATTAGGCATCAGTGTGAGTTGGTGACCTTGTATTTTTTATTTCTCCGATGTGCATGTTAACACTTTTAAGAGTCCTCCTTAAGAAAATAAAATTTGGAATTTTGCCATATAAGTGCCGCGTTTGGCAGGCGGGTTGGCGGCAACCGTAGATTTAATTTTTAGCTGTTATCTTCAGTTTTTTTATTTTTATTTAATTATTATGAAGGTGCTGCAGCTCATTTCCTGTTTCAGTTTCTCTCTGTCGCCTCTTACGAAACCCACGAGGCGCTATGGGGTAATAAATATTCTTACATCACCACTACACAGTACTACATGCGCGCCAATAATGCAAAAAGATATACTAAAAATCATGTTACCATGATTTTCGTAAGTAATTTTAAATTAATATAAAATTCATATTTAATGAATAGACAAACTGTACATAAAACATAGCTTTACACATATTAAAAATAAAAACACTGGTGTTATTACCTGGATGGTGAGTCCTAACATGTCGGTCGCGTTTCGCCGCTGTGCGATATATCTTGGGACACGCCACACATGGGTAGTGGCGTACCCTCCTCTCCAGGGGAACAGACTCCGACACGGTTTTGTGCACGCGCCAGAGGTGGTTGACTAGCATACCGCGACGCTAACCAAAGAAAGGAAAGATCTTTAGTTTTATTCGTTTTACGTTATTAGGTTAGTCGGTATCTTGTCATAACTTCTCTAAAGTATATGGCCCGGCATTTCAATTGGAACGACAAAAAGCTTTTTTTGCACATAAGTCAATTTTAAGATCACTAAAAGAGATGGGATGATGGAAGCGTAGCTTTCCGAAATATCGACTATATTTATTTTATACGATAAGGGTGAAAACGAGCACACAGTCCACCTGATGGTAAGTAGTTGCAGTGGCCCATAGACATCTACATCTATACTCGACTACGATTCAAAATGCAGATGCGTTGTCCTCGTGAGAACTAACATGGAATGGCTCGTTTCCAGTAAAAGGGGTCTCCGGTTATCTACACTCACCATACGAAACACAGCAGCGTTGAGTTGCTATTTTATGCCGGTATTCTGCGAGAGCGTGATCCTTTCCCAGTCGAACCGACCCAGATTAGTGGAATAGTCAGTCCTGCGTCCCGCATAGCATACGTATTCTGTTCGATAGACAGTACAACTTGGTGCTAATAAATCTCATATTAACAGTTTACACTGACCGTGACACAAGTCACGATGCCGCTAAATGTAATAATTAAAGACATAGAGTAATGAAAAAGAATTAAAGACATAGAGTAGGGTTACACAAAAGTGGTCATAAGATATGGTGGTTGGTCTCATTCATTGATTACGACACATCAAGAGTTTACAAAAGAACATAGGCCTTCTGTGCTGGCGGGTTGGTAACCGCAATCTTTTATTATTTTGAGTCATTATTGGGAAGTCGCAGCTGCCTTTATCCTATTTCAGTTCCCCTCTATCGCCTCTTACGACACCCACGGATGATATAGGGTAGTAGATATTCCTTTGCCGCCACTAAACAACGAAAAGACGATTATGGCGGTTATGATTATGATGTAAAACCTCAAACATCAATATTTATTCTTTGTGGTAGATATAACACAAAAATTGTTGTAACTGAACATTATTTAATCGAATGGGTTTCGCTTTTATTTCCGAATCAAAAAGTTTTATCATGATTGAAAACTGTTTTGTTGTTCTTATTTTTTATTTCTTCATTAAATCTTCGTCCACAGGTGGACGTGGGGTTCTCCCGTTGCAGAAATGATTTGCGCTAATGCCGTCATGCTTGGCAGGCGGTTTGATGATCGCAGTACCAAACGATTCGCGCCCTTGACGCTTCGCTTCAAATAATTTGCAAATACTACTTGACGCTTGTGCAAATAATTTGCACAAATAACATGGTGCACTGCACAACTTCCACACGATAGCGTCTTGCATGCGCAAACAGTTTGTACAATAGTTTTAGCAAAGAACATGTGTGGCGTCCACATGCCATCTTAACGCGCTTCCTTGTGCAACTTTAGTTTGAGAAAATTAAGCATTTGTACAAACCATTTGCACGGTATACTGTTTTGTCGGCTTAACATACATTGCTTGTGCAAATTAGAAATTGTGCAAGTAAGATTGAGCGTTTAGCCGGGCCACAAAGTCACAAGATCTTTCTGGCATTTCACATAGTCGCTTTTTACGACACTCAGAAGAAATGGTTGTCTGTCCAACTAGAAACTACTAAGATATAATGTAGAACTAGTAAGTTCCACTATTAGTTCTATGATAGAACAAAATTAACAGCTTTCATCCAATTAGTTCCTCTACTCTGTGATGCTTTTCAATATTTTTAATAATAAATATCTACGCAGTTCTACTAGTTTCTTATATCTTTTATTTTCATAATGATATATTATATTTATGCTAACACTACACATCGCATAAAACTACTACTTTTACGGATTTTATCACGTTTAATTCTTATAATCAAATGCTGATAAAACTGTCTTTTATTCACTGACCGATTTGCTTGTGGTTTCATTTATGAAGCAATGGTACGCATTTGCTGAATCACCGTTCTTAACAACTTTTAACTTCATTGACTTAAGATGTTAGCGCTTCCTCTAATGTCTTTTTTAGTAGACACCTAAACACACGTAAAAATGAGATCATGATCTCTGCATTGCTTCAAGAAATTAATAAATATAGAATTAAACGTGATAAAATGCGTAAAATCAGATTTATTTGATGTCATTTATTTTCTATTACTTATGACTGATAATGCGGCTTTCCATTTTAGTTCTAATGTTGAACAATGCATCTGCATTTTTAGTTTTGAAATCGATGATAGGTGCAGGTATTTATGGACCACAGCATTCACTTATCATAATGAAATAATAAGTGGTTACTGTGAACTGTGTGTGCGTTTGTTATCCTTGAACTAATAGTAGAAGAATTAGTTGGACAAACCCAGAAAAGGGGTGATGCATTTCTATTAGCGCAAACAATTCTTTCCTTACCACTACACTTAAACATTAAGCTTAGTCCGAATATTATGTGCCACTGCTGTGGACAGGGCGATAAAACTTTAAATTAAATACCCGCGTTTGTAATATAATATATCTCCCGTTCATTGCTTCCAAATGAATTTGAGAGTTGTCGCCTTGATAAAGATGTTGACCGTAAAGTAACCCCTGATTATATCAATTATTTAATAGTATCAGGCGTTACTTTACGGTAATCAATTTGTTTTAATTAAGATTTTCCAAGAGCATTAGCATCAACTTCGATGTATTTTCCTCAGCTTAAGTAATGCAATACTAATTTAGTTCACAACACTTTCTGCTTACTTTGAAAGTAATTTGGCATTCCTCGCATTTGTAATGAACTTCAGTGGAAGTTTTTGTGATCTGAAATCAAAAATAACTTTTAATTATTGAATACATACATTTAAATGATATTACCGATTTTATCACGTTTTATTTTAACCTATTTCAATCCTTGAAATATTAATTAAATATTGAAATTTGATTCTCATGTGGAACACTGAATAACTAACCCGGGCTACCTTCTGCATAGGCAAAACCAAAAATCAATATTTAAATGCAGAATTAACCCCTATATTCTCGTGAGTGTCATAAGAGGCGACAGTGAAATATCAATGAGATCCATCATTACACTATAATATTCAGATACAATTTCTATAGAAATGTTTGTTTCGACAAATCAAAAAATATTTCAATTAACCGGTGTGTCAAATACTCAATTATAGTGAAATTAGCATGAACCTTGGTGGCTAAGGAGTTAAATGTAGTTTAGTACTCGTTTGAATATAAGAAATAATAATATTAATTAATTTATTCTATCATTTCAGCGGGGCCAGATTATGTCGGGATATCGAAATGCTGAATTGTTTGTACAGTAAAGCTACGAAGGCTACCCGAGTACACTACTAAGGTACGAAATCTATCCAACTGCAGAGAGGTGTACATATGCTGCACTAAAAGTATCGGGAATGGAATATTTCCACTGTCCCTGTTATATTAAAATCTTTTTAATTGAAAACTCCTTGGTTTTAAAAATCGAATACCATTTATTTATTTTAAAAAAGATTCTCGGTCTTGTCACAAGGTTTTGTCAAACTTGTTTAGTCGTTGAGAAAATGGAATTGACTCGAGAAAATTCAAGAGCGAAGATTTATTATGACTTTCGAAGTGGTTTAACACAAAAACAGTGTGTTGACCGGATGATTTCTGCATTTGGTGATGAAGCCCCATCCAAAATCACAATTTATCGCTCGTTCGCTGAATTTCAACGTGGACGTGTCAAGCTCAGTGATGATCCCCGTCAAGGTCTGCAAAATCTGCCGTCAAAAACTGCAGTCACCCAAGAAAACGTTGATGCTGTGCGTAAGCTGATTGAGGAAGATCGACATGTGACATACCGCGAAATGCATTGACTTGAACTGACTGACATGAACTTTAGACATTGGCATGAGTCAAATACAAATAATCTTGCATGAACAATTAGGTGTAAAAAAGTTGTTTTCCCGATGGATACCGCATTCGCTCTGTGAAGAGCAAAAAGCGGCTCGCGTTACTTGGTGCGTCAGAACTCTCGAAACATTCCACGCAGGATCCTCAAATGCTGTATACAACATCGTATCAGGTGACGAATCCTGAATATACGCGTACGAACCCGAAACAAAAAACCAGTCACGAGTTTGGGTGTTCGAAAATGAGTTAAAGGCAACAAAAATTGTTCGTTCACGGAGTGTTGCAAAAAAATGGTGGCCACGCTTGTCTCCAAAACCGGCCATGTTACGACTATTCCTCTTGAGGGACAAAGAACGGTTAATGCAGAATGGTATGCTAGCATTTGTTTGCCACAGGTCGTTTCTGAACTCCGTAAAGAGAACTGCAACCACCGCACATCCCGCCGCCATCACGACAATGCGAGTTCTCACACCGCACACAGAACACCATTTTGGAGACCCCAACTTCCGAATGAAATGGTTGCTTCAATGATTGGTTCCATCGTATGGAAAAATGTGTCAAATTTCGCGGAGAATACTTCGAAAAGCAATAAATACATTTTTAAATAGTAATGTTGTGTCACTTCCTTGATTCCCGAAATTTTCAGTGCCACCCTCGTAATACAGGCTGAAATTATATCCAGGGAACTTCGACCGCTGCATTAGAAGACGTTTTTAAGCTACTGGACTGGAAATATCCACATCAATGGCGAGTGCGTCACTCGCCCTGTATTTGTCGACGATATAGTACAATACAATACTCTTAATTGTACACCAAGAAAGGATAAAAATATCAAAAAGAAAAAATAAACAACTATTAAGGGAAATATCAAAGGCGGTATTATTGCTACATAACAATCTCTTCCAGACAACCCAGTATATTATAGTACAGTATAGTAATTATGGCAGAATCGCTAAAGGACTTTAGCACTATGCTCAATGACCTCAATAGTGTATCCCAAGGGCCATAAGATGAACACGGATAAGATAATGCTCATGTGTAACGTCCATATCACATCTATGCCGATAGTGTTAGGAAGATTACACTCAAACTTGTTGTTGAATATGTTTTTCTTGAACAAACTGTCCAACTAGTTAAGTTCAACTTCGACCGAGAGGATAGTCGACGGATTCAGCTTTCGGAAGATAAGGATACATCTCGACTACCTCAAAACTTGAAAACAATAATATAATACCAGTGAGTGTTACCAGCGATTAAATATGGATGTATTAAACGTGGTAGACCCACGCTACAGCAATATTGTGGTTGTAACACGAATGGGTCAGCTCGAACATCTTATTATCAGGTGGACTGTGTGCTCATTTGTCATACTTATTCTGTAAAAATAAATTGTTTTTCACTCCTGGCCATATGAGGAAGTTCAGCTAGCTATGGAAAGGAGTACACTTACTTACTTCTCTGCATGACAGAATTAGTAATGAGGATATCCGCAGTAGAACTAGAGTAAACGACTTAACCCAAGGGATCAGTAAGCTGTGGCAATGTGCCGACAACCGACAACCGATGGGGGAAAAGGTTCTTGAGCGACAGCCTCGTAGTGGTAAGGGAATTGTAGTATAGGCTCATGGTCCATGACTAGGACGACCGGGAAAACATACATGAAGTCGATGGATACAGTAGCTCAATACTATGTTTCGTGGCATTCCTCGAGGGAGGAAGTAGATAGGTGCATTCCTAATAATGATGAAGAACTTATTCTATATAAAAGATATTTAAAGTTAATAAAAATTAATTAAGAAGTTAATAACAGTGAATGATTGTATAAGGTGGTTCCATGTCTAAAACTTAGACAGAACCTGTAATTATTATAATTTATCCGCAATGATAGTTATAATTAAATTGGTGTACTGCCTTAGTTTCATCGCCAGGTTTGTGTTCAGTTTGCATGTGATAAGTAAGTTTTTGATTGCTTGAAAACACCCGACCACACTTGCAATGGAATTTAAGTCCAGGACACTCTCTGTAAAAAAAAAACATCAGTAATTAAATAATACACTTTGAAATAAGATATGAATGTGTATAACGTCGAACCTCACATGATTGCGTTTGCTTCCTCTCTCGATTGTTTGATTGCAGGTAGGACATGAAATCAAATTTATTGCGGGTGGACTTGTTTTATGCTGAAATTGTTTTTATTACGTTAATATTATAATGCAATGTATACTTATTTTTAAAACCCTTTATTCGCCCAGGATTGAATTTATAACTTTGATAGGCTTAGTTCATTTGATTGCAACATTACAACGCAAGGCTTAAAACTTGATCGGTTCTATTTCTAGTTCAATTATAACATTCAAAAATATACAAACAAGATGTATAGGTAAGTTATAACGTCAAAATATACTATTGTAGATATAGTTGATGGCACACGTTTTACAACGTGGTAGAGCCATGCTGCAGCTATATTAGTAGTATAGTTGTAGCACGAATGGGTCGACTCGACCGGGGAAGGACCACGCTCTCACAGAATACCAGCGTAAAATAGCAGTTTATCACTGTTGTGTTTCGTATGATGAGTGTAGAGAACCGGAGACCCTTTTTACTGGAAAAGAGGCATTCGATCTTAGTCCTCACGGCTGACAACGCATCTGCATTTTGATTCGCAAACGAGGATAGATGTGTGTTTATGCGCCACAGCAACCACTTACCATCAGGTGGGCTGTGTGCTCGTTTGTTACCCTATCCTATAAAAAAAGCACACTTCCTGTATTATAATTAAAAATTAAACCTTATGTATTATTATTATATATTATATTATATATAATTCTTAATTGAAATTGTGCTAGTGTAAGACTTGTTTGCAACTGTACACACTTATTTATTTACTTGTTTATTATTACTATTATTGTATTAAGTATTTTACAATTTTTAAATACAACCGGTCTACCGCGCACTCGCCTTATAACTGTACGACCCTTTTGGGAAAATCTATAAATTATACATCAGAGACAGAGCGTATGAAATTAAAAAAAAAAGATTAACTGAAGTGAGGGTAGATCTCAAAACCTACACCCGTTCGACGAAAGCTTAATTAAAATTTATATTTTAAATTGATTTTTATGTTTGTTTAAAATATTTAATTTATTAATAATGTTATAATTTAAAATTAAAAATTTTGTACAGCCGACTTCAATATAGGTTATTTGAGAATAACTCAATAACCATTGGTCTGACCTTGATCAAATTCATATGGGACCACACGAGAACTATCAGCTTTCATATAAAAAAAGAATCATCGAAATCGGTTCGCCCAGTACAAAGTTATGAGGTAACACACATAAAAAAAAAAAAAAAAAAAAAAACATACACTCGAATTGAGTACCGTCTCCTTTTTGGAAGTCGGCAGAAAATTAATAAAGAAAAATGATTGTAATTGAAACCATTCGTATTAAGTTTTATCATGCGCATTTTCATTGAGCATTTAGTAAATTAAATAGATTTGGGAAATTCCTTGATATGTGAAATGAGAATTTATTCATCGCTTTGTTTCCACTTCGTTCGTTAGCGGGTCGTAGCAGCGTGCGTGTACTCTCCATCGCATTTACGAAGAAATACTAAATTAATTTGTGTGGACTTGCTAATGCTATTCAAGCTGCGAATTTTACCATATATTACTAAAGTTCAGGGAATTAAATAATAACGAATGCAAGCAATTATTTTCTTTGACTTCTCGCACGTTAACTAAATTGTCATATACTAATAATCTATACTAATATAATAAAGCGGAAGAGTTTTTTTTGTTTTTTTGTTTGTTTAAACGCGCTAATCTCTGGAACTACCAGTCCGATTTGAAAAATTCTTTTTGTATATTATAGCCAGATCATGTGGAATAGTATAAGCTAACCAGCATTAAGCTATATTACTCAGCTAGCCTTAAATATGGATATTTGTTAAGCAAGGCAGAAGAAAAAGCACTCCCGAAATGATTTATCCGTGTACGCTTGTGTTATCGTTGGGATACGTAAATACAATGTTCTAGAAAAATATAGAGCTTTACTCCGTCTAAAAAAAAATCCGCGATAGCATATGTCTATTTCTTATACATAAATCATAATTTGGTATTTTGTGACAAAAAAGTATTGAAAATTTAAAAGTGATATATGTGCGTTATTATTAGGCATGGCCTATTTATCCTTACGAACGAAAGTTACTTCATCATCAAAACAATTTTATGAAGATAAACTTTGTTCTTTATACCATGTTATTTGGACGAATAGTTTAAGAGATAATGTAAAATTAAAATAATTCAATACTTGGCTGGGCGCGCGAACGACGCTTAAACCCTAGCCGTTATAAAATGCTTGAACTAGGTCATGTCGCGCACCTCGGACACGTGATGACGCGGGTGAAACCGCGGGGCACAGCTAGTTGTGTATATTAAATAACGTCACATTAGCAAATATCATTTGAACGTGACTGCTCATGAATGAATTCGAAATAGCATTTGTTAATTGTTAATAGTGCGGTACACTGTTTTATTGCTGAAAATCATTAATTGCGTACGCACAAGATAGCAGTTATAGTTATAGATAGTGAACCTCCACTCTCACTAAAAAAATCGTCATATAAATTATGAGTATATTATATCAAAATATAGTGATATTTATTGAACACTTGGACGTTTTATTTATACACCTGATAGCCCATAAAATTACAAACTGTAAGGCATTCCATCTTATATCAAAGGTGATAGTATCTGTAGCCTTCTTTGTTTTTTTTATAGGAGAGGGGGCAAACGAGCATGCGGCTCACCTGATAGTAAGTGACTACCGCCGCCCATGAACAACTGCAACAACTTTGTTTGAAGTTGGTTACATTTGTCGATGGGATTTTACTAACTACTTACCATCAGGTGAACTGTTTGAAAACCCGATTGTTAAAACAGTAATAAAAGAAACCGGACCGCGTAAGAATGTTTAGTTAAAAGAGAAACATTTTGTAGACTATGTCCCTCCCGCAATTAAGACGAGTCTAACGGACACCTCTTATGTTAAAACAAGTATAAAAAGGCCAGCGTGGGCTTAGCCCACTCCACACATATTATCTTTAAAATCAGTACAAATACTAAAAGTAAATAAGATATTATATGCGTTTCGGCCTAGTCTCGTCTTAGCGAGCGATCCAGGCAGCCAGCTTCACTTGTCAATTATGTTTAAATCAGTATTTCAATTAACATAAACGTCAACTACCCAATTACAATTTTACGTGCAGATACTCTACGACCTAATGAATTGATTTGCAATTAAAAAAATATTTTGCTGAATATAGAAATATTTAAGTTTTCTTTTTGCCTTTATTAAAATGGTACAGTACATTTTTAACTAACTTCATAAAAAGGAATTTTTCAATTTGAATATTTTTCAACGTATGTAACACAATATCTGATATCTCAGAGGTTACTAAAAGATTTATACTGATTTTAATCGAAAAAGTTAAACTAATAAGAATGATTGTACCTTCAGCCTTTCATCATTTTTCAGGTTATCATTTTCGTTTTGAAATTTCGTGAAATCTAATACATTAGACAAGCTACTTTCTTCCCTATGCAAGATGGTGTATGAATTAAAATCGGCTTCAGAAGTCGATCCCCCAGATATATCAAGGTTTGGTATTCTGTCTGTATCAAATAAATTGTTGAAATCTATGCCGTTTGTGTAGTTGTTGAAGCTCTCATCAGATGGTATTCTGCTATCTTCAGTACTCCTACTTTGGTCAGCAATATCAGGAAGAGAAATCATTCTAGAATCGTTCTGTTCATTTTCATCATCATTTTTTTTAATTTTTTTAAAACAGTTACGTGCCATGTGCCTTTTTAATCTGTAAATAAAAACATATACTTTATCTGACATATGCTATAGTAAATAGATGTTAAAATATACTATAGTTATTCGCGGCTTTGCTTGCATAAAGAACAGTGGCAGACTTTCATACATAAAATTAGTTGAGAAGGAATGGTAGCGTCTATTTATCAAAAATATCTTAAAATGTTAAGCGTCAGTCCCTTAATAACTCTGTCAAAGAATTTTGTCCTGAGAAGGTGTCAAATAAAAGATATTTAGATTTGAACTTTTTAGGTTATGTCTTATGTCACTTGGAAAAAGTCATGCGTCCTGTGGTTGTTTGATATTAGCTTAATACAATCTTAACATAATGTATCTACCTACATAATTGAGAGTTTTCAGATTATTGTGTCTCAATTATATATTTGCATACTATAAATGTATATTTCTGGCATGGCTCCAGGGCCTTTGTGTCATAGTGACACTCTGAAAAGGGCTAGAACCCAGAGAAAACGGTGACATTTTGTTTTTTGCTAGTGTTGCCATAACATTAAATGAAATTGTTACATAGTACTATGATTGAGATAATGTATTATTGTAGGAAGTTCTTTGTAAGAGAGTTATTTTCAACCATATTATATTACTTTTATTTTATCATTACTGATAGTATAATTATTACTAATAATAACTTAATATAAAAATATTTTGTGTTTGTATGTTGTGTTGGTAGTCTTACAAAGTGTATACAAAAATAGTATGAATATAGTAAATGGCAACACTTGAATAGAGTAAATGAGTAAAATGATTTAAGTCATTTAATATTCCCAAAAATGTTTGTTTTTTTTTTGCCTTTAATTACAATACATTTTTATTTGAAAAATCATAGAAAAATAATAAAACTCATTTTATATATAACTTATTTCTAGACGCAATAATTTTTGTCAACTATTTTTCTGCCATTGTTCTTTCGGTCAGAGGGCAAAGGTCTTCTTGCTCAACTCTTGCGCATAAAGACATCACATAGGATGCATAGTCACACTTTAGGTTACTTCATAGGAGGGATTTTGTCATTGTTGCCACGCTTGGCAGGTGGCTTGGCAACCACAGTTTTTGATTATTTTGAGTTGTTATCAGGAAGATGCTGCTTTTTACTTACGACACCCCCAGGACAATACAGCGTAGTGGTAATAAGATCAAGTAACGGGTAATATTTTTTATGTGTAAACCTAATTTAAAATAAACATTTTGCTACATAACATTCTTCTTCATCAACTTGTAAAGTTCACTGCTGGATATGGACCTCGCCTGTTTTAAGGAGATTTGCCTAAATCACTACCGCTTGATGGTTGGGAGTTCTCTACCGTGCGTTTTACGAGTACAAATTAATTGCCATCAGGTGTGACGTAACTATGCTGATTTGCTTCCTCTTATATTAAAAAAAAGCTTTGCAGGTGGATTGGCATTCGAATTATCAGACGTCCCACATCTTTGACGCTGTTCTCCGTTGCCGGCATAGAGATATAATAAATTGTTGGTTAAACCGACCTCCATCGGAAGTCATGCGATCTTTGGGACATTGCTCGTGTCCGACGGGACGAAATGAGAATAACATCATGTTATATAGTCATTAAATACCAAGTTGACAACATTAAAAATAGTTTTTGTTTATACAATACTCACTATCAAAATAATATGTACTTGTGCAAAACAATATTTGAATGATTGATAATGATTTAGACTGGACTTTTTAACTTCTTAATAATTGGTTTATTTTTGTTTTAGATATAGTGACTGTGATAAATTGGACTTCTCTCCTTTGCTGGGCCAGGAAGTTGACCTATATAACATTAATCGGAGGCCACATGATTTTCCGAGCATATCTCTTAATAGAGTACACAACACCCTCGAACCAACAGCCACTACACCGTCACATCATACGACAAATTCATACGAAAAAATTTAAAACATGGAGCCATAAGACAGTTATTAAGTTAAATGAAACATTTTTTTATTTCTAAATCTTAGAATTGAAAAAATGATGAATATTTACGTGAATAATCTGGAGAACGTGTTAGTGCATTGTTTGCAACGATACCGTCGTCGGGAAATTGATTTTTGTTCCTGAAAATTTTATATTTTTATAAAATGGAAATAAATAAAATATTTAATAAAAGATAACTGTAATTTAAATTAAAAAATTTTGATATTTGTAAATTAAAAAGCATAATATTTTAAAACTGTATATAATATAAAGTATGAAAGTACTTGTCAAATTGAAAACAATTAATAATATATAACTAACTGCAAATGCTTACAAGGAAACTTTATGTAATAAGAATATCTTTACCTCAACCTTCAATTTATTAAGGACTAATGAAATATTGAGTCAACTCAGACCAATAAAAACAGAAAGATGGACATTTTACACATGTGCGTTTGATTCGTATGTGTGCGTGTGTAATGAAGTGTAGTAATAAAAAATAAAAACACAAAATATGTACCCAATAGGTCTAAAATATCAGGTATCATCATAACAGGTCAGAGTTCGAGTTTTTCTTTTTCAGGTGGTCGGGTCTATTTAATAATAAAAAAAAAATACTTACGCTGTAAACGGGGCAGAGTGTATTTTGAGTGCAACTCCTCGCGATACATAATCGAAAAGAAAAAACAAGGGCCGGATAGTTAATATATCTGACTATTTCGGGAGTTAAAATTATTTTTGCACAAGATGATAGACACGCTATGGCATGTTAAATATATTTACTATTGTTTATATATTATATTTTTTTAATACCGAAAGATAGTAGACCGTAGTGTTCTAAACTCCTATAGGTTTTATAGGTCTAGACTACACTAAATGCAGCCGTCAAAGTTTTCTGTATTGTAGGTAAATAAGTCTGTAAGGATTTGGTCAGTTATTTATCCACGATGTGACGACTTTCCATTGAATTGGTCTAAGCTGGCCGCTTAAAAATGGCAGATAATTACTGTATGATAAATGTCCATATGGTGTTGCAGCGCGGAGGCCGATCCCATTTTACTTCGACACTCATGACACCACCAGCATTTTGTACTGCTAGTTATATCTATTGACAGAAACCTAGAGTTTTGAAAAGTTTTTTAAACATAAGTATAACACATTTTATATGGCAGAGCAATAGTTGCTGTTGGTCATAGCTGTTCAACTCGACGAGCAACACAAACTAATAAGAAAAATGGTAACATAAAGTTTATGGAAGTATAACTTCATAAATAATTCCTTAATTTTATTTTATTTAAATTGTTGGTACTGTCTATTTCTTTGATAGGTAATGATATTTTTTTATAGGATAAGGGTGACAAACGAGCACACAGTCCACCTGATGGTAAGTGGTTGCTGCGGCCCATAGACATCTACACCTATCCTCGTTTGCGAATCAAAATGCAGATGCGTTGTCACCCGTGAGGACTAAGATGGAATGCCTCATTTCCAGTAAAAAGGGCCAGGGCAAGTTCAGTGTCTACTTCGAAATAAATGTGAATTAAATAATACAAAATAAGTTATTGGCAGGCAAACATCAGCAGTTTCCTTTGTTTGCAGTTGTCTGCTTCTGGATGAGGCTGATGATGAGACCCGCGATCTGATCTGGCGGATTCATCAAATGAAGCCTATCGGACGACTGAAAGATTATATTAAATTAAAATCTATTTATTTCTTTATCAAGGCATACTAAATAAAGTAATTGGAGCCTCCTAGTAAGTATAAAAGAATACCTGTGTCAGGAGGCACCGCTCGTCCAATGATATTAAATATTGAGATAAGCCGAGCAAGATTACCTATGATCAAATGTAGGTGTGTGTGTGTGTGTGTATACGTGCGTGCGTGCGCGCGCGCGTGTATGTGTGTGTGTGTGTGTGTATGTGTGATTGTAGGTGCTTAAAAGCGTTAGCATATCTATATATATTGTTATATCCATATATATTGCTTGCTATCTTCCGAATAAACCCTATATGTTTATCTTAGGTCTGAAGATTGGCCCTATAAAGTAACTACAACTAAATAAAGTAACAACAATTTATTATATCTCTAACCTGGGCTTATTTTCATTTGTAAAGGCTCGAGAGGCAATCCATGCTTTTCTGCATACTCTTTACTGTAACCAATCGCTAATGGAGTTCGTGCCGATGTTAATTTTAAAGTGTATCCATACAATTCGTCATCTTCTTCATATAACCACACATTTGCGGTTGAATCATTTCCAAGTGGTAACAAACCTAGCCAATTTGATTTATCTGTAAGTTTAAATTAAAAGTTATTAAACAATTTTATATATTATATCTAGGAATGGCCTATGACATTCATCATAACTCCACTTTTACAATGAAAGTACGCGGCTTAATGTAAGTGATTTTTCGAATGTAATTGAAGTCAGTTTTCACTTTTTATTAAAAGTTCCATTTTGTAATATTAATTTGGTTTAAATAAGCGTGTGCCGTGTAGTGGCGGTCAAGAATATCCACTACCCCATATCCTCCCGTGGATGTCGTAAAAGGCGACAAAGGGAAACAGGCGGGAGATGGGCAGCAGCATCTTCCTGATAATAGCCAAAATTACAATAAAAAAACTGCGGTTGCCAACCCGCTCGCCAAGCGTGGCAACTATGGCAAATACCCCCCAATGATCAAAACAACACACAGACGGCCCCCAGTCCCCGGCGGCCCCGCTATTCCTGGCTACGGTGGCGACCATGCTAACGGCGGGGCAGGGGGTGCTAAGAATCTCCGGTGGAGGTTCGGTTGCCACCTACGACGACTCGACCTGGCAACGTACAAAGCACACACCCTGAGGACTGACGAGAGGTCGTGGAGCTGGAAGAAGAGATAGACAAGTTGCGCTGGCATATTATAGGATTATCCGAAGTCCGAAGAGAGGGGGAGGACACGGTAATCCTCGAATCCGGCAACTTGCTCTATCACCGGGAGGGCGACCATCTGTCCCAAGGAGGTGTCGGATTTATCGTCCACAAGTCTCTCGTTAACAACGTTGTAAAGATCGGGAGTGTGTCGACGAGGGTTGCGTACCTTCTACTCAGAATCACCAAACGGTATTCGCTGAAGGTCATACAGGTTTACGCACCAACCTCGGCACACCCCGATGAGGAGGTGGAGGAAATGTATGAGGATATCTCTAGAGCCATGCATTCCTCCAAAACCCAATATACGGAGTTAATGGGAGACTTCAATGCAAAACTAGGCACAAGAGAGCATGGTGAGCTGAAAGTAGGGAAATTTGGAATAGGGCAACGGAACCCAAGGGGCCAGCAGCTGGCCGACTTCATGGAGAAAGAGGGACTCTTTATGACCAGAGTACGAAACCTATCCAATTGCAGAGAGGTGTAAGACAGGGTGACGTTATATCCCCGAAAATTCTTCACCGCTGCATTGGAAGACGTTTTCAAGCTTCTGGACTGGAAAGGATACGGAATTAACATCAATGGCGAGTACATCACTCACCTTCGATTTGCCGACGATATAGTCCTCATGGCAGAATCGCTGGAGGAACTAAGCACTATGCTCAATGACCTCTATAGTGTCTCCCAACGGATAGGTCTTAAGATGAACATGGACAAAACAAAGATTATGTTTAATGTCCATGTCACACCTATGCCGGTAGTTGTTGAGAGCACTAAGCTCGAAGTTGTTGACGAGTATGTTTACCTGGGACAAATAGTCCGACTAGGTAAGTCCAACTTCGACCGAGAGGTCAATCGACGGATTCAACTCGGCTGGGCAGCGTTCGGGAAGCTACGACACATCTTCTCGTCAGAAATACCTCAAAACCTTAAAACAAAATTGTACAACCAGTGCGTGTTGCCAGTGATGACTTACGGAAATGAGACGTGGTCCTTCACTGCTGGCCGTATGAGGAAGCTCAAGGTCGCTCAGCGAGCTATGGAGAGGGCTATGCTCGGAGTTTCTCTGCGTGATAAACTTAGGAATGAGGATATCCGCAGTAGAACCAGAGTAACCGACATAGCCCAACGGATTAGTAAGCTGAAGTGGCAGTGGGCCGGCCATATAGCTCGAAGAACCGACAACCGATGGGGAAGAAAGGTTCTCGAGTGGCAGCTTCGTACCGGTAGGCGAAGTGTAGGGCGTCCCCGCACAAGATGGAGTGACGACCTGGTAAGACATGCAGGAAGTCAATGGATGCAGGTGGCTAGGGACCATGCTTTGTGGCGTTCCTTGGGGGAGGCCTATGTTCAGCAGTGGACTTGTGAAGGGCTGTAATGATGATGATGATGAAATAAGCGTGTTTGAGCCCGAGAGCAAAATGACTTAAGATTTACACTATGAAAACACGCAAAGTATACATAATTGTTTTTATAAATAACTGTTAGATCACAGCTT
This sequence comes from Parnassius glacialis, assembly GCA_033319125.1. Lineage (NCBI taxonomy): Eukaryota > Metazoa > Arthropoda > Insecta > Lepidoptera > Papilionidae > Parnassius > Parnassius glacialis. The sequence goes on along the minus strand of JAVANC010000010.1, from coordinate 27,468,962 downwards.
ATTAAATCTTAGGCGTAGACTACGATTAATTAATTAATTGTGGTAGAACCATATTATGCTTATAGCACGAATGGGTCGGGTAGACTGGGAAAGGACCACGCTTTCACAGTATACCAGGGTAAAATAACAGCTCAACGCTGTGTTTCGTATGGTTACTAAAGAACCGGAGACCCTTTTTACTGGAAACGAGGCATTCCATCTCAGTCCTCGGGGGTGACAATACATCTGCATATTGATCCTTAATCGAGGATAGATGTATATGTTAATAGACCACAGCATCCACTTACCATACCATCAGATGGACTCTGCTCGTTTGTCACCCTAATTCTATAAATAAAAAATACTATGCTTTGTAAAATTCCTTACGAGAAGCCTATATTGAGCAGTGGACTTGTGAATTGTGATAGGCTGTTATGATGATGATAATTTACACTCACAAACCAATAATATTGTATGACGTAATTAATATTTCTTACATTAATACATAATAACAGGCTGTGAGAGGCTTTCCATCTTAGTTCTAAGTGGTGACAACGCATTTGTAGCCATCATTGTTTGAAGTTGGCTGCAGGTCTCCATGGACTGCAGGAGCACCACCAGCACGGCTAGCATGGGCTGGGGACAAAAATTTTATCCCCCGATTATATACACTGACAAGAGATACAATTATCTTGTCCCTATGCCAAAGCACGGCAACGTCCAGAAGTATATCCCCGTTTGACATAACGTGTAGACATATATCCTCCGTCCGTAGCATTGAGCCAAATTAAAGATAAATAATTATGCTTTAATGACATTTGAAAGGGACAATTCTATCCTAGTTCATTGGATGTGGGTTTAAGTTTGTATTCATACAAAAAATCTATCTAAGTCTATCTCCCATTTTATCTACTGTGGATATTATATCCACCGGTGTGCCCATGCTCGAAGGGTGGATAAAACTAAGCGAGGGCATAAACATTTTCTCCTTTTCCCGGGGATAAAATTGTCTCCTGCCCATGCTAGCCCTGCAGGTGGACTGTAGGCTTGTTTGTCACTTAATTATAAAATAAACAAGTAACAAAACCAACGCTCAGCGAGCTATGGAGAGGAGTCGAATAATAGAATAGAATAGAATAATATTTTATTCAATATACATTACATATGTAATTCTTATTGAAAGTCATTTTTTACTTTACCACTGGTTCGAAAAAAAAAACCTCTGTCCTGGGAAGAACCAGCAAGAAACCCAGCGGGATTTTTTTTTAAAATAAATTTTACAATATAAATGATTACGAACTATTTACAAAATTTATTTTAGAAACTGCTTGGAAGCGACCACCTCAGCGCGAGGGCTATGCTCGGGGTGTCTCTGCGTGATAAACTTAGAAATGAGGATATCCGCAGTAGAACCAGAGTAATCGACATAGCCCAACGGATTAGTAAGTTGAAGTGGCAGTGGGCCGGCCATATAACTCGAAGAACCGACAACTGATGGGGAAGAAAGGTTCTCGAGTGGCAGCCTCGTACCGGTAGGCGAAGTGTAGGGCGACCCACCACTAGATGGAGTAACGACCTGATCAGACATGCAGGAAGTCGATGGATGCAGGTGGTTCAGAACAGTGCTTTGTGGCATTCCTTGGGGGAGGCCTATGTTCAGCAGTGGACTTTTGAAGGGCTGTAATGATGATAATGATGAACAAAACCAAATATGAAATATCTAATAACCAAAGTTTAACTAGGTATTCTGTGGTTTGCTGTATTCACTAATGGTTCGGTCAATATCTTAAAATTTGGCTGCAGTCCTTTAAATAATTCACAATATGCATTTGTGAACAAAAAAGCCATTAAAGAATTGTATGTAGATTTTTTTAAGAGCATCCCAAATTATTCTAATATTAAATAATCAAAATCAGTTGGTACCTTTATCAGACACATCAATATAATTTACAAAGGCAGTGTCCCTACGCAGAAGAAATATGGGTTTTTTGGTAGCCAAGTTTTCACTAATTAGATTACATGCTTCACTATGTGTAATCACACTATTGATACCTGTAAATTGAAAATCTTGATCAAAATTTCACTATTGCCGAAATCGATCAACTGGGGATCTTCTAGCGTATGCCACTCACATACTCGTATGGAGGCGAATACCTCGAGAACAGTGGGGAAGCACTTGCTATTTCCTTTGATGGCTCGAAAGCCTTTTGACAGGGTTTGGTACGCTATCCTCTCGGGCAAGCTTCCAACGTACGGCTTATTTCGTGGCCCGATTGACTAGATGAAAGATTTTGTGAGTGAATGATCTCTCAGAGTTCTCTACGATGGCTGTACGTCCAATCCTGTCGTGAAAAAGGCCAGAGTTCCTCAGGGGTCCATCCTCTCAACAACTATCTTTCTGCTGCATATTATTGATCTGCTTATGCCCGGTATCTATGCAAACTACAGCATAGGATTTGTGAAGAGGTACCAGCCGAATGCTCGGCTCAGTCGGGATCAAATCCAGTCCGAAAGAGAAGCTATGAATCACACAATCAAAATAGGATGATGCCAAATGGAAGCTGTTGTGAAATTCAATGCCTCCAAAACACAAGCATGTGTGTGAAAACATAAAAGAGAGGCTTTTGTGAGTCAGTGCGTTTTACCATCTCCAGCTGCATCACCACTTAAGTACCATTAGGTGAGCGAGGGCAAGCACTACCTTAGAATGAATAGTAAGGAATAAACATTTACTGCGGAAAATAAAAACTTCATTATTAATAATTAAAAAACTGAAAATTGAAAGATGGACGTGAACGAGTGCTGTCAGTGGAAAACTTATATTTACTAAATTAAAGTAGACTTTAGAATTAATCAAAATATTACTAAAATCACTACGAAATATATATATACAATTGTACTTATATACCTCGGACGGGACCAAAACGCGCATATGTAGGAAGTGGTCGGCGAGGAGATATAACACCATTTCTCATTTGAAGAACAGTAGGTAACACTGCTATGGCACGTGGCGGTACTTTCCGATCAGAAATGTGTACTAAAAATAAAATTAACATAAAATAAATTATAATTTTAAAACTCTCTTATAATATACATTAAATTTACTAATATATTATCAGGTGTTCATCATACGTAAATACATAAACACTCATTTGCCTGTAATACAGACGGGTAGACAGAGACTATGGATTTTTATTTGACACAATCCTGACTCGCCTCCTTTACGTTCATATATGCTTGTCGCAAACATGCTTGTCAGTTAAGGGTACTCTTAATTTTGCCTATTTTCACTATGTTGCCAATCTGTTTGATACACTTCTGTCTAGGGCGACCCTTACCAACTCTGACATTCACTTCTACAACCTAAATTTTTTTCTTACTCTTTTATCATTCATTCTTTCTACATGACCAAACCATTCCTTTTTTAATGCTGTTCACAACATCTTGCAAATCACACTTTTTCTCTTATCAAAAAATTTCGCATCCTATCATTCAGAGAGTCAACTCTAACATACTTCTTAATGACCACATTTGTATGGCATTGATTCTACTCTGGTGCTTTTTCTGCCACATTTAAGTTTCACTACCATACATTAAGGTAGGGACTAAGACAGTATTGTGAACTACCATACATACCTTTTTGACACATTCTAAGTTTCTACAATAGATCAGAGGCCTATTTACTCTGCGTATTCTATCTCTCTGCATATTCATATATGTCATTGACAAATTCAACTAGTTGATTCATAAATAGAGACTTTGCCTTGAAGTTAAGTGAGAGATACAAGTGTCGTAGTTTTTTTCGCTTAAATTTATTGTTACATAAAGAGCTGTTGGTGGTGGTTTTAACATCTGTAGATTAGTAAGTGTTTTTAATTGCGCCCTTTTTAAGTAAGTTTTAGTTATAGAAATATAATGGAGGACGAACCTCCCGATCCCGAAAGGGTTCGCAATGACTCCTTTACTTTACCCGTTGATAATGTAGAATCTATTAACCGTAAACGCGCCCAAATAAGTAATGGGTCTACCCATCCACAAAAAATAGTTATTTCTGATCTAAACCAACAGTTTCCTTCAATACAATCTTCATATACCCATCCTGATTTTATTAATAAGAAAGTAAAGTACTCTCAAGATGATACCGCGCCTTTTCTAGTTCACGTAAGTAAAACTTCAAATGATCAAGTGTCCAGAGTAACTCTCAAACCAATAAAATTTGGTCACTTTCTCTATCATAATAACATTAAAAATATAGTTTGTGACGGAGTCAAAAAAGTTGGATGAAACAGGATATCAGTTGAGTTTAAAACAGCAGTGGATGCAAACACTTTTATTGATCACCCAGCTCTTCAGACTTCTAAATATGAAACATCTATCCCCTCATATAATATCACTCGTATGGGGCTAGTCAGACAAGTTCCTATAGAGTGGACACTAGAAGAATTAATAGCAGCTATAGAAATTCCCTCTGGATATGGTACTATAATTAAAGCTCGCCGAGTCAATAGACGATCAGTGAGTAACAGCAATAGCGTTTCATGGATTCCAACTCAAACAGTAGTTCTAACTTTTTCTGGACAAAAACTTCCTCCACATATTTACTGTTTTTACACCTCTATGTCAGTAGAAAAATATGTTTTGCCACTCATTCAGTGTCATAAATGTTGCAGATTTGGCCATGTTACTTCTCAGTGCCGATCATCCCCTCGCTGCTTTATATGTGCACAGAATCATGAAGGTTTATCATGTACTAGGCAAACTCCTACTTGTCTATTCTGCTCAGGACCCCACACAGCAAAAGACCCTACCTGCCCTGAACATCTAAGGCAAAAATCTATTAAACTAGTTATGTCACAAGAAAATATATCATATTTAGAAGCTGCAACTAGATTCCCTCTGGTACGAAGATCCTCTGCTGACACAACAAGAAGTCCACCTCGAAATTCTTCTCATCAGACCCCTTATCCCATAAATGACAGTATTTCAGCTCCTTTGGCTCAGCCAATGTACATCATATAAAAAAAACAATCTTTATCCCTCAACGTACTTACAACCAAACATCAAATTCTGGATATGATAAGTCAGCCCATCAGGCAATTGTTGAGAATCCTCCTTCTTCCCTTCCAAATGGGTGTGCTTTGCTGGGGAATGACAACATCTCTAATAATGATAACTTCTGCGAACTTATGGTATCAATGTTAATTAACATGATTTCCCGTTTCAGTGACAGAACTTCCCCTCAGTTTACGTCATAAACTTACTCAGCTTACGTCAATAACTAGCAACATTCACAATTCTACAATGGAATTGTCGGAGCATCAAACATAAAAAGAATAAACTTATTTTCCTTATTAACAAATTTAGTCCACCTGTTCTTGCCATTCAGGAGATGTGGCTTAGAGCTGACTCCCAATTTAGGATCTCAGGTTATTCATGTCTTCGGGATGATAGGAGCGATGGACATGCTGGCTCCTCTATTCTGATCTCAAAAAAAATTACATATTCTTCTATACCTCTTCCTTCCCACAGCTCCTCGATTAATGCTGTTGCAATCAAGGCTCTCAACATATCTTTTCTGTCTGTATACATTCCTAATCCTAATGTTACCATCTTAAATGAACTGTTTGAACTATTTACAGTTATGACTGTCTGAATTATTTACAGTCCTTGAGGGTCTTAAGGACTCCTCTCCAGGAGTAGATGGGATTCCTTACTCATTAATTATTAAAAGCAGTAAAAAAACTAAAACTGTATTTCTTGACATTCTGAACCACATTTTTGACTCTGGAATTCCTCCCAAAGAATGGAAGACCCAAATAATACTTCCTATTCTCAAACCGGGTAAAGCCAGTGAAGACTTTTCAAGTTACAGACCCATTGCACTGTCGTATACAATGGCAAAGATATTAGAACATCTCATAAAAAATCGGTTAGAATGGTTCCTAGAGAATAAGGATGTTTTACCGAAGAGCCAATTTGGCTTTCGAAAAAGCTTAAGCACTATGGATAGCCTTAGTACGCTAGTAACTGACATCCGTATTGCTTTTTCTAAAAATGAATAACTTCTTCCTGTACTCAGGCAAAAAATGCTGAAGCTGAGTATATCAGTGAAGATAGTAAACTATATATCAAACTTTTTCTCTTCTCGGTCTATTTTAATAAACTTTCAAAGCTCACTAACCTCCCCCCCCCCTCAAATATTTGGAAAGGTCTTCCACAAGGCTCAGTCCTTAGTCCTATTCTCTATACTATCTACACTTTCGATTTAGATCTTGCAGTTAATACATTTTGTAATGTCCTACAGTATGCAGATGATTTAGCCCTATACATTTCTACAGACAACCTGACTACAGCTAATTCCCGGTTAAATTCTACCATGGAATATTTACAATGCTGGTTAACTGATCATGGTTTATCCCTCTCTGTTTTCAAAAGCAGTATAGTGATTTTTACTCGCCATAAGAATGTCCCTAATATTGCAGTTTTATATAATGGCTTACCCATTCCTATTCGGGACAAGGTAAAATTTTTAGGTATGGTACTAGATAATAAATTATCCTTTACACAAAACATTGAATACATTTCTAAAAAGTGTGAGAAGAATATAAATATTCTTCGTTCCCTTTCAGGAGTGTGGTGGGGATCTCACCCTTTTTCACAAAAGCTACTATATAATGCTATAATTCGTAGCCATTTAGATTATGGATGCTTTCTTTTAGAGCCATGCAATAAATCAGCACTTAAAACTTTAGACAAAATACAGTATAAATGTCTCCGCATTATAATTGGTGCAATGAAATCTTCCCCAATTAATGCCCTTCAGGTAGAGTGTGTAGATCCTCCTCTCAACATAAGAAGACAATATCTTTCAGATAGATTCTTCTTTAAGATCTGTCAACTCTCTTCTCATCCCCTAATTCCCAGGTTACACTTCCTCTCAGAATTCTTATCTTCAAGTAGGTACTGGCTCCATAAAGATTGTCCACATTTATTTAATAGCTTAGTCTCATTTCACCAAATTTCTGGGCCCATTTTCTCATGCAATACAAGTCCACTCTTTAATACTCCTTTCAAAGTTATTATATATCAACCTAACATTCACCTTGACCTAGATATTAGAAAAAGTTCCCCTGAAGCAGAATTAAAATTAAAAGAAGCCATAGGGAAAAATTGGAAAGATTGGATGACCATGTATACAGATGCATCCAAAAATACTGATGATGGCTGCACTGGTGCAGCTGTCTGGATCCCCAGGTTTAAAATAATCCTTAGCTTTAAGTGCCTTTCATTATGTTCCATTTTTACTGCTGAGACAATTGCAATCCATGAAGCTCTGCTATATGTTGAATCACATAGCCTAGACAAGATAGTGATCTTTAGCGATTCTAAGAGTTGTTTATCTGCTATTTTGGCTAACCAATTTCAAAGTAAATATAAATTTCTCCTAATTCTTGATATAAAAAGCATTCTGTATAGGTGTCATCTTAAAGGGATTTCTGTCTGTTTAGCCTAGATACCTAGTCATAGTGGTATTTGTGAAAATGAAAAAGCAGATTTGTGTGCCAAAGAGGCTACTAGAAATGGCACCCCACTAAATGTTACTTATTCCCATGACTTGCTGTCACTTGCTAGGAAAAAGCTTGTTAATACGTGGAATGAGATATGGAAAGCATCACAAATACTAAAAGGCAAGCACTATGGTGCTATACAAGATAATATTCCATCAAGACCTTGGTTTTTCATATTTAATAAAGCAAACAAACGTGCCACCTCTATTGTCTGCCGGTTGAGAATTGGACATGCCTGTACCTATGTCCACCTAGCTAAACTCAGGATTAGGGATAGTTCTCTGTGCGAATGTGGTTTAGATGAGGGAAACACCAATCATATTTTTTTTAACTGCACCAAATTGTCATCATCTCTTTACAATTATCTGCCCCCTGACATCCCTCGTCCCATAGACTTTAACTCCCTTCTAATCTTCTCAAATACCTCTTTTGTATATATTTTATGTGATTTTATTAACTCTAACAACATTAAACTATAATTTATTTGTCATATAATAACACATCTGTATTGTTCTAACAACATTGTCTGTCTTTTGTTTTAGGTGATTCAGCAGTTAAGTTGACCAAAATCATTCACATAAAATTCCTTTGTTACCATTTCTTGTATTATCAATTTCCTTTTTTAAGCAGAGTTTGTTTCCCAATTATACCTTCTCACATGTAACATGTCATTGGCAAATTCACCGTAACCGCCATAAAGGAATAAGAAGGAGAAGATTCATAATAGTTTAATATTTATATGTTGAAAGGAAATTAAAGGTTAGTTTAACTAATATGTTGATTCAACGCCCATCACTATAGCTCTGTATAGTTTTTGTTTAATACTAAATGGATGAAATTGTGGATCAATATAAATTAATCTAATTTTGTATTAAATAAGTTTTTTATAGTTTTGTTTATAGTTTATAGCAGGGATTCCCAAATTATTTTGGGGGTCTCTTGTCCTTTTCCAAAATGAACTGATACCTCAGACCTCTATAGCCAAATTACTTTAAAAATCCTATCTCTAGTTTTTTCCTATTGATACAAAATATTTACCAATTTAAAAACTTTGTAGTTGGTTAAGTGAGTAAACTTGACATCATTTTCTCATCAAAATTTAAGAAAATAAATAGATATAGTTGCAAAGTAAACATAAATAAAAATTCAGTGTGATTGATGAACCTGGTGACTTTCTACCAATCTAGCTAAATTTAGTTCAATATTGAAAGTACAACAATGATACAATATTAATCATTCTTATAACAAGTTGGTAAATGTAACACAACTTATACAGTATTTTAAAAGTTTCAAATAAGTACTTGCGTTAATTAATAGGGGTCAATTTTTAAACCTCGTCCACCCCAAAGTCAGTTTTCATTTAGGTCGACACCTGAGTAACCAATTGGAATATTGCAAAAATAATTGATTTTCAATAATTTTTTTTCTCAAAAAGTACACATTTCTGCATGTTGAAACCTTGCATGTGTACTAATAATAATGTAACCTTTCTGTAAAAAAAAATATCAACCCCAATTCAACGGACGTCAATGGTAAGTCGTACCCAAACATCAAATAGATATCTATAAAAATATAAGTAGAGTAAGCTAGATATTTGCCTCTCTCACTGATGTTAGAATTTATGTAATCACCACACTTGGCAGGTAGATTTCAGAATACTGTACTTGCTTTTCTAGTGGTCAGCGTATGTTTAGCATAAAATGAGTAATGGCTATTCTACCGTCTCAATCAATGATATTTGGAAACTTTACCCTACCTCATGAAATTTCTCATTCATTATGGAGACATTGCATGTTTTGAATAAACGGCCTGATCTGACATGACGATAATACAGTAAAACTCGCTTAAGACGATTTTGTACGAACCCAGCCAAAATCGCGACTTAAGTGGGAAAGCATATTATGCGGGATATAGAAAATAAAACATAACATAATTAACAATTTTTTGTAGGTATTTAATTATAGGTATATTTATAAATTTGTTACAAATCTATAATATTATACATAATATATATATGTATTTAAATACATTACGTCATAGTTAATTATTATTTATAATGATGTCACTTTCCCCGAAAGCAAAAAGCAAGTTGCAAAAATAGATACATAGCGCCTTAAACAGTTTACTGCTCATAAAGCCTCTGCGTTTAACAGTCGGAATTGACTCACCCCTTCATCTTCATTGTCATCACGTAGGACCTCTTTTTGGGCATTATTCAAAAAAGATCTTCGATTGAACGGGTTTTGTATGGTGCAACATTGTCATCAATGGAAGAATATCCAGGAAGACCCTGCAGTATCGTGGGTTCTTCTTTGTTACTTCGGAAACCCGATTTCTTGAATCAATTTTGTATGATTTCAGGCTTAATTGCTTGCTATGCCGCAGCAATTTTTAAGATCATATCATGCACAGTTAAGTGTCGTTTGCTAACAGGGTATTTCTTTACGATAGCGATGTATCAATCGTGTTCTGTACCTTTGTTTAAGGACTTTTATAATGCCCTGATCCATCGGTTGCAACTTGCTTGTCGCATTCGGAGGTAAGAAAACAAGCTTGATGTTCTTTAGCTGGGGCAGTTATTAATGAAGACAATTATGCGTGCCACTCGGCTTGGCTCGGGTGTTGCACAGATGGCGTAGTAGACGGGATGACGATCGTATTAACCTTTCGACTGCGGAGACTCTAACCACCCTACTCCGTTGACTGCGGAGCTGTTTAATAAAATGGACGGCTGATTTTCATCATTGATTCATCTTAACGCAAATTTCTCGATTCTGGTATATCAAATACCATAACATGTATACATTTCTGAATTCTATATGAAATTTCCTACAAATGTGTATATAAATTTAATAAAGTCCCAGAATAATGTTCGTTCTAAAATAGCGGTTTGCATCATACAAATTAAAAAAACATTTCACACTTACAAAATGAGATGAAACTCAAAATGAGGTTACAAATAGGAAGGTTAGTCACCCAGGCGTTGTTTTAACATAATTAACCACACAATCAATCAAGATTTGTACGAAATAATTGCAAATAACTCCGATATTAGCGCGCGTCAATTACACTGGTGGCTGACTCAAGGAACAGACGAAATCAACACATGATATAGATATAAAATCCTACTAAAGTGTGTAAGCTGTGGGGTTTTTATGCTATACTTTTTATCCTGTATATATCGACATATGGTAGAATGAGTTAGAAATAGTGCTTAATGCTTTATTTCGTCATTAAAAAAGCGAGTAAAAAATGTCTAACACTTGGACACCCGCAGTCAACGGGGATATTTTCGTGTCCAAGTGTTAAACATCCGCAGTTGAGAGGTTAAGCGAGTTAAAAATGTATGAAAACATGCCTCAAGTTGCAGAGACTGATATAAAATAGCGTATTATGCGAGAAATCGTATTAATCGTAAGCAAGTTTACTGTATATTATTACTTTTAACTAACTATAAATTAGTATGGTGTTTAGTTCATTATAAATTATTAGTTCGTGTACAGTATAAACAAGTTATGTTTGCCAGTAAGTGCTTGTCATATTTATCTTAGAACTAGTTATTTATGAATCTTGCAATGCAATGCTCCTAACGAATCTAACAATTTAAAAAGAATTGAGAAGATCGTATGTATAGCTTTCTGACATACTTTGAGACACTTACCATAAGTTTTTGTGGGTTTAAAATTCTTATAGGTTTTACTACCAATATTTGCTTCAGTATGTTCATTACTTTTTATGTGGTATTCAAATTGTAAATTGGTTTTAGATTCCATTAGGTTCAACAATTTGAACCACAGATAGACTTGAATTCAACTTCAAAGGAAACGTAATTTGTTTTTATTTTGTAATCAGTAATCACTAATCATAATCACTGCATGTATTTTTTTTAGAGTTTATAGCCTTTAGGCCAAGTCTTGAGTATTTTTATTCGGTTTATTATAATATCACCATAGATATAGTATACATTAGATTGGCGATGGCGTGATTAGGGTGAGACCAAAAACGAAATGTACCCAATACCCATGTGAGTGAAATGTGCATGTGTGCGACAACAATAGTGCTGCGCCATGTATCAACTTCAATTATCGATACAGAACACTGTGTCTGTGTGATAAAATGAATATTATTATGTTTGAGGGCATAAAAATAAAACTACAAACAAAAAGTTTGTGATTTTTATTTTCCACCAAAAATAACGAATAAATTATAAAAATGTCAAAAGCTCTCCTTATTGCTTCATACTTCAATCCAATAATCAAATAAGTTTCGATTATTAATTTAATAATTAAGTGTTTATGGTTTGATAGTGCTGACGAATCATACATAATATGTACATATTATGTATGTCAAGTATGTTAAAAAAAATTTACTAATTTTCGAAACATATTTTCGTTTACAATTTTCCTTTCATATGTTTTCGGAAAACTTCAGTTCAGTTCAGAACGAATACCTATACCATAAACTTTTTCTTAATCACCCTTTCGATGAGATGCTGCAACAAATCGTTTGAACTAGATGGTATTGCAGCACTAATGTTATTTTGAAGTGAGGGAAGCCTTTCTAGGTTTTTTATAACTTAATACAACTTTCCACTTTTTTACTAGTCCGTTTTTTTGTGCTCTTACATTTTTCAGTATTTTTTTGTTTCTGTTAATCTTCTCCGAAGAATATCAATAGTTTTTTTTTTCATTTTTTTTATTTTTCGTGTAATCGTCTATAACAGAAACGTTCGCAAGTGAACTACTGGGTACTGGCAATATATCTCTGTAGACACATGACTAAAAACAAATATAATTAGTGTACACATTATGTACTTATCTATGATTGAAAATTAATAAAATACAACCCTTTTACCTATTTCTGACGCTAAACGGCAGTGCTTACACTACCGCTAAACAGCAGTACTTACACTGCCGCGTTCTAGCCATTTGAGTATAGAGACCCTCTATAATTATAAGTTGTAAGACATTTTATTTTAGTCCTCTGGGGTGAAACACATTATTTTTATAGAATTAGGATGACAAACGAGCACACAGTCCACCTGATGGTAAGTGGTTGCTGTGGCCCATAGACGTCTGTATATATAAAATAGAATGCCTTTTTTCCAGTAAAAAGGGTTTCCGGTTTTCTACACTCACTATACGAAACACAGCAGCATTAACCTGCTATTTTACGCTGGTATTCTGTGAAAGCGTGGTCCTTCCCCAGTCGTGCCGACCCATTCGTGCTACAACTGTACTATTGATATAGCTGCAACATGGCTCTTAACTCGTAAAAACTTTCTTTGTTTGAAGATGACTGTAGGTGACCAAATATTGCAGTAGCCGTTTATTATCAAGTGATACTGTAAGTTTATTTGTTACTTTCGTTTTATAAAAAAATATACACCACGCGGATGACAACAACAAGTTGTACACATTTGAACATGCGCAGACGAAATGAACATGTACAGCAAAATATATAATTAAGAAAATACGCACGGGCATAAATAATGTGGGTATTGCTGCAATACGCAGCTTTACTCTTTGTGCACTTCTATGAGAAAAATATTTTTGTTCAGTGCTTGCTACATGTAGTTGAATTTTTTTTTGGGAACCCATCCTTCTCTATTTATAATTTTTAACCATTTTTGTTTAACCTGAATATTTTTTGGATATCTGAAACATTATAAGAGTTTAAATCCTCTCATTAAAGTATGTACAATAATGCGTAAGTATTTATTATTACGAAAAACTAAAACGTAAATATAGAAAATTAAAAAAAACGAAGTCACAAGAGGCTGTATCCAAGGATATGCCTTTGCCTGTTATAAACATATTATCGATAAGATGATATTGATAGTGTCAATCCCTACAAAAATTTGATCAGAAATAGCGCGAATTCACGTATTTGTTATTATTTTTAATATAATTCTCACGTATTTAGAGCATTATCGTAATAAAATGCGATATTTCTCCCTATCCATTTATGTATAAAACATTTGTACTAGTTCTGAAATATTGAATTTAGAGTGCTAAATATTTTAATTGTGCTTACATGTAAAATGTGTAATTTTGTGGATTTTCTTTTCTCGATGAACTGCATTCAGGTATGGCACACGTCATTATATTTAATTACACCTTTTAAGTACTTATTAATACTTCAAAATCAAAAATATCGCGAAAATAAGCGGAATTTGTTTCGTTAACCATTGACGACAGGCTGATACAGGCTGATAGCGTGTACGTGTATGGTCTAGCCATTCTATCTCGTTCTAACATAAGCATATGCTATGCCCTTTCTCTTTTACATTGCCAATCTAAGTATATACTAAATCTATGAATATCACTGCATGTATTTTTTTTTTAATCTTATGGCCTGGTATATAACTTTATTATAATATAATATAAATAATATAATAAAATATAATATAAAATAAAATAATAAAATATAAATTAAACTAAATATAAATTTAGGCCATCCACTGCATGTATTTTTTTGAGTTTATGGCCTGGTATCTAGACCTTTAGGCCAAAAACACTGCATGTATATAACCGTCAGCGCTGCCAAGTCTAGCCGTTCTAGGCTTGGCACAAAATATCGATATATCGAAATATCGATATTTTTTAATAAAAATATCATATGACAACCAATTTCCATGCAACATTTCGATCAACAGAGGTGGCTGCGCCCCTTCAGACTTCCACTTCCATACTCATTTCTCATTGTATCCCATTTGTGTAGCACCACAAAATATCAATTTTATAATGTTTACAACCTACAAGTTGTAATCACTTCAACCAGTGGCGTAATTAGTGGTGGATACTGGAGGTAAACGAGAGAGTAAGGATTAAAAATAAATAAAATAATAATAATGTATACTGATTAAAATCATTTATTCGTGACGAAATAATATTATTTAGTCAGAAAATTTATTTTAGACACATGAACCAAATCACCCTTAAGCCGAACTACATCCAGCGTTCTATTTATACATTCTTTTTCAAAATGCAAGGAGCATATTATTCATACTACTGCAGGTTTTATGTTTTCCTAGCCTATATTATCAATCCACAATTTTTGAAGGCCTTCATTTTTCAGCAACCTAAAATAAATATTATGCATCCTTAAGTACCAATCAAAAATAATTTTAACATCATCAAATCTTTTGATGAAAAAAACTATTATAGAAAATTTACGATTTACACTATTTTCAAGTTCTTTCCTTTTTTCATTTATGAAAGGCTCTCAATCGATCGTTTGATTAAATACACAGCTTACATATCTAAAACGTTATTTGATCATAGGACACACATTAATATTATTATGTGTAAGGGCAACACTACGTTAAAATGTAAATAATCAAAATGTTTACTTGTTTAAATTTACATGATAATAGTCATTGGAAATTCTAGATAATAGCGGGAAACACGATTTAGAACCCATAACATGAACACGAAACGCAATTCATACGAAAAAATATGCAATTATGGAAAAAAATTACAACTAACCTCAAAAATGACAATCCTTTTTCATTTTTACGGGAATTTTAATTACATCAATTGATGCAACACTTTGTCATGTTGTTTTTGCTCAATTACCCTTTACTAATGAACAAAAAAGCTCCAAAATAGTCAAAATTCACTGTAACACTGAAAAGTAGCGATGAGCGTTGAATCAACGAACTAGTTGAATCAACCGTTGATCTCCTGTCAACGTATTAACGTTTACCGTTTATGAATCAACTAGTTGAATTCGTCAACGACGTTTGTGAATTTAACTCGTGCGTCTCGTTAACGCAACGAACTGAGCAAGTTAAAAAACATACGTTGATAGTAACGTCATAGATTGTGTGCAATGGTCATGTCATACAATTTGAACTCTAAGTAGCCTAAAAAAGAGTTTATTTTCGAAATTTTTATTTTAAGAATAGTACTTATGACGATATTGGTAGAATAGGTCCTTTCGAGAGAAATAGGTCAATACTAGTTTGTTTGTATATTATGGAACGATAGGAAGTTCGCTTTCTTTAATTTTTTGATTGACGGGTAGTGACAAATTGCGCGGAAGGTCAGAAGTTATTTTGCGGCATATCGTAAATGTTTAGAGTTTAGACTTTTTAGTTAATGTTTATAATTACAATGTAAATTTGTTTGTGTTAATATAATTGTGTATATTTGCATGATTATAACTTGTAGTGTTATGCTACTTACATATCATTTTACACTATTTTAAATTTATTTTTCTTGTTTACAATGTCATATATAATGTTTGTATAATCTTTTTTACTTCGTATTTTCACGCTTTTTAAATCGGTGTCAATGGAGTCTACCTTTTTCGATCTTTTATTTAGTTCTCCGTAACTCTGCAATTTCGGGTTTTGTGCGCGCTGTTGCGCTACCTTTTTTCCTATATCAATAATATCTCGTTTTTTACTTAAATCTTGCCATTTCTCAATTACGAGCCTGAAACCAAAAATTGACATGTTTTGACATCGTTGTTTATCTGGTTGTCATGGCAATTTTTATTCAAATTCGTTACCGGTCTGATGCTTTTACTTCAATACTTCCACATAAATACTCTTTTCCTCTTGGCCATTTACAAAAATTTGCTTTTAATTTAAATAATTTCCCGTTCTCTCTAAAAAGGTATAAAAGCCGAACAATCGGCCAATAAAGGGAGTCTCGCTTCAGCTTTCAAACTGGAAGCATCTCCTAAAGGCCTTATCTCGGGGCCGCACTGCTCCGGGATCCTGCAAGCCTCTGCCTTCACCTGAAGTCGTCGCCTAACCACGCCTACGCCTCCACCTACTAGTGCCCGCGCTATCTTTAGCCGCTGTGCGTGCTTGCTCCAGGCGCTATGTATATTATTTTTTTGTTCTATTTTTGTTGTTTCGTTGTTGTTAGGTTAGGTTCATTTTTTTTATTGTCGCTTTACGACAAACTGGTTTTACGGCTCTGGGTTTTTAGCTCTTCTGAGCCTGAAGTTACAATGTTAATAATTATCCTTCATATTACACTGCTTCACAATATGTTGATGCGTCACATTGTGCAGCCCTTGGGAGATTTTGACGGCAACTTGAGCCAGTAGGCAGCTGACAGTTGGCGATGGTATCTCATCGCTCCTAAGCAGACAGACACCTTATCCTGAGAATCACATCACCATCAGAGCACTTGTTTCACCGTTTCCACTAATAGTTAACATACGCAGACACTTAATACACAAAATCGCACCACTTTACATATCTAAATCTATTTCAAACCATTATTTATATTTAATAATAAAGGAGCAGCAAACTTTCGCCGGTCAAGTTCCCGCCAAAACTCTTACAGAACACAATTACTCTTTACCACGGGTGGCAATCTCTATACAAATATTCCTAGCCTATTGTCTATGGCTGCGCTAGCACTTCTTAGTTCTTACTATAACGAAAATTAAATCTGGCTAAAGCTATGTCTCTACATTCCATCAAAATCCGCCTTTTATCACATTTTTATAAGAAAAGGCAACATTTTTTAAAACCCTCCAGAAAGAAGTTCTACTGCCGTGAAACAGTCCAGATTCTCGTAAAGTATTTGACAATTTATCGAGAGACGGCAATTCGTTCCTACTATAGTAGCCATAGATATGGTTTCTAATGGCGTCGTTATCAAAATTGTCGATATGTGTAACTAACGATCTTCTAACTTTTTTCTTAAGTGGCGATTTTATTTTGTTATCTTCCATTAAATCTTTACCATGTTTTTCCTTACTTATTCGGGAAACAGTTTTTCGACTAATACCAAGAGCTGCACTTACTCGGTTAGTCACTTGTGAAAGTGGCAACAATGGACCACCATTCTGATACTCTCTTTCAAAGTAATCTTGTAGGCGTACTACAAACTCTCGCGCTTGACTGCGCATCACTGTTCTTTTAGTAGTCTCAGTTTCGGCCATAGTGTTTATAAATACAAAAAAATAAACAAATCAAATAACAGTCAAAACTTAATAACAACGAAAGAATTATCGAACAGTTATAACTACAATAACAAGAACGAAATAAAAACACAACACAAAATCAAGTAAACTGAACATGCGTATCGTATACAAGGCTTCAGCACTCGTACTGAAGAGACAAACAAAATGGCGGTAGTGATCAGGCTGGTGCAACTTCCATAGTAAAAATTATATGTACTACAGGGGCAAAATTTTAATGACGGTTATCTCTCCTTTCTGCTTTTCGTAATATGTCTATTAACGACATGGTCAAATCATAAAGGTTCAAATGTCAAATCAAACAATTATATTTGTATATATTTTATTTATTTATTAAGATTGCTTTTAATTTTGCTATAGGAGCCGTTGTTCATTAACAGAAATGTTAAAAAATTAAATATGCATTATAAAACTTTCCAATTAAATGGTGCAAGAAGCGGAAAAAACGATAACAAGAAAAGGCTATTTGTAGCAATATTTACCTTTTATGATGAAAGGTATGTGGTGATTTCAACTTTAATAGTAATATGATATTTAACGCGAGTACATTTTTGGGCTAGCCATCTACGTAGGACAGGCTTTTATAGTGTACGATTCAATGCACAAATACAAACACACTATTTCCTAAATCTGATAGTTCGATGGTATGGCAATCCAATCCGAAACGAACTATACTTTGAAACTACACAGTCAATTGTGACTGCTAACATTCTATTTGTTCAATAAAAATGTGATTTTATTTATATTATTTTTTCAGATGCAAGCATTGGGTGAAATAGCTGGCACATGCACCAATTGAAAAGATTCACATGTTTGTAGCAAACATTGCATTTGAACCCAACTAAAACGAACTGTTAATTCATCAGTGGACTTAATTTAAACTTCCACAATTATGTGTATGTTAATTAGGTTTCATTTATATGTAGCAAAAGATAATATCCCTCTAAAGTGACATTTTGGTAAGAATTCGATTATATAAATAAACTCAAAGTTATTTGTAATTACCTGGTTATAAATAATGTTTTTATAGATTCATCTATAAACATTAGCTATAATGTGTGCTCATTTTGAAAGCGACAGTTAAAAAACGATCTCTGCGAATAGTACGTACATAGGTACCTCTGTGTAGAAGCCTAGCGATTTGTACATAGTATTTGTTACACATAAAAGCAATTTAATCTAATCAGTGTTAAAAACCTAATATTTTTACCCTTAAAAAAAAAACAAACGTTGAAAACAAGCATCCAGACGCAGACTATTTATTTTACAGCATAGCAACAATTGTTCAGTGCGGGAACGAAGCCTCGGTCCTGCATTGCCGCAGCCAAAAGCTTAGCCACTGCGCTACGGAATCGTCGTTTATTTTTTACTTAATTAATTACTAGTCTATTAGTGCATTTGTTATTTTATATTTTCTTTATACATATTTTTGTACCTAATTGTAGAGATATATTTACAAATTGCTGTGTGTTAAATACATTGATTTTTATCCTCATCGACATTTTTACTCAATCCCAATGTTCAAAAATTTATTTCTAATAAATAACTTTTTTTTAAGATGGTGCAAATACCAATATTTTTGTAGAACATTGTAGTTATATAATACTAAATGTTACGTTAACGCACGTGGATGAAGCAGTTAGAGAACGCCTTTTCTTCCGACTTGCTTAACAAAAATCAATATATAAGGTTAGCTGATAGTTATATGCTAGATAGCCTATAACCTATACTATTCATCATGAATCTGGCTATTATATACAAAAATTTTAAATTTGAACTGGTAGTTCCAGAGATTAGCGCGTTTAAACAAACAAAAAAAAAACAAAATAACTCTTCCGCTTTATTATATTAGTATAGATTAAATGAGTTTGTTTTTTTGTTTCTGTTTCCAATTCTGTTTTATAAATATTAAAGGTAATAATTATATAATAAAATAAAGCAGCCATTATATCGTTCTCGTTTTTTATTTTACCAGCAAAACATTTATAAAATATAAATAGGTAGATATTTAACTAAGTATCTACCTATTTATATTTGATTAACATTAACATTATGTTGAAAAAGAAATAAATTCAGGGGAAATTGTACATGGCATTAAATATTTTTCTCAAAAACTGAAAAATATGACTTTCCGAAATGATTCTTGGAGAAAATTGTTTCATTTTATCGGTAGACATACCTCGCCTCTTCAGATATTATTGAATTTTGTACATTTGACGGTGAAAAGAAAAGGTGAAAGAATTTCCACTACCCAATATCGTCCCATGTGTGTCATAAAAGGCGACAAAGGGAAACTGAAAGAGGCGATGGGCAGCAGCATCTTCCTGATAACAACTCGAAATAATAAAAAAACCGTTGTTGACAACCCGCTGGCCAAGCGATGGCAAATATCTCCACTGTGAGGCAATCTATAGGGAGGTCCATGTTGATCAGTGGATTTTTAAAGGCTGTAATGGATTATAGATGATGGAAAAGGCAGGTGAGTGCAGCTTATTTCTGGTAACATGTTATTTGAATATTTTTAGTTATTTTAAAACTATCATGGTAATTTTTTTTAATATAATATATATTTTAATAAAATAGTTTAGTGCATAAAAGTTATTCAGTTCTGTGCACTAAACTATTTTTTAGTCTTTATACCGGTTCCTGAATAATAATTTTTCGATAGCCCTTTTAAGTAAAATGTACATCACTAGCCAACTCACACAATAACAAATCAAAATTGGTCACGCGTTTTCGGGCTGTCAGGTTGTCTATACGCCAGTATGTCTATGGATTGAAATATACGTAAACCCACGTAAGGCTGGCTTTTCACTATGGGATATAATATATATTATATCCCGAAATATATATTATATCCCGCAATTGGCGTTCACACTGTGAGATATATCTTTTAACCAGTGTGCGTTCGTCATTGGTCATTGGATTACCCCCCTTTACCCCGTACACCTTTCTGCGGGGGCGCGGAACGGTGTGCGGGGTACAGGGGGCAAAATATAATATGAAAATATCGCTCGGTCGATCGAAAAAATATTTATAGCTAGAGATGTAATATATATTATAGCTAAGTGTAAACGGTTCCATATGAAATGTATGGTGAGCGATATTAATTTATATCTCGAGATGTAATATATATTATATTATATCCCGTAGTGAAAAGGGGGCATAAACCATATTTACACTTTTTTGTATTTAAAAAAAATTTGACACTTATTATTTTTCACACAACCCTGAGTTTGAGCTTGGTTTGAGCACTAGCCGAGCCGGTTTACAGCAGTTTCTCTCCGTACGTGACGAGCTGCCAGTGGTCACGTACACATGCACCTCAAGCTTGTAATCTATATATAATGTACTCTGTGCTTGTAATCAAAGAGAATATAATCACTACGTTTACTTGTAATAGTGTACCTATCACAGCCATTGAGCTATTATGTACTACGTACTAGAGCTTTATGTTACGCTGTTCCATTCCACTGCGGTGATATTGCCGCACTTTACTCAGTCGCTCACTAGGCGCTAGTGAGTTGACACATCATGCTATGTTGATTTTATAAAAAAAAATCTTGATAAAATACGCCATGGTGTGTTTTAGAAATTGCACAAATAATTCAAGAAATGTTAGCAAATACTAAGGAATAACTTTTCATCGGTGAGTAAAATACTTAATAAAAAAGTATTATAAATTAATAATTAATCAAACAAATTATTCAAAAGACGCCATTTCGAGTCATGAAATATAGATTATGAAATTAATTGGTTCAGATGCGACGTTTCTGTAGGTACTTAAGTCTGAGAATAATTATGCTTATTATAATTTTTTTTTTGTAGAAACAAATGGAAGTACTCCTAACTAGGCTAAATTTCTGATATTTAAATTTGCTGATTATTCTTTTATTATATTTTTAGGTTTCCACGTCCAAGCCATGAAAACAGGGAAAAATGGACTAAATTCATCAAGTTTTTAACTCTCGCGTGCCCAGCATTTATGAACGACTATTATTCTAATTTAAATAAATATATTTGTAAATTATATGTTATATCAATAAGTTTTGTTACAAATACATTAAGTATGTTTTTTTTATATTTTATTTCCGAATCAAAAAGTTTTATCATGATTGAAAACTGTTTTGTTGTTCTTATTTTTTATTTCTTCATTAAATCTTCGTCCACAGGTGGACGTGGGGTTCTCCCGTTGCAGAAATGATTTGCGCTAATGCCGTCATGCTTGGCAGGCGGTTTGATGATCGCAGTACCAAACGATTCGCGCCCTTGACGCTTCGCTTCAAATAATTTGCAAATACTACTTGACGCTTGTGCAAATAATTTGCACAAATAACATGGTGCACTGCACAACTTCCACACGATAGCGTCTTGCATGCGCAAACAGTTTGTACAATAGTTTTAGCAAAGAACATGTGTGGCGTCCACATGCCATCTTAACGCGCTTCCTTGTGCAACTTTAGTTTGAGAAAATTAAGCATTTGTACAAACCATTTGCACGGTATACTGTTTTGTCGGCTTAACATACATTGCTTGTGCAAATTAGAAATTGTGCAAGTAAGATTGAGCGTTTAGCCGGGCCACAAAGTCACAAGATCTTTCTGGCATTTCACATAGTCGCTTTTTACGACACTCAGAAGAAATGGTTGTCTGTCCAACTAGAAACTACTAAGATATAATGTAGAACTAGTAAGTTCCACTATTAGTTCTATGATAGAACAAAATTAACAGCTTTCATCCAATTAGTTCCTCTACTCTGTGATGCTTTTCAATATTTTTAATAATAAATATCTACGCAGTTCTACTAGTTTCTTATATCTTTTATTTTCATAATGATATATTATATTTATGCTAACACTACACATCGCATAAAACTACTACTTTTACGGATTTTATCACGTTTAATTCTTATAATCAAATGCTGATAAAACTGTCTTTTATTCACTGACCGATTTGCTTGTGGTTTCATTTATGAAGCAATGGTACGCATTTGCTGAATCACCGTTCTTAACAACTTTTAACTTCATTGACTTAAGATGTTAGCGCTTCCTCTAATGTCTTTTTTAGTAGACACCTAAACACACGTAAAAATGAGATCATGATCTCTGCATTGCTTCAAGAAATTAATAAATATAGAATTAAACGTGATAAAATGCGTAAAATCAGATTTATTTGATGTCATTTATTTTCTATTACTTATGACTGATAATGCGGCTTTCCATTTTAGTTCTAATGTTGAACAATGCATCTGCATTTTTAGTTTTGAAATCGATGATAGGTGCAGGTATTTATGGACCACAGCATTCACTTATCATAATGAAATAATAAGTGGTTACTGTGAACTGTGTGTGCGTTTGTTATCCTTGAACTAATAGTAGAAGAATTAGTTGGACAAACCCAGAAAAGGGGTGATGCATTTCTATTAGCGCAAACAATTCTTTCCTTACCACTACACTTAAACATTAAGCTTAGTCCGAATATTATGTGCCACTGCTGTGGACAGGGCGATAAAACTTTAAATTAAATACCCGCGTTTGTAATATAATATATCTCCCGTTCATTGCTTCCAAATGAATTTGAGAGTTGTCGCCTTGATAAAGATGTTGACCGTAAAGTAACCCCTGATTATATCAATTATTTAATAGTATCAGGCGTTACTTTACGGTAATCAATTTGTTTTAATTAAGATTTTCCAAGAGCATTAGCATCAACTTCGATGTATTTTCCTCAGCTTAAGTAATGCAATACTAATTTAGTTCACAACACTTTCTGCTTACTTTGAAAGTAATTTGGCATTCCTCGCATTTGTAATGAACTTCAGTGGAAGTTTTTGTGATCTGAAATCAAAAATAACTTTTAATTATTGAATACATACATTTAAATGATATTACCGATTTTATCACGTTTTATTTTAACCTATTTCAATCCTTGAAATATTAATTAAATATTGAAATTTGATTCTCATGTGGAACACTGAATAACTAACCCGGGCTACCTTCTGCATAGGCAAAACCAAAAATCAATATTTAAATGCAGAATTAACCCCTATATTCTCGTGAGTGTCATAAGAGGCGACAGTGAAATATCAATGAGATCCATCATTACACTATAATATTCAGATACAATTTCTATAGAAATGTTTGTTTCGACAAATCAAAAAATATTTCAATTAACCGGTGTGTCAAATACTCAATTATAGTGAAATTAGCATGAACCTTGGTGGCTAAGGAGTTAAATGTAGTTTAGTACTCGTTTGAATATAAGAAATAATAATATTAATTAATTTATTCTATCATTTCAGCGGGGCCAGATTATGTCGGGATATCGAAATGCTGAATTGTTTGTACAGTAAAGCTACGAAGGCTACCCGAGTACACTACTAAGGTACGAAATCTATCCAACTGCAGAGAGGTGTACATATGCTGCACTAAAAGTATCGGGAATGGAATATTTCCACTGTCCCTGTTATATTAAAATCTTTTTAATTGAAAACTCCTTGGTTTTAAAAATCGAATACCATTTATTTATTTTAAAAAAGATTCTCGGTCTTGTCACAAGGTTTTGTCAAACTTGTTTAGTCGTTGAGAAAATGGAATTGACTCGAGAAAATTCAAGAGCGAAGATTTATTATGACTTTCGAAGTGGTTTAACACAAAAACAGTGTGTTGACCGGATGATTTCTGCATTTGGTGATGAAGCCCCATCCAAAATCACAATTTATCGCTCGTTCGCTGAATTTCAACGTGGACGTGTCAAGCTCAGTGATGATCCCCGTCAAGGTCTGCAAAATCTGCCGTCAAAAACTGCAGTCACCCAAGAAAACGTTGATGCTGTGCGTAAGCTGATTGAGGAAGATCGACATGTGACATACCGCGAAATGCATTGACTTGAACTGACTGACATGAACTTTAGACATTGGCATGAGTCAAATACAAATAATCTTGCATGAACAATTAGGTGTAAAAAAGTTGTTTTCCCGATGGATACCGCATTCGCTCTGTGAAGAGCAAAAAGCGGCTCGCGTTACTTGGTGCGTCAGAACTCTCGAAACATTCCACGCAGGATCCTCAAATGCTGTATACAACATCGTATCAGGTGACGAATCCTGAATATACGCGTACGAACCCGAAACAAAAAACCAGTCACGAGTTTGGGTGTTCGAAAATGAGTTAAAGGCAACAAAAATTGTTCGTTCACGGAGTGTTGCAAAAAAATGGTGGCCACGCTTGTCTCCAAAACCGGCCATGTTACGACTATTCCTCTTGAGGGACAAAGAACGGTTAATGCAGAATGGTATGCTAGCATTTGTTTGCCACAGGTCGTTTCTGAACTCCGTAAAGAGAACTGCAACCACCGCACATCCCGCCGCCATCACGACAATGCGAGTTCTCACACCGCACACAGAACACCATTTTGGAGACCCCAACTTCCGAATGAAATGGTTGCTTCAATGATTGGTTCCATCGTATGGAAAAATGTGTCAAATTTCGCGGAGAATACTTCGAAAAGCAATAAATACATTTTTAAATAGTAATGTTGTGTCACTTCCTTGATTCCCGAAATTTTCAGTGCCACCCTCGTAATACAGGCTGAAATTATATCCAGGGAACTTCGACCGCTGCATTAGAAGACGTTTTTAAGCTACTGGACTGGAAATATCCACATCAATGGCGAGTGCGTCACTCGCCCTGTATTTGTCGACGATATAGTACAATACAATACTCTTAATTGTACACCAAGAAAGGATAAAAATATCAAAAAGAAAAAATAAACAACTATTAAGGGAAATATCAAAGGCGGTATTATTGCTACATAACAATCTCTTCCAGACAACCCAGTATATTATAGTACAGTATAGTAATTATGGCAGAATCGCTAAAGGACTTTAGCACTATGCTCAATGACCTCAATAGTGTATCCCAAGGGCCATAAGATGAACACGGATAAGATAATGCTCATGTGTAACGTCCATATCACATCTATGCCGATAGTGTTAGGAAGATTACACTCAAACTTGTTGTTGAATATGTTTTTCTTGAACAAACTGTCCAACTAGTTAAGTTCAACTTCGACCGAGAGGATAGTCGACGGATTCAGCTTTCGGAAGATAAGGATACATCTCGACTACCTCAAAACTTGAAAACAATAATATAATACCAGTGAGTGTTACCAGCGATTAAATATGGATGTATTAAACGTGGTAGACCCACGCTACAGCAATATTGTGGTTGTAACACGAATGGGTCAGCTCGAACATCTTATTATCAGGTGGACTGTGTGCTCATTTGTCATACTTATTCTGTAAAAATAAATTGTTTTTCACTCCTGGCCATATGAGGAAGTTCAGCTAGCTATGGAAAGGAGTACACTTACTTACTTCTCTGCATGACAGAATTAGTAATGAGGATATCCGCAGTAGAACTAGAGTAAACGACTTAACCCAAGGGATCAGTAAGCTGTGGCAATGTGCCGACAACCGACAACCGATGGGGGAAAAGGTTCTTGAGCGACAGCCTCGTAGTGGTAAGGGAATTGTAGTATAGGCTCATGGTCCATGACTAGGACGACCGGGAAAACATACATGAAGTCGATGGATACAGTAGCTCAATACTATGTTTCGTGGCATTCCTCGAGGGAGGAAGTAGATAGGTGCATTCCTAATAATGATGAAGAACTTATTCTATATAAAAGATATTTAAAGTTAATAAAAATTAATTAAGAAGTTAATAACAGTGAATGATTGTATAAGGTGGTTCCATGTCTAAAACTTAGACAGAACCTGTAATTATTATAATTTATCCGCAATGATAGTTATAATTAAATTGGTGTACTGCCTTAGTTTCATCGCCAGGTTTGTGTTCAGTTTGCATGTGATAAGTAAGTTTTTGATTGCTTGAAAACACCCGACCACACTTGCAATGGAATTTAAGTCCAGGACACTCTCTGTAAAAAAAAAACATCAGTAATTAAATAATACACTTTGAAATAAGATATGAATGTGTATAACGTCGAACCTCACATGATTGCGTTTGCTTCCTCTCTCGATTGTTTGATTGCAGGTAGGACATGAAATCAAATTTATTGCGGGTGGACTTGTTTTATGCTGAAATTGTTTTTATTACGTTAATATTATAATGCAATGTATACTTATTTTTAAAACCCTTTATTCGCCCAGGATTGAATTTATAACTTTGATAGGCTTAGTTCATTTGATTGCAACATTACAACGCAAGGCTTAAAACTTGATCGGTTCTATTTCTAGTTCAATTATAACATTCAAAAATATACAAACAAGATGTATAGGTAAGTTATAACGTCAAAATATACTATTGTAGATATAGTTGATGGCACACGTTTTACAACGTGGTAGAGCCATGCTGCAGCTATATTAGTAGTATAGTTGTAGCACGAATGGGTCGACTCGACCGGGGAAGGACCACGCTCTCACAGAATACCAGCGTAAAATAGCAGTTTATCACTGTTGTGTTTCGTATGATGAGTGTAGAGAACCGGAGACCCTTTTTACTGGAAAAGAGGCATTCGATCTTAGTCCTCACGGCTGACAACGCATCTGCATTTTGATTCGCAAACGAGGATAGATGTGTGTTTATGCGCCACAGCAACCACTTACCATCAGGTGGGCTGTGTGCTCGTTTGTTACCCTATCCTATAAAAAAAGCACACTTCCTGTATTATAATTAAAAATTAAACCTTATGTATTATTATTATATATTATATTATATATAATTCTTAATTGAAATTGTGCTAGTGTAAGACTTGTTTGCAACTGTACACACTTATTTATTTACTTGTTTATTATTACTATTATTGTATTAAGTATTTTACAATTTTTAAATACAACCGGTCTACCGCGCACTCGCCTTATAACTGTACGACCCTTTTGGGAAAATCTATAAATTATACATCAGAGACAGAGCGTATGAAATTAAAAAAAAAAGATTAACTGAAGTGAGGGTAGATCTCAAAACCTACACCCGTTCGACGAAAGCTTAATTAAAATTTATATTTTAAATTGATTTTTATGTTTGTTTAAAATATTTAATTTATTAATAATGTTATAATTTAAAATTAAAAATTTTGTACAGCCGACTTCAATATAGGTTATTTGAGAATAACTCAATAACCATTGGTCTGACCTTGATCAAATTCATATGGGACCACACGAGAACTATCAGCTTTCATATAAAAAAAGAATCATCGAAATCGGTTCGCCCAGTACAAAGTTATGAGGTAACACACATAAAAAAAAAAAAAAAAAAAAAAACATACACTCGAATTGAGTACCGTCTCCTTTTTGGAAGTCGGCAGAAAATTAATAAAGAAAAATGATTGTAATTGAAACCATTCGTATTAAGTTTTATCATGCGCATTTTCATTGAGCATTTAGTAAATTAAATAGATTTGGGAAATTCCTTGATATGTGAAATGAGAATTTATTCATCGCTTTGTTTCCACTTCGTTCGTTAGCGGGTCGTAGCAGCGTGCGTGTACTCTCCATCGCATTTACGAAGAAATACTAAATTAATTTGTGTGGACTTGCTAATGCTATTCAAGCTGCGAATTTTACCATATATTACTAAAGTTCAGGGAATTAAATAATAACGAATGCAAGCAATTATTTTCTTTGACTTCTCGCACGTTAACTAAATTGTCATATACTAATAATCTATACTAATATAATAAAGCGGAAGAGTTTTTTTTGTTTTTTTGTTTGTTTAAACGCGCTAATCTCTGGAACTACCAGTCCGATTTGAAAAATTCTTTTTGTATATTATAGCCAGATCATGTGGAATAGTATAAGCTAACCAGCATTAAGCTATATTACTCAGCTAGCCTTAAATATGGATATTTGTTAAGCAAGGCAGAAGAAAAAGCACTCCCGAAATGATTTATCCGTGTACGCTTGTGTTATCGTTGGGATACGTAAATACAATGTTCTAGAAAAATATAGAGCTTTACTCCGTCTAAAAAAAAATCCGCGATAGCATATGTCTATTTCTTATACATAAATCATAATTTGGTATTTTGTGACAAAAAAGTATTGAAAATTTAAAAGTGATATATGTGCGTTATTATTAGGCATGGCCTATTTATCCTTACGAACGAAAGTTACTTCATCATCAAAACAATTTTATGAAGATAAACTTTGTTCTTTATACCATGTTATTTGGACGAATAGTTTAAGAGATAATGTAAAATTAAAATAATTCAATACTTGGCTGGGCGCGCGAACGACGCTTAAACCCTAGCCGTTATAAAATGCTTGAACTAGGTCATGTCGCGCACCTCGGACACGTGATGACGCGGGTGAAACCGCGGGGCACAGCTAGTTGTGTATATTAAATAACGTCACATTAGCAAATATCATTTGAACGTGACTGCTCATGAATGAATTCGAAATAGCATTTGTTAATTGTTAATAGTGCGGTACACTGTTTTATTGCTGAAAATCATTAATTGCGTACGCACAAGATAGCAGTTATAGTTATAGATAGTGAACCTCCACTCTCACTAAAAAAATCGTCATATAAATTATGAGTATATTATATCAAAATATAGTGATATTTATTGAACACTTGGACGTTTTATTTATACACCTGATAGCCCATAAAATTACAAACTGTAAGGCATTCCATCTTATATCAAAGGTGATAGTATCTGTAGCCTTCTTTGTTTTTTTTATAGGAGAGGGGGCAAACGAGCATGCGGCTCACCTGATAGTAAGTGACTACCGCCGCCCATGAACAACTGCAACAACTTTGTTTGAAGTTGGTTACATTTGTCGATGGGATTTTACTAACTACTTACCATCAGGTGAACTGTTTGAAAACCCGATTGTTAAAACAGTAATAAAAGAAACCGGACCGCGTAAGAATGTTTAGTTAAAAGAGAAACATTTTGTAGACTATGTCCCTCCCGCAATTAAGACGAGTCTAACGGACACCTCTTATGTTAAAACAAGTATAAAAAGG
This sequence comes from Parnassius glacialis, assembly GCA_033319125.1. NCBI lineage: Eukaryota > Metazoa > Arthropoda > Insecta > Lepidoptera > Papilionidae > Parnassius > Parnassius glacialis. Next base: position 27,439,468 of record JAVANC010000010.1, on the reverse strand, counting down.
CCAGCGTGGGCTTAGCCCACTCCACACATATTATCTTTAAAATCAGTACAAATACTAAAAGTAAATAAGATATTATATGCGTTTCGGCCTAGTCTCGTCTTAGCGAGCGATCCAGGCAGCCAGCTTCACTTGTCAATTATGTTTAAATCAGTATTTCAATTAACATAAACGTCAACTACCCAATTACAATTTTACGTGCAGATACTCTACGACCTAATGAATTGATTTGCAATTAAAAAAATATTTTGCTGAATATAGAAATATTTAAGTTTTCTTTTTGCCTTTATTAAAATGGTACAGTACATTTTTAACTAACTTCATAAAAAGGAATTTTTCAATTTGAATATTTTTCAACGTATGTAACACAATATCTGATATCTCAGAGGTTACTAAAAGATTTATACTGATTTTAATCGAAAAAGTTAAACTAATAAGAATGATTGTACCTTCAGCCTTTCATCATTTTTCAGGTTATCATTTTCGTTTTGAAATTTCGTGAAATCTAATACATTAGACAAGCTACTTTCTTCCCTATGCAAGATGGTGTATGAATTAAAATCGGCTTCAGAAGTCGATCCCCCAGATATATCAAGGTTTGGTATTCTGTCTGTATCAAATAAATTGTTGAAATCTATGCCGTTTGTGTAGTTGTTGAAGCTCTCATCAGATGGTATTCTGCTATCTTCAGTACTCCTACTTTGGTCAGCAATATCAGGAAGAGAAATCATTCTAGAATCGTTCTGTTCATTTTCATCATCATTTTTTTTAATTTTTTTAAAACAGTTACGTGCCATGTGCCTTTTTAATCTGTAAATAAAAACATATACTTTATCTGACATATGCTATAGTAAATAGATGTTAAAATATACTATAGTTATTCGCGGCTTTGCTTGCATAAAGAACAGTGGCAGACTTTCATACATAAAATTAGTTGAGAAGGAATGGTAGCGTCTATTTATCAAAAATATCTTAAAATGTTAAGCGTCAGTCCCTTAATAACTCTGTCAAAGAATTTTGTCCTGAGAAGGTGTCAAATAAAAGATATTTAGATTTGAACTTTTTAGGTTATGTCTTATGTCACTTGGAAAAAGTCATGCGTCCTGTGGTTGTTTGATATTAGCTTAATACAATCTTAACATAATGTATCTACCTACATAATTGAGAGTTTTCAGATTATTGTGTCTCAATTATATATTTGCATACTATAAATGTATATTTCTGGCATGGCTCCAGGGCCTTTGTGTCATAGTGACACTCTGAAAAGGGCTAGAACCCAGAGAAAACGGTGACATTTTGTTTTTTGCTAGTGTTGCCATAACATTAAATGAAATTGTTACATAGTACTATGATTGAGATAATGTATTATTGTAGGAAGTTCTTTGTAAGAGAGTTATTTTCAACCATATTATATTACTTTTATTTTATCATTACTGATAGTATAATTATTACTAATAATAACTTAATATAAAAATATTTTGTGTTTGTATGTTGTGTTGGTAGTCTTACAAAGTGTATACAAAAATAGTATGAATATAGTAAATGGCAACACTTGAATAGAGTAAATGAGTAAAATGATTTAAGTCATTTAATATTCCCAAAAATGTTTGTTTTTTTTTTGCCTTTAATTACAATACATTTTTATTTGAAAAATCATAGAAAAATAATAAAACTCATTTTATATATAACTTATTTCTAGACGCAATAATTTTTGTCAACTATTTTTCTGCCATTGTTCTTTCGGTCAGAGGGCAAAGGTCTTCTTGCTCAACTCTTGCGCATAAAGACATCACATAGGATGCATAGTCACACTTTAGGTTACTTCATAGGAGGGATTTTGTCATTGTTGCCACGCTTGGCAGGTGGCTTGGCAACCACAGTTTTTGATTATTTTGAGTTGTTATCAGGAAGATGCTGCTTTTTACTTACGACACCCCCAGGACAATACAGCGTAGTGGTAATAAGATCAAGTAACGGGTAATATTTTTTATGTGTAAACCTAATTTAAAATAAACATTTTGCTACATAACATTCTTCTTCATCAACTTGTAAAGTTCACTGCTGGATATGGACCTCGCCTGTTTTAAGGAGATTTGCCTAAATCACTACCGCTTGATGGTTGGGAGTTCTCTACCGTGCGTTTTACGAGTACAAATTAATTGCCATCAGGTGTGACGTAACTATGCTGATTTGCTTCCTCTTATATTAAAAAAAAGCTTTGCAGGTGGATTGGCATTCGAATTATCAGACGTCCCACATCTTTGACGCTGTTCTCCGTTGCCGGCATAGAGATATAATAAATTGTTGGTTAAACCGACCTCCATCGGAAGTCATGCGATCTTTGGGACATTGCTCGTGTCCGACGGGACGAAATGAGAATAACATCATGTTATATAGTCATTAAATACCAAGTTGACAACATTAAAAATAGTTTTTGTTTATACAATACTCACTATCAAAATAATATGTACTTGTGCAAAACAATATTTGAATGATTGATAATGATTTAGACTGGACTTTTTAACTTCTTAATAATTGGTTTATTTTTGTTTTAGATATAGTGACTGTGATAAATTGGACTTCTCTCCTTTGCTGGGCCAGGAAGTTGACCTATATAACATTAATCGGAGGCCACATGATTTTCCGAGCATATCTCTTAATAGAGTACACAACACCCTCGAACCAACAGCCACTACACCGTCACATCATACGACAAATTCATACGAAAAAATTTAAAACATGGAGCCATAAGACAGTTATTAAGTTAAATGAAACATTTTTTTATTTCTAAATCTTAGAATTGAAAAAATGATGAATATTTACGTGAATAATCTGGAGAACGTGTTAGTGCATTGTTTGCAACGATACCGTCGTCGGGAAATTGATTTTTGTTCCTGAAAATTTTATATTTTTATAAAATGGAAATAAATAAAATATTTAATAAAAGATAACTGTAATTTAAATTAAAAAATTTTGATATTTGTAAATTAAAAAGCATAATATTTTAAAACTGTATATAATATAAAGTATGAAAGTACTTGTCAAATTGAAAACAATTAATAATATATAACTAACTGCAAATGCTTACAAGGAAACTTTATGTAATAAGAATATCTTTACCTCAACCTTCAATTTATTAAGGACTAATGAAATATTGAGTCAACTCAGACCAATAAAAACAGAAAGATGGACATTTTACACATGTGCGTTTGATTCGTATGTGTGCGTGTGTAATGAAGTGTAGTAATAAAAAATAAAAACACAAAATATGTACCCAATAGGTCTAAAATATCAGGTATCATCATAACAGGTCAGAGTTCGAGTTTTTCTTTTTCAGGTGGTCGGGTCTATTTAATAATAAAAAAAAAATACTTACGCTGTAAACGGGGCAGAGTGTATTTTGAGTGCAACTCCTCGCGATACATAATCGAAAAGAAAAAACAAGGGCCGGATAGTTAATATATCTGACTATTTCGGGAGTTAAAATTATTTTTGCACAAGATGATAGACACGCTATGGCATGTTAAATATATTTACTATTGTTTATATATTATATTTTTTTAATACCGAAAGATAGTAGACCGTAGTGTTCTAAACTCCTATAGGTTTTATAGGTCTAGACTACACTAAATGCAGCCGTCAAAGTTTTCTGTATTGTAGGTAAATAAGTCTGTAAGGATTTGGTCAGTTATTTATCCACGATGTGACGACTTTCCATTGAATTGGTCTAAGCTGGCCGCTTAAAAATGGCAGATAATTACTGTATGATAAATGTCCATATGTTGTTGCAGCGCGGAGGCCGATCCCATTTTACTTCGACACTCATGACACCACCAGCATTTTGTACTGCTAGTTATATCTATAGACAGAAACCTAGAGTTTTGAAAAGTTTTTTAAACATAAGTATAACACATTTTATATGGCAGAGCAATAGTTGCTGTTGGTCATAGCCGTTCAACTCGACGAGCAACACAAACTAATAAGAAAAATGGTAACATAAAGTTTATGGAAGTATAACTTCAGAATAAATAATTCCTTAATTTTATTTTATTTAAATTGTTGGCACTGTCTATTTCTTTGATAGGTAATGATGTTCTTTTTTTTTATAGGATAAGGGTGACAAACGGGCACACAGTCCACCTGATGGTTAGTGGTTGCTGCGGCCCATAGACATCTACACCTATCCTCGTTTGCGAATCAAAATGCAGATGCGTTGTCACCCGTGAGGACTAAGATGGAATGCCTCATTTCCAGTAAAAAGGGCCAGGGCAAGTTCAGTCAATGCTAGCTACTTCGAAATAAATGTGAATTAAATAATACAAAAAAAGTTATTGGCAGGCAAACATCAGCAGTTTCCTTTATTTGCAGTTGTCTGCGTCTGGATGAGGCTGACAATGAGACCCGCGATCTGACCTGGCGGATTCATCAAATGAGGCCTATCGGACGACTGAAAGATTATATTAAATTAAAATCTATTTATTTCTTTCTCAAGGCATACTAAATAATAAAGTAATTGGAGCCTCCTAGTAAGTATAAAATAATACGAGTACCTGTGTCAGGAGGCACCGCTCGTCCAATGATATTAAATATTGAGATAAGCCGAGCAAGATTGCCTATGATCAAATGTAGGTGTGTGTGTGTATACGTGCGAGCGTGCGCGCGCGTGTATGTGTGTGTGTGTGTGTAAGTGTGATTGTAGGTGCTTAAAAGCGTTAGCATATCTATATATATTGTTATATCCATATATATTGCTTGCTATCTTCCGAATAAACCCTATATGTTTATCTTAGGACTGAAAATTGGCCCTATAAAGTAACTACAACTAAATAAAGTAACTACAATTTATTATATCTCTAACCTGGGCTTATTTTCATTTGTAAAGGCTCGAGAGGCAATCCATGCTTTTCTGCATACTCTTTACTGTAACCAATCGCTAATGGAGTTCGTGCCGATATTAATTTTAAAGTGTATCCATACAATTCGTCATCTTCTTCATATAACCACACATTTGCGGTTGAATCATTTCCAAGTGGTAACAAACCTAGCCAATTTGATTTATCTGTAAGTTTAAATTAAAAGTTATTAAACAATTTTATATATTATATCTAGGAATGGCCTATGACATTCATCATAAGTCCACTTTTACAATGAAAGTACGCGGCTTAATGTAAGTGATTTTTCGAATGTAATTGAAGTCAGTTTTCACTTTTTATTAAAAGTTCCATTTTGTAATATTAATTTGGTTTAAATAAGCGTGTTTGTGCCCGAGAGCAAAATGACTTAAGATTTACACTATGAAAACACGCAAAGTATACATAATTGTTTTTATAAATAACTGTTAGATCACAGCTTATTAAATCTTAGGCGTAGACTACGATTAATTAATTAATTGTGGTAGAACCATATTATGTTTATAGCACGAATGGGTCGGGTAGACTGGGAAAGGACCACGCTTTCACAGTATATCAGGATAAAATAACAGCTCAACGCTGCGTTTCGTATGGTGACTAAAGAACCGGAGACCCTTTTTACTGGAAACGAGGCATTCCATCTCAGTCCTCGGGGGTGACAATACATCTGCATTTTGATCCTTAATCGAGGATAGATGTATATGTCCATGGGCCACAGCATCCACTTACCATACCATCAGATGGACTCTGCTCGTTTGTCACCCTAATTCTATAAATAAAAAATACTATGCTTTGTAAAATTCCTTACGAGAAGCCTATATTGAGCAGTGGACTTGTGAATTGTGATAGGCTGTTATGATGATGATAATTTACACTCACAAACCAATAATATTGTATGACGTAATTAATATTTCTTACATTAATACATAATAACAGGCTGTGAGAGGCTTTCCATCTTAGTTCTAAGTGGTGACACCGCATATGTAGCCTTCTTTGTTTGAAGTTGGCTGCAGGTCTCCATGGACTGCAGGAGCACCACCAGCACGGCTAGCATGGGCTGGGGACAAAAATTTTATCCCCCGATTATATACACTGACAAGAGATAAAATTATCTTGTCCCTATGCCAAAGCACGGCAACGTCCAGAAGTATATCCCCGTTTGACATAACGAGTAGACATATATCCTCCGTCTGTAGCATTGAGCCAAATTAAAGATAAATAATTATGCTTTTATGACATTTGAAGGGGACAATTGTATCCTAGTTCATTGGATGTGGGTTTAAGTTTGTATTCATACAAAAAATCTATCTAAGTCTATATCCCATTTTATCTACTGTGGATATTATATCCACCGGTGTGCCCATGCTCGAAGGGTGGATAAAACTAAGCGAGGGCATAAACATTTTCTCCTTTTCCTGGGGATAAAATTGTCTCCTGCCCATGCTAGCCCTGCAGGTGGACTGTAGGCTTGTTTGTCACTTAATTATAAAATAAACAAGTAACAAAACCAACGCTCAGCGAGCTATGGAGAGGAGTCGAATAATAGAATAGAATAGAATAATATTTTATTCAATATACATTACATATGTAATTCTTATTGAAAGTCATTTTTTACTTTACCACTGGTTCGAAAAAAAAAACCCTCTGTCCAGGGAAGAACCATCAAGAAACCCAGCGGGACTTTTTTTTAAATAAATTTTACAATATAAATGATTACGAACTATTTACAAAATTTATTTTAGAAACTGCTTGGAAGCGACCACCTCAGCGCGAGGGCTATGCTCGGGGTGTCTCTGCGTGATAAACTTAGAAATGAGGATATCCGCAGTAGAACCAGAATAATCGACATAGCCCAACGGATTAGCAAGTTGAAGTGGCAGTGGGTCGGCCATATAACTCGAAGAACCGACAACCGATGGGGAAGAAAGGTTCTCGAGTGGCAGCCTCGTACCGGTAGGCGAAGTGTAGGGCGACCCCCCACTAGATGGAGTAACGACTTGATCAGACATGCAAGAAGTCGATGGATGCAGGTGGTTCAGAACAGTGCTTTGTGGCGTTCCTTGGGGGAGGCCTATGTTCAGCAGTGGACTTGTGAAGGGCTGTAATGATGATAACGATGAACAAAACCAAATATGAAATATCTAATAACCAAAGTTTAACTAGGTATTCTGTGGTTTGCTGTGCTAATGGTTCGGTCAATATCTTAAAATTTGGCTGCAGTCCTTTAAATAATTCACAATATGCATTTGTGAACAAAAAAGCCATAAAAGAATTGTATGTAGATTTTTTTAAGAGCATCAAAGCAAATTATTCTAATATTAAATAGTCAAAATCAGTTGGTACCTTTATCAGACACATCAATATAATTTACAAAGGCAGTGTCCCTACGCAGAAGAAATATGGGTTTTTTGGTAGCCAAGTTTTCACTAATTAGATTACATGCTTCACTATGTGTAATCACTCTATTGATACCTGTAAATTGAAAATCTTGATCAAAATTTCACTATTGCCGAAATCGATCAACTGGGGATCTTCTAGCGTATGCCACTCACATACTCGTATGGAGGCGAATACCTCGAGAACAGTGGGGAAGCACTTGCTATTTCCTTTGATGGCTCGAAAGCCTTTTGACAGGGTTTGGTACGCTATCCTCTCGGGCAAGCTTCCAACGTACGGCTTATTCCCTGGCCCGATTGACTAGATGAAAGATTTTCTGAGTGAATGATCTCTCAGAGTTCTCTACGATGGCTGTACGTCCAATCCTGTCGTGAAAAAGGCCAGAATTCTTCAGGGGTCCATCCTCTCAACAACTATATTTCTGCTGCATATTATTGATCTGCTTATGCCCGGTATCTATGCAAACTACAGCATAGGATTTGTGAAGAGGTACCAGCCGAATGCTCGGCTCAGTCGGGATCAAATCCAGTCCGAAAGAGAAGCTATGAATCACACAATCAAAATAGGATGATGCCAAATGGAAGCTGTTGTGAAATTCAATGCCTCCAAAACACAAGCATGTGTGTGAAAACATAAAAGAGAGGCTTTTGTGAGTCTGTGCGTTTTACCATCTCCAGCTGCATCACCACTTAAGTACCATTAGGTGAGCGAGGGCAAGCACTACCTTAGAATGAATAGTAAGGAATAAACATTTACTGCGGAAAATAAAAACTTCATTATTAATAATTAAAAAACTGAAAATTGAAAGATGGACGTGAACGAGTGCTGTCAGTGGAAAACTTATATTTACTAAATTAAAGTAGACTTTAGAATTAATCAAAATATTACTAAAATCACTACGAAATATATATATACAATTGTACTTATATACCTCGGACGGGACCAAAACGCGCATATGTAGGAAGTGGTCGGCGAGGAGATATAACACCATTTCTCATTTGAAGAACAGTAGGTAACACTGCTATGGCACGTGGCGGTACTTTCCGATCAGAAATGTGTACTAAAAATAAAATTAACATAAAATAAATTATAATTTTAAAACTCTCTTATAATATACATTAAATTTACTAATATATTATCAGGTGTTCATCATACGTAAATACATAAACACTCATTTGCCTGTAATACAGAGGGGTAGACAGAGACTATGGATTTTTATTTGGCACAATCCTGACTCGCCTCCTTTACGTTCATATATGCTTGTCGCAAACATGCTTGTCAGTTAAGGGTACTCTTAATTTTGCCTATTTTCACTATGTTGCCAATCTGTTTGATACACTTCTGTCTAGGGCGACCCTTACCAACTCTGACATTCACTTCTACAACATAAATTTTTTTCTTACTCTTTTATCATTCATTCTTTCTACATGACCAAACCATTCCTTTTTTAATTCTGTTCACAACATCTTGCAAATCACACTTTTTCTCTTATCAAAGAATTTCGCATCCTATCATTCAGAGAGTCAACTCTAACATACTTCTTAATGACCACATTTGTATGGCATTGATTCTACTCTGGTGCTTTTTCTGCCACATTTAAGTTTCACTACCATACATTAAGGTAGGGACTAAGACAGTATTGTGAACTACCATACATACCTTTTTGACACATTCTAAGTTTCTACAATAGATCAGAGGCCTATTTACTCTGCGTATTCTATCTCTCTGCATATTCATATATGTCATTGACAAATTCAACTAGTTGATTCATAATAGAGACTTTGCCTTGAAGTTAAGTGAGAGATACAAGTGTCGTAGTTTTTTTTCGCTTAAATTTATTGTTACATAAAGTGCTGTTGAGTCACTATAGTAATTTTTGTTGTCTTGGTGGTGGTTTTAACATCTGTAGATTAGTAAGTGTTTTTAATTGTGCCCTTTTTAAGTAAGTTTTAGTTATAGAAATATAATGGAGGACGAACCTCCCGATCCCGAAAGGGTTCGCAATGACTCCTGTACTTTACCCGTTGATAATGTAGAATCTATTAACCGTAAACGCGCCCAAATAAGTAATAGGTCTGCCCATCCACAAAAAATAGTTATTTCTGATCCAAACCAACAGTTTCCTTCAATACAATCCTCATATACCCATCCTGATTTTATTAATAAGAAAGTAAAGTACTCTCAAGATGATACCGCGCCTTTTCTAGTTCACGTAAGTAAAACGTCAAATGATAAAGTGTCCGGAGTAACTCTCAAACCAATTAAATTTGGTCACTTTCTCTATCATAATAACATTAAAAATATAGTTTGTGACGGAGTCAAAAAAGTTGGATGAAACAGGATATCAGTTGAGTTTAAAACAGCAGTGGATGCAAACACTTTTATTGATCACCCAGCTCTTCAGACTTCTAAATATGAAACATCTATCCCCTCATATAATATCACTCGTATGGGGCTAGTCAGACAAGTTCCTATAGAGTGGACACTAGAAGAATTAATAGCAGCTATAGAAATTCCCTCTGAATATGGTACTATAATTAAAGCTCGCCGAGTCAATAGACGATCAGTGAGTAACAGCAATAGCGTTTCATGGATTCCAACTCAAACAGTAGTTCTAACTTTTTCTGGACAAAAACTTCCTCCATATATTTACTGTTTTTACACCTCTATGTCAGTAGAAAAATATGTTTTGCCACTCATTCAGTGTCATAAATGATGCAGATTTGGCCATGTTACTTCTCAGTGCCGATCATCCCCTCGCCGCTTTATATGTGCACAGAATCATGAAGGTTTATCATGTACTAGGCAAACTCCTACTTGTCTATTCTGATCAGGACCCCACACAGCAAAAGACCCTACCTGCCCTGAACATCTAAGGCAAAAATCTATTAAACTAGTTATGTCACAAGAAAATATATCATATTTAGAAGCTGCAACTAGATTCCCTCTGGTACGAAGATCCTCTGCTGACACAACAAGAAGTCCACCTCGTAATTCTTCTCATCAGACCCCTTATCCCATAAATGACAGTATTTCAGCTTCTTTGGCTCAGCCTTCACAATGTACATCATATAAAAAAACAATCTTTATCCCTCAACATACTTACAACCAATCATCAAATTCTGGATATGATAAGTCAGCCCATCAGGCAATTGTTGAGAATCCTCCTTCTTCAAAATTCCAAATGGGTGTGCTTTGCTGGGGAATGACAACATCTCTAATAATGATAACTTCTGCGAACTTATGGTATCAATGTTAATTAACATGATTTCCCGTTTCAGTGACACAGAACTTCGCCTCAGTTTACGTCATAAACTTACTCAGCTTACTTCAATAACTAGCAACATTCACAATTCTACAATGGAATTGTCGGAGCATCAAACATAAAAAGAATGAACTTATTTTTCTTATTAACAAATTTAGTCCACCTGTTCTTGCCATTCAGGAGATGTGGCTTAGACCTGACTCCAAATTTAGGATCTCAGGTTATTCATGTCTTCGGGAGGATAGGAGCGATGGACATGCTGGCTCCTTTATTCTGATCTCAAAAAAATTACATATTCTTCTATACCTTTTCTTTCCCACAGCTCCTCGATTAATGCTGTTGCAGTCAAGGCTCTCAACATATCTTTTCTGTCTGTATACATTCCTAATCCTAATGTTACCATCTTAAATTAACTTTGTAATCTTATTTCTTCTCTAACTCGCCCTGTTGTTATCATGGGAGACTTTAATATTCACCATACTTCATGGGGCTCACATCACTGCGACCCACTATCATCTGTGTTTCTAGATATGATAGACGATTTAAATCTTTGTATCCTTAATGATGGTTCTCCTACCCGCTGTGTTTCACCCTCTCATAATATAAGAAGCGCGGTGGACTTGACTCTTTGTTCTCCTGGCTTAGTTTCCTATCTAACATGGAAAACATTACCAAATTCACATGGTAGTGACCACTATCCAATTTTTATCACATCTGTTGACTCTACAAGAGCAAATTCTATATTCAACCCCAGGTTAAAATACGAGGGTGGATTGAAAAGTACTCGGCCTAACACAGATCCATTCAATTCTAAAAATCAAATCTACCAACATTATTTAGTTCAGTTCAGACTAGTTCATTGTGTGAAGTTCGAAACGTGTGCGATAATTAGTTGTGATTTTATAAATTGATTAACAAAGTAATCGGACATAATTTCCGCGAATGGAGCAAATCGAGCAGCGTGCCGTCATTAAGTACCTCCATAAGAAGGGGCTATCATCAAAAGCCATCCATGATGACATGGTCAGTACATTAGGCGATTGTGCTCTGTCATATTCATCCGTCAAAAAATGGATAGCAGAATTTAAGCGTGGTAGAGAGAGTGTGAAAGATGAACCCCGCTCTGGAAGGCCTTCGACGTCAACTACTGACGAAAATATTAAAAAAGTACTTGATTTAATAATGGGAGACCGCAGATTAAAAATTAGAGAGATAGCCGAGATTATAGGCATCTCTTATTAACGAACTCAAAACATCATTGTCAACGAGTTGGGTTTCCACAAGGTGTCTGCGAGGTGGGTTCCGTGACTGCTTTCAGTTGAACAAAAAAGGACGCGATTGACTATTTCACGCGACTGTTTGGAGTTATTTGAAGCCGATGCAGATGATTTTTTGAATCGTTTTGTTACTATAGACAAAACATGGGTTCATTACTGTACACCGGAAACAAAACAACAATCAAAACAGTGGAGAAGACCTGGTTCACCACCCCCTAAAAAGGCTAAGTCGATTTTGTCGGCAAATAAGGTGATGGCTTCAGTATTCTGGGACTCGAAAGGTGTGATTATGATTGATTATCTTGAAAGGGGTCAGACTATAAACTCTGATTACTACTGCACCTTACTACGTTGTTTACGAGAGGAAATCAAGATAACGCCCGTGTTCACACGTCAGTACAGTCAATGGCTGAAATTCACAACTGTGGCTTTGAACTGTTACCGCATCCGCCGTATTCACCTGATCTGGCACCATCAGATTTCTTTCTGTTCTCTAACCTAAAAAAGCACTTGGGAGGTCAAAGATTTTCGACAAACGACGAGGTCAAAGCAGCTGTAGACGCATATTTTGACTCTAAGGAAGAATCATTTTTTTTCAACGGTCTAAATGCTTGGAAGGGGAGGTGGCAAAAGTGTATTGAACTTGATGGTGATTATGTAGAAAAATAAAAATATAACTGATTTAGTATGTGTTTATTTTCTTGGTTAGGCCGAGTACTTTTCAATCCACCCTCGTATAATTTATTAAAGGCAGACTGGCATCATTATTCTTCTGTCTAAGATCTAGCGATATTAACAATTTCTTCTTTGCATGATGAAAATATACATTCAGTCTATACAGAATTGAAAAATGCATTATTATCTTCCGTCAGTAAGACTATTCCTTTAAAACAACCCTACAGAAACAATTTGGCCTCACCTCCTTGGATTGCACATCTGCTTGCAAAAAAAGGAAAGAAGCTGAACAAAAATACTCTTCATCAATGACCATGGAAAACTATATTTCCTATAAACAAATAGCAGCTGAAACGATAAAATTGTTATCTCAGAAGAAAAAAAACGGCTGGCGTAGGTTTTGTTCTACCTTATCTCCTTCCACACCTCCTTCTCTAGTCTGGAAAAACATTAAAAGATATCGCTGTTCTAATACAGTTGAACAGAATGTGTCTTCCAATGACCCTTCAATTTGGCTTGAAGAATTTGCTCTTAATCTTGCCCCTCCTTCAGTGCCCACACATGCTGAATGTTTAGTTTTTAATTCTCCTTCTATACAATCTCTAGATGAATTTGATGCCCCCTTTTCTTACGAGGAATTATTTACAGTCCTTGAGGGTCTTAAGGACTCCTCTCCAGGAGTAGATGGGATTCCTTACTCATTCATTATTAAAAGCAGTAAAAAAACTAAAACTGTATTTCTTGACATTCTGAACCACATTTTTGACTCTGGAATTCCTCCCAAAGAATGGAAGACCCAAAATAATACTTCCTATTCTCAAACCGGGTAAAGCCAGTGAAGACTTTTCAAGTTACAGACCCATTGCACTGTCGTGTACAATGGCAAAGATAGAACATCTGATAAAAAATCGGTTAAAATGGTTCCTAGAGAGTAAGGATGTTTTACCGAAGACCCAATTTGGCTTTCGAAAAAGCTTTATAAATCGCACTATGGATAGCCTTAGTACGCTAGTAACTGACATCCGTATTGCTTTTTCTAAAAATGAATACCTTGTTGGAGTCTTTCTCGAAATTTCATCCGCATACGACAATGTACTTCTTCCTGTACTCAGACAAAAAATGCTGAAGCTGAGTATACCAGGGAAGATAGTAAACTATATATTAAACTTTTTCTCTTCTCGGTCTATTTTAATAAACTTTCAAAACTCTCTACTCCCCCCCCCCGAAATATTTGAAAAGGTCTTCCACAAGGCTCAGTCTTCAGTCCTATTCTCTATACTATCTACACTTTCGATTTAGATCTTGCAGTTAATTCATTTTGTAATGTCCTACAGTATGCAGATGATTTAGCCCTATACATTTCTACAGACAACCTGACTACAGCTAATTCCCGGTTAAATTCTACCATGGAATATTTACAATGCTGGTTAACTGATCATGGTTTATCCCTCTCTGTTTCCAAAAGCAGTATAGTGATTTTTACTCACCATAAGAATGTCCCTAATATTGCAGTTTTATATAATGGCTTACCCATTCTTATTCGAGATAAGGTAAAATTTTTAGGTATGGTACTAGATAATAAATTATGCTTTACACAACACATTGAATACATTTCTAAAAAGTGTGAGAAGAAAATAAATATTCTTCGTTCCCTTTCATGAGTGTGGTGGGGATCTCACTCACTTTTCACAAAAGCTACTATATAATGCTATAATTCGTAGCCATTTAGATTATGGATGCTTTCTTTTAGAGCCATGCAATAAATCGTCACTTAAAACTTTAGACAAAATACAGTATAAATGTCTCCGCATTATAATTGGTGCAATGAAATCTTCCCCAATTAATGCCCTTCAGGTAGAGTGTGTAGATCCTTCTCTCAACATAAGAAGACAATATCTTTCAGACAGATTCTTCTTTAAGATCTGTCAACTCTCTTTTCATCCCCTAATTCCCAGGTTACACCTCCTCTAAGAATTCTTATCTTCAAGTAGGTACTGGCTCCATAAAGATTGTCCACATTTATTTAATAGCTTAGTCTCATTTCTCCAAATTTCTGGGCCCATTTTCTCATGCAATACAAGTCCACTCCTTTCAAAGCTATTATATATCAACCTAACATTCACTTTGACCTAGATATTAGAAAAAGTTCCTCTGAAGCAGAATTAAAATTAAAAGAAGCCATAGGGGAAAATTGGAAAGATTGGATGACCATGTATACAGATGCATCCAAAAATACTGATGATGGCTGCACTGGTGCAGCTGTCTGGACCCCCAGGCTTAATATAATCCTTAGCTTTAAGTGCCCTTCATTATGTTCCATTTTTACTGCTGAGACAATTGCAATCCATGAAGCTCTGCTATATGTTGAATCACATAGCCTAGACAAGACAGTGATCTTTAGCGATTCTAAGAGTTGTTTATCTGCTATTTTGGCTAACCAATTTCAAAGTAAATATAAATTTCCCCTAATTCTTGATATAAAAAGCATTCTGTATAGGTGTCATCTTAAAGGGATTTCTGTCTGTTTAGCCTGGATACGTAGTCATAGTGGTATTTGTGAAAATGAAAAGGCAGATTTGTATGCCAAAGAGGCTACTAGAAATGGCACCCCACTAAATGTTACTTATTCCCATGACTTGCTGTCACTTGCTAGGAAAAAGCTTGTTAATACGTGGAATGAGATATGGAAAGCATCACAAATACTAAAAGGCAAGCACTATGCTGCTATACAAGATAATATTCCATCAAGACCTTGGTTTTTCATATTCAATAAAGCAAACAAACATGCCACCTCTATTGTCTGCCGGTTGAGAATTGGACATGCCTGTACCTATGTCCACCTAGCTGAACTCAGGCTTAGGGATAGTTCTCTGTGTGAATGTGGTTTAGATGAGGGAAACACCAATCATATTTTTTTAACTGCACCAAATTGTCATCATCTCTTTACGATTATCTGCCCCCTGACATTCCTCGTCCCATAGATTTTAACTCCCTTCTAATCTTCACAAATACCTCTTTTGTATATATTTTATGTGATTTTATTAACTCTAACAACATCATCATCATCATCATTACAGCCCTTCACAAGTCCACTGCTGAACATAGGCCTCCCCCAAAGAATGCCACAAAGCACGGTCCTGAGCCACCTGCATCCATCGACTTCCTGCATGTCTTACCAGGTCGTCACTCCATCTCGTGGGGGGACGCCCTACACTTCGCCTACCGGTACGAGGCTGCCACTCGAGAACCTTTCTTCCCCATCGGTTGTCGGTTCTTCGAGCTATATGGCCGGCCCACTGCCACTTCAGCTTACTAATCCGTTGGGCTATGTCGGTTACTCTGGTTCTACTGCGGATAACCTCATTCCTAAGTTTATCACGCAGAGAAACTCCGAGCATAGCCCTCTCCATAGCTCGCTGAGCGACCTTGAACTTCCTCATACGGCCAGCAGTGAAGGACCACGTCTCAGTTCCGTAAGTCATCACTGGCAACACGCACTGGTTGTACAATTTCGTTTTAAGGTTTTGAGGTATGTCTGACGAGAAGATGTGTCGTAGCTTCCCGAACGCTGCCCAGCCGAGTTGAATCTGTCGATTGACCTCTCGGTCGAAGTTGGACTTACCTAGTCGGACTATTTGTCCCAGGTAAACATACTCGTCAACAACTTCGAGCTTAGTGCTCCCAACAACTACCGGCATAGGTGTGACATGGACATTAAACATAATCTTTGTTTTGTCCATGTTCATCTTAAGACCTATCCGTTGGGAGACACTATTGAGGTCATTGAGCATAGTGCTTAGGTCCTCCAGCGATTCTGCCATAAGGACTATATCGTCGGCAAATCGAAGGTGAGTGATGTACTCGCCATTGATGTTAATTCCGTATCCTTTCCAGTCCAGAAGCTTGAAAACGTCTTCCAATGCAGCGGTGAAGAGTTTCGGGGATATAACATCACCCTGTCTTACACCTCTCTGCAATTGGATAGGTTTCGTACTCTGTTTCTGTACTCGGATAGCCATCGTAGCTCTACTGTACAAACACTTCAGCACTTCGATATACCGACAGTCAACTTGGCACCGCTGAAGGGACTGCAGCACCGCCCAAATTTCGACAGAATCAAAGGCTTTCTCATAGTCCACATACGCCAGACATAGTGGCAAATTGTACTCTTCGGACTTTTGTACAATTTGCCGTAGGGTATGTATGTGGTCTATGGTGCTAAAGCCCTTTCGGAAACCGGCTTGTTCGGGAGGCTGGAAGTCGTCAAGTCTGCGCGCAAGACGATTCGTAATGACTCTCGAAAACAGCACGTAGACGCGGCTCAGAAGGGAAATCGGTCTGTAGTTCTTCAAGAGAGCGTTGTCACCTTTCTTGAAGAACAAGACCACCGCACTTCCGCTCCACGCCTCCGGTGTAATGCCACCATGGAGGACGGAATTAAAAAGCTTCTGAAGGACTTCAAGTACCGGTCTTCCACCCGCTTTCAGAAGCTCCGCTGTTATTCCATCCTCACCTGGGGCCTTGCCGTTTTTAAGGTGTTGGAGAGCCATTCTAATCTCGCTCAGACTGACGTCCGGGATATCTTCGGAATAGTGTCGGATAAGACTCGCTCTTGGATCGTTACTCACACTTGCGTGTGGCTCCAACGATGACGTGTACAGCTGCCCATAGAACCTCTCAATCTCACTCAAAATCTCAGGTGCCCCGGAAACGATGCTGCCACATTCGGTCTTCAGCTTTGACAGTTGGCTCTTTCTGGCAGACAGATCTCTGGCAAAGACTTTGGAGCCTTGGTTCCGCTCGATCGCTTCTTCAATACGAGCTGTATTGAAGTTGCGCAAGTCCCGCCGCATGCATTTGGAGATCTGTCTGTTCAGTTGCCTGTATGCTGTCAAATCTGTTGAAGAATGTAGCCTCATCTCCCGTCTAACAGCCATGAGATTAAGAGTGTGATCGGAGAGTTTTTGTGTTCTTCTGCGGCGGGTCTTGCAGAACTTAGCTCCGACCGCATGGACAGTTTCCACGAGCTTGTCATTCATATCGTCCACTTCATTGCAGTCTTCTAGGCACTGAAAACGGTTTTGTAACTCGAGCTGAAAGGTTTCGGGACTTTGGATTAGAGCACGAGGGGGACGGAGCGTTGACTTCATCAGACGAGACCTCTCCAACTTAACATTTAGGTTCAGTGTGCCTCTAACCATTCGGTGATCGCTGCCGGTTTTCACCCTCGCGATCACTGAGACATCACTGAACAGTTGTCGTCTGGTCGTCATAATGAAGTCAATCTCATTTTTTGTCGAACCGTCGGGGCTTGACCAGGTCCACTTCCTGTGGGGCCGCTTCTGGAAGAAAGAGTTCATCATAAAGAGTCCCTCTTTCTCCATGAAGTCGGCCAGCTGTTGGCCCCTTGGGTTCCGTTGCCCTATTCCAAATTTCCCTACTTTCAGCTCACCGTTCTCTCTTGTGCCTAGTTTTGCATTGAAGTCTCCCATTAACACCGTATATTGGGTTTTGGAGGAATGCATGACTCTAGAGATATCCTCATACATTTCCTCCACCTCCTCATCGGGGTGTGCCGAGGTTGGTGCGTAAACCTGTATGACCTTCAGCGAATACCGTTTGGTGATTCTGAGTATAAGGTACGCAACCCTCGTCGACACACTCCCGATCTTTACAACGTTGTTACCGAGAGACTTGTGGACGATAAATCCGACACCTCCTTGGGACAGATGGTCGCCCTCCCGGTGATAGAGCAAGTTGCCGGATTCGAGGATTACCGTGTCCTCCCCATCTCTTCGGACTTCGGATAATCCTATAATATGCCAGCGTAACTTGTCTATCTCTTCTTCCAGCTCCACAATCTTCTCGTCAGTCCTCAGGGTGCGTGCGTTGTACGTTGCCAGGTCGAGTCGTCGTAGGTGGCAACTGAACCTCCACCGGAGATTCTTAGCACCCCCTGCCCCGCCGTTACCATGGTCGCCACCGTAGCCAGGAATAGCGGGGCCGCCGGGGACTGGGGGCCGCCGGGGACTGGGGGCCGTCTCTTTGTTACATTCATAGAGGGGTATTTGCCATAGTTGCCACGCTTGGCGAGCGGGTTGGCAACCGCAGTTTTTTTATTGTAATTTCGGCTATTATCAGGGAGATGCTGCTGCCCATCTCCCGCCTGTTTCCCATTGTCGCCTTTTACGACACCCACGGGAGGATATGGGGTAGTGGATATTCTTGACCGCCACTACACGGCACTAACACTATTAAACTACATTACATACTATTATCTAACAACATTAAACTATAATTTGTTTGTCATATAATAACACATCTGTATTGTTCTAGCAACATTGTCTGTCTTTTGTTTTAGGTGATTCAGCAGTTAAGTTGACCAAAATCATTCACATAAAATTCCTTTGTTACCATTTCTTGTATTATCAATTTCCTTTTTTAAGCAGAGTTTGTGTCCCAATTATACCTTCTCACATGTAACATGTCATTGGTGAATTCATCGTAACCGCCATAAAGGAAGAAGAAGAAGATTTATAATAGTTTAATATTTATATGTTGAAAAGAAATTAAAGGTTAGTTTAACTAATATGTTGATTCAACGCCCATCACTATAGCTCTGTATAGTTTTTGTTTAATACTAAATGGATGAAATTGTGGATCAATATAAATTAATCTAATTTTGTATTAAATAAGTTTTTATAGCTTTGTTTATAGTTTATAGCAGGGATTCCCAAATTATTTTGGGGGTCTCTTGCCCTTTTCCAAAATGAACTGATACCTCAGACCTCTATAGCCAAATTACTTTAAAAATCCTATCTCTAGTTTTTTCCTATTGATACAAAATACTTACCAATTTAAAAACTTTGTAGTTGGTTAAGTGAGTAAACTTGACATCATTTTCTCATCAAAATTTAAGAAAATACAGGGTGTCCGCCGGCAGATTTTACACTTTATAAAATAAAATAAAATAAAAGTATTTACATAATCTAAATTATTTATTTGTTTTCTTACAAAAGGATAGTGCGGAAATCACTTCTTAAAAATTACTCCACTCAAATGACGTCCTTCTAGTCGCAAACATTCTTGCAGTCTTTCCTTCATATTAGTGAAAACTCTTTTGCAAAGTGCTGGACTGATAGCCTGAACTTCGCGGCGGATATTTTCTTGTAAGGCGTTTATTGTTGATGGAGAATTATTGTAAACGCGAGACTTGAGATATCCCCAGAGGAAAAAGTCGCAAGGGGTCAGATCTGGAGATCTAGGGGGCCAGGCTACGTCGCCGAATCGACTTATTAATTTTCCAGGAAAAAGCTCTCTCACTTTAAACATTGACTCCCGGGCGGTGTGTGCTGTGGCCCCATCCTGCTGAAAGTGAGTTCTGTTATTGTAGCCGACGTGACGATGCAGCTCGGGTATAAAAAAATATCCAACATATCACGGTACCGCTCTGCGGTAACAGTTTCACCTCTGTTAAAAAAATACGGGCCAATTATGCCATTTCCAGAAATGGCGCACCAAACCGTGGTCTTCGGGCTGTGAAGAGGTTTTTGATGGACTTCGTATGGGTTGCTCTCACTCCAATATCGCATGTTCTGTTTATTGACATACCCTCCGAGGTGAAAATGCGCCTCGTCACTAAAAAAGATGTTAAACATACGCGTAGGCGTAGAAAATCGTTCCAAAAACACTCTTGCGTAAGTCTGCCTCTTTGTGTAGTCATCTTCTTTTAATTGCTGGATAATTTGAAGCTTGTATGGATGGAACTTCATCTTTTTTCGAATTATTTTGTGAACTGACGTCTTTTTCACACCGGTTGCAGCTGCAATCTTCCGGATAGATTTGCGAGGATTTCGCAAAATTTCCCTTCTCACAAGCTCTGTGTTTTCAGGCGTAGTTACAGACGTTGAAGGTCCAGGCCGAGGCTCATTTATAACTGATCCAGTTTCTCTGAACTTCTTGACCCACGCCCACATCAGTTGATTCGACGGACCATCCTTTAATCGGCGGATACCGAAGTGAGAATTAAAAGAACGCCTCGCCACATTGATCGAATAGTTGTTCGCAAAATAGGCTTCGACAGCGAAAGCGCGATGCGCTCCCGTCCACTGACTCATGGCTACTAAACAACCCGCAACACTCCCGCGTCGAACGATACCCCGTACCCCCCGCCACCGCCTTGCTGCACGCTGTGAGCTCGATGCAAAGTGTAAAATCTGCCGGCGGACAACCTTTATATAGATATAGTCGCAAAGTAAACATAAATAAAAATTCAGTGTGATTGATGAACCTGGTGACTTTCTACCAATCTAGCTAAATTTAGTTCCATATTGAAAGTACAACAATGATACTATATTAATCATTCTTATAACAAGTCGGTAAATGTAACACAACTTATACAGTATTTTGAAAGTTTCAAATAAGTACTTTTGTTAATTAATAGGGGTAAATTTTTAAACCTCGTCCACCCCAAAGTCAGTTTTCATTTAGGTCAACCCCTGAGTAACCGATTGGAATATTGCAAAAATAATTGATTTTCAATAATTTTTTTTCTCAAAAAGTACACATTTCTGCATGTTGAAAGCTTGCATGTGTGCTAATAATAATGTAACCTTTCTGTAAAAAAAAATATCAACCCCAATTCGACGGACGTCAATGGTAAGTCGTACCCAAACATCAAATAGATATCTATAAAGATATAAGTAGAGTAAGCTAGATATTTGCCTCTCTCACTGATGTTAGAATTTATGTAATCACCACACTTGGCAGGTAGATTTCAGAATACTGTACTTGCTTTTCTAGTGGTCAGCGTATGTTTAGCATAAAATGAGTAATGGCTATTCTACCATCTCAATCAATGATAATATTTGGAAACTTTACCCTACCTCATGAAATTTCTCATTCATTATGGAGACATTGCATGTTTTGAATAAACGCCCTGATCTGACATGACGATAATACAGTAAAACTCGCTTAAGACGATTTTGTAGGAACCCAGCCAAAATTGCGACTTAAGTGGGAAAGCATATTATGAGGGATATGGAAAATAAAACATAACATCATTAACAATTTTTCGTAGGTATTTAATTATATGTATATTTATAAATTTGTTAGAAATCTATAATATTATACATAATATGTATATGTATTTAAATACATTACATCATAGTTAATTATTATTTATAATGACGTCACTTTCCACAAAAGCGAAAAGCAAGTTGCAAAAATAGATACATAGCGCCTTAAACAATTTACTGCTCATAAAGCCTCTGCGTTTAACAGTCGGAATTGACTCACCCCGTCATCTTCATTGTCATCACGTAGGACCTCTTTTTGGGCATTATTCAAAAAAGATCTTCGATTGAACGGGTTTCGTATGGTGCAACATTGTCATCAATGGAAGAATATCCAGGAAAACCCTGCAGTATCGTGGGTTCTTTATTACTTCGGAAACCCGATTTCTTGTACCCCGTTCGGAACCCGATTTTGTATGATTTCAGGCTTAATTGCTTGCTATGCCGCAGCAATTTTTAAGATCAGATCATGCACAGTTAAGGGTCGTTTGCTATCAGGGTATTTCTTTACGATAGCGATGTATCAATCGTGTTCTGTAGCTTTGTTTAAGGACTTTTATAATGCCCTGATCCATCGGTTGCAACTTGCTTGTCGCATTCGGAGGTAAGAAAACAAACTTGATGTTCTTTAGCTGGGGCAGTTATTAATGAAGACAATTATGCGTGCCACTCGGCTTGGCTCGGGTGTTGCACAGATGGCGTAGTAGACGGGATGACGATCGTATTAAGCGAGTTAAAAATGTATGAAAACATGCCTCTAAGTTGCAGAGACTGATATAAAATGGAGTATTATGCGAGAAATCGTATTAAACGTGATCGTATTAAGCGAGTTTACTGTATATTATTACTTTTAACTATAAATTAGTATGGTGTTTAGTTCATTATAAATTATTAGTTTGTGTACAGTATAAACAAGTTATGTTTGCCAGTAAGTGCTTATCATATTTATCTTAGAACTAGTTATGCTCCCAACGAATCTAACAATTTAAAAAGAATTGAGAAGACTAAACAAAAACACTTACCATAAGTTTTTGTGGGTTTAAAATTCTTATACGTTTTACTACCAATATTTGCTTCATTATGTTCATTACTTTTTATGTGGTATTCAAATTGTAAATTGGTTTTAGATTCCATTAGGTTCAACAATTTGAACCACAAATAGACTTGAATTCAGCTTCAAATGAAACTTAATTTGTTTGTATTTTGTAATCACTAATCACTGCATGTATTTTTTTTTAGAGTTTATAGCCTGGTATCTAGACCTTTAGGCCAAGTCTTGACTATTTTTATTCGGTTTATTATAATATCACTGGATGTATTTTTTTTTGGAGTTGGCCTGGTATATAACTTTATTATAATATAATATAAATAATATAATAAAATATAATATAAAATAAAATAAAAACATTTTTTATGTTTACTTTTTAAATTTTACATATTAGATCTGAATACCTAAATAAATGAAAAACTAGAAACTTAAATATCATACAGTCCTACTCCCCGCGGTATCGTGCCAAGAACGCTGGCTGCATTTCCTCGCTGAATGGCTATACATAGCCTTTGAGCGAGGAAAGAACCAGCCCTCTTATCACCAGCAGCATTTATTTATTATAAAATAATAAAATAAACTAAATATAACTTTAGGCCATCCACAGCATGTATTTTTTTTTAGGAGTTTATGGCCTGGTATCTAGACCTTTAGGCCAAACACACTGCATGTATATAACATGAAGTTAACTTCATGGTATATAACATGAAGTTAAACTTCATGGTATTTTTTTTTTGGAGTTTATGGCCTGGTATCTAGACCTTTAGGCCAAGTCTTGAGTATTTTTATTCGGTTTATTATAATTTCTTCATAGTTCACTGCTTCCCAATATGTTGATGCGTCACATTGTGCAGCCCTTGGGAGATTTTGACGGCAACTTGAGCCAGCAGGCAGCTGACAGTTGGCGATGGTATCTAAAGGCGCCTATGTAAACAAACAGCTATCTTGAGAATCCATCACCATCAGAGCACTTGTTTCACAGTTTCCACTAATAGTTCACATGCGCAGACACTTAATACATAAAATCGCACCACTTTTATATATCAAAGTCCACTTCAAACCATTATTTAAACAATAATACAGGAGCAACAAACCGCCGCAGGTCAAGTTCCCGCCAAAACTCAAAAACTTCATAGTATATAACCATCAGTGTTGCCAAGTCTAGACCGTTCTAGGCTTGGGAAAAAAATATCGATATATCGAAATTTTTTAATAAAAATATCGATATATATCGTCAAAATATTTAAAATTGCCATATGGATATATCGATATTTAATTTAACTGAGACGTGGTCCTTCACTGCTGGCCGGATCAGGAAGCTCGAGGTCGCTCAGCAAGCTATGGAGAGGGCTATGCTCGGAGTTTCTCTGCGTGATAAACTTAGAAATGAGGATATCCGCAGTTGAACCAAAGTGACCAACATAACCCAACGGATTAGTAAGCTGAAGAGGCAATGGGCCGGCCATATAGCTCGAAGAACCGACAACTGATAAGGAAAAAAAGTATTCGAGTGGCGACATCGTACCGGCGGATGAAGTGTAGGGCGTCCCCCCACTAGATGGAGTGACGACCTGGTAAGATATCATAGATATAAGAAAAATAGGGGATATGGCATGTGGTCACGTGATCTGAAGTCAAGTGTTTCTCAAATATGGCGACGACTCCACCCACAAGAAATAGAGTTGTTTTTGTCGATATTTTCAGTATCGATGCTATATAAATTATGACGTATTGTCCATCTCATAGGTATATATTAAATAAACAAATATTAGATCACTACACTATTGCATTGGGTTAATGCTGTAATAATAGTTGTATTGAGATGATAAATAAATAAATCTTACGTTCAACTCAGAATAGGAAAGTTTTGAAACTGTAATTGCTTTAAGATATGGTGAAGCAACAGTCAAAAGTGAGCGAAGAGACCAAGGAAAGAGCACTTGATTGGAGCTTTAACTCCTTTCTTTTCAGTACACGTATACAACGTGCACCAGAATATTATACTGAGTTCGTGCAACGAGCTAACGGTTTTTCGTAACGACAGCAATCTGCACATAAGCACTCCATCTGTGCGTCCCTGGGTCGACGCATGCATTTTTTTCTCCTCTGCAGAGATTAACGAAACCACCACTATAGACGATGTATTAGGTTTCGTATGATTTTTTTTGTCTAGCCCATGCTGTCCCACTACTAGGCAGAAGTCTCCCCTAAGTTTTTCCAAGTGGTTTTGTCCTGCACCACATCGAACCAGCCCCAATGGTATACGTCCAGGTTGCGTGAATTATATCATATATATAGACTTTATAGCGGCTGGGAAGTTAGTTGCGAGCGCAAGTCCTGTACCTTCACGCTTCGCTTTACGTACTGTTATCTGAGACACCATCAAGTTTTCTTTCAACTATATCTGCACGGACTAGCGCTCGCTCTTAACTTCCAAGCCACCATAAAGATTCGACAACACCTTTCTTTCGTGGTAATGGTCGGTTACCAGTTCAAGTCACCATGAACGTGCAGTAGACTGACCTTTATCATGATTTATTTAAAGTTTGTAGAGCATGTGTTCTTTCATAGTTACTATTACTAGCCGTCATCTCTCTTTTTTTATAATAAAGATTATTTATTTATTTATCCCAGTAATCTAATCGAGTTGAGCAGCCCCTTTCTAACCATACCACCATTCACACAATCCATTAATCATTTAACTATCCTAACGTATTCCTCAATTTTGTCCCATGTTCATACCACATGACAACCAATTTCCATGCAACATTTCGATCAACAGGGGTGGCTGCGCCCCTTCAGACTTCCACTCCCATACTCATTTCTCATTGTATCCCATTTGTGTAACACCACAAAATATCAACTTTACACAGTCAGGTCATAAGTATTGTCACACAGAAAAACTTTTCTTTTAGAATGCTGGCTACAAAAAAGTTTATTGAATTCGAATTTCGAATTGTTCATGAAAATAAAACTGTATACTTTTTAGAATTTTACACATTTTTAAATATGGAGTGGACGCTTAAAAAAGACCGTGTTGCAGTTATTGCGTTGCATCGTTGCGGTTACGCGCCAATTAAAATTTTTGACATACTGAAAAATTTGAATATAACCAAAAGATTCGCTTATGGTACCATCAAACGATACAATGAAGACTCTAGTGTAGATGACAGGTCAAGAAGTGGTCGCCCTCGGGCTGTTAGGACTCCAGCAGTGATAAAAGCTGTGAAGGCGCGAATTCAAAGAAATCCCTAACGTAAGCAGAAACTGTTGGCCCGTCAGATGGGGTTAAGCAGAACCACGGTGAAAAGGGTGTTAAATGAAGACTTAGGGCTTCGGGCATATCGAAGAAAAACAGGACACCGTTTGAATGCTCGTCTAATGGACCTGAGACTGAAGAGATGCCGCGCTTTGTTGAAGCGGTACGTGGGAAAAAAAAATCGGGAAATTCTTTTTTCGGATGAAAAAATTTTTACCGTAGAAGAGAGTTACAACAAACAAAATGATAAGGTGTACGCACACAGTAGTGAAGAAGCGAGCAACCGTATTCCGCGTGTCCAACGAGGTCATTTTCCATCCTCGCTCATAGTATGGTTGGGAGTTTCTTATTGGGGCTTAACAGAGGTACATTTTTGTGAGAAAGGTGTAAAAACGAATGCAGTTGTGTATCAACATACAGTCATGACGAACCTCGTGCAACCTGTTTCTCATACCATGTTCAATAACAGGCACTGGGTATTCCAACAAGATTCGGCGCCAGCTCATAGAGCGAAGAGCACACAAGACTGGCTGGCGGCGCGTGAAATCGACTTCATCCGGCACGAAGACTGGCCCTCCTCCAGTCCAGATTTGAATCCGTTAGATTACAAGATATGGCAACACTTGGAGGAAAAGGCGTGCTCAAAGCCTCATCCCAATTTGGAGTCACTCAAGACATCCTTAATTAAGGCAGCCGCCGATATTGACATGGACCTCGTTCGTGCTGCGATAGACGACTAGTCGCGCAGATTGAAGGCCTGTATTCAAAATCACGGAGGTCATTTTGAATAAACTTTAGTGTCATAAGAATCTATGTTTTGTTAAGTTCATTTTGGTATATAAATGGTTACATAATGAATAAACTTGTTTCAATTATTTTATATTAAACATGTGACAGAATTTATGACCTGACTAGGTATAGTGTCAACCTACAAGTTGTAATCACTTTAACCAGTGGCGTAATTAGTGGTGGATACTGGAGGTAAACGAGAGAGTAAGGATTAAAAATAAACAAAATAATAATAATGTATACTGATTAAAATCATTTACTCGTGGCGAAATAATATTATTTAGTCAGAAAATTTATTTTAGACACATGAACCATATCACCCTTAAGCCGAACTACATCCAGCATTCTATTTATACATTATTTTTCAAAATGCAAGGAGCATATTCTTCTTACTACTGCAGGTTTTATGTTTTCCTAGCTTATATTATCAATCCACAATTTTGAAGGCCTTCGTTTTTCGGCAACCTAAAATAAATATTAAGCATCCTTAAGTACCAATCAAAAATAATCTTAACATCATCAAATCTTTTGATGAAAAAAACTATTATAGAAAATTTACAATTTACACTATTTTCAAGTTCTTTTCTTTTTTCATTTATGAAAGGCTCTCAATCGATCGTTTCATTAAATACACAGTTTACATATCTAAAACGTTATTTGATCATAGGACTACATTAATATTATTAAGTGTAAGGGCAACACTACGTTAAAATGTAAACAATCAAAATGTTTACTTGTTTAAATTTACATGATAATAGTCATTGGAAATTAAAATTAAATAGATAATAGCGGGAAACACGATTTAGAAACCCATAACATGAACACGAAACGCTATTCATACGAAAAAATATACAATTATGGAAAAAAATTACAACTAACCTGAAAAATGACAACCCTTCTTCATTTTTACCAGAATTTGAATTACATCAATTGATGCAACACTTTGTTATGTTGTTTTTGCTCAATTACCCTTTATTAATGAACAAAAAAGCTCCAAAATAGTCAAAATTCACTGTAACACTGAAAAGTAATCCCAAACAAGGCTTAAATGACAGACGAACTACCACAAATGAACGTCATCCTAAAATGGCGTCATGCTTCAAGGTGGAGCTTAGTGAAATTATGAAAACTGTCAACAGAAAATTGAAGTCTAAGATATATACTTATCTTTGTTTACATTTGAAAATCATAACGTTTGAGAAAGAGACAGATATATTTTTGTTAGCAAGGTTCATGTTTGCATGCTATTTGTATAACCAAAAAATATATATGCAATTTACTGCTTATCATCTATTTTTCTTATATCAATGTAAGATATGCAGGAAGTCGATGGATGCATGTGGCTCAGGACCGTGCTTTGTGGCATTCCTTGGTGGAGGCCTATGTTCAGCAGTGGACTTGTGAAGGACTGTAATGATGATGATGATCGAATTCTTATCAATTTCGATATATTTTAAAATGTTGTATTAATAACAAAACATGTAATAACAAAAGGAAGTGCAAAAGTATTCATGTGTGGTTGGTTGTCGTGTTTTTTTCGTCGTCCACCCGTCAGTAATATAAAATTTTGGAACTTATCATGCAAATGGTGACGTTATATCAATATTTATCATGCGATACATATAGATATATTTTTTCCTTTGCGCGTCCCTAGACCGTTCCGAGTCGCCTAAAATTAAAAACGAAGTTGTCTAAATTCGCCTAAAATTTTTTTCTGTCATGTAGCCTAAGATTTAGCCTATAAAGGCTATTTTTGAACGTAGATCACTTATTTATAATTTTAAGCACTTTATCGTAAACGTGAAAGACAAGATCAACATAAAGTACTTATATGTGTTTTATGTGTTTATCATTATCAATATTTCAGAAATTGGAACGAAGTATTTTATTTACAATTAAAAGAGATTAACGAATATGTATATGTGTAATATAGCTCTAAGAAACACATCTTTTTCTTAGGTCATCATAAAATCTAGTCTTCTTTGATATTTCTCTGTGTCAAAAATATGTTTCATTACCATTGATATATTAAAAGGGGAAGATACGTTACTAAATCACAGCGCCCGGTCCTACAAAACTACGGGATTGCCCGTACTTGGCTCGCACCTCGCAGTGGCACTCAGTCGCACGCGGAACGTCGTTGATCATACAGCTCGTTAATTTCAGTATTTTTGGTATTAAATACGCATTAAAATGACTTCTTGTGCAGCTAAACAGTGCTCTAATAATTCAAGAATGTAGATATACCTAATTAATAATTAAACTGCTTAATGTTTTTCTTTCGATATTTATTAGCTAAAGCTACCACAATGTCATTCATAATTATAAACATTCGACGGCTAACGCGATTTCGCTCGCACAACTACGAAGGTTCCTATCTCTGTCCTTGTCTATCGGTAAATGTATTTTGTGATTATGATAACAGATGTGTAACTTTCGGTGCAGGTAGTCGTGCGCCGAGCCCAGGTTTAGTGATTGCGATATTAGCGCGTAACATATCTTCCCCTTTTAATATATCAATGTTCATTACACGCATTTTTATTATATACTAGCTGTTCACCGCGACTTCGCCCGCGTGGAGTTATTTTTCGCGGAACCCTAAAATAAATGCAGCCCAAGTTACTCCTTATAACATCAGCTATCTGCCAGTGTGTATAAATATTGACATTAATATTTATACGATACTAACGTCACTCAATTGTTTTGCCTTCCCAGAACCCCTCCACTACACACATTTAAACTTTATGGTAGTATTAAAGTTCAAATTGACTTTTAAGTATTATTACGAATCTTTTGTATGGGAATATGGAAAAGTGTTGTTTTTAGACTTTTCCAGGCAATTTTTTAAAATTTTCTCTCCGTAAGAACCATCTTCGTACTTCAAGGAATATTATAAAAAAAGAATTAGCGAAATCGGTTCAGCTGCTCTCGAGATTTGCGCTTAGCAACACATTCAGCGATTCATTTTTATATTATAGATTCTAAGAAAGTTACTGTTAAAGTAATCTGTTAAATCTTTGAAGTACCGTAAAATGGGGTGAATAGGGATAGCATATATTTTTACGTTTTTTGCATAAATTGGAATGCTAATTGCATAGTTTTATATTTGATTACAAAGATACCATAAAGACTCAATCATTTCTGTACTAAAACCGAAATATATCCGTAAAAAACTGCTTAAAATTCTTCATGAAGTTTGGATTTGTCCCTATTCACCCCATATTACGGTACACATGTGAGCAAGTCAAATGTCATCTTCTTCTTCTTCTTAATTACTGGCTTTACGGCTCTGGGATCTAGCCCTTCTGAGCCTGAAGTTACAATATAATATTATAATAATTATCCTTCATAGTATACTGCTTCACAATATATTGATGCGTCACATTATGCAGCCCTTGGTAGATTTTGACGGCAACTTGAGCCAACAGACAGCTGACGGTTGGCGATGGTATCTCAAGGCATCTAAGCAGACAGACACCTTATTTTGAGAATCACATCACCATCAGAGCACTTGTTTCACAGTTTCCACTAATAATTCACATGCGCAGACACTTAGTACACAAAATCGCACCACTTTTACATATCAAAGTCCACTTCAAACCATTATTTAAACAATAATACAGGAGCAGCAAACCGCTGCCGGACAAGTTCCCGCCAAAACTCCCTCAAATGTCATCTTTGTAGAACGCTCCAAAGAGTATGGTAATATTTAGAAAGGACAACTCAGACCCAAAGAGTATATGATCACCACGTTTAGTCAGAACCATAGTTAACCTTTTCACTGCTTTGCCCGCCCATGGGCGGGCAAAACTTTTTTAATCACTTGCCGATCCCGCCCATGGGCGGGCAGATTTCAAACCTTAATAAGTATGCCAAATAACATGAAAAAATTACAAGATTTTGTCTAATAACTCATTTTATTATGATTCATTCGTTACCAAAACGGCCTGCGGATATCTAAGATTTTAGAAAAAGGACAATTCTGATCTGACATGCCGACCCCGCCCATGGGCGGGCAGTACGCGTATTCAGAATTAAGGAACCTTTTGTTAAAATTTTAATCAAAAACTATAATTTTAGGAGAAATAATAACAAATTAAGTATATTTACATGTAGTGATAATAAAATACAAACTTTATTGTTCTTTGACAAAGTCCCGACACCTTTGTTTTGGTCACCGACCATATACATTTTTTCGGTATGATTTATGATTTAATTTTGGCTAATGACCTATTTCGGATTGTGGTTTAATACAGATAAGATCATAAACTGTCGGTAAATAAGAAACAAGATAAGAATGCAGATGGTGATCTGAACAAAAGTAGCCGGTCGGTAATAGTCACTTTGAAAACAAAAGAAGTGCCGATAACTTTTGTTATGGACACGAATAATTTTACAACTTGCATGATTTATGATTTAACGTAAGTAAGTAGCATATTATAGAAAAAAATTGTCTACGGAAAAAAACATTCATTCGCATCTTGACGTTCGTGGTTTTCACAACTAGAGTTTTGCCGAGTGTTTTGGAATTTCTTTTGCTTTTGACTTAGGGCATCGAGTTGAGACTATCTCCTGTGCCTAATTCCTACATCTGAACAATATTTCGCGCATACCAATCTTGTATAGACGCTTTATCTGTGCAGTGTGGTGTTACTTGACTGTGCAATACTAGAAGCCTGTAGTTGGAATCACCTGGTAAGTTCTGTTACCTATCTATATTGTTTTGATAGTTTTTACTATGAGGCTAACAACTTCTACTATGAGGTTAACATCGAAATCCAGAAAAAAATGTCATGCTCCATATCTCAATCGTCTAGGTAAATACCAATTTTGTGTGGTAACGGCAAGGTAAAAATTATTTGCTTTAATTATTAGATTGGGTATGGGTAAAATCCGAATAAAGCCTAAGCGTTGCCTGCAAAATTAATGTTGCACTGTATTTTTTTATGTTTAATAAAATATTTCAGGATGAAAATGGATTCTCAGCCGTCTACGTCTCAGTCAGCTGAAATTCAAGATGAAATTTTGGATCCTCAGCCATCTACCTCTTGGTCAGCTACCATTCGGGATGAAATATTTGAGACCTGGGAATCCGCCTACTTCGCTAATGAAGAAGTTGTGCATAATGAGGGCTTATCGTACGACGAACTCTATGGAATATTGGTCGATGATGTCGACGATATCCTGGAAAATGACAATCATGGCGTCGAACTGGAAGCCCATGATGATTTTCCCAAGTCATTGAAACTGAGGAAAATGAATCAACCCATGATTGGCAGTACGGAAATGCGCCAAATTCCAACAGTTTGGAATTTACGGCGACTACTGGGCTAAAAGTCGACATGAGGGAGAAAGAACCTATAGATTTTTCTGGCTGATTCTGTGTCCCTCAATTTTAAGTCTAATTTTAACTTGTACCAACAAGTACGGAGAGGAGTTGAAAAATACGGCTTCTGCTACGCACAGTAGAATGAAAGAGTGGCGACCAATAGACGTGGATTCCCTAAAAACATTTATTGCGTTGGTGATTCATATGGGTACGATCCAATACAATAGAATATCGGACAATTGGAAAACGCATTATTTATTTAAAAATAATATTTTTAGTAAATACATGACACGAAACAGGTTTTTGAATATAATGCGAGCATTAAACGTTCAAAATTTAGCGGGAAATGCGAGTTTGAATAAAATTAAATCTTTAATTGAAGAAATAAATAATAATATGAAAAATATTTATCATCATACTAGGGAAATAACAATTGATGAATCTCTTATGCTTTGGAGAGGAAGACTAAGTTACCGACAATATATGAAATCTAAAGCGAGTGGATATGGACTCAAATTTTATAACTTGGGAGATAATTTGGGCGTCATTTTTAAAACACATTTATACGCAGGATCAAAAGATCCTTTAGTTGCTGGACGAGGACATACACATAAAGTAGTCCATTTGTTAATGGATGGCCTTAAACATTTGGGCCACTCGTTATATATTGACAATTTTTACTGCAGCATTCCTCTCACAAGAGAGTTATTAAATAGCGGCACACTGTGCACAGGAACGCTTAAATTAAATAGGGAAGGAAATCCTAAAAAAAATTTAAAAACCAAGGTTAAAAAAGGCGAGTGTATCATACTCCATGATAGAAATAATATAATGGTGGCAAAATGGATGGACAAACGGGAGGTTATATTCCTATCAAGCGAACATAATAGTAACTTAGAAAAAGTAACAAGTGCTAGAAACAGATCCTCCTTAAAACCTCGCGCTATTATTGAATATAATAAATATATGAGAAATGTAGATAAACATGACCAAATGCTATCATATTATAGCAGTGAGCATAAGTCCATAAGATGGTACAAGAAGGTTATTATACATTTACTTGAAGTGTGTCTGATTAATTCTTTTCAATTATTTAAGTCAGTGATAAATCAAAATATGACTTTATATGACTTCCGATTGAAAATTTTAGAAAAATTGTTGCCACCCGTATTTTCAAACGAAGAAATACCTCTAGCGATTTGTCCAGTTCATTTTCCTAAGCAAATAACCAAAGAAGCTAATAGCCGTCGTGCAAAACGAAAACTGTGCCGACAATGTTCTAAGATAAAAAAAAGGGTAGACACAATATTTTACTGCCCTGATTGTCCCGATAAATCAGTACTATGTTTAAATTGTTTTAAACCATACCATCGGTATTGATTTATGATCACTAAGCAAGACCTTGGCTGGAATCACATCTATCGGCATCGATCCAATAGCCGTCTTCATAATTCCTGGTCATTAATAATATAATAAATGTGATACCAGCCTTCACAAACGCTATATGTGAAATCATTATTTGTAATACAAAACTGTTGTTTTCATTTCATCAACATTGGAAATTTCTTTGGGGAGTTAGTTATTCTATTGCTCAAATAAAATAACTTCTTTGATGGGAAAAACATAGAAATCTCTAAAATAAATACTTCTCCATACAAGCTGATCGGCGCTTTAGTATGCGGAAGCCAATTTAGTTTTGATATTCCGATGTTAGTCCCGAAAAGAAGTTGTTGTGTTTGAGCAACAGAATAATTTTTTAAAAGGATTTTACCCATATTTTTGTAACTCCTTGTATGGATAAAGATGGATGAGCTATTTTCGCAAATGCCAAAATCTATTTATTGTTATGAATGATTCTAAGTATGTAGTAATAACATATTCATATACCTACAGTGTTTAGATGTAATTGATTTTTAAATAAAAGTTATTGAATCAATTAAATTTGTTTTATTTTAATCTTACATAACCAATATTAGAATCACATGGTAAAAAAAGTGTAAACTCAATTATCTTTGTATTTATTTGCAATAATCTCAACATCATTTAGAAACTGCAATAGCCGATCGTCTGGAACATTCTCCAATAGCCGTCTAATGGAAACAGCTACAACATTTTTTTTACATTTGCATGGAGACATGTTATTCTCGTCTTTAGTCTGAGGACTTGCATCTTTTGTTCGTCTACTGCTAGGTTTCTTCAGCATTTCTTTGATTTTTTGCCTTATTTCTTTCATGTCATCAATTTCGTGCACGCTAGTTTTATCGTCTGAAAAGAAAATCGTAATAAATAAAAATTAAAAAAAAACTTTTAACAAAGTTAATGCAAAATTGTGGGAAAAAATTAATCATACAAAAAGGTTGACTACGCATGACTTGAAAAAAAAACCCTAAAATGTATTTTTTATATTTCATTTTAGATTTCCTTGTACTAAGCTTGTGCTTAAATCTATTTTATACGCAGATTAAGATACATTTGCTTCATCTTAATTAAATTAGCTGAAAGTTTTGCCTTACCTTCACATTCCATTAATAATTCGGTTAACAACAACAATAACAAATGAAACTGGCACAATTTTTTCACAAATAACACAAAAATATACGCAAACACGCTCTACGCAACGCACAGGACATGTAATTTAGACACTCAAAATATCTCATGTCGAAATCTAAGGCCTAATGCCGAAACCACCGATGGGCGGACCAATATACTTTATCGAGATGCCGGGCCCGCCGATGGGCGGACTGAATACCAGTATAAGGCGGCATAGGGGTAATGTTGTCATTTCTTAGGAAGGCAGTGAAAGGGTTAAGAGTGCTCAAACAATTATTTTTTAAATGTTATTTATATGAAATATAAAATTAATATTTATTAGAATTAGTTTCGTTACTAAATTACGCTTCTCTAAATTAACAGAATTTACTTCAAATGACGAGTTTCCGCCTTACCTACGCGTCGCGTTTACGTCACATAATGTAGTCTTATTTCCTTCGCCGCGTATGTGTAAGAGGCCACTACAAATTAAAAAAAATTAAGTTGGTACAATAGAAAGTTTTTTTTTTAGTTTTTATATAAAATGTTAGTAAGGGCAACGGAACCCAAGGGGCCAGCAGCTGGCCGACTTCATGGAGAAAGAGGGACTCTTTATGATGAACTCTTTCTTCAAGAAGCGGCTCCACAGGAAGTGGACCTGGTCGAGCCCCGACGGTTCGACAAAAAATGAGATTGACTTCATTATGACGACCAGACGACAACTGTTCAGTGATGTCTCAGTGATCGCGAGGGTTAAAACCGGCAGCGATCACCGAATGGTTAGAGGCACACTGAACCTAAATGTTAAGTTGGAGAGGTCTCGTCTGATGAAGTCAACGCTCCGTCCCCCTCGTGCTCTAATCCAAAGTCCCGAAACCTTTCAGCTCGAGTTACAAAACCGTTTTCAGTGCCTAGAAGACTGCAATGAAGTGGACGATATGAATGACAAGCTCGTGGAAACTGTCCATGCGGTCGGAGCTAAGTTCTGCAAGACCCACCGCAGAAGAACACAAAAACTCTCCGATCACACTCTTAATCTCATGGCTGTAAGAAGGGAGATGAGGCTACATTCTTCAACAGATTTGACAGCATACAGGCAACTGAACAGACAGATCTCCAAATGCATGCGGCGAGACTTACGCAACTTCAATACAGCTCGTGTTGAAGAAGCGATCGAGCGGAACCAAGGCTCCAAAGTCTTTGCCAGAGATCTGTCTGCCAGAAAGAGCCAACTGTCAAAGCTGAAGACCGAATGTGGCCGCATCGTTTCCGGGGCACCTGAGATTTTGAGTGAGATTGAGAGGTTCTATGGGCAGCTGTACACGTCATCGTTGGAGCCACACGCAAGTGTGAGTAACGATCCAAGAGCGAGTCTTATTCGACACTATTCCGAAGATATCCCGGACGTCAGTCTGAGCGAGATTAGAATGGCTCTCCAGCACCTTAAAAACGGCAAGGCCCCAGGCGAGGATGGAATTACAGCGGAGCTTCTGAAAGCGGGTGGAAGACCGGTACTTGAAGTCCTTCAGAAGCTCTTTAATTCCGTCCTCCATGGTGGCATTACACCGGAGGCGTGGAGCAGAAGTGCGGTGGTCTTGTTCTTCAAGAAAGGTGACAACGCTCACTTGAAGAACTACAGACCGATTTCCCTTCTGAGCCCCGTCTACGTGCTGTTTTCGAGAGTCATTACGAATCGTCTCGCGCGCAGACTTGATGACTTCCAGCCTCCCGAACAAGCCGGTTTCCGAAAGGGCTTTAGCACCATAGACCACATACATACCCTAAGGCAAATTGTACAGAAGTCCGAAGAGTACAATTTGCCACTATGTCTGGCGTATGTGGACTATGAGAAAGCCTTTGATTCCGTCGAAATTTGGGCGGTGCTGCAGTCCCTTCAGCGGTGCCAAGTTGACTGTCGGTATATCGAAGTGCTAAAGTGTTTGTACAGTATAGCTACGATGGCTATCCGAGTACAGAACCAGAGTACGAAACCTATCCAATTGCAGAGAGGTGTAAGACAGGGTGACGTTATATCCCCGAAACTCTTCACCGCTGCATTGGAAGACGTTTTCAAGCTTCTGGACTGGAAAGGATACGGAATTAACATCAATGGCGAGTACATCACTCACCTTCGATTTGCCGACGATATAGTCCTCATGGCAGAATCGCTGGAGGAGCTAAGCACTATGCTCAATGACCTCAATAGTGTCTCCCAACGGATAGGTCTTAAGATGAACATGGACAAAACAAAGATTATGTTTAATGTCCATGTCACACCTATGCCGGTAGTTGTTGGGAGCACTAAGCTCGAAGTTGTTGACGAGTATGTTTACCTGGGACAAATAGTCCGACTAGGTAAGTCCAACTTTGACCGAGAGGTCAATCGACGGATTCAACTCGGCTGGGCAGCGTTCGGGAAGCTACGACACATCTTCTCGTCAGAAATACCTCAAAACCTTAAAACAAAATTGTACAACCAGTGCGTGTTGCCAGTGATGACTTACGGAACTGAGACGTGGTTCTTCACTGCTGGCCGTATGAGGAAGCTCAAGGTCGCTCAGCGAGCTATGGAGAGGGCTATGCTCGGAGTTTCTCTGCGTGATAAACTTAGGAATAAGGATATCCGCAGTAGAACCATAGTAACCGACATAGCCCAACGGATAAGTAAGCTGAAGTGGCAGTGGGCCGGCCATATAGCTCGAAGAACCGACAACCGATGGGGAAGAAAGGTTCTCGAGTGGCAGCCTCGTACCGGTAGGCGAAGTGTAGGGCGTCCCCCCACAAGATGGAGTGACGACCTGGTAAGACATGCAGGAAGTCGATGGATACAGGTGGCTCGGCACCGTGCTTTGTGGTATTCCTTGGGGGAGGCCTATGTTCAGCAGTGGACTTGTGAAGGGCTGTAATGATGATGATGATGAAGTAATTACACTGTTTTTAAAAGTTAATTTCTTATATTTTGCATCGTCGTAACAATTTTATACACTATATTATTGCCAAGTCAATCTATGTATTTAAAACATAAAAGATTTTTAATATTGATATGGTTACTATAAGATGTTGTTAGGTTAGCTAATTACGTAATAACTTGAGATAGAAGGACCCTTAAGTAGGGACTGAATAAATTAACCGACTTAGTATTTCATGTATCTCACAACTTTTTACGGTAGAAGAACTGAGTTGCGAGACTTGGTTTTTTTTCCAAGTTATGTGTTAAGTTTGATGGCATCTCATTTCTTTTTGTAGATAGTCCTACTTTTTTCCTTTCCGGTACCATCTACTTCTTGAATACCAACTACGGATTTTCGGGCAATTTAGTCTACTTAATACTTGGTGAATTTAATGATTTTTTTGTAGGACACATGGTAGTCGGAGAGGGCAGAACAACGTTTGCTTGGCTAGCTAGTTATATTATATATTTCTTTTCTTTATAAAAATCGAGTGTTTCTACGTCCTTGTTTCTTTCTTCATAGTATTTATTTGATTTTAATATATAGATATTGAATTTTGATATATGGCGATTCGTTAGATTTGCCTTAGTTGTAGAAGTGTAATATTTATTTTTTTCTTTTCAGTAGAATTGTTTGGTTTTTTTTATTTATTACTGTTCTAAATATTGAACTTGTTTACGCATTTCAATATTTAGAACGACTTTCTTACGACTTTCTTTACACACAAAAATATTTTTTTCAAATAATAAAATTAATCCCTCCCTCTCCTTACAGTTTCCTTCCACTGCTGGTCATGGGCCATGGAAATAAAGGGGAGCACATAATTTTACTGCCACAAATATCACCCACCTTTGGAACGCTGCCCTAAACATCGCATGGAGTATCCGCGTTCCACCTAGATTAAATTTAGAAAAAAATGTTCGCTTATTTTTCCTCTCAGATTTTTTTCTTTTTACTATTAAAACAAATACCGTTACATCCTAAAAAACCCCACTGAACATAGGCCTCCACTATATTCCTCATAGAGGGTATACTTGTCATAGTTGCCACATTCCGTTCCACGGTGGAACAATGTGGCAACTATGACTAGTATGGTGGAACTGAACAGTGCATCAGTCTCCTCTTACGTAACCCACGGAATGATATGAATATTCATACACCGCCACTACACAGTAATTGGTAATTTCTCGAATCATTTCATTTATCGACAAATCGTCTTGCAATCGTCGTTACTCTAGCGCTCACTTGACCTTCATACAAATAATCCGATATTTTAATTGTTGATATTTTTTATTTTTGGATAAGAACATAGTAATCACTCTAAGTTATATTTACCATCTTTTAAAAGAAATTGTCTTTGGCCTGACCTACTATACCCTTTGGCTTGAACATAGTTCTAAGTATGTCCAATAAAATATCTAGGTCTGAGAGGTTAATAAGAGAGAGAATTATATAGCCGAAAAGCGCCTTTGTTTTATTCCGAAGTAGCCTAAATGGCGACCAGTCGCCAATTGCAATTTTTTGGTCGCCCGGACACCGTTCGAGATAGCCTAAAAGGCGAAAACTCGCCTAACTTGGCACCACCGGGCACCACTGATAACCATAAAACATTTGTTTTTATGGCTGTCTTTACGGCTCTGGGTTTCTAGCTCTTCTGAGCCTGAAGTTACAATGTATAATAATTATCCTTCATATTACACTGCTTCACAATATGTTGATGCGTCACATTGTGCAGCCCTTGAGAGATTTTGACGGCAACTTGAGCCAGCAGGCAGCTGACAGTTGGACAGACAGACACCTTATCCTGAGAATCACATCACCATCAGAGCACTTGTTTCACCGTTTCCACTAATAGTTAACATATGCAGACACTTAATACATAAAATCGCACCACTTTACATATCTAAATCTATCTCAAACCATTATTTATATTTAATAATAAATTAATAAAGGAGCAGCAAACCTGCGCCGGTCAAGTTCCCGCCAAAACTCTCACAGAACACAATTACTCACCCACCCTACCCCAGCCTACAAAAACGGGGTAAATAAAATAAAAAAAATACCAAAAGACGTATTTTAAATAGCACTTTCCAAAATTGTTTATAATTGTAATAGCACCCCCGTAGATTGTGAATAAAAAATAGGTAAAGATCGCGCATCTTATAACGGCAATACCACTTAAAATAATTAAAATGTTGTAGGTTTTGCAACTTAAAAAAACTTCACCCTTCGTGAATTAAACTCCACCACCATCGAAAATCCATAAAATGCAATATTAAGTGCAATTATTTAATAAAACCTATTTTGTCAAGTGCCGAATGCACATGGAGTGTTGGCGCATGCGCGGCACATATAATCTAGGGTTTTTCTTCGGAGGATCTTTCGCGGCAAGTTCACGCCTATCTCTATTTTCTCTATTTGAATAGTAAATTGCGTGTAAGAGGTTAACTCATACGTTTCTATCTTAATCTTAATTAATAAATTAAGCTGAAGAAGAAAATTACTAGGTTTCATAGAGTTCAAATTGTATGACATGACCATCGGTCCCAATCTATGACGTTATTTTCAACGCAGGTTTTTTAATTTGCTCAGTTCGTTGCATTAACGTGTGTCGTGAAGCGACAATAAACAAAAAGAACCTAACCTAATAACAACGAAATAACAAAAATAGAACAAGAAAATAATATATTTAAAATTTTAAAAAGATATTTACAATTTTATATAAAAAAAATGAAGTATGATGATGGTGATGGGTGACGTGAATTACAATTAAATAGAAAATAAAGATAAGATGAATACTGAAGCGGAGCCTGAAGATCAAAGTGGCACACCACGCTTAGCGGTGGTGGCACGCAGCGCCTGGTCTAGGCACACGCAGCGCCTGGAGTAGGCACACGCTGCGCTTGGAGCAGGCACACGCAGCGCCCAGAGTAGGCACACGCGGCGCCTTGATTAGGCGCTCTCAGCGCCTGGAGTAAACGCTCGCAGCGCCTGGAGCAAGCACGCACAGCGGCTAAAGATAGCACGAGCACTAGTAGGTGGAGGCGTAGGCGACGACTTCAGGTGAAGGCAAAGGTCTGCAGGATCCCGGAGCAGTGCGGCCCCGCGCTTGGAGTAGGCTAGGCGACGACTTCAGGTGAAGACAGAGGCTTACAGGATCCCGGAGCAGTGCGGCCCCGCGCTTGGAGTAGGCTAGGCGACGACTTCAGGTGAAGATAGAGGCTTGCAGGATCCCGGAGCAGTGCGGCCCCGCGCTTGGAGTAGGCTAGGCGATGACTTCAGGTGAAGACAGAGGCTTGCAGGATCCCGGAGCAGTGCGGCCCCGCGCTTGGAGTAGGCTAGGCGATGACTTCAGGTGAAGACAGAGGCTTGCAGGATCCCGGGGCAGTGCGGCCCCGGGATAAGGCCTTTAAGAGATGCTTCAAGTTTGGAAGCTGAAGCGAGACTCCCTCTATTGACCGATTGTTCGGCTTTTATACCTATTTAGAGAGAACGAGAAATTATTTAAATTAAAAGCAAATTTTTGTAAATGGCACAGAGGAAAAGAGTATTTATGTGGAAATATTGAAGTAAAAACATCAGACCGGTAACGAATTTGAATAAAAATTGCCATGACAACCAGATAAACAACGATGTCAAAACATGTCAATTTTTGGTTTCAGGCTCATAATTGAAAAACGGCAAGATTTAAGTAAGAAATGAGATATTATTGATATAGGAAAAAAGGTAGCGCAACAGCGCGCACGAAACCCGAAATTGCAGAGTTACGGAGAACTAAATAAAAGATCGAAAAAGGTAGACTCCATTGACACCGATTAAAAAAGTGCTGGTAGCGTGAAAATACAAAGTGAAAATGATTTGTTATTGTGTTCTTATGGTCTAAAAACGTTACAGGATCCTATGGAAATAAAGGTGATGCAAAATATGAATGCAGAAAATCAAAAACAGAATGGAAAAATAGATGTAAAATGATATGCAAGTAGCATAACACTACACGTGTCACACGAGTTAAATTCATAAACGTCGTTGACGAATTCAACTAGTTGATTCATAAACGGTTAACGTTAATACGTTGACAGTAGATCAACGGTTGATTCAACGCTCATCGCTAGTTCATATGAACATATTACACAATGAACAAAGAACGAACAAAAGAAGACGGTGCATTCGCTTGAGTACTTGATAGAGATTTTTAAGAAAGAACAAAAATAATATAAAAAAGCTCTGACAATATAATAAACAAAAACTGATTTATTTGATCGTGTCCGCATAGTCATATATGATCATTGCAGTCATTGAGAACATACATAAGATTTTATGTAAAAATGGTTGGACCAAAGCCAGCATTTACTTTTGAGGAAATTTTCGAAGAATTAATAAACTTCGAAATTTATAGCAATGGTTATTTAAATGTTGTAACAAATTATTCTTACTCGCATCGTTATGAGTTGCCGAACCTCTGAGAAGAAAGTATCGCAGGCCTTCCGTCGTAAATTGTTAGGCCACATCGAAGGGTGATACAACATTACCCTTCGATTTAGACATTATCTCACCATCAACGGTCCAATGCAAATGACAAAACAAAGTTTTTGGAGGTTCTAACCCAGCTGCTATTAAAAATGCAGGCCAATATATGCCATGGAACTTTAAAATGTCTTTTAACTTTGCCAATCACCTGGGCTCTTTTCTTTTTTTCATATTCACACATATCCAATGCAATCACACAGCTCTCACGGACCACACGTTTTTCGTCGTCCAAATACTTCTTTAGAATGTCTAAGCAGTAAGGAGTAGCGATTGCACCAAGGGCTTCGGCACATTCATGTCTAACCATTTCATTTTCATTTGCATCTTCGAGAGACTCTTTCAAGTGAGGGAAACTCACTTCTTCTTACAACTGACCAAGTACAAATGCAACCTCATGCCGGAACAGTGCACTGCCTGCCTTCAAACATAAAAATTAAAATTCATTGATTCTTATGAATTGAAACTTTAAAAAAATGTATGGTATCATCCATGTTGTCATTTATGATAACCTTTTGCAAAAAGGTAAAGAACACTTTCCTCTGTTCTCAAATTTCACAATGAGAACATTGCTAGGTATCTCTCGAAGAGAGATGGTTTATTACTTTCATTCAAAATTTGCCCAAAGATATGATTTCTTTTTCTTGAATGGATAACATTTTGACTTTTTACTTGAGTGAACTGTGCGAAATTAAAAGTAAAAATGTTCTATTAAGCAAAAATTATGTAAATTCTAGTGCAGATGGTTAATACGTTTTTTCATGTAGTTAACATTGATTGTCATGAAGTATAATGGGATGATAATGAACTTTTGAAATTAAATTAAGAAAACCTGATGTTGATTCATAAATATACATGCCAAGTGCATAAAACACTATGGGTTTACAGCTGCTTTTAAAAAAGTGCACATAACGCGTGCTTATTTCATATGCCTTAATAAAGAAAAACATACTTGTGCTGTACGTTGGTGGCCAAAATTCTGTGAATTTCTCATCGGGATAGCCTACGGCTGTTAAATAATTTACTAAAGCATCAAGCCATACATATATCGTTTGATTTGGATCACATGGTGTAGGTATACCCTAAGGAGATCTATTTGCTGGTCTGGAAATTCTTAAATCTGCCATCCATGATCCTTCTTCGACCCACTGTGATAAAATTTTATGAAAAGTCGAAGGTTGAACGACTTTTTCTGTATAGATACAAAACAAAAATAAAGTCATCTTTTCGAAAACGCTCTTAACATTATAAATAAGTGTAGTAAATGAAATACCATCTTTAAGCTAGTGTTTTAAGTCATCTTGAAATGCGCTCAATCTAAATTTGTAATTTTCTTCTTCAGCTTAATTAATTAATTAAGATTAAGATAGAAACGTATGAGTTAACCTCTTACACGCAATTTACTATTCAAATAAAGAAAATAGAGATAGGCGTGAACTTGCCGCGAAAGATCCTCCGAAGAAAAACCCTAGATTATATGTGCCGCGCATGCGCCAACACTCCATGTGCATTCGGCATTTGACAAAATAGGTTTTATTAAATAATTGCACTTAATATTGCATTTTATGGATTTTCGATGGTGGTGGAGTTTAACTCACGAAGGGTGAAGTTTTTTTAAGTTGCAAAACCTACAAAATTATAATTATTTCAAGTGGTATCGACGTTATAAGATGCGCGATCTTTACCTATTTTTTATTCACAATTTACGGGGGTGCTATTACAATAATAAACAATTTTGGAAAGTGCTATTTAAAATACGTCTGTTGGTATTTTTTTTATTTTATTTACCCCATTTTTGTAGGCTGGGTCAATTTCTCTTTACTACGGGTGGTAATCTCTATACAAATATTCCTAGCCTATTGTCTATGGCTGCGCTAGCACTTCTTACTATAACGAAAATTAAATCTGGCTAAAGCTATATCTCTACATTCCATCAAAATCCGCCTTTTATCACATTTTTATAAGAAAAGGCAACAATTTTTAAAAGAAAGAAAGAAGTTCTACTGCCGTGAAACAGTCCAGATTCTCGTAAAGTATTTGACAATTTATCGAGAGTCGGCAATTCGTTCCTACTATAGTAGCCATAGATATGGTTTCTAATGGCGTCGTTATCAAAATTGTCGATATGTGTAACTATCGATCCTCTAACTTTTTTCTTAAGTGGCGATTTTAATTTGTTATCTTCCATTAAATCTTTACCATGTTTTTCCTTACTTATTCGGGAAACAGTATTTCGACTAATAACCAAGAGCTGCACTTACTCGGTTAGTCACTTGTGAAAGTGGCAACAATGGACCACCATTCTGATACTCTCTTTCAAAGTAATCTTGTAGGCGTACTACAAACTCTCGCGCTTGACTGCGCATCACTGTTCTTTTAGTAGTCTCAGTCAGTCTCAGTTTCGGCCATAGTGTTTATAAATACAAAAAAATAAACAAATCAAATAACAGTCAAAACTTAATAACAACGAAAGAATTATCAAACAGTTATAACTACAATAACAAGA
Organism: Parnassius glacialis; assembly: GCA_033319125.1. Taxonomy (NCBI): domain Eukaryota; kingdom Metazoa; phylum Arthropoda; class Insecta; order Lepidoptera; family Papilionidae; genus Parnassius; species Parnassius glacialis. The sequence continues at coordinate 27,394,938 of JAVANC010000010.1, read as the reverse complement.
ACGAAATAAAAACACAACACAAAATCAACTAAACTGAACACGCGTATCGTATACAAGGCTTCTGCACTCGTACTGTAGAGACAAACAAAATGGCGGTCGTGATCAGGCTGGTGCAACTTCCATAGTAAAAATTATATGTACTACAGGGGCCAAATTTTAATGACGGTTATCTCTCCTTTCTGCTTTTCGTAATATGTCTATTAACGACATGGTCAAATCAAAAAGGTTCAAATGTCAAATCAAACAATTATATTTGTATATATTTTATTTATTTATTAAGATTGCTTTTAATATTGCTATAGGAGTTGTTGTTCATTAACAGAAATGTTAAAAAATTAAATATGCATTATAAAACTTTTCAATTAAATGGTGCAAGAAGCGGAAAAAATGATAACAAGAAAAGGCTATTTGTAGCAATATTTTCCTTATATGATGAAAGGTATGTGGTGATTTCAACTTTAATAGTAATATGATATTTAACGCGAGTACATTTTTGGACTAGCTATCTACGTAGGACAGGCTTTTATAGTGTACGATTCTGTGCACAAATACAAACACACTATTTCCTAATCTGATAGTTCGATGGTATGGCAATCCAATCCGAAACGAACTATACTTAGAAACTACACAGTCAATTGTGATTTGTGACTACTAACATTCTATTTGTTCCATAAAAATGTGATTTTAATTATATTATTTTTTTAGATGCAAGCATTGGGTGAAATAGCTGGCACATGCACCAATTGAAAAGATTCACATGTTAAAACATATTTGTGGCAAACATTGCATTTGAACCCAACAACGAACTGTTATTTTCATCAGTGGACTTAATTTAAACTTCCACAATTATGTGTATGTTAATTAGGTTTCATTTATATGTAGCAAAAGATAATATCCCTCTAAAGTGACATTTTGGTAAGAATTCGATTATATAAATAAACTCAAAGTTATTTGTAATTACCTGGTTATAAATAATGTTTTTATAGATTCATCTATAAACATTAGCTATAATGTGCACTCATTTTGAAAGCGACAGTTAGTAAACGATCTCTGTGAATAGTATGTACATAGGTACCTCTGTGTAGAAGCCTAGCGATTTGTACATAGTATTTGTTACACATAAAAGCAGTTTAATCTAATCAGTGTTAAAAACCTAATATTTTTACCCTTAAAAAAACAAACGTTGAAAACAAGCATCAAGACGCAGACTATTTATTTTACAGCATAACAACAATTGTTCCGTGTGGGAACGAAGCCTCGGTCCTGCAATGCCGCAGCCAAACGCTTAGCCACTGCGCTACGGAATCGTCGTTTATTTTTTACTTAATTAATTACTAGTCTATTAGTGCATTTGTTATTTTATATTTTCTTTATACATTTTTTTTATAGGATAAGGGTGACAAACGAGCACACAGTCCACCTGATGGTAAGTGGTTACTGCGGCCCATAGACATCTACATCTATCCTCGATAAAGAATCAAAATGTAGATGCGTTGTCACCCGTGAGGACTAAGATGGAATGCCTCGTTTCCAGTAAAAAGGGCCTCCGGCCACCTGCACTCACCAAGCGAAACGCAGAGGTAAACCTCTACTTCACGCTGGTATTCTGTGAGGTCGTGGTACCACCCCGGTTCGAGCCGGCCCATCCGCGCGACAGCAAAAGCTGCCGCGTGGCTCTACCACTGTTAACTGTTAACTGAAACTGTTTTGTACCTAATTGTAGAGATATATTTACAAATTGCTGTGTTTTACACATACATTGATTTTTATCCTCATCGACATTTTTACTCAATCCCAATGTTCAAAAATTTATTTCTAATAAATTATTCAGTATAGAGATCTAAATTTTATTAAGTAAAAATATCAATAAACAATATATCGATAAAAGTTATATCGATAAAATTATTCGAGGATAGACATTTACAGCACTATTGTAATTCGTCAATGGTGTCATCACTGTTTGTCATATCTTGATGTTGGTAGAGTAGCTTGGCGTACTTACATGCATTTACTTTTACTATGGAAGTCCCGCCTCTTAAACGTAGTGGTTATATTCTCTTTGGTCGTGATCACGAGGTGGACCGTGGACGCAGTGTTGACAGATTTTCACTCGCGAAAAGAATCTGTCTATAATCGATTTTATACGATTCTTTTAGTCACGTCACTATGTAAAAAAGTAAAAATAAAACTATAGAACGTAAACGCAAAAAGGCAGTAAAATATTATTATCTTTTAAAGTTTTAACTATTTTGAGCACGATGTCTAAACACAATATGTTGATTGTGTGTGTGAATTAATTGTATAATGATTTAGATTGATTTTGTATCTTTAAATGATGATATACGACCATGAACAAAAATGATTATTATTTCAAATTATGCGAAACGTGAAGAGTTACGTTCTAAGAAGTGTCAAAAGGGACTTCGTAATTGGAATAGAGTATAGTTTGCGAGGCAATACTAACTAGATAACACGTTGGTTCCTGGCAGTTACCACATTGATTTATATGTTACACTAGATAAGCAATAGCACCGTCAAAGCGTTGCCACTTCACATATGGCCACAGCCATATGCCCAGCTAACGTCGGTAGTCGGTTCAGTGTTCAATGCGACGTCGACCGAGTTGAGCCGAACGATTCACGACAAAAAAATGGGTAAATGCGTAGTGAAAGAATGCGATTCAAGGTCACAAACACATAATTAATCAAGCGGAATCACTTTCCACGCGTAAGTTTTAGTTTATGTTTTCATATTAACGTAAAAAAACACAAGAAAATGAAACAAAATATCGAATATTGCAATTTAGGTTCAATGTTGCCACTTTTCTGCCTTTGCAATTTTCCCACATTAACTACTACGACTATATAATTTATGGAATAAGTTAACTTGTTAGCCCTGATTTTAAATATTTTGGAAATTCTAATAAAAACTATGTTTCAACCTTTATACAAAGGAATTAATTATTCTTATTTTAGAATATTCTAGAGATCTATAGATCTATTAATTATATTTTATTATAAAGATGCAGCACACCATAAGAAGTGGGTGGAAATAATACGATTGCTGAGAAAGGAGATTCACTGGGTGCCTTCGAAATCTACTCTGATTAGTTCTAAGCACTTCCGGGATCAAGACAAACTAGGACCAAAAAGCGATGGCGACCGTGTTTATTTAAGCGGATTAGTACTACAGATTAACACCATTTAGTATTATCTTAAAAATTTATTAATTACCACAGTTTTTGTAGCTAATGTCATCAGAACAAATTTAGGAGACAAAGACTTGCCGATGCTTTCACAATTGATGCATATTTCAAACTCAGATCTTCTTGGTTAAGAAACCTAAAATTTTTTTTTTACTTGATTTATTTTTTTGTTTGATTTATCAGTACAATAAAAAATACATCATAAAAAAAATTCTTTCATTTCATTAGTTACACTTCTATTCATCGGATAAGCAAAGATACATATTTAAAATAAAAACAAATAACTGCAGCTTAAAAAAATAAGTGATCAATATACGCCAAGAAAGAAAAAACTTTTATCAAAAATCGAGAAATTAAAACGAAAGCTGTAAGAAAAACAAAAGAAAATACGTAGCTTAGCAACAAAAACTAAAAGACAGGCTAAAAAAATTGTTACATTGCAAAACGTGCTTGAAGAAATTCATTCAAGACCAGGATTGAAAGATCACTATAGCGATATCTCCATGCTATGCAGCAATGAATTGATACTGAATTTAATTAACAGGCTTCATGATAAAAAATGTGGTAAAATAGTGTCTGCATCCAAATATAACGAAGAATTACGAAAACTTGCTGTCACAATACATGTCTATAGTCCAAGAGCATATAATTATTTACGTGAAAAATTTGATTTGTGTCTTCCACACGTAACACATTGCGTACCTGCTATGCCAGATTAGACTGTGAACCTTTGATGATGAAGTAACTTCCGTTCGTAAGGGTTAATATGCCATGCCTAATAATAACGCTCATAAATCACTTTTTAATTTTCAATAATTTTTGAAGGGAAAACTTAGCGGCGTTGTGCACTTTTTTTGTAATGGGTAAAAAATGTTAAACTCGCGTCAGGTCACGTGTCCTGATCGAAAATTCGTAAGACGGACGGAGAGTAGACAGCCGGCGCGGCGTACGAGAGGAAGTAAGTTAGGTTTAATTAATTTTCATTTATTAATTAATATAATTTTATTATTAAGATTAGGTTTCGATAGAGTCTACTGTACTGCTTGACGAAATTGTTAATATAGATACATATGTATTACACATTATAGATGTAATATTTGTAATATGTTTATACTTTATAGCATTAACCTATATTTTCATAACATCAAAATAAGCACATGTGCGGTGTAGGTTTACCAAACAAATAATTTCGAATGAAAATAAATGAAATAAGATAATAATAAATAATCTCCGCCATTCCAAAATATCCAAAATGCACAACGTTAATATTCAAGTTTTTACTTCTGCCGGCACCCCCGGAGTGCAACCCGTCGTTTTTTTTTCACAAAATAACTTATTGTGGCTTATGTATAAGAAATAGGCATATGGTATCGCAGACTTTTTTTAAGATGGAGCAAATACCAATATTTTTGTAGAACATTGTATTTATATAATACTAAATGTTACGTTAACGCACGTGAATGAAACAGTTAGAGAACGCCTTTTCTTCCGACTTGCTTAACAAAAATCAATATATTAGGTTAGCTGATAGTTATATGCTAGATAGGCTATACTATTCATCATGAATCTGGCTATTATATACAAAAATTTTAAATTTGAACTGGTAGTTCCAGAGATTAGCGCGTTTAAACAAACAAAAAATTCTTTTGTTTGTTTTGTTTGTTATTCTCTTCTTCCGCTTTATTATATTAGTATAGATTAAATGATTTTGTTTTTTTGTTTCTGTTTCCGATTCTGTTTTATAAATATTAAAGGTAATAATTATATAAAAAAGTAAAGCAGCCATTATATCGTTCTCGTTTTTTATTTTACCAGCAAAACATTTATAAAATATAAATAGGTAGATATTTAACTAAGTATCTACCTATTTATATTTGATTAACATTAACATTATGTCGAAAAAGAAATAAATTCAGGGGAAATTGTACATGGCATTAAATATTTTTCTCCAAAACTGAAAAATATAACTTTCCGAAATGATTCTTGGAGAAAATTGTTTCATTTTATCGGTAGACATACCTCGCCTCTTCAGATATTATTGAATTTTGTACATTTGACGGTGAAAAGAAAAGGTGGAAGAATTTCCACTACCCAATATCGACCCATGTGTGTCATAAAAGGCGACAAAGGGAAATTGAAAGAGGCGATGGGCAGCAGCATCTTCCTGATAACAACTCGAAATAATAAAAAAAACTGTGGTTGACAACCCGCTGGCCAAGCGATGGCAAATATCTCCACTGTGAGGCAAGCTATAGGGAGGTTCATGTTGAGCAGTGGATTTTTAAAGGCTGTAATAGATTATAGATGATGGAAAAGGCAGGTGAGTGCAGCTTATTTCCGGTAACATGTTATTTGAATATTTTTAGTTATTTTAAAACTATCATGGTAATTTTTTTTTAATATAATATATATTTTTAATAAAATAGTTTAGTGCATAAAAGTTATTCAGTTCTGTGCACTAAACTATTTTTTTAGTCTTTATACCGGTTCCTGAATAATAATTTTTCGATAACCCTTTTAAGTAAAATGTACATCACTAGCCAACTCACACAATAACAAATCAAAATTGGTCACTTGGTCACGCGTTTTCGGGCTGTCAGGTCGTCTATACGCGTAGATAGGGGAAAAGTCTATGTCTATACGCCAGTATAAGTCTATGGATTGAAATATACGTAAACAATATTTACACTTTTTTATATTTAAAAAAAAATTGACACTTATTATTTTTTACACAACCCTGAGTTTGAGCCAAGGAGGTTATAATATTATATAGGGAGTGAGCGCTTGAAACATTGAAAACGTTTCTCATTTTTCTTAGAAAGAGAGGCACCGAGTTTTGTATTTTATCTCCTTCTAACATTGATAAATGTTTACACAAAATAAAAACATTACCATCGTTTAGACAGTTATTGACTTAAAGTAATATTTAAGACGTATGCTAGAACGATAATCTTACATTTTTTGTCGCTAATCATAGTTGGTATATTCCATATTGTATTTTAATTAAGCTTATTATTAAGTAACACAAATACCACTAAACCACTAATACACTTTAATGTCTGAAATTTATGACTCCAAATGTCAAACAATTAAATATTAATGTAATTTTAAATGGAGAGAAACTGAGTCTTGTAGATACTACAATTTTTCTTGGAATCACATTAAATGCCAAGCTTCAATGGAGCCCCCATATATAAAAATTAGCAAGCAGACTTAGCTCTGCAGCATATGCTGTAAACAAGGCTAGAAGTCTTACCAGTGTTGAAACAGCTAAATTAGTTTACTTTAGCTATTTCCATAGCACAATATCGTATGGTATTTTGCTGCACACGCAGCTGACACTGAAATTATATTTGTTTTACAGAAGAGAGCCATAAGAGCAATTTATGATTTAAAGCCTATAGAGTCGCTGCGACAAAAATTTAAGGAAATTAATATATTAACTTTGGCCTCTCAATACATTTATGAAATCAATCTCATTTTTCGTCGAAACGTTGGAACTCGATCAGGTCCACGTTCTGTGGGGCCGCTTCTGAAAGAAAGAGTTCATCATAAATATTCCCTGTTTCTCTATGAAGTCGACCAGCTGCTAGCCCCTTGAGTTCCATTGCCTTATTCCAAATTTCCCTACCTTCAGCTCACCGTTCTCTCTTGTGCCTAGTTTTTCGTTGAAATCTCCCATTAACACCGTAAAGTGGGATTTGGAGGAATGCATGGCTCTAGATTACCTTCATGCGTTTTCTCCACCTCCACATCGGGATGTGCCGAGGTTGGTTCGTAAACCTGTATGACCTTCAGCGAATACCACACACACAGTACGTACACAAAAATAAAAGTAGTTTTACAAAAATAAGTGATATTCATTATATAAATACTAGGAACAGACACAAGCTAGTGGTACAAGTTACTCGACTCCATCGAGTCAGTAATTCATTCTTGGGGCGATGTATACGCTTTTACAACAAAATTCCAGAAAATATGCAAAATTTGACCAGCTCAAAATTCAAAAACTTTAATAAACTAAGTTTGTATAAAAAGGGTTATTATAATATTAAAAAAATTATGGATAACCTCTGGAAATGAGGTGATCGCTACCAAGCTATTTCTAATTTGTTGTGTTGTTAATTTGTGTAACATACATGATTGTAAGCTGTTATTTATAAAAAAAGTTCCGCTGGGTTTCTTGCTGGTTCTTCCCAGGACAGAGTTTTTTTTTCGAAGCAGTGGTAATTAAACAAAAGAGTGCCTTTCAATAAGTATTTTTATAATCTCTATTTAATAAAAAAGTTTCTGTTTCTGTTACACGAATGTGTTTTCCCTAAAAACTAGGAGGCGCATTTTACGCTATAGATGACAAAACTATTTTAAAATTTGACGTTGTCAAATGAATAAATATATATTTTTTTATAGAATAGGGTGACAAACGAGCACACTGTCCACCGGATGGTAAGTCGTATTTTTGAAGCCCATAGACATCTACATCTATCCTACTTTGCGAATCAAAATGCAGATGCGTTGTCATCCGTGAGGTCTAAGATGGAATGCCTCTTTTCCAGTAAAAAGGGTCTTCGGTTCTCTACACTAACCATACGAAATACATCAGTGTTGAGCTGCTATTTTACGCTGGTATTCTGTGAGAGCGTGGTCCTTCCCCGGTTGAGCCGACCCATTTGTGCTACAACTATACTACTTACATAGCTGCAGTATGGCTCTACCACGTAAAAAACGCCTTGTGCTAATCATTCGCTAAATCTATGTGGAGTGCACTCACTTAGGGAGCATTAATTCAAGTTTAACTTTTTTCGGAAGAGTTCACATGTTCTTTTCATCATCCACACGTCAATGGGAAACTTTAATAAAAAGTGTAGGCGTATCCGTCAAAAGACTCTCAGAGATAAAATGAATTGATCATCATGACGTTGTTAAACCACTCCAGAATAATTTAAAAAAAAAAAACTAGTATAAACACTCGAAGATATATAATTCCAGGACCAACAGAGAAAACGTCGATACAAAAGAAGCAGTATCTACACTCTTAACAGCTTTGTGTGACTTCAATTTTTTATGCTATCTTTCCTTTTGGTGTAAAATCCTAATAGAAGTTAGTCAGACACAAAAGCAAATACTAAATAATGTAATAATAATCTAGATTATCACTGGAAAAGTATGAGATAAAAATCAAAGCTCAAAATATTTTTCTTTAAAACCAACGTATTCAACTAGTGGAAAAAGCTATTTCCTACGTGATAAAAAATGTGAGAATGTGGACATTTCGATTAAAGGAAGAAGAGAAATGAGGAGATATCGAAAACGTTAACAGGAGAAATGACCCGATATGCTGGACTAACATTGCCAGAGGAGCTGCAGAGAACTATGTTAGAATGTCTTGACATATTTACGAGGAACTAGACCATCACTACAGAGCAATGGATAATATTCTCGTAACATTTAATGTTGTTCAGCCTTACACTCTGCTAACGTCACCAGATGAAGATCTTCGTGTAATAGTTCAAAATCTGACAAAAATCTACGATGAATTTTCTACTTTTTTTGTTTTACGACTTGAAAGCTGCCGGCATTTCTTCCCAAGAAGCGGTTCAATGTAATTCATTGGAGCTTTTGTGTAGGAAGCTTTTTAAAACTCAAGTTAATAAAATCTTACTTAAGGTCCACCATGAGCCAAGCGCGATTAACCGTCTTTCCACTTTATCTATCGAAAATGACAAGAAATAATTTTGACTTTGATAGTATATTAGAATATTTTAGCAAAATAAAGTCCCGTTAGCATGTATAACATTTTTTGTATTATTTTGGGGGGTGCTTGATAGAAAACCGCCCTAGGTGTCAACCCACGCTACGCCGCCACTAGTTACCGTAAGGTTTGATACTGTAGCGAAGCAATAATGTAATCAAAATATTAAACGGAGTTTAATTATAACACTATTCAGCACTTTCCATATTGAAAAAAAATACGCACTTCGTTTTCCGTGATGCTGTATACACTAATAATATTCTCAAAATATTGTATCATGGACACTCTATTAGAAAGAAATGCAACGCCTAACTCGGTGCCTTTCATTCATTTCAAGGTCACTGATTTAGGACCGTTTCTCTAGTATGAAGTGCGCACTCCCTATATTTTACAATCTCCTTGGTTTGAGCACTAGCCGAGCCGGTTTAAAGCAGTTTCTCTCTGTACGTGACGAGCTGCCAGTGGTCACGTACACATGCACCTCAAGCTTGTAATAGTGTACCTATCACAGCGCGGTTGTATGAAGCTTTGCTTCTGTACGGTACGATTTCTTTTTCCTGGTATATAGTGTATTATCTATGATTTCTTTTCTCATGTGGTACCGCTTTCGGTTGTCTGTTTCTCTTTCATTTGTTTTTAAAAAAAAATCGGTGGTTGATATTAAACAAAATCCAATGCTTGTTTGGAACAATGTTATTGGTTCTACCTACCCAAAATAAAAAAAAAACTTGCGGTGAGATATTTGACCACTATCGCTATATCAACGCCAACTGAGCGGTTATTTTCAAAAGCTGACTAAACTCTTTATCCACAGAGAAACAGACTGAAAGGTACTTCTTTGTCAAAATTACTATTTCTTCAATCAATCGGCAAAAATATTGGACTATAACACCAATGAACTAGATATTTATTAAGTTCTTCAAACACTTTTTCATTGTGACACTGACATCAATACGTACACTGTCCCTATCTTTGGATATTTAGGGACACACACACACACGCAAAGCGATTACTTTTGACCTCATGCAAACTAACACAGGCTAAGGCGTCCCTTCGACCAATTATCATCTCATATGACAACAACGTGGAGCGGATAACTGGCTCTCTGCCTGTCATCTCATATGATGACACCTAACTCAGAGTGACAACGTCCCTTCGACCAGAAGAACCACCACAATGGACAGAACCACAACACTCGTAGAATGACTTTAGCGGAATCTCCCCTGTTCGGCACCTACACTCAACTTTATTCTGTACAAACGGGTAGAGGTTTTCCAATCTACCCTCAATTCTTTTCTTAAAAAAAGTTACCTCCACACTAGGATTTTCTTTATCCTTTTAGGGCAGTTTACATCAATAAATTTCACAAGGACAAACATCCAGACCCGGAACAGAATAGATTTAAAATAATTATTTATTATATCAATTTTAGCCAGGACAGACATGCGTCTTAATATAATATATATATAAATGAAAAATTGCATCATGTTGTTAGTCTTTTTTTTAAATAGGATAAGGGTGACAAACGAGCACACAGTCCACCTGATGGTAAGTGGCTGCCGCGGTCCATAGACATCTACATCTATCCTCGATTACGAATCAAAATGCAGATGCGTTGTCACCCCTGAGGACTAAGGTGGAATGCACGAGGCATTCCAGTAAAAAGGATCTCCGGTTCTCTACTCTCACCATACCAAACACAAGAGCGTTAAGCTGCTATTTTACGCTGGTATTCTGTGAGAGCGTGGTCCTTTCCCGGTCGAGTCGGCTCATTCGTGCTACAACTAAATATAGCTGCAGCATGGCTATACCACGTAAGTAGTCTTTAGTATACTTGTCATTAGTATCTAGTGATTTGGGTACCTAACGTAATCAAATACAATTATTTGGTATATACTTTATTGGAATGTTACATAATTGGCTACAGTAATAGAAATTACACGCAGTTCGTGTCTTGATAAACAGGTCGGCGACCAAAAGCAAACGTGGGGAGAAAAATCGTCCAATATTGTTATTATGGCGGTTAACAGAAACGCTTTGGCTCTTTATGAAAACTGTACAAAACTATGCTGCAGCATAAATTATGAAATACAAATACCTATAATTAAGTATCAAGTAGGGGTGGGTAAGTGTCTTGTGAAGTTTTATTATACAATAATTGTAAAACTCAGTCGCTTATTTTTTATATACAACATATCAGTCGCAATAACGCATATTCACAATAAATGATATCTAACGCGGATATAAAATAGTTTTAATAAAGAATATTATTAAGATTATACAGATGGCAAAAACTGAGATATCAGCACCTACACATTATACGAAAGTTTTCTTAATAGTATTAATTACTTTTCAGCTTGAGAGAGAGAAGAGCTTTTGATTCCTTTTTCATCTAATCGTAGCATAGTAAAATGTAAAATCACTCAAAGTGAGCATTTAGGTTACATTACAATATTACATGAAGGATAAACACTGGGTCCTATAATTGTACAAATAGCTCATAATTGAACAACCATATTAAAATTTTAAACTGAAATTCCAAAGACAAAACATACCATAATCTGAAATAATGCGGACTGTTTACTCTGTAGTAATCGATTTTAACAAATATATATATATATATATATATATATAACATACATTTACCATCAGGTGAGCCGCATTCTCGTTTGCCCACTCTTCTAGAATAAAAAAGATATTGTAGAAATGGTTTACGTTTAGGCCGTCGAAAAACCTAAAATTGATTATGATTCCCGCTTATTATATAAGGAGGTCCCAGAAGTCGACGTCAAGCCTGACTCGGGTGATAGGTCAAGTCACCAGTGTAACCAGACAGGGAGTTAAGACCGTCACAGGATGTAGATTTTCTCGTTTTTTTTTTATAAATGCCTGTAATTTCTAAAATACATTTTTTTATACTATTATAACTTGACCTATCACCCGATTTCGGCATGACGTCAACTTCTGGAACAACCTGTACATATATGTAGATTTGAAAATTTATTGCTCTTTTTCGATGATTGTGATATATTGGCGCGCAATATCGGGCTAGTTCTAAAGTACTATTTACTGCATATAATTTAACTAATTGAAAATATACCTTTCATAGGAGATAAATAAAATAAAACCTCAAGCAATCAATGACTACAATAAATTAAAAATGTTACAAAATCTCAGTATTTGTAATTTTGTATGAAATAATTAGTGATGCAACGAATACTAATATTCGTATTCGCCGAATACTAATCACGAATATTTAAAAACTAATATTTTTGTACATAACTGTAATAACTGACGTCTGCTTTGGCCCTTAGCCTCAACGACGGGGACTCCCCGGGTCCGCGAGTTTCCCTATCATTACGAACCGCGGATTGATTGATTCATTCATTTGACAGTCGGACGAAAGCACAAGTCAAGCAAGAAAGTATTGTTTAATTTAATTGTTTTGTGAGGTTGCTGCGAAGTGAAAGAAAGAAGTTGAAGTTAAAATGTCTTCTTGGAAACGAAATCAAAGTGACATATGGAAACACTTCGATAAATTACCGAGTAAGTAGTTAGTAGTCTGTATTTCATTTGTATCAACAAAAGGTAGATAAGTAATGGCTGTGTCTATGTAGTACTAGATATTGCCCGTGACTTTGTCCGCGCAGACTTCGGTTTTAGTAACTTTTCCCTTCCCACGGGAATATTGTTTAATTATTCGGGATAAAAAGTAGCCTATGTATTAATCTGGTGTATAAGTTATCTGTTATCTCCATAATATAATACATAAAGTTATCTGTTATCTCCACGGAATATAATTAAAGAAATTGATGAGCTTGATTTAAGTCTTAAATATATTTTTTTGTTTGGTGCACAGCGTCCAATTAGCGCTGAAAAAAGTTTGTTTTGTCAAGAAACGCATAGCCGAAATATTAACCACATGCAGGGGGGTTATTACTCATTTTAATCACTCCATCTCCACACTCAAACAACTGAAAGATTCTCAACAAGCTAACAATATACCGAAACATGATTTGTTTCTTGAAACTAGATGGGACTCAACATATCAGATGTTGAAGAGATTACATGAACAACGCATAGCGATTCAAGATGTTTTACCATCTTTACCAAATTTTCGTCATGAAATCACAGCAAGGCAATGGGCCCCTATGAGCCAAATTATTATTATTTTGGCCAATTTTGAAGAGGCTACTAAAGAGCTAAGCAAAGAATCAACGACATAATCTCAAGCAATCCCATTAATACGAAGTCTTAAATCTTGCCTTAATAAAATTAGCAATGATCCTTCTTCTCATCCTGATGTAAAAGTTCTGGCGAATTCTCTACTCAGTAAACTTTCAAATAGATGAGCGTCTATGGAAATAGATGAAACTTATATATTAGCAACCATCCTTGACCCACAATTCAAATCAAGGATTTTCAGCACATCAGTGGTCGCTGAAACCACTCGGATCAGTTCTTAACGCTGCTGTTGATGACAGAGAGGCCGTAAGATCGACAAGACCTCCAGAAGAACCTCAACCGTCGACAAGTAGAGGAATTTGGCAAGCATGTCAAGAAATAATTGAATAGGCCGAAATGGAAGAGCCAATGTCAATATTTTCTGGTGAGTATTTAAAAGGAAAGTTAGTAAGTAACTTTTAATAGGTAATCATTGTCATCTACATTTAATTTCAAAATATTTTACAGGGGATTCGCAAACTAAAAACGAGATAGATGTTTATCTAAAGCTCTCAAATTTATCGCCGACTGCTGATCCATTGGTCTTTTGGCGAGAATATGTCCATTTTCCAAGGCTGAAAAAACTCGCCCAAAAATATTTTTCACTGAAACTATGGACAGTCGCCTCGGAAATACTTTTATAACAGCTGGCAACATCCAGACTGAAAAAGAAATCGCCTAAAACCAGAAAATCTACAAATTTTATGTTTTTTAAATAAAAAATTGCCTATTGTAAATTTTAATTATTAGAACAATAGAAAATCATCAGATAAATTCGTTTTTATTACCATGGCGAGATATTTGTATTCGTATTCGAAGAATACATAGTAGGTTTGATATTCGTATTCGTATTCGTAAAAATAGTATTCGTTGCATCACTAGAAATAATACATTCCTTGTTGAATTATCTATTTACATGCCTTTTATAAGATACATTTTCAATATAACTATTTTCCTGTCAGATCAACGGATTTATAAAATATTCTAGTAATGGTGATTAAAATATTGATACCATATAATGTGTTTATTGTTCAAAATTGCAAAATTGCTTTTAAAAAAGTAACAACCTTTAAACGTAAAAAAAAATCAGATACCGTTACAAATGCTGTCGATAAAATAAAACTTAAACTAATAAAGCTTTCTTTTGATCATGATAACCTAAGCTTACATTAAATACTCGTATGTACAAAACATTACGATAAATTATTGAGTGTTAGTCGCTAATAATGGTGTCACGATAACATTAAATAATTTGCGTCTAAAGGCACTCGCATACATAGTTTAGATTTTATGCATAACTATAGTTCGGCCGTTCAGAGAATGCGTTCCTGACACGTCGCGATTGAACTGACGACGTAACTTTGTAATGGCGTTGCAGTTACGATAAAAATATTTTTGCTGGTTGTTTACCGTTTTAACAATTGATGAGCATTAAAACAACATTATTATATCAATAATCAATGAATGTTATAATTTTGTGCCAAACTGAGTGTCAAATAACTTGGTAAACAATATTTTTCTAAATCTATACTGAGCTATTACAAGGTTATGTTAGCGCTTTATATTTGTAGTGCTGTGCTAACAATAACAGGCAATAACAGTATCGTAATCTGTTCTTATACAGTTATACTTTATAAAATAATATGTTTTGTTTTTCTTTTTAAGAATTTGAAAATAATGGAATATAAGATAACTTTTATTAAATATAAAAATAAAACTACGATCAAACCGAACGCGCGAAAAAAGTAGCATTTTTATATTTAGGTTGAAAATGGTAACCCCAAATGGCGTTATGGGCCGCCATTTTGTGACGCTAAAACAGTCGTCTGTTGTCGTTTCGTGCGCATAGACCACGTTCTTCAAGTGTTTTCGATCTGTTTTTATTTGATTACCCGGCTTTCGTTTAATGGACTGTTTCTGCTTTTCAAACTGACATCGGCGCTAAATCGGACTTCGATTGTGTTTTGTATTGCGTTCTTTTTACTTTTGGTACATAATAATGCCTAAACGTGGACAAACATTGAAAAGTGGAGCCCGTGAGTTAATCATCAAGCTGCAAGATTACTTTGAGCGGGAGCGGCAAAATGGCGGACCCCTGTTACCTGTCGAACAAGTACAAGAACGCGTCTCTCAGGCGCTTGGAGTTAGCAAACGAACGATAACAAATATTAACAAAGAAAAGTTCGGCTCTACTGGCACGGAAGATAATACTTTACGTACTCCGAAGAAGAAACGTAGAACTAAACCCGTGACAGATACTGACCCCTTTGACGCCGATGCAATCACAAATCATATATGTATATGGTTACTATTCCAGACATGAATATCTCAACAGGAAGAAGCTTTTGACATCGTTAAGAGAAGCTGGACTGTTTAGCGCGGATAAAACTGCTTTAACCAAAATCTTAAAAGATATTGGTTTTTCGTATAAAAAAGAGACAAAAGAAAAATTTTATTAGAACATACGACATAATTTTAAAACGGATAAGTTTTTTGAGAAAAGCAAAAAATATTGATAACTGGGATAATGTCGTGTTTATTGACAAGACATGGCTAAACGCCAATCACACGGTTTCCCGTTCTTGGACGGATGATACACAAGCGTCGACGTCGAAAGTACCAATGGGTAAGGGGGCCCGTCTGATAATATGCCACGCAGGTTCTGCAATATACGGCTTTGTGGAGAACGCGTTACTGGCATTTTAATCAAAAACCACAAATGACTACCACGAGGAAACGAATGCCACTACATTTAAAGAGTGGTTCCAGAACGTGCTTTTGCCCAGCCTACCAGAGCCTTCTGTAATATTCATGGATAATGCCTCCTATCACTCGGTTCAAATACAGAAACCACCTACCCAAGCTAATAAAAAAGAAGAAATGGTGGCTTGGCTACAAGCAAAAGGCATTGACGCAAATATCCAGATGCTAAAACCAGAGCTAATTAAATTAGTTAAAGAAAATAAAGCGGCAAATGTGCGATACGAAATCGATGAACTGGCTCTGGAGTACGGTCATCGCGTTCTAAGAATTCCACCGTAACATTGCCAATATAACGCGATTGAGCTAATCTGGGCTCAAATAAAAGGTTACGCCGCCCGCCACAATACTTCCCCGCCATTCAGCACGAAAAAGGTGATGACCCTATTAAAAGAAGCCTTCGGGGAAGTCACAAGAGATGACTGGGCAAAGGTTGTTGAGAAGACTAAAAACCTGATTGTGGAACATTTTGACCGAGATATCAGGATTGATTTTGTTATTGATAATAATATAATTATACATGTAGGCGAAGATGATGATGAAGACACCACATCCTCAAGCGAATCGGAGTCTGATTAATATTCTATACGCACATTCAATTCAATGTACTTTATTGCATAGAAATACAGATTGTAACTTTGTAACAAAGAATAAATAAAACAATTTTATTATATTAATATTACCTTTTTTTGGTTTCCACTGAAATTACTAAAATATAAATTTTAAATGATTCTGACAATTTAAAACGAAAATAATCTTAAAAATAACGCGGCGGTTCATTTTGGAGGAACGGTAACGAACTCAGTGTTATGTTGTGCCCATCACTAGTCGTGACTAACTGATAGGTGTCAGGAACGCATTCTCTGAACGGCCGAACTATAAAACTTTAAAGCAGTTTTTTTTTAATAACATATACAAATATTTTTCACGTTCATTTGTACTGGAGACTTTACTGCCCATAAATTTTATGTTCGACTAATGGATATGGATGCCTTACACGATCAAGTTTGCGCTTGAAGTGGCGTCCGGTAAATTTGACGGTGTATGGCTATCAGTGTGCGTGACAAGTCTACTTGAAACAAAAAATTCAATTTCGATTCGTCATGTAAACTTGAACGTGTGTATGTGAGCGGTAGCGTAAGTATGCATGACGTTAGTCACAGCAATAAGACAAGGATGGCTAACGCGTCGTCGTCCGTCACTGGTGACGCCATGGTTTCAACTGGTGCGGCATCATGCAAACTACACGGCGAACTTGAACGTGAGTGGTAAACGTAGTGATTATATTCTCTTTGGTGAGTGGTCTATATGGGTGCATTGCAAACTGGACGCCGCTTCAAGCGCACTGCAAACTTGACGGTAAACTGAAACTGAAACTAGACAATTCCATTGGACAGCTAAGTATTATAATCTTTGATTTCAACTGTTATTAATTTATTCATTTTCACACCAATTATAGGAGAAAGCTAATATAATCTCAGATATTACAATATTTTAGTTAAAATGGCGTAACATTAGTAGGAAAAGAAAATTACTCGATTCACACTCGGATTATACCATTTGAACTATACTAAATAGGAGCTAGCGATAGCTAGCTAGCAATAAATGAAGTAAAAATTTAAGTTAATGTACAAATATATCATGTCTTATGTGATGCCGAGAACGAGCAGCTTAGTGCTAACGCAATCATTCTTACTGTAATAATATTTGGCAGGTTTAAGTCTGTATACAATAACAAATTATGCACTAATCACTTACGTACTAAATGTTTCATTATACTAAAAATTCTACCGTCGATTACTTACTTCTTAAGACTTAATACATTCTAAATACAAATTGACTTGTGATCAACTTAGCAGCTGTTGGTTGCGTAAAAATATACAATACATTAAATTGGTGTTCAAATTTTAGTTGTAGCTTAATCCTAAGTTAATAATTATTTTTGGATACCTACACGAATAATAAATTAATCAAGTGATAATATAAAAAAAGATTACAATAAAATCTACCTAATATAAGGCTAAATGTTCTGTCGAACTTTAACTAGTTATGTAACAATACGTTTCTGTACGTTAATATGATAGAAATAGCAACGTTCAATATACATTTAGTATAACTTCAGCCGATAACAAACAAACATGATGCGTATATGGTATCATTACTACAAACGTATTCGTAATGTACGCCAAACAAAGGCCTTATCAACAAGCACATAAAGGCACAAAATTCATAAGAAACGGCGCATAATTCACATGTTCATAGTTAAGATTGGTATATAAAAAAAATAACTCAAATAGAGTAGTACAGTCACCCTTAATATTTAATATTTGTAACTTTATGTATGTACCAATTTACCATATTCTATTAGGTATGCCGCTAAATTATTTGTCTATGAATTGCTCTGTAAAGAAATATAAAATTATCAGTATACTTTCAGTAAATTTATGTGTTTATAGTGAATATTCAAGTAGAATCAAATTACTGTTAAAATTATTTTCTTAGGTCTGAATTTAACTCTAATAATTATGTAATGTGTAACTTTTATAAGGATTGATCAAAATGACTTTCCTCCTTTAATTAAAACTACTTTAAATTGACGATAGCGAATAATTTTTAAATGTTTCAGTTCACTTCCATATTTTGGAGCTCTAAAACAAATATGAAGTTATCTGTTGTTGAGTAAAACACCCAACGGTCACAAGGGAAGTAGATTACTGCCTGTCGACGGTGCGTTTCAGCCACTGTGTAAAATGTCTAAGCTGCCACACTGCCCTTGCAGATTCTTCACGTAACCGCGCGTTGTGGCGTCTTAAACGACGTACCTGGAACAGTTGAATCATATTGAATATATAAATGATGTAAAAAGCACATTATCAAAAAAATAAATGATCATTGAACTTATTAATTTAAATTTGCTGATTATTCTCTCATTTTACTTTTAGGTTTCCACGTCCAAGCCTTCATGGCTTAGTCGTGTCATGGGACATGGCAACAGGGAAAAGTGGAATAAATTCGTTTATTTTTAACTCTCGCGTGCCTAGCATTTATGAAAGACTCTTATTCTAATTGAAATAAATATATTTGTAAACTATATATTATATCAATAAGTTTTGTTGCACACACATTTAGTATGTTTTTCATATTTTACATAGTTAAATTTTAATATATTCAAATAAAAATATCATTAAAATGTAATTCTGATATAATATTATGTAATCTTTATATATAAAAAGTACGTGTCACGTTGTTTGTCCGCGATGGACTCCTAAACTACTGAACTGATTTCAATGAAATTTTGTACATTGTGTGCATTTTGGTCCAACTTGAGAGATAGGATAATAATTTTTATCCCGATAAATGACCCTCGAAATTTTTTATTGCGAATTTAAGGATTTTTATAGGAAGGGTCGTTGAGAAGGGCAGAACCACGTCTGCATGGCGAGCTA
Organism: Parnassius glacialis; assembly: GCA_033319125.1. Lineage (NCBI taxonomy): Eukaryota > Metazoa > Arthropoda > Insecta > Lepidoptera > Papilionidae > Parnassius > Parnassius glacialis. The sequence continues at coordinate 27,375,551 of JAVANC010000010.1, read as the reverse complement.
GTATTATATTAAATTAGCACATATTATATGCAAATTAAATGACAAATTTTAAAAATTGTACTTGATGTAATAATTTACATAATTAACAATACAATTTATTATTAAATATTGATCATTCTGCCTACGCATAACCTATGATAAAAACCAACCGCATGGCATGCGTCACACTAGTCTTCAGGGGGATGAAACTGCCATACAAATTTACAAGAATAAAAAATGCATTGAAAGTTCTGCCCTCTAGTGAACTAGGTACATAAACTTGTAGGTTAGTTTTCTTCAGCGTTGTATAGATGGCATTAATTAGGCCAAAACCCCAGAATCCAAAGCCCAAAAAAATCTAAATCTATGGCAGTTTTGGTCTATGGTTATGGTTGACACACTCCGTTGACAGTTATTTCTAATAAATACGAATATTATTGATAGGATAATTCAGGAAACGAAAATATTTTGCAACTTTTCTTTCCTCTCCTGTGAAAATCATATTTTAGGCTTTATGGTTATTTACTAAATTTAGCAATAAATGTGGTTGTTCACAGTTTATGCACCTATGTTAACATGCTGCTAAACGGAAAATTATTAACTACTGATTGGTGATTGTGAAAATGATAATGTGAAAACTCAAGCTATTAAATATTATAACATTCATAAAAGAAAATAAATACATAATTAAAATCATATTTAGTCTTTGATAATAATGTTTAAAAAAATCATGTGAAATAGGTTAAGTTTTATTAGTGTTAATGTTATCTGCAAAACTACCATTTGGAGATTTAAGATAATCATTGGAGATATCCAATAATTATCTGGTAGAATGCATAAACAGAAACATTGATAATAAAACTGCATAGTTCATAATTATCAATAGTCATTGACAAAATACGCCATCTAGTGGTAACCATGTCGTAACTACCGCAAGCCGCGTTGTACTAAAGATTACAGCGGCATCTAGCGTACACGGTACACTCATTCGAAAACTGAAATGATAGTGGCGCATCTATTCCTGGTATATAGTGTATTATCTATGCTAGTCTTCCCTGCGCATGCGCGAAGACATGAATAGCGCATATTTTTTGTTTGATATAGCTGCTCTAGTACGTAAGTACATATTACTTCAATGGTTTTTAATTTCAATGGTTATTCGAAAAAATATTGTGGTCTCTGATAGATAGTGGAACCATCTTGTACATACAGTAATAGAACGGTAATGAGGGCAATTCACATTGTGTTCCAAAAAACTTTACCTCAGTTCCCAAATAGCGACATCTGGTGAGCGGAAGAGACCCATTGGAGCAGCAGAGGAATGCTCAGAGGAATTGTTTGAATTAATTCCAGCCACTCAGCTTCACCACGCACTTTGCGACAAAACATGCGATAACATCCATACCATCTGGATAATCGGCGGTCCACCACTGTGCGATTTACTAGAAGTTTTCTTTGCATAATTTCTTCGTGGAATCGATTACTACCAGCGATCTTTCTGAACCGATACAACTAAGGGATCTTCAAGAAAAGAACCTATTCTTTTTTAAAAGGCCACCAATGCATCTGCAATTCCCCTGGTCTTGCAACTGCAACACGAGGGGAATTGCAGATGCGTTCATGGGCGGCGGTAGTCTCTCACCATCAGGTGAGCTGCATGCTCGTTTGTGTGCCCTCTCATATAAAATAATCGGCGAAGTGCGAGTCTGACTCACCGCATGAAGGTTTCCGTATCATAGTAATACACGTTTCTAAGAGGTGAGCCCCTTTTAATTTTTATTATTTGTTGTTATACCGTCAACAGAAATACAAATTCTGTGAAAATTTCAACTGTCTATTTATTACGGATCATGAGATACAGCCCGCTGGCACACAGACTGACAGCCGGACGGACGGAGAGAGAGCGGAGGTTCCGTTGGATACCCTTTGGGTATGGAACTCTAAAAAGCATCAAAAACGCTAAATATTAGAAATACCTCTTCTTCGAGCTGGTTATTCTGTCGCTGAGCGCAAGCGGCGTCCGCTTCTAACGCGGCCACGCGCGCGGCCAGCCCGCAGCCGCACGCCGCGCCGCTCGGCGTCCCGCTCGCCGCGCCGCCCGCCGCCCCGCCCGCCGCAACACTCGCCGCCCCGCTGGACATACCGCCGGGACTGTTCGTCATCACCGTTGATATCGACGTTGACGTTTCTGACATCTGTTGGAAAAACGGCGGACTTTAAATTAGTTTATTTTCTCACTTAAGGGGATATGTACGCTGCAAGAAACTTCAACAGCTGTTCTTTTACAGTCTATTGCTGTGCCCGCTGCGCCCGAGCGACCGAGATAGGCAAACGAGGGAGACGATTGCAGCTTGAACTAATTATACCTATGAAACAATTTTTTACGAAATCGTCATCACGTTTTCCCCTGTTTCCTCTTTCAAAACTGGATCGATTTAAAGTTTTCTTTATGAACAATATCAGAAGGATTGCGGCTGTTTGTTGATAACGGTGGATTGCTAGTTTATGAATTAATGATATTATAAAAAAAGAAAGCAATAGGGCACACGGTGGTGGTACATATAAATTGTATCGTAAAAAATATTTACTCTAGTGACAGTAAAAAAAAGAAATACGTTTGTATCGACTAAACTTCACGCTTCATATTTACTATTCACAGTAACTATGAAGCGTAAAATAATAACTTTATTCTATTTTTACGCAATAGTTTAAAAACATGCAATTCACTCACAGCTAATCACAATTAATTATTTGAGAAAAGATGAAACCATAACGCTAATCAATAAGATTTGCGTTGTGTTTTCATTGCATTTAAATCTTTTTTGTCATCATGGATAAATGCGTTAAAGATTCGAGTAATTATGCAATATGAGTACCGTCGTGGCAGCAACGCGGCACAAGTAACACACAACATTAACGACGTTTACGTTTATTTCCATACGTTTACGGAGCGAATACTACAAACCAACGCATCACCTGTTATCCGTTTGCCCGCTTTGGTTCTGGAAATTTCGACCTGAAAAATGTACGTCTGAAAACTTTAGTCGACAATGACGAATTAAAGGCAATGATGATAGTCAATCTACGGCTGAATTACCAGCACCTTTCGACATTAGCATCAAAACCATATTGGTCCATTTGCGTCAAATGGGCAAGGTAAAAACGCTTGACCAATGAGTGCCCCACGAACTCAATGATCGCCAGCGCGAAGTATGCGTTGAGATGTGCTTTGCACTGCTCAACAGGCACACAAACGAAGGAATTTTGAACCGCATTGTTATCTGCGACGAAAAATGGATTCCGTTTGGCAATCGCAAGCGCTCAGCAAGTTGGTTGGATTCTGGTTGAGCACCTAAACAATGCCCTAAACGAAAACTTACCACTATTTATGGTCACTGTTTGGTGCTCTAGCGCCGGTGTGATTCATCACAGCTTCTTGCCAGACGGGATGAGTATTACTGCAGATGTGTACTGTCAAGAACTGAATACAATGATGAAGAAGCTTACACGTCTCCAACCAGCTTTGGTCAATCGCTCGTCCCCACTGCTCCTGCATGACCTCATACAGCACAACAGACAGTCTCTAAGTTACAAGAGTTGGGGTTTTTAAGCTCTCCGTCATCCACCGTACTCACAGACCTTACACCTACAAACTTCTACTTTTTCCAGAATTTGAATAACTTTTTCGCGGGAAAAAATCAATACTTGAGGCACACGATGCAACCCTTCCAGCTGATTTCTTCATGAAGGGCATCAATAAACAGTGGTAGAGCCACGCGGCAGCTTTTGCTGTCGCACGGATGGGCCGGCTCGAACCGGGGTGGTACCACGACCTCACAGAATACCAGCGTGAAGTAGAGGTTTACCTTTGCGTTTCGCTTGGTGAGTGCAGGTGGCCGGAGGCCCTTTTTACTGGAAATGAGGCATTCCATCTTAGTCCTCACGGGTGACAACGCATCTGCATTTTGATTCGCAAACGAGGATAGATGTAGATGTCTATAGGCCGCAGCAACCACTTACCATCAGGTGGACTGTGTGCTCGTTTGTCACCCTTATCCTATAAAAAAAAAAAAAAAAACTGCCACAAACTGGCAAAGACGCATGGTGATTATTTTGATTAATAAAAATAAAAAATATAGAAAAAAATATACGTTCAACTTATTTCATAAAAAACGGCAATTTCATAAGTAAATACCTAATAGTTAGATATTTGTACAATCTGTAGGCGGTTAGCGAGATAAGAAGCCAACATATCTAGTGCTGTACGTGTAATTCCTATATTACTAAGTTTATGGAATAGTTAGAGGCTTACCGTACCAATGTCATTCTTAGTTCTTTTTTTTCTTTTTATATTGTTGCACGCCACTATTAATGTCTTGTATATGGCAACACTAGTTACCACTAGCGCTGTCTAGTATCGAGTAGCAGAACTAGGAGTGTCAAGATCCTTCTAGAAATTTCGGGACCGATATTTATTTATTTACTCTTTATTGTACACCAAAAAACAAAACAAAACGAATACAGTTAAATCTAAATTAGAAAATGTACAAAAGGCGGTCTTATCACTCTGAAAGTGATTTCTTCCAGACAACTTAGTGTAGAGAACTGATGCAAACAATAGTTAAAAATAGAGGGGGGCGTACAAAATAAAAATAAAAAATATGAAAATACATACAAATAAAGAAAAGTGAAGATTATGTATGATATAATATAGTAGATTAAATGAAAAGAGTACGAAAAAGGAAAAGTAATTTATCTAATAGCGTTCTAAGTAATACGGTTTAACAAGACTTTTGAAAGAATTAAGAGTTTGAGCACGACGAATGTGGAGAGGTAAAGAGTTCCACAAAAGTACAGCAGTTACAGTAAAGGATTTCTTAAAAAAGGAGGAAGAATACGAAGGAATAGAGAGAGAAAGATTGACAGAGGATCGAAGGAACCGATTATGGGTAAGGGAAAGATACTGGAAACGGTCTTTTAAATAATGAGGAGTGGAAGGATGCTATACAAAGTGGAGAGAATGTGAGTAATTCCTGCGAAAGCGGATCGGGAGCCATTTGAGCTGTTTGCGAAATTCAGAGATATGATCATATTTGCGAAGCCTAAATATGAATCTAATTCATAAATTTTGAATGCGCTCAAGCTTATTAAGCTGCTCCTCGGTAATGTCAAGATAGCATATGTCAGCATAGTCAAGGAAAGGTAGAAGTAGAGACTAGGCGGGCGTAACTTTAGTTACTGTGGGAAGAAAATTACGTAATCTACGTAAAGAGCTTAAAGCAGCAAACATTTTTCTACTAACCTCATTAACCGATATGTACTCGAACATACTAGATGTTTCTACAGTAGAATGTTCTGGAAACTATCTGAGGCCCTATATAAGGCCGGTATAGACCACGACCGGGGGAGTATTGAATTGGCGATATAAGCGAATACTTCGAAGCGAAATAACTGCGAACTAAAGTGATCAGTAGTACAATTGTGTTTTATTATTAGTGTGGCTTTAAATTGTAATTAGTGTTCTGTAATTAAAGTGTCAATTTTGGTAATTCAATCGGCAGTTTTTAATTGTCTCGAACCCCAAGCTTGTAACAATATGTATTACAAAATTAAAGATACTTACTGGTCCTTCTGGCCAAGAGTCTTGTTCATTTGTAGATGTGTCCAAGGGCGATTCCATGTTGTCTATTGATGGATACTGATGTTCTTCACATATCTAGAAATAAGATTGCGTTTATAAACAAACAATATAAGTATACAAAACTAAGCAAACAAAATTTATATGAATTTTGTGATTCAAGACAGTTTCATCATGCGAGTATTGTATAAAATAGAAAAAAAAAACTAAATCTGTCTGAGCATAATGTAATATTAAGTGGCATTGGTAACTTCAGGAATCTTTGGAGCAAATCTTCAGAGCCAAATAGGTGAAAGGTGCTAAATGCGAAGTACATACAAAGACGAGCTGCCTAAGTAAATGTGTAGTTGAAATCACAGTTTCATCTACGTTCTGACATCAAAATACTTGACCATATTTCCCAATTTCGCTCACGTCTCAAGTGGTTACCTATCTGACTACACCGGAACCGTGTATTATTTCACCCTTCTACTCCTCCCTATCTAGAGGAAAAGTTTATTTAATTTTGTAAAGCTTCCGGGGGAACCTTTACGTTCTTCAAAAAAATTCATTTTAAGGGTACCTCACAATATATCATTATTTAATAAAGCTTATACTGTCTAGTATATTAAACACTGGAATGCCCTACGTTTGCATATACGTGAAGCACAAACTATTGTTATCTTTAAGCGACTATTTAAAGAGCATTACTTGTCTCAATCCCCGTGTAGTGGCGGGTAAGAATACTCACTACCCCATATCTTCCCGTGGGTGTCGTAAAAGGCGACAGAGGGAACCTGAGTCAGAAGATGGGCAGCAGCATCTTTCTGATAACAGCAAAACAACAATAAAAAAACTGCGGTTGCCAACCCGCTCGCCAAGCGTGGCAACTATGGCAATATACCCCCCATAAAAGTAACGAAGAGACGGCCCGCAGTCCCCGGCGGCCCCGCTATTTCTGGCTACGGTGGCGACCATGATAACGGCGGGGCAGGGGGTGCTAAGAATCTCCGGTGGAGGTTCGGTTGCCACCTACGACGACTCGACCTGGCAAATTATAACGCACGCACCCTGAGGACTGATGAGAAGATCCTGGAGCTGGAAGAAGAGATAGACAAGTTGCGCTGCAATGTCATAGGATTATCCGAATTCCGAAGAGAGGGGGAGGGCACGGTAATCCTCGAATCCGGCAACTTGTTCTATCACCGGGAGGGCGACCATCTGTCCCAAGGAGGTGTCGGATTTATCGTCCACAAGTCTCTCGTTAACAACGTTGTAAAGATTGGGAGTGTGTCGACGAGGGTTGCGTACCTTATACTCAGAATCACCAAACGGTATTCGCTGAAGGTCATAAAGGTTTACGCACCAACCTCGGCACACCCCGATGAGGAGGTGGAGGAAATATATGAGGATATCTCTAGAGCCATGCATTCCTCCAATACCCACTATACGGGGTTAATGGGAGACTTCAACGCAAAACTAGGCACAAGAGAGAACGGTGAGCTGAAAGTAGGGAATTTCGGAATAGGGCAACGGAACCCGATCACCGAATGGTTAGAGGCACACTGAACCTAAACGTTAAGTTGGAGAGGTCACGTCTAATGAAGTCAACGCTCCGTCCATCTCGTGCTCTTATCCAAAGTCCCGAAAACTTTCAGCTCGAGCTACGGAACCGTTTTCAGTGCCTAGAAGAGTGCAATGCAGTGGATGATATGAATGACAAGCTCGTGGAAACTGTCCATGCGGTCGGAGCTAGGTTTTGCAAGACCCGCCGCAGAAGAACACAAAAACTCTCCGATCACACTCTTAATCTCATGGCTGTTAGACGGGAGATGAAGCTGCAGTCTTCAGTAGATTTGACAGCATACAGGCAACTGAACAGACAGATCTCCAAATGCATGCGGCGGGACTTACGCAAATTTAATACTGCTCGTATTAAAGAAGCGATCGAGCGGAACCAGGGCTCCAAAGTCTTTGCTAGAGATCTGTCTGCCAGAAAGAGCCAACTGTCGAAGCTGAAGACCGAGTGTGGCAGCGTCGTTTCCGGGACACCTGATATTTTGAGTGATATTGAGAGGTTCTATGGGCAGCTGTACACATCATCGTTGGAGCCACACGTAAGTGTGAGTAACGATCCAAGAGCGAGTCTTATCCGATACAGGGTGACGTTATATCCCTGAAACTCTTCACCGTTGCATTGGAAGACGTTTTCAAGTTTCTGGACTGGAATGGATACGGTATCAACATCAATGGCGAGTACATCACTCACATTCGATTTGCCGACGATATAGTCCTTATGGCAGAATCGCTGCAGGACCTAAGCACTATGCTCAATGACCTCAATAGTGTCTTCCAACGGATAGGTATTAAGATGAACATGGACAAAACAAAGATCATGTTTAATGTCCATGTCACACCTATGCCGGCAATTGTTGGGAGCACTAAGCTCGAAGTTGTTGACGAGTATGTTTACCTGGGACAAATAGTCTGACTAGGTAAGTCCAACTTCGACCGAGAGGTCAATCGACGGATTCAACTCGGTTGGGCAGCGTTCGGAAAATTACGGCATATCTTCTCGTCAGATATACCTCAAAACTTGAAAACAAGACTGTACAATCAGTGCGTGTTGCCAGTGATGATCTATGGTACTGAGACGTGGTCTTTCACTGCTAGCCGAATGAGGAAGCTCAAGGTCGCTCAGCGAGCTATGGAGAGGGCTATGCTCGGAGTTTCTCTGCGTGATAAACTTAGAAATGAGGATATCCGCAGTAGAACCAGAGTGACCGACATAGCCCAACGGATTAGTAAGCTGAAGTGGCAAGGGGCCGGCCATATAGCTCGAAGAACCGACAGCCGATGGGGAAAAAAGGTTCTTGAGTGGCGGCCTCGTACCGGCGGACGAAGTGTAGGGCGTCCCCCCACTAGATGGAGTGACGATCTGGTAAGATATGCAGGAAGTCTATGGATGCGGGTGGCTAAGGACCGTGCTTTGTGGTATTCCTTGGGGGAGGCCTATGTTCAGCAGTGGACTTGTGAAGGGCTGTAATGATGACTTGTCTCAATAGAATAGAATATATTGGCAAATCCAATTGGGCATACCTTAAGCGCATTAAAAAAATTACGTATAACATGATTATACGGAATCATTAAAGTAGTTTAAATACATTTCTACAGCACTATCGGCTTCAACACCCTCGAAAACCATGAAAATGACACCCATGATGAAAAAATTGGTACCTACTTCAGCCGCCATCTTGGATTTACATTTCGACAGCACTGTCGGCTTCAACACCCTCGAAACCCATGAAAATGACACCCAAGATGAAAAAATTGATATATTTTGCAGCCGCCATCTTGGATTTACATTTTGACAGCACTATCGGCTTCAACACCCTCGAAAACCATGAAAATGACACCCATGATGAATAAATTGGTACCTAATTCAGCCGCCATCTTGGATTTACATTTCGACAGCACTATCAGCTTCAACAACCTCGAAAGCCATGAAAATGACACCTATGATGAAAAATTTTATACCTATTGCAGCCTCCACCTTGGATTTACATTTCGACAGCACTATCGACTTCAACACCCTCGAAAACCATGAAAATGACACCCATGATGAAAAAATTGATACCTATTGCGGCCGCCATCTTGGATTTACATTTCAACAATCCTATCGGTTTCGACACCCTCGAAAAGCATGAAAATGTCACCCATGACAAAAAAAATTATACTACTTACTTTTAGTACGTACTACTATTATTTATTCTGTGCTTTTTAATATTGTAATAAAAAAATCTCTTATTATTATTATAATCAAGTATATAAGAAATTTGGTTATTCGAATATTGTGTATTTGTACAGCGATCTTTTTGAGCCGCTGAAAACAACCGAAACAATGTCCACTCACGACGGCGACTGAAGCCGAACTAAACTTAATACAAAGGTACTCTGATACTCTGTGAACTAAACTACTCTGTGGCTGTAGATCCCCATTTACAGAAACAATTTGTATACGAGGCAACCAAATCAACGAAAATTTCGCCATTTTGGAGCCGAAAAAAATTAATTATAGCTAAACAAAACAAAATTACACTGCCATTTACATTCAGTGGCTTCCCACATGATAGATGAAGAGATTAAAAAATAGATTGAGTTAAACAATTGATATTTTCAAAAGTTATAGTGTTTACAAGCCATAGGAACATGATAAATCCACACCATAAGCCACTAAAACCCTTTTTTTTATTTAAAAAGAGCAATTAATCGATTTAAAAAAATTATTAATAAGTTCAACAATCATTTATCTTTCTAACAATGTGCTTTTTATATCATTTATATGTATAATATGATTGCTAGATACGATTTTATTCGATAAAAACAGTGGTATCCACAAGATTCAACTCCTCCCCATTTAAGAGCACATTGGTGTTCGCATGTTTTACATTAGGTATTGTAAATTTAATACATTTTGTCTTATTGCCGTTTAAGAGCAAATCGTTGGCGTTAAACCAATGTACTAATTTCGATACAACATTATTTACATCGTCATAATTAATTGACTGCCGTTTGAGTTTCAAAATTACAGAGGTATTGTCAGCAAATAATACTATGTGTACTGTACATACTAAATATTTTTTGGAAACATTCGTTACTCGGAACAAGTTGTTTGCGCATACATACTAAATCAATATAATATTATATGTAACATTGAATAGAGTTGAAAATAATTTGTTACATTTTTATATTATCCGAACTTAATGAATATTAATTTCATATTCATTAATTAAGCTACATACACAATGAAGGTAAGTTTTATAAACTTACCTTCATTGAAACAAATCTGAAAAGAAAAATTATTTTTAATGATGTAACAATGCATTACAGCGATCTAAAATAAATCATACAATATTATAATATGCACGAAATACATATTAAACAAAAAAATCACTCTTGCTAACATTATAATAAAGTACATATTATTATTACATTAAACGAAATTATTTTACTATGTTTATTTAGGAACTGGGAGCTTGAGTGAAGGACACAAACATAACAATTGTCTATCATTAATCATAAAGAAGGATCCCCTGTAGACTACCTGAATCGTCTGCTATGGACAAAGAACGTCTTTGTTGTTGTAAATGTACATCAGTATGCGTAGATGACAGTGTAAGCTCCTTCTGTTTTAATTGTAATGAAAAGATTTTTTATCACTACTATTATTAAGTACATTTATTTAGTTTTTATTAAAAAACGTGTATTTATCAAAAACGATACGTGAAATTTTAAATGCTAACCAGGAATCTCCTAGTAATAAACCCCCGGCAAAATACAGAAACGGGCAAGATGTGCACTGTGTTCAAGAAAACGGCAAAATGCAAATTTCTTGCATAAAATGCCATTTGCCGACATATTATGAGAACTGCAAAGATATTTGCATTAGTGTTAATTACCAATTTAATTAAATAATTACTAAACAAACAACTAAAGTGATTGACCAAAGATGTTTTAAAGGTCCAGATACCGTATACGTGCGCCTAAAACGCTTCCATTTCTAAGGCGCCAATATGGGCGTATTCGTTCGATCGTTCCGCCATTACGCCAGCGACGTTCACTGCGAACGTACATCACGCACCAGTGTTTATAATTTCGCAAAATGACTGTTTGTGCTGTGAAATCATTTAAAAATTACTCTTGGAAAAAAGATAAGGATAAGAACATCACTTTTCATAACTAACTATACAATTTTATGGTGTATTTCTTTGTAAAAGAATACGTAAGCTAAATGTCAATACAAGTAATAATACTGCGCAATAATATTCGAGTGTTGCCTAGTCTATGAAATGTGTTTACCATTTTTTAATGTCATCATCAACCGTAAAGGTTATCTGTGTAGGGGTTTTAAACAGTCTAATTTTACAGATTTTACCCAACCTATAGAGTTAAACCGTTTTAAGGGTTAGGGTTGAACTACATCTGGCAGCATGAAATTGCACTTTCCTGTGCTTCTATCCTTTTTGGTCACTCAGAACCGTTATTTACTAGAGTTCCACCCTCAAAAAGACGATTGTAAACCGGTTTTAAAAGTTTATCTATCATTCTTGACAATACATACTAATATAATATTATAAATGTGAAAGTGTGATTTTTTATCTATTTGTTTTTGTCCTTCCTTCACGCAGCAACGGTACGGAGCAATTTAAAAAAAATTAAACATTTTGCTATCTCTTGGCCGAAGTTTACGCTTAACCAAACTTACTTTTTTCGTCATTTTACTGAGGATTGAAAAAAAAATTTAAGGTCTTCGTAAAAAGCGGCTATATTTTGTGTACTACAGTACCAAAGTGTAGTACTCTGTATATATTTAGTAATAATAGATTATAAATATATGTTACATACATAAATATCTACTGTGATTTTTATTTATTTTAACTGTTACATTAATTATAGGTTTTATTACATATCTTCAATATTTTAGTGCGATGTTCGTACCTACATAAAACACACATAAGCAACCATATCCCCATATACACAGGCACACAAATGCACACGCCACGCACACACATTTTATACTCATAAGAAATATAAAATCTCCCACATTTTTTGGGTAATCGATTCGCACTGTTATTACCGAAGTCACGCACATTAATGCAGCTATGGTGCGTAAGATATGCGCGTCACGTGGTACTCAAGCACACATGAATCAAAGACTGTCTTCACTATGAACGTTGCGGTGTGTTAGCAACACGGTATCTGGACCTATAAAACATCTTTGTGATTGACATTATAATAAATATGTTTTATTTTCTATTACAATATTGTTTTATTTGAAGTTAAAAGCATTGGAGTGATGAAGCCCCTGTTACTATTTATTTATGAAAAAAAAAATAGTATTGCATACCTAAGGATATATTACAATATTTGCAGGATTAAAACCCGTGGCCACGCAGCGCTACGACCAAACGCTTAGCCACTGTGCTTCCGAGTATACCGTCTTAGTTATGCAAGAAAATTCGGGAATAAATTAATTTGAATGTGAATAATGAATCACTTATTTTATTTTTTGTTTTCGTAACACATGAAATATAATTATAAAGTGAAGGTTCTTTACTCTTTCTCCATATGAACTTTACCAATGCAAAATCTCACAACCCTCTGTGCGCGAAATTTGCTTAAAAATGTATAATTTTTATTCTCTTTACGTATTATATGCGTAGATTAATAAAAGCAACAATTGGGCGCTATATTCTGTCCTATGCAGATGGCTAGCCTCCATTGAGACTGGCCACCGTTTTCAAAGGCCGAAATTCAGTCTGCAGGACAATTTTAGTTCCTCCCTCATCTCTTACGATACTCACAGTATATAGTATATAGTTAATATATAGTTTGACTAACGGGATGATATTGTTAAATTTAGAAAAGGGTTTTCAACCATTTATTTTAACCCTTTAAAATAATAACTACAATAAATTATTGATAAAAGAAAATACATCATCATCATCATCATCATTACAGCCCTTCACAAGTCCACTGCTGAACATAGAACTCCCCCAAGGATTGGCATAAAACACGGTCCTGAGCCACCTGCATCCATCGACTTCCTGCATGTTTTACCAGGTCGTTACTCCATCTAGTGGGGGGACGCCCTACACTTCGTCCGCCGGTACGAGGCCGCCACTTGAGAACCTTTATCCCCATCGGTTGTCGGTTCTTCGAGTTATATGGTTGGGCCATGCCCACTTTATCTTACTAATCCGTTGGGCTATAAGTTGAATACGTCGATTGACCTCTCGTTTGACGTTGGACTTACCTAGTCGAACCATTTGTCCCAGGTAAACATACTCGTCAACAATTTCGAGCTTAGTGCTCCCAATAACTACCGGCATAGGTGTGACATAGAAGTTATACATGATCTTTGTTTTGTCTATGTTCATAAAAATGAAAATACAATCAATGGGAATTGGTAAAAAATGCAACTAAATCTGATTTTATACAGGAAGCCTTTTCGAAAAGCTTAATCCGTATCCTTTTTTAGATGTGGCAGTTGCCACGAAACTAGTTCTTATATCTTAAAGCAAATAAAACTTTGGTACAGCAGCATTAACAACATACGTATTAAACGTATTGAGAAAAAATATTCTCAGTAAATTAAGGCTAGACGGGGCATTAGATTTAAAAGAACATATGAGCAAAAATATACACTGAACGTATGAGTAAAGGCAAGTTAAAACACCTTTTTTATTATATTTATGTAAATCTAAAATAGATGGAATTACAAATTATATTATGGGACATTACTTGGTAAATTTTGATATCCACGTTTTGCTAAATTATATTCATAATATATACTGAAAGCCTACAATGATAGGTTTAAAGCCGTTGAGTTCTTCGTTCATCATTTAAATACAGTAATTTGCTAAAACATTTTTATTAATATTTTCCTGCTTTGGTAGCTCGGGGGCTAAGTGCTCGTATTTTCGCTAAATTTTACAGTACGCGAGCAATCCGGGTTCGATCCCCGCCGGCAACAATGAAATTGTTAATAGCAATTTTAACTGCTCTTTTACCACGTGATCGGCGGTGAAGGAAAACATTGGGAGGAAAGTCTGAGAAATAAGAAAAAAATATATAGAAATGAGAGGCGGCTTGTGCCTAGCAATGGGAAGTACATAGGCTGTAACTTTAACTTTGACTTTATCTTTAAAATATTAGTTATAAATATTCCAAACCATGGTACCCATATGCAAATCTCTCTTTTTTCAATTTGCTGCTAATATTCTTATATTGTTTCGAAAATAACTTCAAAATCTGACACTAGCTCTAGCGTAGTTTGCGACGGATTCGGTTTCAATATCGCCTTCAGTTCGTCATTATCAACCTATTACTAGCAGCTACGAGGTGCATTGGTGAGGTCAAAATTTCTCGAACGAAAGCGATTGAACTAATAACGCTAAGTTCGTACTTTAGAAGTGCTAGATCGTATGTTATTGATATTATTGAAATTTTCTTATACTCTAAGTTATAAATATAAATAAAAACTATATATTGCACAATAAACCAGCGAAAAAATAAACGAAAAAGGAATAACATGATATTTGTGTATGTGTCGTCCTACCCCGGGCGAGTTGAGTTGATACATTCAGCAGTCATAGTATATTTTTTTTACGTGGTAGAGTCACACTATGCTGTAAGATATTATATGTCTTCATATTTCAGTTGCCAAGCAGCAGTATGCAGTCCAGATATGGATCTGAAATGTATAGAAATCCAGGCTGTGAGGCCCATACTACTCTTCGAAGGTGTGAATGCATCGGTAGATTTTATTTGTTTCTGATGTAGCCTTTTACAATTTAGCTGAACTCGCCTTTAGTATTTTAATGACATAAAAATGCATTCAAACCCAGATGGCTTGTAACTATTAATTAGATGTTTATTTCGTGTTAGGAAATAATATATGCTATTTTAGTCAGTATAATTTTTTAGTTTATTCTGGGTGGATATCGATCTGATTTTATTGCTATCCCTACAGGCGTTTCTCAGGGTTCACTTTTAGGACTGTTCTTCTATAATGCCTATTTACACGATATCGGAGATAACTTTAAACAGTGGAATTATCTCATGTATGCGGACGATAAAAATATTATAAGAATAATAAAAATAATTTCATAGGCAGCACAAAAACATAAGTGTATCTCTTTAACACGCAAAACACATCATATTATACATACATTTGAAGGTCATCTATTGAATGTGCAATCGTAGTAGGTGGTCTATAAGTTTGTTTTTACCAAAAAATGTCAATGGTTGATCATTATATTATGTTGTCATTAAGGCGTTTTAAGAACCTTAGGTTTCGTTTTACGTATTTGCAAACTATTTTAAGATCTAACCGTTATTAAAACCGTTTATTATGCGTATTTGAGAAACATCCTTGATTATGCGAGCACAATATGATTTCTTCAACATACCCTAAATAAGGACCGCTTGGAGCGAATAAGAATATTTGTAAGCTTCCTAATCTTTTGTAATCGAAAGGGTTTAGTAACAATCAGAAGTTGTTGCACCATACACGATCTTTTTTCGTTGGGTCAAAGATGCACGGCTTTGTATATTCAATATAATTTGGGGGCATAGAGACTGTCCTGAATTAGTGTCAAAAATTGAATATTGTGATTCATAATACCGCACACGTCACACAATCCTATTTCACATACCCCACTATCGCACAATCTACTCAAAGAACTGTGTGTTCTTGCGGGTTTCTCGCACGTTAAATAAATACTATAACAATTTTGACCTCCTTGCTCAAAATATGAATGTAAATAAAGAAATTACCAAATGGTATAAGAAAGTAATAAAGTGATGAAACCTGTGCTTAAGAGTGGATCTTAACCCTTATGTGAGTGATAAATAAAACACCTTTAACAGTGATGAGGTACCCGGGTACCTTCTTACAGTGTATACGTAATGTAAACAATCAAGATCTACTTTTGCGTTACACATACTTTGAATATTATTACTTTAGCTAAGCTAAACAGTTGAC
Source organism: Parnassius glacialis (assembly GCA_033319125.1). NCBI lineage: Eukaryota > Metazoa > Arthropoda > Insecta > Lepidoptera > Papilionidae > Parnassius > Parnassius glacialis. Next base: position 27,359,406 of record JAVANC010000010.1, on the reverse strand, counting down.
AACCTGTGGCGATAAAAGCGGAGAAGAGGTGGAGTACGGTACATGGTTATCGGCGCACAAGAAACACTGAATCCATTCTGTGCATCGTGCTTAACATTTGACTATATACGTTTGTTTCTATTGTACGAGCATATTTGTATTTTGTGAGTTTATAATTATTTCATTATGAATATTGGAGCGAGTACTTCTCAACAAAGATCACGTGTTCGAAGTTATAATTTAACAGAATTACTAGAGATATTAGCAGAATCTTCTAGTGACGAAGGTGAGTTTGTTGCTTCTGATAATGAACATGCTTATATTCCTTTAGTTGAAGAGGGTAGATTTGAAATTTCGGATGTTGAGCTAGAAGCTGAAGCCGAAAATGAGATTGATTCTTATGATTCCGATGCGATTTTTGAAGGGAAATCGATTAAAAATATTCTTATCGCAAAATATGGAATGCGGTGGCAGTCTGAACCACTTCCCAGAACACAAACTAGTTGCAGAAATATTATCCGTCAACGGTCGTTCAGCAAACTGTACAATCAAATGGAAATATTCAAAAATATATTGTCCAATGAAATGTGTAACATAATCTTGAGGGAAAATAATCGGACAGGGACAAAGATTACTGAAGCATACAATAATAAACTGATGGAAAATTACCCTGATATTAGCAAGCGACCGAAACAAAAAATATTCAAACAATTCACAGAATAAGAATTGGATGCATTTTTTGGTATTCTAATTTTTAGTGGGGTGCATAGATCTAATTAAGAACATTTGACTGAACTGTGGAAATCCAGTCACCTACCATTATTTCGGGCTGCGATGTCCCATGATTGGTTCAAAATGTTGCTACGCTTCAAAAGGTTTGATAATGATGTAACTCGTCCTGAACGTTTATTAGCTTTTTTTACGTCGCTTCAACTGGCTCATTCCTTGAATTAGTGGAATTTGACACTAGTTGGAACGGTAAGAAAAAATAAACGGTTTCTTCCTGCAAATATGCAAGCACATAAGGAGAGGGCTGTTTAAGAAGCAACTGTGTGCTCTTACGTACCTAAAAAGAATAGAGCAGTAATAATGTTGTCATCAATGCACATGTCACCAATTTTTGAAAGTAATAAGGAAACTGCCAAGACAGAAATAATTTTATATTATAATAAAACCAAAAGTGGAGTGGACAACATGGATAAGCTGTTAGCAAAATATACCGTAAAACGCAGAACAAATCGGCGGCTTTTAGCACTTTTTTACAATATCATTGACATTTCAGCTTTGGCAGCATTTTTTTATAGGATCAGGTGACAAACGAGCACACAGTCCACCTGATGGTAAGGGGTTTGCTGCGGCCCATAGACATCTACATCTATCCTCGTTTGCGAATCAAAATGCAGATGGGTTGTCACCCGTGAGGACTATGATGAAATGAGAGTGACCGACATAGCCCAACGGATTAGTAAGCTGAAGTGGCAATGGGCCGGCCATATAGCTCGAAGAACCGACAGCCGATGGGGAAAAAAGGTTCTTGAGTGGCGGCCTCGTACCGGCGGACGAAGTGTAGGGCGTCCCCCCACTAGATGGAGTGACGATCTGGTAAGATATGCAGGAAGTCTATGGATGCGGGTGGCTAAGGACCGTGCTTTGTGGTATTCCTTGGGGGAGGCCTATGTTCAGCAGTGGACTTGTGAAGGGCTGTAATGATGACTTGTCTCAATAGAATAGAATATATTGGTAAATCCAATTGGGCATACCTTAAGCGCATTAAAAAAAATACGTATAACATGATTATACGGAATCATTAAAGTAGTTTAAATACATTTCTACAGCACTATCGGCTTCAACACCCTCGAAAACCATTAAAATGACACCCATGATGAAAAAATTGATACCTATTGCAGCCGCCATCTTGGATTTACATTTCGACACCACTATCGGCTTCAACACTCTTGAAAACCATGAAAATGACACCCGAGATGAAAAAATTGGTACCAACTTCAGCCGCCATCTTGGATTTACATTTCGACAGCACTATCGGATTCAACACCCTCGAAAACCATGAAAATGACACCCAAGATGAAAAACTTGATATCTATTGTAGCCGCCACCTTGGATTTACATTTCGACAGCACTATCGGCATCAGCACCCCCGAAAACCATGAAAATGACACCAATGATGAAAAAATTTATACCTATTGCAGCCGCCATCTTGGATTTACATTTCGATAGCACTATCGGCTTCAACACCCTCGAAAACCATGAAAATGACACCCATGATGAAAAAATTGGTACCTACTTCAGCCGCCATCTTGGATTTACATTTCGACAGCACTGTCGGCTTCAACACCCTCGAAACCCATGAAAATGACACCCAAGATGAAAAAATTGATATATTTTGCAGCCGCCATCTTGGATTTACATTTTGACAGCACTATCGGCTTCAACACCCTCGAAAACCATGAAAATGACACCCATGATGAATAAATTGGTACCTAATTCAGCCGCCATCTTGGATTTACATTTCGACAGCACTATCAGCTTCAACAACCTCGAAAGCCATGAAAATGACACCTATGATGAAAAATTTTATACCTATTGCAGCCTCCACCTTGGATTTACATTTCGACAGCACTATCGACTTCAACACCCTCGAAAACCATGAAAATGACACCCATGATGAAAAAATTGATACCTATTGCGGCCGCCATCTTGGATTTACATTTCAACAATCCTATCGGTTTCGACACCCTCGAAAAGCATGAAAATGTCACCCATGACAAAAAAAATTATACTACTTACTTTTAGTACGTACTACTATTATTTATTCTGTGTTTTAATATTGTAATAAAAAAATCTCTTATTATTATTATAATCAAGTATATAAGAAATTTGGTTATTCGAATATTGTGTATTTGTACAGCGATCTTTTTGAGCCGCTGAAAACAACCGAAACAATGTCCACTCACGATGGCGACTGAAGCCGAACTAAACTTAATACAAAGGTACTCTGATACTCTGTGAACTAAACTACTCTGTGGCTGTAGATCCCCATTTACAGAAACAATTTGTATACGAGGCAACCAAATCAACGAAAATTTCGCCATTTTGGAGCCGAAAAAAATTAATTATAGCTAAACAAAACAAAATTACACTGCCATTTACATTCAGTGGCTTCCCACATGATAGATGAAGAGATTAAAAAATAGATTGAGTTAAACGATTGATATTTTCAAAAGTTATAGTGTTTACAAGCCATAGGAACATGATAAATCCACACCATAAGCCACTAAAACCCTTTTTTTTATTTAAAAAGAGCAATTAACCGATTTAAAAAAATTATTAATAAGTTCAACAATCATTTATCTTTCTAACAATGTGCTTTTTATATCATTTATATGTATAATATGATTGCTAGATACGATTTTATTCGATAAAATGTTGGAATTTTAATTTTTAGGCGATAGTAGAACATTACCTTGCGCTTTCGCTTAAGGTATGCAATAGAATGATTTTTATTCAATATAGATTATTACATAATACTTATTGAAAATATTTTTTTTATTTACCACTGGTTCGGAAAATACCTCTGTCCTGGGAAGAACCAACAAGAAACCCAGCGGGACTTTTTTTAAACATAATTTCACATAACAATAAATTTGTTTATACAATTTTAAATAAATTTTCATAGAACCAGCATGGTGGCGATCACCTTATTCCCAGGGGTTATTTTCATTCATGTATTTCTTGATATTATAATAACCCTTTTTGTACATTTTTTTCTTTAACAAAACTTTTAAACTTGTTAATTGACAAACTTTGAACATGTTATGGGATTTTGTTGTAAAAGCGTATACATTGCCCCATAAATGAATTACTAATTCTGTGGAGTCTAGTAACTGGCTTTACAAGCTTATGTTTGTTCCTAGTGTTTAAGGTATGAACATTCTTATTCCTATTAAAGCTATTTATGTTTTTATGTACATACATTACTTTTCATAAATATATTGCGATGCCAAAGTTAATATGTTTATTTCTTTAAATTGTTCTTTGAGGGACTCTTTACAAATTAGATTATAAATCGCCCGTACAGCTTTCTTTTGCAAAACAAATATAGCTTTAATATTAGTCGCATTACCCGATAGCAAAATTCCATAAGACATTACGCTATGAAAGTAACTAAAATACACTAACCTAGCTGTCTCAACATCTGTGAGACTTCTAATCTTTCTTACAGCATATGCTGCAGAACTAAGTCTGCTTGCTAATTTAGATATATGGGGGCCCTATTGAAGTTTCACGTCAATAGTAATACCAAGAAAAACAGTGGTATCCACAAGATTCAACTCCTCCCCATTTAAGAGCACATTGGTGTTCGCATGTTTTACATTAGGTATTGTAAATTTAATACATTTTGTCTTATTGCCGTTTAAGAGCAAATTGTTGGCGTTAAACCAATGTACTAATTTCGATACAACATTATTTACATCGTCATAATTAATTGACTGCCGTTTGAGTTTCAAAATTACAGAGGTATTGTCAGCAAATAATACTATATCGTGATTGTCCCCTACAAGATAAGGTAAGTCATTAATATAGATTAAGAACAGGAATGGGCCAAGAATCGAGCCCTGAGGAACGCCCATTGATACTACCGATCCGGAGGAACCTTTACCATTTTTACGACTTTTTGAGTTATGTTACTTAAGTATGAAGTAATAAGTCTAAGCGCCAATCGTTCGGATACCGTTAGGATAAATTATGTGATTATGTATAGTATGTTTCTAGGGCCGGCGGAAAAACATACATTGGCCTTTGAGGATTCATCCGGGTAGCCAACCTTTTTTTTACGTTTTATTTTTTTATCCTTGTATCATTACATACATCATCAGAGTCAAAGATAAGAGTGCCAAGTGCGAAGTTCTACGCAGGCCCTGTGTCTATTATTATATTATCAAGAAAGAAGATTATCCTGTACTTAAATGAATTAAAAAGGAAATTAACTTTAATTTAAATATATTATTTGTAAATCATAGGAGTTATTACAATTTTAATTATTACGTTATTAGTAGGTAAGTAGTTTAATAAGTAGGTAGATAGTTGTACAAAACATAACCACTTCTTGGCAGTCGGGTAAAAAGGCGAATTTTTAATGCTAAGTATTCTTTAGCAGTCAACTTTGAAGCATATATAAAACTTCTCATAATAGATTGTCAGGGACACTTGACAGACTATTCTTCTGTATCTATTTCAGAATCATTTTCTGATGATGACGACGTGGACGAGTCCGCCATATTGATAATAAAACTATATAGGATATACGTCACTAGATCACGTTTCTTTTACATATTTATAGACGTATACAATCATTCTTTTTTCGGTTTCCGAAATATGTGACACTTTCCGCTTCTTTCGTGGCGACGTAAAATCTTTATAAGATTTTGATGTCGATGGACTTGATTACATACCGGTGATAATATACAAAACGTCACAAAACAATAACAAAAACTTTAATATAAAACGTAACAATACAACAAATAAAACAAACTTAATAAAAATGAAAACAAGAACTATAACCGAAAATTTTAAATCTCCAATTATGATGAGTCCTGCTTCGCTCGCTCTCGAAAATACGCACGACTTGAGATCTCGAACCGTGTCGAAACAGGTTTGTTATCTCTGAATGACCGCTTCCTTCACCCTACCCCGCACCACCATGAGACACGCTTAGCGCATAACGATACGTAATCGATAATGAAATGTATGGAAGCAATACCTGTCGTTTTGTTTCGTTGCTAACATAATACTTTAGGTCAATGTACGTTTTTCCGCCTGCCCTAGAAACATACTATATTTATTGTATCTATCAGCTTTATATTATTGTTTGAGGAATTTTGTAATTTATATATGTATTTTTGAGCAGATACGTATGTTTGTTTATATAATATATTTGTATGTATATGTATATATTATATGTTTTACTTTATCTTTTATTATGTATTAGTTATTTATTTTATTTTATTGCATTTATTATCTATATAGGGTGGCCAGACCAATTGACGTCATAAATTTGTTTTAGGTCCGGCAGGTTGTGGGGTATTCGAATTACCCCCATGTATGTTCCGCGATTTTTGATAGTTTTCGAGTTATAATTTTCTTTAAATTTTTTGGTAAATTTCGACTTGACCGTCTTCAAAAATTAAAAAAAAAATATTTGAAGACTTTTTTGAGATTTTTTATTTTGGAAATGAGTCTTCATGAGTTGTCCTTTTACGCATAAAATAATCAACTTCGTATCTTTACTAAAAGTGATGAAATTTTTGGTCTAAAGTTAAAAATTTACGTTTTGTGAGTTATTTCTTAAATTTTTAACTTTTAATTAAAAATCTAAAAAGGTGGAAATTTAAAATCTAAGCCTGTCTGAAAAATGCGCCAGACTCTAGCTTTCATAATCATAAATAAAAAATTAGTACTTAATAGGACCTATTTGGCTAAAATAGGTCTTCAAATACAGCAAGTTCGAAAATTATTAAAATTAGCCAACTAAATTTTTTGCCATAATCATCATTCATGAGGCTAATTAATAATGAATGTTGGAAAATAAGTTTGATCAAGGAAAATTAACGATAATGTAAAAAGTAAGATGAAAATGTAGAAGAATTTATTTTTTAAACTTACTGTAGTTTTCGAAGTGACCACCTCTAGCAGCAATGCATGATCTACACCTTAGATATTGAATTTCCACCTTTTTAGATTTTTAATTTAAGGGGCTACTCCATGCGAACGACCTTGAGCATTTGGCCGGCGCGGCGCGCGGCTCGCTACAACATATTGCGAAGAAATATGTAAGACGCCACCTATTGTTCGAACGAAGTATTATTTTTTCAACATCAATAAACTATTTTATGGAAATACACACAGCATACAACGATAAATGTATTTTAATTTTTTTATTCGGTATATTAGTTGCATTATATTAGAATTATGTATTTTCATATATTATCTAATTATGAAATTTTATTATTAATTATATATTAAAAATGAAGCATTGAAAATTGTGAGTTTAAAATATATCTATTCACTATAGGTAAATAAATAGATAGCTCGCCTTTTGTACAAATATTTGGTGCAATAATGAATAAACAAATAAATAGGATGTTTCGCAGAGTGAGAGTAATATAGAATGAGAGTCGTGGAGGCAGTTTACAAACATAAATTGCACAAGGACAAACATCCAGACCCGGAACGATTATTTGTAGGCCTTACAAATATTTGTTCCGTGCGAGATTCGAACCCGCGGCCCCCAGCGCAACAACTGATTGCTAAGCCACTGCGCCGCGGAGCCGTCGCCGGGTTATAGGTAAAGTGACCATACGTCCCGTTTTGAACGGGATTGTCCCTTTTCTCGGTCACCTGTCCCATTGTCCCCAAATAAAGCCCCGGGACACAAAATTGTCCCGTAACTCGTTGGATGGAAGTATTCAAAGCCAACAATCTTCAACATAATTTTTTTAATCGAATATATTTTATGTCTACCTGGTACAAATGCTCCGATAGAAAGAGTTTTTTTTTTTATTTTGAATAAATCGTGGACGTCTGAAAGAAACACTTACGGTTCCAGTTCTAAAGGCGATGTTGAAAGATAACAATAAAAAAAAATTGAGCAAAATTTTATTCTTATTTAAAATCATCACCAACTTTATTAAAGCAAATTTAATCCACTGACAAATGTAATTCATAATTTAAAAAAAATGTTGCATTTAATAATTACCTATTTTTAAATGCAACATTATTTTTTAATTTATCGTATAAAGTTATAGTTTTTAGAGTATAAATAAACCCATGTCCTGTTTGAGTTAAAAAATAAATGGTCAGCTTAGTCTTTTTAGTTAAATTTAGTTTTAAAAAAATTTAGTTTATAGTAAAAAGTAGGTATATTAGTACCTACTTAGATACTTTTTACCGAATTATAAGTATAGAACACCTTATGTACTCAATTATTTTTTGAAAAAGAAGAAAAAAAACAAGCAATAAATAATAAACTATATTTTAGCAAAAAAACTATAATTTAGTAATACTAATTATAACTTAGAACATAAATGAAAAACTCATAACTGACTTTTTGGGCCGACCGAGGATTCGAACCCGGGACCTCATGATCAGCAGTCGCACTACTACAACCACTAGACCAACGAGGCAGTACTATACCTGATAAGATATTGTAGTTGGTTATTACGATTATTTTTAGCTGTATACTATACTGATAATATTGAATTAGCCTTTTATAGTGTAAATTATAATATTTGTCGAAATGTTAATTATGGATTCGAACCTTACATGCTAATGGTGCTTCATTTTTTTTTGCATTTACTTCAAAGAAAATACACGCAAAAAGCTTCATCGCGCAGTAAAAACACAACAAATATATGTATAACTAATACGAAAAATTTTACCCAAATCAAACAAATAATACTACCTATAAAATAACCTAATAAGTAATAATATTATCGACTGTCAAGACGTGAGCGTGCGCGCAGGCCGATGCTCTGACGAACGACACAGGCTCCACGTTCGAGAGCTCAACGCTCAATGATCCAGCAAGACCTTGGGCAGTGAATACGCCCAGATTTTAAAATAATTTCTTAATAAAATCAAATTTTGGTCTTTTGAAAAAAATTTTACAATAGAAATGTTCATTAATAAATTGCCTATCCATTGGTGTAAATCGCAAAATAAAATAATACTTACTTTACGAGGAGATGCATGTTATCAATAATAATTTCACATTTATGTGGTTTCGTTGTAAGGAGATTATATTAATATTTATTCCTTTAAAAAAAAATTGGATACAGCTCTTATGAAATCAAGATTATGTAGAAATATAATGTGTTTTTTATTTGTTGATATATCTTTTAAATAAAAAGTAGATAGCTCCTAAAAACCGCACAAATAACGACTAGCGCGACATTTTGCTCAACCCGCGCCTTAAAGTTAAAAATTTAAGAAATAATTCACAAAACGTAAATTTTTAACTTTAGACCAAAAATTTCATTACTTTTATTTACTAAAAGTAATGAAATTTTTGGTCTAAAGTTATAGATACGAAGTTGATTATTTTATGCGTAAAAGGACAACTCATGAAGACTCATTTGCAAAAATAAAAAAATCTCAAAAAAAGTCTTCAAATATTTTTTTTAATTTTTGAAGACGGTCAAGTCGAAATTTACCAAAAAATTTAAAGAAAATTATAACTCGAAAACTATCAAAAATCGCGGAACATACATGGGGGTAATTCGAAAACCCCACGACCTGCCGGACCTAAAAAAAAATTATGACGTCAATTGTCCGGCCATCCTGTATATCGTATGTATTAATATTATATGTTGTATATTTATATTGCACCACCTACCTAGTATTCATTGTTTTATTCCTACACCTTTGGTTGCCTGGAAGAGATCGCTATGTAGCGACAAGGCCGCCAAATTGTACATATAATCTGCTTTTTGTTATGTATTTTGTATACTTGTTCGTGGTGTACAATAAAAGTATATTCATTCATTCATATCGGTTGTCATATCCTTTATTTTTATCAGTTGTCATATTTTGGCTCCCTCATTCTGTGTGCAACACGTTCGCGTTCGTATTGTGTTACGCTTACGTACCGTACCGAGTGTAAAATTTGACATGCCTTGATTGCCATATGTGGCATGCGACGTATCGAATACAAAATCTAATATGCGACGTACCGAGTGTAAAATGTGACATGCCTCGAGTGACACATGTGACATGCGACGTACTAAGTGATACATGAGATATGCTCAGAGTGCAACATGTTATAATGAGACGTAACGAGTGTAACATATGTTCTAGTTTTAGCTACCCAGCCTTTTTTTTCTAGCCCACCCTGAACTTGCCACCATTTTGTTCCTAAAAACTATATCTGCGCAGCCTCGCACGGCTAACTTCAGCTCGGCTAAGACAGAATGAGCGAGGTTTAACATGTGACGTGCCTCAAGCGACACATGTGACATGCGACGCAATAAGTAAAACATGAGATATACTCCGCGTGTAACATGTGATATGCGATGTAACAAGTGCAAAATGTGATATACGACGTACCGAGTGTAACATGTGACATGCGACGCACTATAGAATAGAATAGAATAGAATAATTTTTTATTCAATATAGATCACATGTGTAATTCTTATTGAAAGTCATTTTTTACTTTACCACTGATTCGAAAAAGAACCTCCGTCCTGGGAAGAACCAGCAAGAGACCCAGCGGGAATTTTTTTTAAAGCAAATTTTACAATAATGGTTATACAAACTATATAAGTACAAAATTTATTTTAGAAACAGCTTAGAAGCGATCACCTCATCCCCAGGGGTTATTATCAACCATGTATTCATTTATACTATAATAACCCTTTTTATACAGTTTCAACTTAACAAAACATTTAAACTTGCTAATAGAGAGAGCCTGTAATCTTTCCGGGACCTTGTTGTAATAGCGTATTCATTGCCCCAAGAATGAATTACTGACTCTGTGGAGTCGAGAAACTGGTATCACTAGCTTGTGTTTGTTCCTAGTGTTTACAGAATGCACATCACTTTTTTTACTAAAACTACCTTTGTTTTTGTGAACATACATTAAATTTTCGTAAATATACTGAGAGGCCAAAGTTAATATATTTATTTCTTTAAACCTATCTCTAAGAGACTCTCTCGGTTTTAGGTTGTAAATAGCTCTAATGGCCCTCTTCTGTAAAACAAAAATAGTTTCTGAATCAGCCGCATTTCCCCATAGCAAAATCTCATAAGACATTATGCTATGGAAATAACTGAAATAAACTAATCTAGCTGTCTCGACACTAGTGAGACCTCTAATCTTTTTTACAGCATAGGCTGCAGAACTTAGTCTGCTTGCTAGTTTGGATATATGGGGGCCCCACTGAAGCTTTGCGTCGAGAGCGATGCCAAGAAAAACAGTGGATTCAACACGGCTCAGTTCTTCCCCATTTAAAAACACATTGGTACTCTGATTTTTAACATTCTTTGTTGTAAATTTAATACATTTAGTTTTATTTCCGTTTAAATGTAGATTATTAACGTTAAACCAATGCACTAATTTTGATATAGCATTATTCACTTCGTCACATTTAAATGATTGACGTTTAAGTTTAAAAATCAAGGAAGTATCATCAGCAAATAATAATATATCATGATTATCCTCTACATGAGAAGGTAAGTCATTAATATACACTAGAAATAGGAATGGGCCGAGAATCGAGCCCTGAGGGACACCCATTAGTACAGGTGAGCCGGAAGAACTTTTACCATTGATAATAACTTTCTGCATTCTATTACTTAAATATGAAATAATAACTTTAAGCGCTGTGTTCTTGACACCATAGTACTGTAGCTTCCTGATTAATGTCTCATGGTGAACGCAGTCGAAGGCCTTGGAAAGGTCACAAAATATACCCAAAGCATCCACTGAATTCCCCCATGCACAAAAAATATGTTTAATAAGCTCAACTCCAGTGTCAGTTGTCGAGTGACCCCTTGTAAAACCGAATTGATTTCTATGTAGCAATTTATTAATATTAAAGAAACTTAACATCTGATCTAAAATTGTTTTTTCAAAAATTTTACTAAATATTGGTAGTACAGAAATTGGTCTAAAATTGGCGGGGTCTAATGTACTACAAGATTTAAATAAAGGTATGACTTTACTATGTTTCATCAAATCAGGAAACACACCAGATTCGACGCTTGTATTAAATATAGTGGCTAGATAAGGTGCTATTATATCTACTATAGATAAAATAACTTTAACGGAAATCCTCCATAAATCTGCCGTTTTCTTAACATCAATAGTTTTAAAATATTTAACGATATCTTTTGGCAGTACTCTGTGGAATTTAAAAGTATTTCAACAAGCCTTTACATTTTGTTTGAGCAATGATTCGGCGACAGTAGGAGAAGAGTTTAATGATTTAGTTGTCAAAAAAGGAACATCAGTAAAATGTTTCTCACAAGCCATAGCAACTTCTTGATCAGATCGGGTTAAATTATTGTTAATATTCAATTGAAAATCCGAGTTGCGCGGTTTGACCTTGCCCGTTTCACTATTTATTATTCTCCAGGTCATTTTAATTTTGTTAGATGCAGTTTTAATTTTGTTACTTAAACGTAAAGCCTTAGCTGTGGCGCACACTTTTTTAAATATTTTAGAATATGTTTTTACATAATCTCTAATGTTGTATTTATTATATATCCGCCGAATATTGTATCCAGATATCATACAGTTTTATTTTATCTTCTTTTAGAATAGTATTCGGATTAGCCATATTTATAGGAAGGAATAGTGTACTGAAAGTATCCGAAGTATCCTTATAGCAAAATGGGGCGGATAATTGTATGCCCTACTACTGCGACTTATCGAGTGCAATAAGTGACATGCTCAGTAGTAATAAGTACAATATGCTAAGCATTAAGTGAAAAATGTGATATGCGACATACCAAATGAAACATGTATGTATCGAATGTAACACGTAGAAATGTTCTGCACCGAGTGAAAAATTGACTTGCGATCTATTGACACATGTGATTTAACAAATGCAACAAATTTGGAGCATACCTGGAGCATGGCCCTGGTGGCCGTGTGCACGAGCGTGGCCCAGTCCAGCGCGGTCGCGTCGGGCAGCGGCAGCGGCGGCCCGCGGGATCCCCCTTCGCCAAGCTCCGCATCCATTAGACGCATCAGCTCTTCCTGCAATACACAACACTTTGATAATATGCTTTTGTGCCCGACATTACCCGATGTCAGGAAATTGATTTCAATAAATCATTAAACCTTTTATAATACTCAAGCTCTGGTAGATGAAGAAAGATTTTATGATAGAAATCGTTTAAAAGGAAAATATGGTTTGTAATGATGTGTGTGAGGGAAAAATATTATAGAACAATGAGAAGCGATACGATTACTGACCGTAAGCGAGTTGCCGGAGGGTGTGGCGGGGGCGGAGGGTGCGGCGGGGACAGCGGGCGCGGCGGGGGAGGAGCGCGGGCGGCGGCCGTGTCGCGGCTCGGCGCGCCGCACTCCCTCCGACACCGGCGACGTCTGCGGGGACCGCCGCACACTTCGCCCCGAGCCACCTGGCAACACAACCGTACTGCAACGCTTAGATTCTCGCCAAACACAGATGAAATAGGCACAAGTACGAACATGTTAACGACTTGTTCGAGTGTGCTCGTTACTCGACCCTCACATGTTCTCTACTCGATAGCGGTTTTAAACGCGAATCAAAGGATTGTATATATGTATTCGTATCGGTGTTTATTCTCGTTATTATTCAGTTGACCCGTGAACTAATTATATCACGATTAACCGTTATCATATATCACGGTTTACCGGTGCCGTAGCTGTCGGAGCGCGGAGGCGAGAGGCGGTCAGCGCGGCAGTGTGTGTGTGTGTGTGTGTGTGTGTGTGCGTGTGTGTGCGTGTGTGTGTGTGTGTGTGTGTGTGTGCGCGCGCGTAAGTGTGTATGTGTGCACGCGTGCGTTTGTGTGCGTGCGCTCACCGGTGCCGTAGCAAAAGTTGTTGGAGCGCAAGTGCGAGGCGGTCGGCGCCGCAGTGCGTGTATGTGTGCGCGCTAGTGCATATGTGTGCGTGCGCTCACCGGTGCCGTAGCAAAAGTTGTCGGAGCGCAGAAGTGCGAGGCGGTCGGCGCCGCAGTGCGTGTATATGTGTGCGCTAGTGCATATGTGTGCGTGCGCTCATCGGTGCCGTAGCCCGAGCTGCCGGAACGCGGCGGCGAGTGGCAGTCGGCACGGCAGTGTGAGTGAGTATGTGTGCGCGCAAGCGTATGTGTGTGTGCGCTCACTGGTGCCGTAGCCCGAGCTGTCGGAGCGTGGCGGCGAGTGGCGGTCGGCGCGGCAGTGTGTGTGAGTATGTGTGCGCGCATGCGTATGTGTGCGTGCGCTCACCGGTGCCGTAGCCCGACCTGTCGGAGCGTGGTGGTCGGCGCGGCAGTGTGTGTGAGTATGTGTGCGCGCATGCGTATGTGTGCGCGCATGCGTATGTGTGTGCGCTCACCGGTGCCGTAGCCCGAGCTGTCGGAGCGTGGCGGCGAATGGCGGTCGGCGCGGCAGTGTGTGTGAGTATGTGTGCGCGCATGCAAATGTGTGTGTGCGCTCACCGGTGCCGTAGCCCGAGCTGTCGGAGCGTGGCGGCGAGTGGCGGTCGGCGCGGCAGTGTGTGTGAGTATGTGTGCGCGCATGCGTATGTGTGCGCGCATGCAAATGTGTGTGTGCGCTCACCGGTGCCGTAGCCCGAGCTGTCGGAGCGCGGCGGCGAGTGGCGGTCAGCGCGGCAGTGTGTGTGAGTATGTGTGCGCGCATGCGTATGTGTGTGTGCGCTCACCGGTGCCGTAGCCCGAGCTGTCGGAGCGCGGCGGCGAGTGGCGGTCGGCGCGGCAGTGTGTGTGAATATGTGTGCGCGCATTCGTATGTATGTGTGCGCTCACCGGTGCCGTAGCCCGAGCTGTCGGAGCGCGGCGGCGAGTGGCGGTCGGCGCGGCAGTGTGTGTGAGTATGTGTGCGCGCATTCGTATGTGTGTGTGCGCTCACCGGTGCCGTAGCCCGAGCTGTCGGAGCGCGGCGGCGAGTGGCGGTCGGCGCGGCAGTGTGTGTGAGTATGTGTGCGCGCATTCGTATGTGTGTGTGCGCTCACCGGTGCCGTAGCCCGAGCTGTCGGAGCGCGGCGGCGAGTGGCGGTCGGCGCGGCAGTGTGTGTGAGTATGTGTGCGCGCATTCGTATGTGTGTGTGCGCTCACCGGTGCCGTAGCCCGAGCTGTCGGAGCGCGGCGGCGAGTGGCGGTCGGCGCGGCAGTGTGTGTGAGTATGTGTGCGCGCATTCGTATGTGTGTGTGCGCTCACCGGTGCCGTAGCCCGAGCTGTCGGAGCGCGGCGGCGAGTGGCGGTCGGCGCGGCAGTGTGTGTGAGTATGTGTGCGCGCATTCGTATGTGTGTGTGCGCTCACCGGTGCCGTAGCCCGAGCTGTCGGAGCGCGGCGGCGAGTGGCGGTCGGCGCGGCAGTGTGTGTGAGTATGTGTGCGCGCATTCGTATGTGTGTGTGCGCTCACCGGTGCCGTAGCCCGAGCTGTCGGAGCGCGGCGGCGAGTGGCGGTCGGCGCGGCAGTGTGTGTGAGTATGTGTGCGCGCATTCGTATGTGTGTGTGCGCTCACCGGTGCCGTAGCCCGAGCTGTCGGAGCGCGGCGGCGAGTGGCGGTCGGCGCGGCGCGCGCGGCCGGGCTGCTGCGCGTCCGCTCGCGCCGTTGCCGCCGCCCACTCCTCGCCCGTCACCTCGCAACCGCACCGCGTGCTCGACGCAAAGGTCACTGTCACCTGTTCATGAAACAGTATACCTCATCGCAACTCTACAGGTGACAATAGGCCTCTTCCGTCATAGATAGTATTTGCCTTGAAAGGATAACAGGCGGCAAGAAATTTGGAGAATAGGTTTTTAACAGATATATTGCCTTCATTATTATTTTAAAGACAATTACAGTTTAAACTGCTTGAACCTATGAAAATTTGACGCTAAAATTCATCTTGTATTCTTCCGTTTCGTCCTCTAAAACTGGACAAATACATATATTTCTTTTATCAAGTATATTATAACAAGGATCGTCAGTATAACTTGGCAATTTTGATTACTAATTTTATAAATAATTAATGAAAACACAGCAGTAGTAGCTATAGATTGTATAAGTGGATACGTGGATTTAGCTAATTAGATGGAACGTTATTCAACTAATTAGCTAAATCCACGTAAAATTCAACATCTATAATACTTATATTTATAACATCACCTGTCCACTTTTAAGGAAAAAAATATTATTTGTAAATTTATATGACACCATCACTGAATTATAATCTATTTACATCATTAAGTAACACATACAGACAAAACCACATTCGAATTGAGGAACTCCTTTTTCTAACTTATAACATCACGCTAGTAATTCTCAAGGAGTGGGTAGTCCAAAGAACAGTGCTTTACTCGAACCATAAAGAGTGAACTACGTCGTCACAAGTAAGTGACTAAGCCTATCGCCTACTCAATCACAAATTCACTAAGTCGCCTTTTACTAGACTCCACAGAATCAGTAATTCATTTATGGGGCAATGTATACGCTTTTACAACAAAATCCCAGAACATATTCAAAGTGTATCAATAAACAAGTTTAAAAGTTTTATTAAAGAAAAACTGTATAAAAAGGGTTATTATAATATCAAGGAATACATGAATGAAAATAACCCCTGGGCATAAGGTGATCGCCACCATGCTGGTTCTATTAAAAATCATTTAAAAATTGTATAAATGAAATTATTGTTAAGTGAAATATGTTTGAAAAAAAGAGTCCCGCTGGGTTTCTTGCTGGTTCTTCACAGGACAGATGTATTTTCCGAACCAGTGGTAAATAAAAAATGACTTTCAATAAGAATTATGTAATAATCGATATTGAATAAAAAATTATTCTATTCTATTCTATTCTACTACATGCTAAGCAAGTATCACAGTTGGCAAATCCATTTTTTATTTTTATTTATTTATTTAATTGCTTTTTAAGGCAAACAAACAGTACAAGTAATATATTACCTAAACTAAACAAGTCAATCAGTTAAAAAATTGCTTGCTTATGCTTAATGCTTAAAACAGCAATTAATAAAATTCGACTGTATCAAAAAGTTTACCAAAAAGAGAAATTAGGTATGTCACTTCAAAAATTAAGGCAAATGTAACGACACTTCATTTGTTAAAATCCATCAAGTCGTTTACACGCCTTGGATCGGTTTTGCGCCTGATCTTTTCTCTTTAATCGTGTCGGATTACCATCCCATTGGACTATGAAAATCAAGGAATAGTGAGTTTACCTACGCTTGCGCATACACTTGGCCACTATAATCCCGACCTGCGCAGATGGCTAGTCTCTATTGAGACTGGTCTGGAGGAGATTACTCTCGAAAAACAATAGCCACGTTGTGGGGCAGTGTGGTAAAAAGTGTGCGTGCTCACGGTGACTGGGTCGGAGGTCTTGAGCAGGTCGACGAGCTGGTCGTGGTGCAGCGCCACGACGGCGGCGCGGCACACCTCCAGCAGGCGCGCGCCGCGCCGCACGCCCGCGCGCGCCGCGCAGCCGCCGCCCTCCACCGCCGTCACCAGCCCGTCCGGCTGCACGTGGAACCCTGGACACACCGCCGCGTTACAGCCCGTTCCCAGTTGTCGCCAGTCGCGTGTCAGCGCCTCTCTTCACATTACTCGGTTTGTGCGAGGCGACTGTACACGATGGATCGTGATGTCGACGATGTTTTGGGGGACACCGACAAACGGGAACAGGTTCTTATTATTCGCGCACAAGCAATGTCTTTACAAATGCTATCTTATCTATTCACCTCTCGATTGCATTGCATCGAAGAAGTAAAAGAGATGGGCAGCAGCCAGCACCTTCCTGATATAATAATTTAAAATAATAAAAACTTTGGGCGCTGATCCGCCGGACGGGCATGACAACTATGACAAGTCAGATTAAGTCGTTGTTGCGAACGGAGAGTGCGGCCCTCCCCTGTTGCCCCCACATAATCCGCAAGCCGCCGCAAGCGCGAGAGTACGTCGGTTGTGAGACATTCGCGGCATAGCAGAGCTCTAGTATACAAAAACAAGACTAAGAAGAAAAGGAAGATCCCTTATAGTGCTATTAAATTATTTAATTAATAATACAGTGCCGTCTTCGTAAATAGGGCAATAAATTGTTTATAATTGCATCTCTCTTTCATTTTGCATCTCTCTTTCATTCTTTAAGTTATTTCAATAGAACGGTCAATAAGATAAAATCAACTCTTCACATAGTCAAATACTATGTATGCACGCGCACGCGCACGCTCTCCCCGCGGTGGTAGAACACGCGGCTCCACCGCCGCTCCGCACTCGTGTACTCACCGAGCTGCGCAGCCTGGCCGCGCTCGAGCGTGATCTCGTGCAGCGCGTGCGCGTGCGGCGGCGCCACGCTGGCCAGGCGGCGCAGCAGCGGCTCGGCCGCGCCGCGCACGCGCACGCGCACGCTCTCCCCGCGGTGGTAGAACACGCGGCTCCACCGCCGCTCCGCACTCGTGTACTCACCGAGCTGCGCAGCCTGGCCGCGCTCGAGCGTGATCTCGTGCAGCGCGTGCGCGTGCGGCGGCGCCACGCTGGCCAGGCGGCGCAGCAGCGGCTCGGCCGCGCCGCGCACGCGCACGCGCACGCTCTCCCCGCGGTGGTAGAACACGCGGCTCCACCGCCGCTCCGCACTCGTGTACTCACCGAGCTGCGCAGCCTGGCCGCGCTCGAGCGTGATCTCGTGCAGCGCGTGCGCGTGCGGCGGCGCCACGCTGGCCAGGCGGCGCAGCAGCGGCTCGGCCGCGCCGCGCACGCGCACGCGCACGCTCTCCCCGCGGTGGTAGAACACGCGGCTCCACCGCCGCTCCGCACTCGTGTACTCACCGAGCTGCGCAGCCTGGCCGCGCTCGAGCGTGATCTCGTGCAGCGCGTGCGCGTGCGGCGGCGCCACGCTGGCCAGGCGGCGCAGCAGCGGCTCGGCCGCGCCGCGCACGCGCACGCGCACGCTCTCCCCGCGGTGGTAGAACACGCGGCTCCACCGCCGCTCCGCACTCGTGTACTCACCGAGCTGCGCAGCCTGGCCGCGCTCGAGCGTGATCTCGTGCAGCGCGTGCGCGTGCGGCGGCGCCACGCTGGCCAGGCGGCGCAGCAGCGGCTCGGCCGCGCCGCGCACGCGCACGCGCACGCTCTCCCCGCGGTGGTAGAACACGCGGCTCCACCCGCCGCTCACCACCCAGCCTGCCACACCATCACATCCCGCATAAATACTCAACACAATACAAACTGTTTCATTAATGGATGCCATACAAGATTCACTTAACCGTCAAGTTTGCAACGCGCTTGAAGTGGCGTCCAGTTTGCAATGCATCCACCACTCACGTTCAAGTTCGCTATCAAGTTTGCATGATGCCGCCCCAATTGAAACCATGGCGTCTCTCGCTTATTGCTCCGACTAACGTCATGCATACTTGATCGCTCATAAACACGTTCAAGTAAACTTGTCATGCACACTGATAGCCATACACCGTCAAGTTTACCGAACGTCGCTTCAAGCGCGCTGCCAACTTGACTGTAAACTGGATAGTGTATGGCATCCATAAGACAAAGATTTCATCGAAAATTCAACGTTATAAGACTTTTAGCGCACACTTCTCCACTGAATACATAATATCGGCAACGATTGTCGGCAACGCATCTGCAATTCCCCTGGTGTTGCGGTTGTTCATGGGCGACGGTAGTCACTTACCATCAGGTGAGCCGCATGCTCGTTTGCCCCCTATTCTATAAAAAAAAAATCCATTCAGCACGAAGTAAGCATGCGATATTCGGTGGACTAAAAGTAACTTCATTTTAAACGTTTCAGAAAAATACGGTTACAAAATAAAAGAGAACTTAAACGTTAATCATGGTACGCGGAAATTAACCACTTCAATTAATTTGTTGACATTTAATTCTTATAGACTAAATTAAAAAAAAAAAGAAAACAGTGTAATGTAAACGTAAAAAAATCATTGAAGATCATTTATATATTCAAATTAAATAAAACTTTTCGAAAATTAATAATATCACCCTAAAAACATAAAAGTAAAAAGGTGGCCAATTTCGGTAAAAATAACGTTCGGGTTCCATAGCAGATGTTAAAATAATAGGATCTATATCTATATCAATGTACAATGTTCAGCGGGACATTACTCATTATATCACACTATTCTACTCCGTTCCAGATCTCATTCTAGTAAATATACGAAATTGAAATTTCAGAGATCTATTTTGACCATCTCATTGTTTTCAGTATAAATGGTACATAAGTTATATTGTCATAGAGGGAGTTATCGGAGTTGGGCAAGCCCCGGTATACATATCTGTTCCGTCGAAAGTTATGAAATAAAGAGATTACTTTAAAGAATGTGGTGCAATAAAAAAATTAAAGAACAATGGCAGAAAAATAGTTGACAAAAATTATTGCGTCTAGAAATAAGTTTATGTAATAATTCCATTTAATGTTAGGGCAACACTAGCTAAAACAAAATGTCACTTTTTGGAGTTTTGGTGGGAACTTGATCGGCGGCGGTTTGCTGCTCCTGTATTATAGTTTCAATAATAGTTTGAAGTGGATTTTGATATGTAAAAGTGGTGCCGATTTTATGTATTAACTGTCTACGCATGTGAACTATTAGTGGAAACGGTGAAACAAGTGCTCTGATGGTGATGGATTCTCAAGATAAGCTGTTTGCATAGGCGCCTTTAGATACCATCGCCAACTGTCAGCTGCCTGCTGGCTCAAGTTGCCGTCAAAATCTCCCAAGGGCTGCACAATATGACGCATCAACATATTGTGAAGCAGTGAACTATGAAGGATAATAATACATAAAGACAAGGCTTGGGGAAATTATAATAAACCGAATAATAATAATAATATATACCATAAACTCCAAAAAAATGTCACTTTTATTTTACTGGCTTTACGGCTCTGGGTTCTAGCCCTTCTGAGAATGTCACTGTATGACACAAAGGCCCTGGAGCCATGCCAGAAATATACATTTATAGTATGCAAATATATTATAGAGATACAATAATCCAAAAACTCTCAATTATGTAGGTAGGGCATATTATGTTGAGAATGTATTAAGCTAACATCAAACAACCACAGGACGCATGACTTTTTCCAAGTGACATTAGACATAACCTAAGATCTAAATATCTTTTTTTTGACGCCTTCTCAGGACAAAATTCTTTGACAGAGTTATTAAGGGACTAACGCTTAACATTTTAAGATATTTTTGATATATAGATGCTACCATTTCTTCTCAACTAATTTAATGTATGAAAGACTGCCATTGTTCTTTAAGAAAATAATATAATACAAGATGTTATAACTTTGAAGAATAAAATGAAAAAAAACATTATATCTTTGAAATTTTTTTGTCAATTAGCGGTACTTACTATTTAATTAGAAAAATATTAGTATTATAATATCACAATTTAACTGGACTAAAAATATATTCTGAAATCATAAAAGCATACCAAGTAGAGTATTGGTCGGCAGGACTAAAATGATCTGCCTTGAACTGTCTTCAATAAGCACTATGCTGTCAGCAGATACACCCATTATGCAGTCGAGCAAAGAACCTCCGGCACCTTCATCCTGCACTTGTACCTTAAAATAGTTGTATTATAATTTAGATTACATCATCTTAAATACAAATTTGTGTTTAATTTTATATAGGTATTAATACAAAATTAATTTAAAGATTACCCAAGAATCTATCAAATATTTTTTTTTGTTTTATATAGATTTTAAATAATTTATCTATGCCTAAGCATATATCACAAATATTATAGAAATTTTGCTGTGATGTTAATAAGTTGCCACACCCGAAGTAGTAACATACTAACAAGAACACATATCACTAGCAACCAGCAGCATAACAATGATACATCTTCTAAATAAGCTATTTAATTTTAATCCTTGGGAGCGATAATGCTCTTTTATCCCAATTCTTCACAGAATACTTGATGTCGATGGTATGTAAATATGTACTTTATTTTGCAAAACTTACATGAAAGCATAAAGCACCCCCAACTAGAACATCATTAGTGCAATTGTCGACGCGTGAAATTACAGTGTTGCTATTTGAATTATTTCCACTTTTCATCAGCAATGATGAGAAGATGGCTGAAATAAAAATCGAATAACACTTAAGTGACAGTATCGAGATTTATATTTTATGAATGATAATTATTTTAAGCTAAATGCAGTTCATCTTGATTTAATTAAGCAGCAAAATAAAAAATTAAGTTGTCTACTTTTCAATTACAAGTTTATAAAAACTTATTTTAACAGGAGGCTAGCGATACTATAACTATAATTGAAATTATTGAATATTACAACATTACACAAGTCCATAGATAATAGATTTGGAAGAATTGCATTGCTTATACTCTAAGACTATTTTCTCGTACTGCTGAGCATCACCACTTTGAGAAATTTGGGTTCAGCATTTGGATGGAACTTCCGTAATATTTATATCCACATATATCATAAGTTGTAGCAAATTAAACCGAAGATCAAATAATAAAAACAAAACGGCATTCCTTACGTAAACTTATCAAATTAAAAATAAAGTGAATACATACAGAACTTTTGTCCAGTTTCGACAGTTGTAGCCGTAACATAGTTCTTGGCTAAATCTTTCAGGTACTCTTGACGTGTGCGCGTTGCCATTGCACTGAATTTAGGCGATTGTATAGCAGCATTCTCGCCATTTATTACCTGCAGAGCAAAAATCATATAAAACATACAGTAATTTAATATAATAATTATGATATATTATCTATACAAATAAATAAAATTGAAGTGTCTGTTTGTAATGTTAAAGTAGCAGCTTTTTACTGAGTTCATATGAATGTATATACGGTACTTATAACAAAAACACAATTTTTAAAATTATTGTCTGTCTGTCTGTTTGTCTGTTTGTTCCGGCTAATCTCCGAAACGGCTGGACCGATTTCGATGGGACTTTCACTAGCAGGTAGCTGATGTTCTAAGGAGTAACTTAGGCTACTTATATTTGAGAAAAATAATTAGGGTTCTGAGCAATATAATTAAAATTCTAAATTACACGCGGGCGAAGTCGCGGGGAACAGCTAGTTTCATATAGTAAAATTAATTTGGAGGGGTAGATTAAAAATTATTGACGACTTCATAGCCAGATCCAATTTCAGTTTGAGCCCTTGAGGAACAACTTTCGGATCTGGTTGTGTTTTCGTCATTTATTCTGCACTGTCTTGATATACCTCAGATTTTATAGTCCAAACGTGAGTGTTTTTACATTTGCTCACTCACCTCTGGAAATACAATATAACCTGCATAGTTAATAGTTTTAAAATATGCAGTAGTGGTTATCAAGTTTAAAATTGGTAAGAAAGGCAGCAATAAATCTAAAATTTGTCGCAAATTTTTATCAATTACGCATTTATAATTCTGTCAAAATTATGCTGAAGTTGATTAATCTATATAATTTTGCTCTGTTATTAATTATTTGACAATTCTGTTTCCGAGCCAGCTCCTGTGCTTATAACTACTTAGTAATGATATGTGTTCAAGAAGAAAGAGTAACCACTGGTAGGTTGTATAAATACTATGACTACCATAAACTAGCAGTGATAAGACAAGTATTTGGAAGTAAATTCTTCACAATATTTGTTCTATAATGAAAGAGGTGCTTATCATTACTATCATTACAGCTCTTCAAAAGTCCACTGCTGAACATAGGCTCCCCTCAAGGAATGCCACAAAGCATGATCCTGAGCCACCTGCATCCATCGACTTCATGCATGTCCAGGTCGTCACTTCATCTAATAAACATCACATACTTCGCCTAAAGAAGTACTTATACAATTAAGATATTAATTGACCTACATATAAAAGTGAATGATATTTTTACATACCTTACTTAGAAGCAAATCAGTAAAAGCATCACCCTTAGGATACACAGCACCATCTTTGATTGGAGGTCCAAATAAAGGCACTTCTTTCGCACGACTCACAGCTATACTATAATGTGTATTTTCACTACACGGATCGATTACTCTTACGACTACAAAAACATGTTGAAACTGAGATCGAATATTTCTAGGTGTGAATGGAGCAGCACCAGGTTCTTGGAAGACTATTGTTACTATATCATTTCCGATATGTCGTTTTCTTAATAACTGTTGCCTGTTATTAGGCGTGTAAGGAAGCATTGTAGACACATGAAACATAATTTCACAGCCTTGGTATGTTGTGTAAACAGAGTAGAGACCTGTAGAGTCAGTCCGATTGTCCAGTCCTGCTTTATATTTATCAAAATCTTTTAATCTAACAGTCTGTCCCAGCATTTGGAGGAACTCTACAAAAGCTGGGCCAGCTTCCTGATTGTTGTACATCTCCTCTTCTGTGGATTGTCCACTCTTACAATACATAACTCCAACTTTGTAATGTCTTGTCACACATTGTTCATCCAAACGTAATAGTTGTTCTTCTGCACCACTATTTGTAATTCCTAGTCTGAAAATCATCATATAATAATACTGAATTAACTTTTGCTTTATTTTATCTATATTATTATATAACACAAGTCAGGGTAACAAAGAAACATTGAATAAAATTTGCTAAAAATATTTTTATGTATCTGCTTTGTGTCTTTAATGTTAAAATTTCTTTAGAACCATTGTGTTTTGAAACTCAATGAAATGAAAAAGCGTCACTAAAAATAAACAAACACATACATCTATAGGATTTAGGCTGCGAGAGAATGAGATAGAATATTGTATTAAATCACTCATATTTAGGCCACCTAACATCTATTTAATGTACCACCTTGAGAGTCAATCAATTTTTGTATGATAAAATGAAGTAGATAGAGAGTACTGGAAGAAATTATTTTTTTGTTTTATTACTTAGTGTAATTTTAAAATTAATTATTGGATAAAACTACTTTTAGAGATCTTATCGCATTTAACACTATTTATTTTTAATTCCCGACGTTACTATTACATTAGGCTCTATGCGTTTAAAATTAAGGATCGTAATATTTATTTGCCATAAAAAACATTTATCTTATATTTTATATCGCACTTATGGTTCGCTACCAAGCTATTTCTAATTTGTTTTGTGTGGTTACTTGTGAAATTATCATTGTAAGTTGTTATTTAAAAAATAAGTCCTGCTGGTTCTTCCCAGGACAGAGGTTTTTTTCGAACCAGTGGTTCTATTAAAATTAAACAAAAGAGTGACTTTCAATAAGTATTATTTATAATCTATATTGAATAAAAAAGTTTCTGTTTCTGTTGAAAATTATTATATTAAATAAATTATTTGTTATATTTTATTTAATATGAAAGTTCCACTTCTACTGCGTGGGAACTGCACACATGCACACTTTTTTAAACCTTATTCAACCTACAGTAAACATTATTAATGTAACAATAAAAATAAAATAATTTATATTTACACGAAGACTATTACATGAAGACTATTACTTTCATTACATTAAATGAAACTAATATTTACGGATATATATGTTACAGGTGCTGTAAAGCACCCGAAACGTCGGGAATTAAAAAGTTAAAGTAAATGCGATAAAATCCGTAAAAATTAGTTTTATTTAATAAAAAAAATTAATGTCTTAACTGAGACTAGTCATCTCATAGGACATGATTATAGTGCACAAGTGTATGCACTCTCCATTACTTTACTCCGATAACAGTAAAGTTAAATAACTGATTATTGAATAAACCAGGGATTTGAATCTGGGAGATAATGAATAGCTGTGTTACAACCACTATACCAACGATGCGTCGTTGGTCTTAGAGGCAATGTTACAATATAAAATATAATTGAATACTATCAAGTACCATGTATGTATTAACTATGGGCGATTATTACTAAAAGTAATCGAATTAGTTGATTATTCAGTTTAGTCGATAAAATTCAATAACAGTCCATGTTAGTCGATTGTTAGCTCCTTAATGGTGCCATTGACTGCCCTGAATTACTTTCCCTAGTTGGAATAAGAATCCCCAGACCATCGACTCGGCTGCACACCTATGCCCCATTATTTGTGCCTAGAAGAAGAAACAATTATGGAAAGAATAGCCCCATATCACTTGTTGTATCCGAATATAATCGACTTTTTAAAAAGGCAAGCATAGATATAGATATTTTTTCAGACAGTGTTAGCCAATTTCTAGTGAATGTTGAAAAGCACATGGAGTAACTCGATACAAACACTCATCCTAAATGATAATAAAATTAAATAGTCATACTTAATATAACTTTATTCTATATTTTTACTTAAAAAAAATATGTATTTTCTTCTAACAAAACTTAAATCTCACACATAAATTTTTAGTATTGTTTTAAATAAAGTAATTGTGTTAACGTTAAAGTGTTGTACTCACCTATAATTTAAGTACATATATATAATGTTATAACTAAATGTAGTCGAAATGTTTTCATATGTACTTAGTTGGTAAGTCTAAATAAATAAATAAATAAATAAATAAATTGT
This sequence comes from Parnassius glacialis, assembly GCA_033319125.1. Lineage (NCBI taxonomy): Eukaryota > Metazoa > Arthropoda > Insecta > Lepidoptera > Papilionidae > Parnassius > Parnassius glacialis. Next base: position 27,333,202 of record JAVANC010000010.1, on the reverse strand, counting down.
TATCGACAGTGTGCGGCGGGCGACAATGACTGACACGGTTACTGTGTCAACTCTAACTACTAATTTGAAGCGCAGCGCACCCATTATGCGTACTACTAAATAAGTTGTTACAATATATGGTGCGGTGGGCTTGCGGTGCGCTTGCGCTAAGTCTGTGCGCCACCACTTACGTTACGACTGCAGTTATTACTTATTAGCTTATAAGGCATGCGATCGGCGCCAATAGATTATTCAATTTTCTGTTTTGTATTGTAATCAAACCATCGATTGAGGGAACATCCATTCTAGACATGGCGTTAATGGTTAAATTTATTTATTTGCTAAACATTATCTGTTAATTTTTTATAACAGATAAAATTAACACTTAAAATATTACTTACTTTTGTATTGAATTTTTATTTTTAAATTTTAATTCAATAAATATTTCTTCATACTAGGTAGGTACAGAACTCTCTAGTATTAAAAAGTCTTATAAAGCTAAGCGTATTTATGTTTTATTAATTCAATATTTACATTATTTTATGATTTTTAGGCATCGCGTCAAGCTGGTCATTCATAACCCGCGCGTGACCTTTCTCTAAAAAAGTCAATAACCAACCAAAGTAAACAAATTAAAATATGTATTAAGTAATACTTAAAAACAATCGACGCATTCAACGATGTCGCTGTCACGCGTTACATAGAGGCGGATTGGAGTGTGCGATGTGCGTACAATTAGCAGTTTGTCGATTTTATTCAAATAATCATGGTGAGGAACTACTAAATCGACAATCGAATGCGCAATAGTACAATTTTCGATTCAGTCGAATGTTTTTTTTTTGCAATAATCGCCCATCGGTAGTATGTATCATATACTAATTTTATAATAAAGATGTTAAAGCATGTACCTTAAACAGCTAAGTTGTATTTCTGGCGCGACATATTCCATGACATCTTTGGTATTGTAAGTAGCACTGTTGTTGCTAGGTTTGGCAGTAAGTAGAGCATCTTCCAGAACCGAGCCACGTAATGTTAACAACTCAGCTGTACGGACGATAATACGATACTGCCAAGCTAACTGTGACGCGGGCGCTGATGCATCTCCACCACCACGGCGTAGTTCCACGCGTTCCTTTTTAATCGAAATTGCTACAGGACCTAGATTTTCATCCATTCCAAACCAATTTTGATGTGCTGGAAAGTAGTTTTATTTTTATATATATAATGAGAAATTTAAGAATGCTTTTCTCTTTTTTAATAACGATAAAAGTCTCGCTAAAACTCAAAAACGGGTCAACCGATTTTGATGAATTGGTCCTTAGATGGTTTATATTAACATTTAGTCCCAGCAGGTGGCGCTGTTGTCGAGATCCCGAAATGACCCATGTGAAGCCGGTGCAGACCACTAGTTTTTAATAAAAATAATATGTTGACTATTTCTCTGCCTAGGCGTCCATCTGGATAGATTTCAACCATTTATCATAGAATAACCTGCACTGCTATGTTCTGGTCTGAATATAATTACATTTTTCAGAGGTGACAGCGCATCTGTTTGACGTTGTTTGCAGGTGACCATAGGCTATAGTATTAACTTACCATCAGGTGGACTGTAAGTTCTATTTATTATCACTTCGGTTTTACAAAAAAAAAAAGCATGAAATATAATTTAAAACAAATTATGAAAAACATACAGCCTTACTTATAATTGTTCATTATCATATATTTAAATTAAGTATTACTTATTTCTATTAATATTGTCATATAGTGAAGACAGAGAGAACAATTTTATAAAATTTCTTAAATTGATATCAATTACGTAATGCAGATCAAGTATAACTTACGTTGGGTGTAAAAATAATTCCTATAATACAATGCTCCAAGATCTTGACTTTCAACAGGCAATGGCGCGAGAGATCGTGCAAATGGACAACCTTGTCGCCAATGTGTATGTCCTGGAGGGAATTCTAATACTGAAAAGCCGTATGCTGCACGTGGCCTATGCCATCCTCCATACTGACCGGGTATTGCGCCACGGGCAGTTCGTGAGCATAGTGAAATGCAACGTTCTTCTTCCCCTACAAATAGATTAAGATTATAATATTTAATTGAAGTAAGCTTTCTAACAAACATTGAGTAGGAAATTAGTTAATATGATCCAATTGATACTGTCATATGTTTAAAATCCCACTAGTATGTATAAAATATTTAAAAAAGTCAGGAGACTATATTTATTCAAACATTATAACATTTATTAGCCATTACCATGTTAAGCAAGAGGCTTATATATTATCATATTAGGACCGTTTTAGGATTTCAGATTACACTTTTTTTATAATGCAGAATGTGTGTTCATAAGAAATAGTTTGTAGCTCATCACAATAACCAATAATTTTTTGACCGTCAAAGCAAAAGGGGAGATTTCCTACTGGGCACGGTGTTCAGCATGGGGAGAGGCCAACACTGTGTGATAGGTCTGTGTCTATATTTATAACAATAAAAAATTGATTTATGCCACAATATATTAAATTTTAGTAGTTTGTATTTTAAATTTGTTATAATTATGCATACTGCCAAGCAATGGCCACTAGGTCTGAAGAAGTTTGTGGCAGAGTAGGAAAATAACGGGCTACAGCTCCATAAATTATTGGCTTTATCTCGGCTAAACCAACATTTGTACAAAACACAAACTGGTGAATGAATCCTTAACCCCAATTTTAATCCATGACTATTGGTAAGAGGCAACTTATGGAAATGCCAGCAATATCTCTTTTATCTTTAATATTTTCTGTGAAATGGCAACATAGTGACAGAGGCTGCGCGAGAGGTGGGAGACATGTGGTATTGTGGTAAAAATAAATATTTAAATAAACAAATAATAAATAAATAAATGTAAAGGATCAATTAATTTGAATATTTTTACCGATTATTCACTTTAGCATTAATTTGAATCATCCAAGCACTAAGTAAGGTGCACAATGACGTATCATTGAAACAACATCAGGCATAAAAGTTGATTGTGGTAATTTATTTTGTATTTTGGTTTGGTTGAAAGATTTGAATTTAAATTAGTGATAAAAAACTATAATTAAATATTGATAGTTTCGTAATTCTTTGTATTTACGTAAAAGGTTATTTTAAATAGTGTTAGTACGCTTGTACAAAAATACTGTGGAAATATTAGTGTGAAATGTCAAAGGGTATTTCTTACATTTGGTTGGGTATAAATAATTTATACCTACTTTTTTACATATAAATTAAAAGAAATGGTAGACTGCTAGAGGACACAATTTTTTATTTAAATTGGCTAAGAAATGCTTAATATGTATTTTTGATTGCAATTTCAGAGTTGATATAAAAGACTATTGAGTCATCAATCTCTAACCAGTTATCAGAGGCACGGGGCATGAGGAGTGAGAGCATTGCAGCAAGTCTGTGAGTGAACTCCTACACCTAGCAATGTCGCACTCATGCAACCATCATATTTTATTGTTCTTTGTTTTTGTTTATTGTACAAGATTTAAATACAAAATACTATTTAGATAATGTCAATTGTTACTTAATGTTATTTTAGTAATAGAAATGAACAATGTACATCAAATACTCTAACATTTAGCCTTTTAGAATATGAGAATATGCATCACAGGAAACCAGTCCTATGAATCACCATGTAGGAATGTTGTGTAGCTTACACAAGAATAATTTAACTATTAAAAGCAGTAATAAGATAAATCTTTTGTAAACACTAAATATTAGCTTACCTCCTAATTCATTTCTGAAAAAGGGACAACTTTCCAACAGCTCATTTGATCTTCCATCTCCAGTATCTGGAACAGCATCTTCTCCAGGGGGTAATCCACGTGTTGCCAAAAGTGATGCAGCAGATGCTCCAGTTGTTGTATTGCGGCGTCTGCTCAACAATGCTCCACGAATTTCTGCTGCATAACTTAAATTAGCCATTAGAGATTGACAATCATAATGAGCAAACTGTTTCCTTTTAGTTTCTTCAGGAACAGATGAGTTAATAGCACCATCATCTAGAGGTTGACGTGACAACACAGGTGCTGCTCCACCCCATAGTTTATTTAGCTTTAAACGTGGTTTAGGGCTGACGCTAGACCTTGGGGGTGGTCCATCAGCATGGTCGCTAGCCAACACTTCGACCAAACGATCAGATGCGCGACCCAACCCTGGTGGCTTGTCAGGAGTTGATACACCACTGTAATTATGCACCATAGCTGGCAGTCGATCACCGGTTCCACCTATTACGTCAATTGATCCATGACTTCCATATTCGCGGCGTAAACCATTGCTCGATGGATGCTCGGTGTATATCAAGTCAAGACTCGAATTACTTCGGTACATAACATCTCGGACTTCTTTTCTTCTAAGATGGTCTGGAGCGTACATGGCATATTTTTGACGTGTACTTATTTACTACATTCACTTTTATGTAAAAAGATCTATTGACGGTCGTTATATTTGCATACATAAATATCGCTTCTTCATATTAATCATTTACACTACGAAGACTCAATACAAGGCACTAAGTGAATGAAAATAACACGAAATCGTAACTGGTAAAAATTTACACATGATTACATTTTTTTTAATTATTCTAGAATTAATTTCTAAATGTATACAAATAATTGTTTCGCATTGAAGTAATAACAATTATGTCAAATTAAATATTTGTAAGTAATATTTTTGTAAAGAACAAAATATTCATTGCAATTTTTTTTCACATCAATAGACAGTGCTGCCAATAGTAAAATATAAAATACCCGATATCGCTAACGGCCAAAGTAAAAAATTAAAAATACCCTACAACATTTGCTATTATAAATACAGTTAAAATAATATGTAGCGTAAAAATAATATTACTTCTTGATAAACAATGTAGTTAAGTTTCGGTAGTGGTGCTGAAGCTTTTTAAAAACTACAATTATTGTGTATCGATGATATTTATTAACTAAACACAGCAACACGGTATAGGGATATTTTAACAACACATGAATTCATGAATTCCAAAGAGTATGTCAATATTTTCTTAAAAGCGCCATTAGATACTCCCTGAGCACAGACCAAGAGGCATGAGAACCCTCTTTGATGAGAACGAACATGTAAACGCCTTGTGCTTGCTACTCAGCCCAAGTATTCGGCTGTTCTCCACTCGATCATATTAGTAAGTTGTTTAGCACGAGTCAAAGGAATATTCGTGTGTATTCCTATCCCTGTTTACATACTCGTCATTATTTAGTTGACCCATTAACTATTATTTTAATTTACTCAGCCAATCTAAAGTTATAATTTTCTTTAATAGGTACTAGCTTTTTTTGACTAAATATATATAAAAAAATTAAAGTACGTAATTGGTTCAGCTGAAATAAAAAAAATTACGTTAAACGAGTACACACGAATACCTAAACGCGTCGTACTCTTCCGTGAATAACTTGGCTAGTTATTCAGCGAGTTGTTCGTCCTATAATTAATCTAAACGTGCCATAAAACATGTATAATATATCCAAGAAAACTTTACTTGATAATCTACCATTTTTAGGGTTCCGTAGCCAAACTGGCAAACTGGCAAAAAAAGGAACCCTTATGGATTCGTCATGTCTGTCTGTCTGTCCGTCCGTATATCACATCCACTTTTTCCGAAACTATAAGAACTATGTTGTTGAAACTTGTATTCTGTGAACTGCATCAAGATTTTCACACAAATATAGAAAAAAACAATAAATTTTGGGGGTTCCCCATATTTAGAACTGAAACTCAAAAATGTTTTTTTCATCAAAACCATACGTGTGGGGTATCTATGGATAGGTCTTCAAAAATGATATAGAGGTTTCTAATATAATTTTTTTCTAAACTGAATAGTTTTCGCGAGATACACTTCCAAATTGGTACAATGTGTGTCCCCCCCCCCCTGTAACTTTTAAAATAAGAAAATGATAAAAATAAAAAAATATATGACATACATTACCATGTAAACTTCCACCGAAAATTGGTTTGAACGAGATCTAGTAAGTAGTTTTTTTTAATACGTCATAATTCGTAAACCGCAATTTACCTTTCATTTAATCAACTCAAATATAAAAATAAAAAATACACTATTATTAAAACATCGATCAAAGTTACAACGAACTACAAGAACTTTTATATTACGTTATTCGCTGGTAAGGAACCCTTCATGGGCGACTCCAACTCGCACTTGGACATTTTTTTTATATAAACGTTGACTTTAAATGAGATTTCAAATTATTATGCAGAGAAAAAACGTAAGTGTGAAAATTGCATAATATGAAAGTTAAATATTTAAATTAAAAAATACCTTATATATGTGGCTATTAATTAAGAGTTAATGATTAGTAAAAGCATAATGACATTAATAACGCACTGCATCGGTAGCGCTTACGCAGAATGAAGTTATCAATATCCTGTTGAGGAATATTGTCCCAGGTTCTACTGCGATGCATAAAAAGTTACTCTTCTGTAACCAAATTTTTCGGAAAATCTTCCAGAGCTCTTCTTTGGAGCATATCCAAAGCATGCTCAACGATATTTAAATCAGGGACTTAAAACGTTATGAATAACAGAATGTATAACGTTATAATAACGTTATAATGGTATCGTTACCTCAGCAAGCATAGCGTTTTCAATATTTAGTATAACGTTTTAAGAGTAACAGAACAAAATTTTGATATGCATGTTAACGTTATTATAACGATAAAGACGCGACGTTGCCAAACCTATTCATTTACAAAAGCGCGCGAATCCGCGCGACTAACGACATGGGTGGGGCCTGGGATCCAATTGGTCTACTAGATAGCTTGGACGGACGAGGAATTCCTCGCACCGCACGCACTCCAGAAGCGGACTGGCAACGTTGTAAAGTTAATGAATATTTGATAATATCAAGTATCAACCGCTTGCGAGTTGCGATTTACGACGTACATTGTACCTAGATAAATATCATATGTTACTTATATTTTTTTTAAAGTTGATTCGAACTACACTTGTTTACAAAAATTGGAAATGGTTCGTAAAAAATTAATAAATGTTATAGATATTTTAATCTATATAGATTAAAATATCTAGAAAGTAGTAAGACTTCAAAATGTTTAGTTGCTGGATGCGAAAAGTTTTGAAGATAATGCGCCTTTTCCAGTCAGTTTATATTAAGAAATATATTGTATTTATATATGTACAGGGTCTCCTAGAAAACAGGACACCAACCTTCTGTTAGAGCGTGGTCCTTCTTCGGTCGAGCCGACCCAATACACTATAGTAGGTACTAATATAGCTGCAGCTTGCAGCATAGCTCTACCACATCATAATTTGCCATATTTACCTATTAGATAGGTACCTATTCATATCTTAATGCATTATACTATTTTAGATTTACGCAAATATTTGAGGTATTAGACGTATCAAAGGCATTATATCGTTGTTAAAGTAAAGTTGAATGAATAATATTAATAATTTGTTTGGTATTATATTAATATGTATAACTAAAACATAAAGAAAATTAAAATATTAATTAAGCAATATTATTTTAGCCAATATCATAAACACTAGTTAACCGATTTTGATGAAATCGATATTATTCCCCAAGTTGAAATAAATGTAAGCAAATAATGTCTAAGTTGAAATAAATAAAAAACGAATGATCACCATCCGACTAGTTTCGGAAAAATGCGTGGACGAACATACATACATATATACGCGTATAAAATTGTGTATATTTGCTTGGAAGCCCTAATAGACAATTATATATTAATGTTTTGCAGTTCCAATAATATTACATACATACGTGTCGAATTGATAACTTCCTTTTTTGAAGTCGGTTAAAACTCAAACCGACTTTACGCTTAACAGAACATATCTTGAAAACTACTGAAGCGATTTTTATGAAAATTGCACTGTTCTTTAAGTTGAAAGATGCTTAATGTAATAAAAAATATGTGTGTACTTCCGACGTGTGTACGTCGGATTTTTTACTTTTTTAGCGTAACAAACCAAAAATAACTAAAGTATATAGGATCCTGGTGACAATTAATTGACGGCTTCGTGGCGCAGTGGCTTAACAATGAGTTGTAGCGCTAAGGGCCACAGGTTAGCTCCTTCCCGAACGGAATAAGTATTTGCATGGCCTACAAATAATTGTTCTAGGTCTAGATGTTTATCCTTGTGAAATCTATGCATGTAAACGTCCCCTGCGATACAGTATCTATTTACAAAAGTAAAATTTGTGGATATAACGTTTTAAAAAAATATATATAATTTGTATTTATTAAGATTTTTAAACCTTATTGTTCTTTCTTTTTACTCTTAATATGGTTTCATAAAATATCACGTATACATCAATCACGTCTTTTGATGGGTAAATTTAACCTCTTTTATCTTTAAGGATATAAATAAATATATTAACGATTTTACATCATTACGCTGAGAAGCTCAGAATGCCAAACTGCGATGCATTCTCCACACTTAAGTTTGTTTAGCAAAGCTCTTCCTCTTTCTTCACATTTAATATATTGCAAAACAATGTTCTTTTCTTATAAACATGGAAAGAAAATCACTTAATACTAATATACTTTGAAGTGGCAGAGAATTTGTATTATATGTATAAATATAATATATATGTTGAATTACTTTAGATCTATCCTATACTTTCTTTTGAGCATGTCCATTTTTTAACTCTTTTCTTTGTCTATTATTATTCTTTTTAATTTAGATATTTTTTTTAAACATTATCGTCTTTCTTGGTGTCACATCAATACTACTGATTGATGTAGTATAAGCAGATAAGCTAAGTAGAGGTTCAACTCTGTATTGATATGTGGATGATCTATGTGGAAGATAAACCAGGAATTCAAACAAATTAAATAGACAAGGCAAACTTATTGGAACGAAGTTCCTTGTCGGACGGTAAGAATTTGGCGGATGGGGGCTAGGCGAGAAAAAATTTAAGAATTTTCCGTCACGGCCTCTTTTGACGTATAAAAAAGCTGGATGGAATAATATCCATCTCCCTCGCACTTTTTCTTATCTTGCCATGAAAGAAATACTATTTTATTTTAAATGACGCTAGTAATTCATTGTATTTGTTAATCACTAATATAATACGTTTATCAGTAATAATAATATAATATACTACGAAATGTACTTCGTTCCCACCGAGTGTTCTATGACACTCACGCATGGTTTTTTTTCACATTACTTATGAAATTCAAGGTCAATCTAACACATAATCTAGTTTAAAAATAATATATAGAAGAATATTACAACTTCTATACAATTATTTTGTCTACACAATCTTTAATGTATGCAGTAAGATATTAAGAACATCATTTTATTGTTATGAATGTAATACAAAGTTTATGAACTATTTATTTTGAAACACCCATATTCCGTACTACTACAGTAGATAAGTCAATTGCTGCGCTGACGACCACAAAACGTATTTTTTAGCCTATAACTTTAGAGCACTGCGTTCGATAGATCATACGAGTAAAAGAGATGGCATAGAACAATAAATAATAACATTATGATTTTGTGATAACAATATTTTAGAAACGATTATTTGACAAATTTATTGTAACGTAATTATAACGTTATATACATGCAAAGCTTTGCATAATATCGTTTTGACATATCGTTTCTCTTAAACATAACGTTATCTCGCACTTGCGCAGATAACGTTACTGTATTTTAACGGTATTTAAGTCCCTGATTTAAATCTGGGGATAGCGCTGGGCATTCTAGGGTTGTGAAATTATTTTCGCGTAACCAGGCTGTTATCATCGTCGCCGTATATGAACGGACATTGTCATAAGCAGGAAATTTTGACTTATGTATTTTAGTACATCATTACGTTATTTTTAAGCCGTCATAGTGCCCTGTATCCAAACGAGATCCGTTCTTTCACCAAAATGAATACGTGCCCACACCATAATTGTACTTACTAGCTTGGTATGGATGAAATTTTTGAGTGTTGAAGCCGGCTTGCACTACCAGGAATTCTCCAAACACGTACACTACTCGAATCAGGATGAAAACCAAATCCAGATTCATCGGTGAAAAGCACTAACGATCATTGATGAGGTTCCCAGTTCACACATTCTCTTGCCAATTGCAGTGTTCGTCCACGATTTCTTCTTCTTAGAGCTGAAACACGAAGTGGTCTACGAGCATTAAGGTTGGCTTCGTGCAGTCTCTTCCTCACAATTTGGTCACTCACAAGCATCTGGTGTTATGACTATAACTTTTACAGGCTGTATAAACTCTACGTGCCTGATAGGCTCACTCACATTATCAGAGCCTTTCTTGCCAACCGCCATTTTCGCTATCGAAAAGAGGGAACCCGTTTCTCGAAACGCCCCCTCAGGGCTGGAGTTCTTCAGGGCTTCTCTCCCCACTCCTCTTTACACTATGCATGAGTGAGATTCCGAAGGACCCAGATGTCAATACTGCTCTCTTAGCCGATGAGACGTCACTTTTCGTCTACCATTACAACATAAATTTCTCACAGAAATGCTCCAAAGAGCAGCTAACTGGTTAGGCGAATGGTTTGACAAAAGCGTAGTAATATACTCTCAAAGAAGCCTCTCTCTCAATCGTCGGAACTTAAATCCAAAAAAAACCTTAAGTACAATTAAATTGTCCCATAGACACAAGCTCCATCTTTCCAAAGCTTATGTTAAACCTATCATGTCCTACGCAAGTGTAGCTTTCGCACAGGCTGCTCACCGAAACATTCAAGTTGTCTAAAATACATTCAATCGTATAGCTACTGGAGTTCGGTGGTACCAGCGAAACTTCGACTTGCACATAGACTGACAACTTCCGACAATATCTGAATATTTCAAGGAAATGTCTCGGCGCTACTTTGAAATGGCCGCTAGTGGTAAACACAGTAACCTACGCTCCGACTCCAAACGCTACGGAAAGTTTCCGGAGGCCCCGTAACGTTCTAATTGAACCCCCAGTTCCGCTAGATTCCGACGACCTAAATGTCGCCAGCCTATTATACACAAACCATATACATTCACCTAGTGCCACAAACACTGTTAGGACAACTTATGAATCGCGGAAATCGAAGGAATCCGCAGACAGACGCGCTGCACATCGCTTCACACCGCGTGCACACCATACACACGCGTCCTTTGAAACATCGACGATAGGAGTTCCCGTCAGAGCCGGGGCCCGCCACCTCCTGTTCGGACGTCTATTAGAAAATTAATCTACGTGCACTATACACTATCGTAGAAGAATATCGTTACGCAAGTAACGATAGGCATAATATAAATTATCCTTTTTACAGCCCTAAGACCAATGAAACTGTAAAAGCCAAATAAACTAACAGCATTAACATCACCAGCGAAGTGATTCTTGCATCTCAGCGCTCGCGTCGGTCAGATCTTTAGGCTGGATTTAGTGCTAGACCGACGGTGAGCGCTGACATCGGTTGAGCGTAGCTAAATCAATGAAAACCTATTAACGGCTACAGCGCAGCGCCGATGTAGCACTACGTGCGTACGGCTACGTCGAGCGTACGAGTACCGTCGGTCGAACTCGTTGGTCCGACGTACGTCGGTTGACTGACGTGCTATGGTGGTACATGACATGCGTGCGTTCAGTGCGACGACTGTACACGCGTACGCATTATCGCGAACATAAATGAACATGGATACATAAAGACTGTTCTCGCCATTTCGAATACAATAAGCAAAATTCTCCTTTAATTAAACAGTCTATAATTATTGGGTGCACATGATATCTTCTCCGTCCTTTATGCCGTAATCGTTTGCGTAAATAGTACGCATATATTATAGAATTAACAAATGGGTTAATTTTTTTCGTAATTGTACACGTCTAACAAAGCTTACCGTCAGTTAAGTACTAAACGCTAGGCCCCGACCGCCGATCAGGACGTACCGTCAGTGCGTACGGTACGTGCTGATCGTCGGCCGAGCACTAAATCCAGCCTTAGTCCTACTACGCGTAGTATTAGACTCCTAAAGCGGCTCATCACAGAACCACATCATGCCTCATGCTGACAATATAACAGCTCTTTTCAAAGCTAAGTTTTTTGTGTTTCACGAGACGTCGAGTGTAGCTACAAATAATGTCTTCTGCAGAATGTATTTTTTCAGGCGATGATGAGGTTGAAATAGTACTAAGAAACGGAGACCAGGCTGGATGAGATGTAATAATCTCCGATGAGGGAATGCTTAATGTCTCCGAAGAGTTTAATATAAACTATTACATCGTCTACGTTAACCTGCACCAATAAATCATAATTTTCTTTTTAAGAGGCGTATTACAAAAAAACGCGAAATTACAAGGTTTCCTCGTTGAAATTTTATGTTTATCGTTCATTTCTTGAAATAACAATTACCTGGTAAAAATAGTTCGTTTTCTCTCCTCAAATAAGCTCGGAATGGATTTTAGATAACTTATTTATTTAATCAGTAATAATCATTCTCCCGATGCATGTTTAGGCAAAAACTCTCGAAGACATGATTTGGGAGCTCTAATTTGTAGATTCTATTGAATATCGACCATCAAAAAAAATATTTTTATCTCCCAAATATCCTTCACTTGAATAATAATGGAATACATTTTCGTTATATGCTTTTCACAATAGGAAAAAAATTTGACATAATTCAAAAAACGAACAAAAAAGCTTCGATGCAAGCCTCTATATTTCCGAAGTTCTACATCACTTAGACGTAAAATTTATACCAAAATAATCATCAACATTTGCTTAAACTATGCTATTATTTTTACTTTTAAAATCTTTACTATTATATTATAATTAATTAAATAAAAGTACTATATATTTAACTGCGTCGGCCATCTGAGATCATTAACGCGCGAGCGCTTGCCGAGGGTGGACCTGCGTCATTTATTTCGGGCGCTGCATGGTTTCGATACTACCGTAGTGTGCGTCGATTACTATCGTAGTGTGCGTCGATTGCCTGCATACTAGAACATTGTCAACTACGACCGCAATTTTTGATCGATCGGTTTAAAACTATTTTATATAGTTATAATTTAGATCACGTCTCTTCCATTAAACATGGTAGGGACAACGAGTCTGCAGCATGTGCACAATTGAGCAAACAAAAAAATATTATTATAGAAAAATGTGGTCTATTCATTGACCTAGATCATTGTTATTTGAGGGCTTCACCTAATGGTTTATACAGCAACGGTCTTATTGAAGTTAAATATCCTATTTCAGCTTTCGGAATAGATTTTGATACGGCCTTTCGACAAAAAAGAAGTTAAAAGTTATAAATTCAGTGATTCAAGTGTAACATTAAATCAAAATAATGACTGGTTTTACCAAATCCAAAGCCAGCTTCATTTAGCAAATAAAAATGTCTGAATACTTGCCATAATATGTATTGGCCCAGATTAATGCAGTAAAAGTACTAAAAATTTACAAATACGACCAATTTTAGATTTTCAATATGTTACCCAAGTTACAAGCTTTTTATGAAAAGTGTGTACTGCCTGAAATTATCGAATCGAGAAAAGTTCGGTCAATGCCGTCGCAGCAAATATTTTTCTTATAGGCGGCCCATAGACATCTACATCTATCCTCTATTACAATTCAAAATGCAGATGCGTTGTCACCCGTGAGGACTAAGATGGAATGCCTCATTTGGCCTTTGCCTCACATGGAAGTAAAAAGGGCCTCCGGCCACCTGCACTCACCAAGCGAAACTCAGAGGTGAACCTCTACTTCACGCTGGTTTTCTGTGAGGTCGTGGTACCACCCCGGTTTGAGCCGGCCCATCCGTGCGACAGCAAAAGCTGCCGCGTGGCTCTACCACTGTTTATAGTAATTGACTGTAAGTACCGATTAAAAAAATATTAGTTACATTTGGTTGTTATATTTATTAAAACAGGTTGCAACCGTTTATTTATTTATACCACTATTCTACCGGTAGTAGACATAATCGATTATTAACATTCGATTACAGCGTAACAATTAAAATATTTATGTGTACTTATTTTGACACTAAATTTCATAAATAATGAATAATATATCAAAATGGTATATAATAATAAATTATATAATAATATAATAATAAATTAATAAGATAAAATTAAAATGACACACCAAAAAATATTCCATCCACTGAAGTCCATCCTAAGAAAACTTTGTATTATGGAAGATCAAGATCGTTTAATCGCCATACTCACCGTATTATAGTGCGAGCGAGTGAATAGATATGAAAGAAAGTATCGGTCGCGTAGTTCACCGCCCGCTTGGTGCGTAAAATACCTAAATTTGCGAAACGCCGAAATGTAAGAGGGCTCTTAAAGGACATTTAATACAGGTTACACGTGAAAGATAATCTGTGTTAGTATTTTGTTTACCTTTGGTTGTAAATTATATCAAAGTCGAATTCAGATAATCTTAATTTCCATTATATAATTAAGGCTTGCTAATGATCGGTGACCTGTGTATACATAATATATTGAAATTACATCTGTAGCTATAAATAAGAGCATAAGAATTTTGATGCCTACACTATGACTATTGGCCAGCAATTCATTTTCTATTGAACCCGCGTCATTTAACGTATGATGCATTTATATGAATCGTACGATAAATGACGTATAATTCATATAAATGAATCATATGTCATTTAACTCGGCAGTTAATGAAGTATGATTCATTTATATGAATCATACTTAGCTTATGCATTTGGTTTTTTGTTGCTTATATTTGCATCTGTTGTCAGCCCAAATGGTTTGGAAATTGAAGTGAAATCCGGAAATTGAATTGAAGGAGCATTAACTAATAACTACTTGCATTACGGAAAAGCTTCTATATGATATGTAATAGTTATTTAAATTTTATTTCTTTTTTTAAACATGATGTTAGAGATTGTGTTGTTTTTGAAAAACTTTTAACAGTAATAACCTACTAGAAAAATCGATTTTTCCTTTATCGTCATTGGGTTCTAAATATTTTTTTTTGTAATTTTGTGACCTAAGTAAATTATTTTCTTTCTTAGAAATTTACACATGATAAGTCATCATTCATCATTACAGCCCTTCACAAGTCCACTGCTGAACATAGGCCTCCCCCAAAGAATGCCACAAAGCACGGTCCTGAGCCACGTGCATCCATCGACTTCCTGCATATCTTACCAGGTCGTCACTCCATCTAGTGGGGGGACGCCCTACACTTTGTCGTGAAGCGACAATTAAAAACTGGGACGCCCTACACTTCGCCTGCCGGTACGAGGCTGCCACTCGAGAACCTTTCTTCCCCATCGGTTGTCGGTTCTTCGAGCTATATGGCCGGCCCATTGCCACTTCAGCTTACTAATCCGTTGGGCTATGTCGGTCACTCTGGTTCTACTGCGGATATCCTCATTTCTGAGTTTATCACGCAGAGAAACTCCGAGCATAGCCCTCTCCATAGCTCGCTGAGCGACCTTGAGCTTCCTCATCCGGCCAGCAGTGAAGGACCACGTCTCAGTTCCGTATGTCATCACTGGCAACACGCACTGGGTGTACAGTCTCGTTTTCAAGTTTTGAGGTATACCTGACGAGAAGATGTGTCGTAATTTCCCGAACGCTGCCCAACCGAGTTGAATCCGTCGATTGACCTCTCGGTCGAAGTTGGACTTACCTAGTCGGACTATTTGTCCCAGGTAAACATACTCGTCAACAACTTCGAGCTTAGTGTTCCCAACAACTACCGGCATAGGTGTGACATGGACATTAAACATGATCTTTGTTTTGTCCATGTTCATCTTAAGACCTATCCGTTGGGAAACACTATTGAGGTCATTGAGCATAGTGCTTAGGCCCTCCAGCGATTCTGCCATAAGGACTATATCGTCGGCAAATCGAAGATGAGTGATGTACTCGCCATTGATGTTGATACCGTATCCTTTCCAGTCCAGAAGCTTGAAAACGTCTTCCAATGCAGCGGTGAAGAGTTTCGGGGATATGACGTCACCCTGTCTTACACCTCTTTGCAGTTGGATAGGTTTCGTACTCTGGTTCTGTACTCGGATAGCCATCATAGCTCTACTGTACAAACACTTCAGCACTTCGATATACCGACAGTCAACTTGGCACCACTGAAGGGACTGCAGCACCGCCCAAATTTCGACGGAATCAAATGCTTTCTCATAGTCCACATACGCCAGACATAGTGGCAAATTGTACTCCTCGGACTTCTGTACAATTTGCCGTAGGGTATGTATATGGTCTATGGTGCTAAAGCCCTTTCGGAAACCGGCTTGTTCGGGAGGCTGGAAGTCGTCAAGTCTGCGCGCGAGATGATTCGTAATGACTCTCGAAAACAGCACATAGACGCGGCTCAGAAGGGAAATCGGTCTGTAGTTCTTCAAGAGAGCGTTGTCACCTTTCTTAAAGAACAAGACCACCGCACTTCTGCTCCACGCTTCCGGTGTAATACCACCATGGAGGACGGAATTAAAGAGCTTCTGAAGGACTTCAAGTACCGGTCTTCCACCCGCTTTCAGAAGCTCCGCTGTAATTCCATCCTCGCCTAGGGGCTTACCGTTTTTAAGGTGCTGGAGAGCCATTTTAATCTCGCTTAGACTGACGTCCGGGATATCTTCGGAATAGTGTCGGATGAGACTCGCTCTTGGATCGTTACTCACACTTGCGAGTGGCTCTAACGATGACGTGTACAGCTGCCCATAGAACCTCTCAATCTCACTCAAAATCTCAGGTGTCCCGGAAACGATGCTGCCACACCCTGTCTTCAGCTTTGACAGTTGGCTCTTTCTGGCATACAGATCTCTGGCAAAGACTTTGGAGCCTTGGTTCCGCTCGATCGCTTCTTCAATACGAGCTGTATTGAAGTTGCGTAAGTCCCGCCGCATGCATTTGGAGATCTGTCTGTTCAGTTGCCTGTATGCTGTCAAGTCTGTAGAAGAATGTAGCTTCATCTCCCGTCTAACAGCCATGAGATTAAGAGTGTGATCGGAGAGTTTTTGTGTTGTTCTGCGGCGGGTCTTGCAGAACTTAGCTCCGACCGCATGAACAGTTTCCACGAGCTTGTCATTCATATCGTCCACTTCATTGCAGTCTTCTAGGCACTGAAAACGGTTTTGTAACTCGAGCTGAAAGGTTTCGGGACTTTGGAACAGAGCACGAGGGGGACTTAGCGTTGACTTCATTAGACGAGACCTCTCCAACTTAACGTTTAGGTTCAGTGTGCCTCTAACCATTCGGTGGTCGCTACCAGTTTTCACCCTCGCGATCACGGAGACATCACTGAACAGTTGTCGTCTGGTCGTCATAATGAAGTCAATCTCATTTTTTATCGAACCGTCGGGGCTCGACCAGGTCCACTTCCTGTGGGGCCGCTTCTGGAAGAAAGAGTTCATCATAAAGAGTCCCTCTTTCTCCATGAAGTCGGCCAGCTGCTGGCCCCTTGGGTTTCGTTGCCCTATTCCAAATTTCCCTACTTTCAGCTCACCGTTCTCTCTTGTGCCTAGTTTTGCATTGAAGTCTCCCATTAACACCGTATATTGGGTTTTGGAGGAATGCATGGCTCTAGATATATCCTCATACATTTCCTCCACCTCCTCATCAGGCTGTGCCGAGGTTGGTGCGTAAACCTGTATGACCTTCAGCGAATACCGTTTGGTGATTCTGAGTATAAGGTACGCAACCCTCGTCGACACACTCCCGATCTTTACAACGTTGTTAACGAGAGACTTGTGGACGATAAATCCGACACCTCCTTGGGACAGATGGTCGCCCTCCCGGTGATAGAGCAAGTTACCGGATTAGAAGATTACCGTGTCCTCCCCCTCTCTTCGGACTTCGGATAATCCTATAATATGCCAGCGCAACTTGTCTATCTCTTCTTCCAGCTCCACGATCTTCTCGTCAGTCCTCAGGGTGCGTGCGTTGTACGTTGCCAGGTCAAGTCGTCTAAGGTGGCAACCGAACCTCCACCGGAGATTCTTAGCACCCCCTGCCCCGCCGTTACCATGGTCGTCACCGTAGCCAGGAATAGCGGGGCCGCCGGGGACTGGGGGCCGTCTGATTGTTGCTTTAGTCATTGGGGGGTATTTGCCATAGTTGCCACGCTTGGCGAGCGGGTTGGCAACCGCAGTTTTTTTTTATTGAAATTTTGGCTATTATCAGGAAGATGCTGCTGCCCATTTCCTGCCTGTTTCCCTTTGTCGCCTTTTACGACACCCACGGGAGGATATGGGGTAGTGGATATTCTTGACCGCCACTACACGGCTAGATGTTAAGTATCCCTTTGAAATTAGTTATTTTGAGTCAGTCAAATATGCTTTTATAAACTATAGGAATAAACTATTATGTATATCGTCTAAATAGATAAGGCAATGGGTACCTCGTAAACCTTTCAATACGTTGTCAATGGGGCGTTGGAATGTTCCGGGTGCAGTTTTGAGTCCAAACAGCATACGTGTAAACTTGCAATGTCCTGAAGGAATTGTGAAAGCTGTTTCTAATCTATCTTGTTTATCTACTTCCATTTGATGATAGTCACTTGCAAGAACTAAAGTATGTTGACTTGCTTAATTTGTTAAATAAATCATTAAAGTTCGGCAGAGGATATTTATTGTCGGTGGTTAAATTATTCTATTCTGGTTATATATTTATATTAGATGTCAGTAAACAATTACCTTCCTAAATTTTTGTTCACCCGAAGCGTGCATTTCCTCTGGAACTAGATGTACGGGGACACTCCAAGGTGAAACTGCTTCTAATTTATTTATTTATTTGTAAGACATAACAGCATAGGGGAAGGTCGGCACCCTTCGTACGCGGGGCACATTCATACAGTCAAAATAAAACTTGAACGAAACAACGTACGGTCTTGGTTTTGTATGTGTGTGTGAATCGAGTTACCAACTTTACGTCAACGTGGTATCGCGCCATTCACACCGGTGACAGACACGAACGTGTTTTCGCGCTTGGTAAGTAATTTTTTGATCAATGTATTTGTCTATTGTTACCGTAGATAAAATAAGTTTTTGTGTAGAGTATTCTATCAGTAAATAGCAAAACATACTTAAGATACGTTTTCAATACTTAATTTATGACGTTTTCCTATTAATATTAAAAGAGCTTATATTTTGTTGTTATTCAGTTCGGACGGAACTAGATGGGGCACGTTTGAACGCGTACGAATGTGCCCCAACTGGTATGTAGGTACGATTTAGTGTGCTAATTGCTAATTTTTGCATTAACTTTGTCCTGTGTTTTGTTATCGTCGATGTAAGTATATATATTTTAATAGCAATTTCTTATTATTTCTTCACAGAAACATGGTGCGGACTTATAAACCAAAAAAGACAAGTAGACAAGCTGTGGATGAAGAATCCATGCAGTCAGCAATACGGGATGTTATGCAAGGAGTATTGTTATATAGAAAAGCTGCGAACAAGTACAATTTGAAATTGTCAACATTAGAAAGCCGTGTAAAAAATACAAGAATAGCAATGATGCTAAAGGGTCAAGCAACCGTACATATGACTCTAAATATACAAGTTTCCAAGTCTTTTCTATTAAAGAAGAAAAGCTGCTAAATGAGTATATTATCAAATGTTGTAAGATGCATTATGGAATTACGACGATTCAAGTAAGAAATTTAGCATATGAGTATGTCAAATCTTTGAGTTTGAAATGTCCAGCAAAGTAGGAAGAAGATAAGATGGTTGGGAAAGAATGGATGTATGGTTTTCGCAGAAGAAACCCAGAACTCAGTTTACGCAAACCTGAAAACACAAGCGCTGCAAGATCTATTGCGTTTAAAAAAACTTCGGTTACCGCGTTTTATACCAACTTGAAGACAGTGTTAGAGCGACATCGATTCACTGCTGACAGAATCTTTAATTTCGACGAATCAGGTGTATCTACCGTTCAAGCTACTCCTAAAGTCTTGGCTCCAAGATGTCAAAAACAAGTCGGACAAATTGTATTAGCTGAAAGAGGCGAGCTCGTAACTTTTGGTGGCATTATATCTGCCAGTGGAAATACCATTCCTCCACTTTTAGTGTTTCCACGCGTTCATTATAAAGATCATTTTCTCGAAGGAGCACCCGAAGGAAGTCTCGGCGCTGCAAATAAAAGTGGCTGGATAAATTCCGATATATTCGTCGATGTTTTCTTTCATTTGACTCACAAGCTCACAACCTACATACTACTTATATGTAGGTTGTGAGCTTGTGAGTCAAATGGAAGAAAACATAACTACATCAAAATTGTCATTATAAAAAATAATTAGTTAATAAATCTGATATTTATACAATTCCATATTATATAAATTAAAAATATCAGAGTAATGTAATTTAACTGTTTTGAAGCGTAAGCATTTCCGACATAAACACTGCTTACATAGTTTAGAACATATTTTTTTAAGTACCTAATGGAAATATAAATGCCATCAAAAACATAACTTGTAAAAAAACCAAGTCTCGCAACTCAGTTCTACCGTAAAAAGTTGTGAGATCCATGTAATACCAAGTCGGTTAATTTATTCAGTCCCTACTTAACGGTCCTTCTGTCTTAAGTTATTACGTAATTAGCTAATCTAACAACATCTTATAGTGATCACATCAATACTAAAAATCTTTTATATTTAAAATAAAAAGATTGACTTGGCCATCGCATGAAACGCAATGTATCTCTCATGTAATACATATAATATTAAATTAGATTGTTTAGTGCGATTGCCAAGTCAATTTATTTATTTAAAACATAAAAGATTTTTAATATTGATATGGTCACTATAAGGTGTTGTTAGGTTAGCTAATTACGTAATAACTTAAGACAGAAGGATTCTTAAGTAGGGACTGAATAAATTAAGCGACTTGGTATTACATGGATCTCACAACTTTTTACGGTAGAAGAAGTGAGTTGCGAGACTTTTTTTTTTACAAGTTATGTTTTTGATGGCATCTCATTTCTTTTTGTAGATAGTTATATCTAGGTACCTATCTACACATATTATTCCATTATATTACACATATATAGTAACACTGATTCATTCACTGCAAATGTAACTTTGTAATTCCTATATTTATATGGGATTACAAAGTTATTTATGCAGTTGATGTATCTCGAAAACTGGAACTAAATTGCAAAATATTTGAATTTTTTCCTTGATTTATATACTAAACAATAGTTGTATTCCAAATTTGAAGCTTCTATGTCTGCTAGAAGTGCCTTAGAGTTTTGATGATCAGTCAGTCAGTGAGTGACAAAATTAAAATTCTTAAACTACTGGTTCAAATTTAATAAAATTTGAAACATATCGATATTATACAATGCCTACTTGGTTACTGAAAATTCATGCTTCTAATTTTATCCACAACGAAGTTATAGGGTTTCGAAAATGGCCTGAACTGCTTCGAGAAAAGAATGGTAAGGCCGTGCCGCTTTTTTGCTCGACTTGGCGGGAGCACTGCCGTGCTCCCAGATAAAAATTGTTTCAAAGTTTGTTAAACTATATAACACTAATTATAATGCTACGTTTTTTGATTAATAGCCTTTGGTTGTTTTAAGTTGTAGGTAACAAGACGGGATTAAAATTTTATTTTATTACTTAATTATAAAATTATGTAAGCACTAAACATAAATGTAAATTGACATAATATCGGGACTTTAAGCTTATAACTCACGTCACACTTATTTCACACTGCTTATATACTTTTTAACTCGTATACCGAGCGTCTCTGTTAAACAATAAAATAAAAATATAATGAATGATATATTTACCTACTAGATAGAACTAAATCATATGAGCACACTAAGTATATTTACTGCAGGAACTTCTATCTGGTGTAATAGTAAAACTTCAAGTATTTGGAATTTTAATGTATAACAAATATCAAAATTTAACATTCATGATAGACATACATACATATAATCACGCCTCTTTCCCGTAGGGGTAGGCAGAAACAACTTCTTTCCACTTGCTACGATCCTTACATACTTGTTTCGCTTCGTCCACTTTCATTATTCCCTTCATACATCCTCTACGGTTTAGGGTACTCTTGACCTGGCCTTTTTTCAAGACGTCCCTGATTTGGTCTAGAAATGTCCGCCTAGGTCTACCCCTTCCAACACTTTCATTTACACTCGCCTTATGCACTTTTTTCGTCAATCGTTCTTCATTCATTCTCTCGACATGACCAAACCATCTCAGCATACCTTTCTCAATTTTTGTCACTACATCTTCTTTCAGACCACAGCGTTTCCTTATCTCACTATTTCTTATCCTGTCACTCAGTTTAACTCCTATCATACTTCTTAATGCTCTCATCTCAACTGCATTTGTTCTGCTTTCATGTTTCTTCTGCCATACCCAACTTTCACTTCCGTACATGAGTGTCGGAACCAACACCCCCTCATGCACAGCCAAACGAGCCTTGTTAGACACCTTCCGACTGCTCATAAAGGAGTGCAAAGCTCCATTCACTATGTTTCCTGCATTCACTCTTCTTTCGATATCACTCTCACACTTTCCATCTCTTGTAAACTTTGACCCCAGATACACAAACTCTTTCACCTGTTCAATTTGTTCATCTTCAATCACGATATTGCAGTCTGTCACTGCCTCGTCTTTTTCAAACACCATCACTTTCGTCTTCCTTACATTCATCTTCATTCCCTTTCTAACAAAAGCTCCACTCATAGCAGTTACCATCTCCTGCAACTCCTCGGCAGAAGACGCAAGTAATACTTGGTCATCAGCATAGAGAAAACATTTGACGAGTAACTCATTCATTCTCAACCCACTTTAATTCTCTTTTAAATCTGTCAAACAGTTGTCCATGAACAGATTAAACAGCCACGGTGACGCTACACATCCCTGTCTAACACCTTTTTCGATATTAAACCATTCAGTGTATGCCCCGTTTATCCTTACACAAGCACTAGAATCCATATAAAGAGATTGCAATGCTCGTATGAGGATACTGCTCACACCGTTCACGGACAGTGCTGACCACAATTCATTCCTCACCACTCTATCATAGGCCTTTTCTAGATCTACGAACGCGCAGTAGACTTTCTTGTTTTTAGCCAAACACTTTTCGGCTATGCACCGCAAGGAAAAGACCTGATCCGTACATCCCATTCCCTTTGTAAATCCCGCTTGTGCATCCCATACTTTCTCGTCTGTTTCATTCACAACCCTTTCAATCAACACTTTCGCATACAATTTACCGACGACGCTGAGAAGGCTTATACCACGGTAATTTATGCAGTCCTGCCGTGACCCTTTTCCCTTATACAATGGCACGATTACAGCTTTGCACCAGTCTCCCGGTACTTGCCCATTTCGCCAGCACAGATTGAAAAGGCGGTACAGCTGACTAGCCACCAGGCCCTGTCCAGCCCTCAGCATCTCGGCGGTAATCCTGTCATACCCTGCAGCCTTACCTAATCTCATACTTTTCAACGCTTTCACTATTTCATCCATGCTTATCTCATTTTCATCAACATTTATATTATTTTCCGTGGAAGGTGGCAGATGCTGTACCTGCACTTCCTCTCTTTCAAACAAACTTTCAAAATACTCTTTCCATCTCTTTAACACATATTCTTCTCCTTTTATAATGCTTCCATCTTGACTCCTGATTGTACTCAGCTCCGAGGTAGAAGTTTTTCCTCTGGCTGTTTTGATGGTTTTCCAGAAAAACTTAATGTTTGACTGGAAATCTTCAGTGAGCCTCCTATCGAAATTATCCTTTCGTTCTCCTTTCTTTCTAGACACAATTTCTTTCGCTGCTGTTTTCAATCTTTTATACTTCGTTCTTGCTTCCTTTATCTCGTCATCCGTTGCCTTTTGAACTTTTTGGTTAGCTTTTGTTGCTAACCAATCCAACCACGCTTTCTTCTTTTCTTGCACAACCCTTTGTACATCTTTATCCATCCACGCGTTATCATTCTTTCTTCCTTTCCTTCTTTTAGCTACCCCGCATACCTCAATAGCAACATTTATGATCCCTTTCTTAAATGTCTCCCACAAATCTTCAATCACTCCTATCTCTTCTATCCCTTTAAAACTTTCTTTCAGTTTCTCTACATACTCGTCTTTCTTTTCTTTTTCTTGTAGATTTTCCACTTTTACTCTGTACAAAACACTCGTAGGCTCGGCACCTCGGTGTCGCCACCGTTTAAAGAGGCCACGTATTCGGGCTATGACCAGGAAGTGGTCTGTGTCGAGGCCTACACCGCGGTATGCCCGAGTGTCTAGCACTTTCTTCCTAAGTCTTTCATCCACAATTACAAAATCAATCATACTTCTAGACTCACCCTCATCTCTTGTATACAAACCTTCATACCCATCACGCTTTACTCCAACCCATCCATTAAAGTCCCCTAACATCACGATCCGTTCATTTTCTCCGCATTTATTCAAGACCTCTCTCATGCTATCCCAAAATTCCTCTCTCTCTTGTTGTGATCTTAATGACCCACCTCCATGCAGATCCGTCGGTGCATAGACCCCAAGGATAAACAAGCGAGTGAGTACGACTTTTAACCTAATCCAGAGGAGTCTTGGGCTTATACATTCATGCTCCATCACATCATTCAACCATTCGAGATGAAAGAATCACACCAACTCCCTGACAGCCTCGGCTGGTTTGGGGGACTCCCGACCAGTATGCCGTGTAGGGGCCATGAACCGTGGTGTCACATCCTTTCCTCTTGGTTTCGTTCACGCACAGAATATCATCATTCATCCATCATCTGACATACTTCATCTACCTTACCATCCATTCCTCCTCTTACATTCAACGAGCGAAGCGGCTCTCCGTGGGCCGCTTTTCGCCCCTGCGAGAAACGATTATTCATATTAGAAGACTTTTAAATACCTTTAATATTGTTTCAACGTTTATTTTTAAATTTTAGTTTCAATTAGCTACTTAAATTAATTTATGTAGTAAGTAAATGGTGCAAATAGTTTTTGACAACCCTTAAAATAATGTTTCTATTAACCCCTTTTACGTTTCTAATAACCCCTCATTCGTATATATTCACCCCCTTCTTCGTTTTTATTAACCCCAAAGGCGTTTTTATTCACCCCTGTCGTATCTATTCATCTCGAATTCGAGAAAAAATACCAGTGTCCTGATTTTACTATTTAAAAGAATAAAATCGTTCAATATCGATATTCATATTTGTATGAATAATAGATGAGAAACTAAACTCCCTAAAAAAATTTGCAACAAGGAAACACTGAAGAACTTGATGTTTAACTAAAAGTTTTACACAGCATAAAACCACTTGTACTCACACGTTTATAATAACCGCCCTTTTCTTTACTGTTATCAAAATTGATACTAGTTTAAAGGTTACCAAAATAAAGGGAAAATGTTGGCAAATAATAAACAGTAGTAATAAACAGACGTCCCCGAGCTGTAGACAAACCTAGAGACAACTTTATCAAATAACCAGACTTGTGTCTATTCACCCCGCGATTTCTATTCACCCCATTTTACGGTAAGTTTAGTTCGTGAGATGTCCGTCTGATTCGGTTAGAATCTACTAGTTAGTCTGTGCACTATTGTCAGTCGCCCCTAACGACAGTGAAGGATAGGATTGGCGTCTTTTGGCGCGCAAACTCGCTCGGGTAAAAAATTTGTTTTTCATTAAATTAATGCAATTTTCATTGTTCAGTTTGTGTTATTTACTTAAATTAGAGTTGTTTTATACCTATATGTATGTAGTTTGAACCTAGCACGCTTAGTTAGGCGTATATTGTGACTTAAAATCAAAGACGCACGATCGTGTAGGTTAGGTGGTACGTCCTAAAAGGATTTTCATACATTTTTTGTACCTAAACATTATTTTCCTGTATCTATGACTGTTTAATAAGGGTTTTTTTCTTAATTTTACCACTCAAGGATGACCACGTTGCACAAATATTGGCAGATTGAAATGACTCGGAAAACGAGGAATTTGCCGATGAGGAAGAGGATATTGTGGCGAGGGTCTTAGACCACCTAGAGGGTAAAGTAGATCTGGTTCTACCGACGCGTCCTCTGAAGTAGATGAGGCACCACCACCTATCTCGATACCATCCAGAAGCAGAGGATCTACTCGAGGAGGCAGATCAGGCAGGAGAGCCAGTGCAAGAGGTAGAGGGCGGGTTATGGGAAGAGAACAGGTTAGAGGAAGAGGTCAGGCGTGAGGAAAAGGACAGGCTAGTGGAAGAAGAGGGACAGGTAAGAGAGTGTGGGTAGAAACTGTCTATACAGATAAAGTTCATGATTACACTCCGCTTCCGGTAAATCAAGTTCGCTCTCCGATCGATTATTTCCAAGACTATTTTCATGATTCATTCCCGGAAAAAGTTGCTAGGTGTACGAATCTATATCACCTGCGCTAAACCGGCAATGAACTCAAGACTACCAGACTGGAAATAGCGAAACTCTTTGCTGTTAATTTAATCATGGGCTGCCGGAAAACTGGAATGAATCTGGCATTGGTCAGCAACACCGTGATCAGAGACAGGTTTTTAACTCTACGTAATGCTCTTCACGTTGTCGACAGCGACACGCCAGCAGAAGCTGAAAAAGACAATGCTCTGTGGAAGGTGCAACCCATGATAAGAAGGCCAAAGAAATGTGTAACCGATTGGAGAGAGCCCTGGGATACTACTCGATAGATGAGCAAATGATAACCTTTACTGTCCGATGCCATCTTCGCCAAGTAGTCAAAAATAAACAAAAGCTTTGTTTTAACAATCAGTGAGGGCCTAATTATGGATTTTGCCATCTATAAACAGGCTAAAACAATGTTTTGCGACACAACTATTGGGTTGGGCCCGTCTGTCATCCTCCACTTTCTCAGAGTATACCACCTGGCAGTTGTGTATACCATGACAGATATTTCGCGACTGTTCCTTTAGCTGAAGAAATGCTAAAGCGAAACCTCCACAGCACTGGCACAATAACGGTGAACCGGATTCTTGATCGTTCCACAATCGTATTCAAAAAGGATAGCCAGAGAATCGCAGCAGTTCGTCTGCAATGACATTGCAATCGTAAAATGGAAAGACAATAAGTCCATATTGATGGCATCCATGAAGCAAATATAAAGAGGAGACGTTGTAATTAAATTTCACTATGTAACAACGCGTGACAATTTGCGGGGTAAGGGTATGCAAAGTCCCGCCCACTTTACATTATCTACATTTACCGATAAATAGTAAAACTACTCGAATCGTTCCATATCGATGTTGCAATGTAGTTTAGCTACGTTCACGGTAGATAGCGGCCTGTTCACAAAATGATTATAAACTATAAAAATAATATTTTGGCGATTTAAATTTTTTTATGTTTGAGTGCAAAACAAATTTCAGCACCTTCGTATGATTATTTTACCAATACTGAGCTCTACGGATCTTTATATTTTTAGTTCACATGACACAAAGTGTCGCCATGTAGTGCCGAATATATTTAATTATATTTGAAAGCCGACGCAAAGAGATTTTTCTAGAACTATTTTTATAAATTAGGTGTAAAATTACTTACAAATGAAATGTGATGCCATCCATAACATTAGAGCGTCTATCTGAATAGTTTTTACACGATACAACACAGCACTTCATCTTTTTCTTCTTCATCATCATCATCATTACAGCCCTTCACAAGTCCACTGCTGAACATAGGCCTCCCCCAAAGAATGCCACAAAGCACGGTCCTGAGCCACCTGCATCCATCGACTTCCTGAATGTCTTACCAGGTTGTCACTCCATCTTGTGGGGGGACGCCCTACACTTCGCCTACCGGTACGAGGCTGCCACTCGAGAACCTTTCTTCCCCATCGGTTGTCGGTTCTTCGAGCTATATGGCCGGCCCACTGCCACTTCAGCTTACTAATCCGTTGGGCTATGTCGGTTACTCTGGTTCTACTGCGGATATCCTCATTCCTAAGTTTATCACGCAGTGAAACTTCGAGCATAGCCCTCTCCATAGCTCGCTGAGCGACCTTGAGCTTCCTCATACGGCCAGCAGTGAAGGGCCACGTCTCAGTTCCGTAAGTCATCACTGGCAACACGCACTGGTTGTACAATTTTGTTTTAAGGTTTTGAGGTATTTCTGACGAGAAGATGTGTCGTAGCTTCCCGAACGCTGCCCAGCCGAGTTGAATCCGTCGATTGACCTCTCGGTCGAAGTTGGACTTACCTAGTCGGACTATTTGTCCCAGGTAAACATACTCGTCAACAACTTCGAGCTTAGTGCTCCCAACAACTACCGGCATAGGTGTGACATGGACATTAAACATAATCTTTGTTTTGTCCATGTTCATCTTAAGACCTATCCGTTGGGAGACACTATTGAGGTCATTGAGCATAGTGCTTAGTTCCTCCAGCGATTCTGCCATGAGGACTATATCGTCGGCAAATCGAAGGTGAGTGATGTACTCGCCATTGATGTTAATTCCGTATCCTTTCCAGTCCAGAAGCTTGAAAACGTCTTCCAATGCAGCGGTGAAGAGTTTCGGGGATATAACGTCACCCTGTCTTACACCTCTCTGCAATTGGATAGGTTTCGTACTCTGGTTCTGTACTCGGATAGCCATCGTAGCTCTACTGTACAAACACTTCAGCACTTCGATATACCGACTGTCAACTTGGCACCGCTGAAGGGACTGCAGCACCGCCCAAATTTCGACGGAATCAAAGGCTTTCTCATAGTCCACATACGCCAGACATAGTGGCAAATTGTACTCTTCGGACTTCTGTACAATTTGCCGTAGGGTATGTATGTGGTCTATGGTGCTAAATCCCTTTCGGAAACCGGCTTGTTCGGGAGGCTGGAAGTCGTCAAGTCTGCGCGCGAGACGATTCGTAATGACTCTCGAAAACAGCACGTAGACGCGGCTCAGAAGGGAAATCGGTCTGTAGTTCTTCAAGAGAGCGTTGTCACCTTTCTTGAAGAACAAGACCACCGCACTTCTGCTCCACGCCTCCGGTGTAATGCCACCATGGAGGACGGAATTAAAGAGCCTCTGAAGGACTTCAAGTACCGGTCTTCCACCCGCTTTCAGAAGCTCCGCTGTAATTCCATCCTCGCCTGGGGCCTTGCCGTTTTTAAGGTCATGGAGAGCCATTCTAATCTCGCTCAGTCTGACGTCCGGGATATCTTCGGAATAGTGTCGAATAAGACTCGCTCTTGGATCGTTACTCACACTTGCGTGTGGCTCCAACGATGACGTGTACAGCTGCCCATAGAACCTCTCAATCTCACTCAAAATCTCAGGTGCCCCGGAAACGATGCTGCCACATTCGGTCTTCAGCTTTGACAGTTGGCTCTTTCTGGCAGATAGATCTCTGGCAAAGACTTTGGAGCCTTGGTTCCGCTCGATCGCTTCTTCAATACGAGCTGTATTGAAGTTGCGTAAGTCTCGCCGCATGCATTTAGAGATCTGTCTGTTCAGTTGCCTGTATGCTGTCAAATCTGTTGAAGAATGTAGCCTCATCTCCCGTCTAACAGCCATGGGATTAAGAGTGTGATCGGAGAGTTTTTGTGTTCTTCTGCGGCGGGTCTTGCAGAACTTAGCTCCGACCGCATGGACAGTTTCCACGAGCTTGTCATTCATATCGTCCACTTCATTGCAGTCTACTAGGCACTGAAAACGGTTTTGTAACTCGAGCTGAAAGGTTTCGGGACTTTGGATTAGAGCACGAGGGGGACGGAGCGTTGACTTCATCAGACGAGACCTCTCCAACTTAACGTTTAGGTTCAGTGTGCCTCTAACCATTCGGTGATTGCTGCCAGTTTTCACCCTCGCGATCACTGAGACATCACTGAACAGTTGTCGTCTGGTCGTCATAATGAAGTCAATCTCATTTTTTGTCGAACCGTCGGGGCTCGACCAGGTCCACTTCCTGTGGGGCCGCTTCTTGAAGAAAGAGTTCATCATAAAGAGTCCCTCTTTCTCCATGAAGTCGGCCAGCTGCTGGCCACTTGGGTTCCGTTGCCCTATTCCAAATTTCCCTACTTTCAGCTCACCGTTCTCTCTTGTGCCTAGTTTTGCATTGAAGTCTCCCATTAACACCGTATATTGGGTTTTGGAGGAATGCATGGCTCTAGAGATATCCTCATACATTTCCTCCACCTCCTCATCGGGGTGTGCCGAGGTTGGTGCGTAAACCTGTATGACCTTCAGCGAATACCGTTTGGTGATTCTGAGTATAAGGTACGCAACCCTCGTCGACACACTCCCGATCTTTACAACGTTGTTAACGAGAGACTTGTGGACGATAAATCCGACACCTCCTTGGGACAGATGGTCGCCCTCCCGGTGATAGAGCAAGTTGCCGGATTCGAGGATTACCGTGTCCTCCCCCTCTCTTCGGACTTCGGATAATCCTATGATATGCCAGCGCAACTTGTCTATCTCTTCTTCCAGCTCCACGATCTTCTCGTCAGTCCTCAGGGTGCGTGCGTTGTACGTTGCCAGGTCGAGTCGTCGTAGGTGGCAACCGAACCTCCACCGGAGATTCTTAGCACCCCCTGCCCCGCCGTTACCATGGTCGCCACCGTAGCCAGGAATAGCGGGGCCGCAGTGGACTAGGGGCCGTCTGTTAGTTGTTTTCATCATTGGGGGGTATTTGCATTATGTATTTGAATTAACTGATATATGTAATCACTTTAATACTTTCTTCTCTCAGATAGGCTCCACTCTTGCCAGTAAAATTCCACATAAGTATCACGATAATTTCATTTACACTAATTTATATAACAAGCAAATAGATATCAAAACTAAGGAACTTACACATTATACCCCTACTACAACAGATGAAGTCAACAAAATCATAGATAATTTAAACTCAAATACAAGTACTGGTCTCGATGGTTTAACATGTAAAGCCTTAAAATCTATAAAACCTCTTATCTTAGAAAAATTAACATGCTCTATAAATGATTGTTTAGAAAGGGGTTACTTTCCTGATTCCTTAAAATTGGCGAAAGTTAGCGCAATATTTAAATCAGGTAGCAAAACAGATCCAGGAAACTATCGCCCCATCTCAATACTTCCAGTACTCTCAAAAGTATTTGAAAAAGTTCTATACAATCGCTTGGATAACTATTTAACATCGATTGACTTCATTAATACCAAACAATACGGCTTTCGCTCCAAATCAAACACTCTTTCGGCCTGTATAGACTTAGTTACCAATCTAAAAAGCAATATAGATAAAAAGCAAATAGCTCTTGGAGTTTTTATCGATTTGAAAAAAGCTTTTGATACAATAAGCCATAAATTACTTCTAAATAAATTATTTAATATCGGTATCAAATGAACTGCGCTCAGTGTGCTTCAGTCTTACCTCTCTGATAGGCACCAGATTGTTAAAATTCTCAATACTCACAGTACACCTCAACTTATCACTTACGGGGTACCACAGGGCTCCATTCTTGGGCCCCTTTTATTTATCATCTACATAAACAATATTCACGAACTAGGTTTAGCTGGTGATGTGACATTATACGCTGACGATACTAGTCTCTTTTACTTTGGTGATAATATACAAACAATATTTAAAAAAGCTGAGAACGACCTAAATTTGCTAACTACATGGTTTCAGTACAACCTGTTAACTATAAACGTATCCAAGACCAATTATATGATTTTTAGCGCCAAGAATAAGAAAATTTCTGAATGCCCAATGCTATACATAAATAGTGAACCGCTTTTGAAGGTAGAATCTGAAAAATATCTCGGACTTATTCTTGACAGTCAAATTACTTGGAAGCCTCACATAGAGAAAATCCAATCAAAACTTTCTGCACTTATGGGTAGGCTTCGGCATACTGTTCGTTGTTTTCCAAGATCTGTCTGCTACACTATATATAACTCCTTGATCAAATCTCACCTATGCTATCTAATAGAACTCTGGGGCTCAGCTGCCAAATCAAATTTAAAACAATTGCAAATATCCCAAAATAGAATAATTAAACTGTTATTCCACTTCAACTATCTAACACCGACAAACATAATATATAATAAAACTGGCCTAATGACATTAGCGCAAATGTACAAATACAATACGTGTATTCTTATAAGAAAAATCCTGAAAAAAAGTATGCATACACAAATAACATTCACAAAAAAGGCGCAAATTCAACGACATTTAATGAGAAGTGCTAACAATATATGCTTACAGGCACCACGTACTAATTACGGAAGAAAAAACATCAAATATGAAGGGGCTCAACTATATAATAAGCTACCAAACGATATAAAAGGAATCCAATCCTTATCATTATTCAAGAAGAAATTGAAATACCATATATTAAAAACAGTTACATAAATATATTATATATAAAACACACCTTAAATCCACATACACTACACTACAGCAGTTAGGTAGATAAATAAAAAAAAAATTAAATACATAATACAAACTTTTGAACAATACATTAATAATATAATCTAATATCATAATATTCAGGGTAATTTAATATATTTAATTATAACAAAATCTAGTTAATTATGATTATCCGAAACTGTGCAAAATATTTATTAATATTTAACTTTACACATTCAATAAGCTTAACAAATAAATATAGATACAATAAAAAAGCATACTACAACATATTAATAATATAATCAAATTAATAATATAATCAAATCTAATAGTAATGATATAATATAATGTCATTTCATAATTTCTTTTCTAAGAAATTAATAATATTGCACTATAAAATAATTTCAAATTTAGTATTGCTCATAAATTAATGATTTTAAATAAAATATGAATAATCTAAATACCTAAATAATATATCTCCTAAATAAAAAGGATTCAATAATTAAGTTTTAAATGTAGTATAATCTAATCTTTATATATAAAAAGTACGTGTCACGTTGTTTGTCCGCGATGAACTCCTAAACTACTGAACTGATTTCAATGAAATTTTTGGTCAATGTGCAGTTGGGTCCAACTTAAAAGATAGGATAGCTTACATCTCAATTTATAGTCGCAATACAATATTATTTTATTGAAATTTATTTGTCTATTATTTGACAGTCACAATTATCTGTTAGCTCCAAACGATTATGTCAGATGACGATATCTGTTGACTGGATTGAGTAAATATTTAATAGATGGCGCTATGTTAAAAATACAAACGTTTAATATAAGCTACAATTTAGTAGTATATCCACCACGTGTTGCTGTAAGTATTCAACAGATAGAACCGATTTCAAAAAAAAAAATTGCAAACTGTGTGCAGTTTGGCCAACTTGAGAGATAGGATAGTTTTTATCCCGATAAGTGGCCGTCAATTTTTTTATTGCTAATTTCAGGAGTTTTTTGTGAAAGCAAAATGTCGGTCGGATAGGGCAGAACAACGTCTGCCTGGTCAGCTAGTTTTAAATAAATCTTACGACCACGACCTCACAGAATACCAGCGTGAAGTAGAGGTTTACCTCTGCGTTTCGCTTGGTGAGTGCAGGTGGCCGGAGGCCCTTTTTACTGGAAATGAGGCATTCCATCTTAGTCCTCACGGGTGACAACGCATCTGCATTTTGATTCGCAAACGAGGATAGATGTAGTTGTCTATGGGCCGCAGCAACCACGTACCATCAGGTGGACTGTGTGCTCGTTTGTCACCCTTATCCTATAAAAAAAAAGTTATATATGAGTTATATTATTGTAGTTTCATTAAAATAGATTCGGTAGTTTTTGCGTGGAAGAGTAACAAACATCCATACATCCAAAATAGTAATTAATCGATTTAACAAAAATATTAATAACTATATACATAGATATTTACATGTCCATATTGCGCATACAGACACGCTAAATCCCAAAACAAGAATTTAGTCTTAAAATCTTCAAAAAATAATTTCTTAATAACCAATCATAGCGCGAGGAGCTTAGGCATGCTTCGATTAGCTATCTTTCTCGCACTTATGGCTACGCATAAGACTTTTTTCTCGTATTAGTTGGTAAACTTTATTCACGTCTGGGAATTGTTTACAACCGCTAAATTCGTCTGGCGATATGCAGGTGTTATTAAAAATTACTCAATAAATACGTGATTAAAATTTGAGATTGGCAAAAGTATATTTTTTGGGAATTAAAAAAAATATCTTTGGAGAGGTCTGGTAATACTTTATAACCGACAAAAACGTCTGGGATTATTGTTTTTGAATTATATAAAAACTAAATTAAATGATAAAAAAGAAATCAAGTTGCCAAAAAAACATTTTTTTGGATTTTTTTTTTGCAAATGTTGTATACTGCGCAGTAACAAAATAACCGCAAACGGTCAGCCAGACTCGCGGGACTGGATTCACCAATTGACGAAATTATATTTTATCACAATTTCAACTTGCCCAAAGGACCTTCCCAAAATTCGTCGCCAGCTCTCATACTATATTTATTTTAAGTCAATCTTGTATTTCTCAGACAAATGAATGTTTTATTCTTATGAGAAATAAATTTCTTAAACCAGAAAAAAGATTAATAACCTAAGTAAAGTAAAATAAAAGTACTAAGTAAGGAAGATATATTTTAGTTTTTTAATAAAATTGTTAATAGTTTTGACAAAAAAATATAATAAATGTGTAATTACTCTTTATTAATTACTCGTTAATAAATGTCCAATGATTACAGGTGAATAAAAGACTGTTTAATTAATAAATGTTAATTTTATCTATACATATACAGTAAAACTTGCTTAATAAGATCACGTTTAATACGATTTCTTGTTTAATACGCCATTTTATGTCAGTCCCTGCAACTTGAGGCATGTTTTCATACATTTTTAAGACGCTTAGTACGATTCGTCATACCGTCTAATACGCCATCTTGGTCGGAAAAATTACATTATTCCATTGATGACAATGTTGCACCCTACAAAACCTGTTCGATCGAAAATCTTATTCAAGATGTGAATAACACCCAAAAAGAGGCCCTAAGTGATGACAATTAAGATGAAGGAGAGTCAATTCCGATTTTGTCAAACGCAGAGGCATTATCAGCAGTAAACGATTTAAGGTGCTATGGTTCTTTCGGGAAAAGTAAAGACGCAGTACAAAAGTTAAATTATATTGAAAACCTTGTCATTAATAATGCCTCAAAATCTTTTTGTCAAACCCATTGATATAAGAAAAGTAGGGGATATGGCATGTGGTCACGTGACCTGAAGTCAAGTGTTTCTCAAATATGGCGACGACTCCACCCACAAGAAATAGCGTTGTTTTTGTCGATATTTTCAGTATCGATGCTATATAAATTATGACGTACCATCCATCTCATAGGTATATATTAAATAACAAATATTAGATCACTACACTATTGAATTGGGTTAATCCTGTAATAATAGTTGTATTGAGATGATAAATAAATAAATCGTACGTTCAACTCAGAATAGGAAAGTTTTGAAACTGTAATTGTTTTAAGATATGGTGAAGCAACAGTCAAAAGTGAGCGAAGAGACCAAGGAAAGAGCACTTGATTGGAGCTTTAACTCCTTTCTTTTCAGAAGATGTATACGACGTGCACCAGAATATTATACTGAGTTCGTGCAACGAGCTAACGTTTTTTCGTAACGACGGCAATCTGCACATAAGCATTCCATCCGTGCGTCCCTGGGTCGACGCATGCATTTTTTTTTCTCCTCTGCAGAGATTAACGAAACCACCACTATAGGCAATGTATTAGGCTTCGTAAGATTTTTTTGTCCAGCCCATGCTGTCCCACTACTAAGCAGAAGTCTCCCCTAAGTTTTTTCCAGTGGTTTAGTCGTGCATCATATCGAACCAGCCCCAACGGTATGCGTCCAGGTTGCGTGAATCATATCATATATATAAACTTTATAGCGGCTGGGAAGTTAGTTGCGAGCGCAAGTCCTGTACCTTCACGCTTCGCTTTACGTACTGTGATCTGAGACACCATCAAGTTTTCTTTCAACTATATCTGCACGGACTAGCGCTCGCTCTTAACTTCCAAGCCGCCATAAAGATTCGACAACACCTTTCTTTCGTAGTAATGGTCGGTTACCAGTTCAAGTCACCATGAACGTGCAGTGGACTGACCTTTATCTTGATTTATTTAAAGTTTGTGGAGCATGTGTTCTTTCATACATAGTTACTAACCGTCATCTCTCTTTTTTTTGATAATAAAGATTATTTATTTATTTATCTCAGTAATCTAATCGAGTTGAGCAGCCCCTTTCTAACCATACCACCGTTCACACAATCCATTAATCATTTAACTATCCTAACGTATTCCTCAATCTTCAGCATCCCATGTTCATACCATACGACAACCAATTTCCATGCAACATTTCGATCAATAGGGGTGGCTGCACCACTTCAGACTTCCACTTCAATACTCATTTCTCATTATATCCCATTTGTGTAACACCACAAAATATCAATTTTATAGTGTTTACAACCTGCAAGTTGTAATGACTTCCACCAGTAGCGTAATTAGTGGTGGATACTGGAGGTAAACGAGAGAGTAAGGATTAAAAATAAATAAAATAACAATAATGTATACTGATTAAAATCATTTATTCGTGACGAAATAATATTATTTAGTCAAAAAATTTATTTTAGACATGAACCAAATCACCCTTAAGCCGAACTACATCCAGCGTTATATTTATACATTATTTTTCAAAATGCAAGGAGCATATTCTTCTTACTACTGCAGGTTTTCCTGGCCTATATTTTCAATCCACAATTTTTGAAGGCCTTCATTTTTTGGCAACCTAAAATAAATATTATGCATCCTTAAGTACCAATCAAAAATAATCTTAACATTATCAAATCTTTTGATGAAAAAAACTATTATAGAAAATTTACGATTTACACTAGTTTCAAGTTCTTTTCTTAAACGAAAGGCTCCCAATCGATCGTTTAATTAAATATACAGGTTACGTATCTAAAACGTTATTTGATCATGACTACATTAATATTATTGTTATACAGGCTCAGAAAAAAAATATACAATTAAGGAAAAAAGTTACAACTAACCTGAAAAATGACAATCCTTCTACATTTTTACGAGAATTTGAATTACATCCATTGATGCAACACTTTGTCATGTTGTTTTTGCTCAACTACCCTTTACTAATGAACAAAAAAGCTCCAAAATAGTCAAAACTCCACTGTAACACTGCAAAATAACTCCGAACAAGGCTTAGATGACAGACGAACTACCACAAATGAACGTGATCCTAAAATGGCGTCATGCTTCAAGGTGGAGCTTGGTGACATTTATGAAAACTGGCAACAGAAAATTGAAGTCTAAGATATGTACTTATCTCTTTTTACATTTGAAAATCATAACGTGTGAGAATGAGACAGATATATTTTTGTTGGCAAGGTTCATGTTTGCATGATATTTGTATAACCAAAAAATATATATGCAATTTACAGCTTATCCTCTACTCTTCTTATATCAATGGTCAAACCAAAATAAGTGATTATTTTAAGTAACGTCATTATAAATAATATGTAACTATGATGTAACGTATTTAAATACATATACATATGTACAACATTATACCTTTCTAACAAATTTATAAATACGTATACCTATAATTCAATACCTACACAATATTTGTAAATGATGTATTATTTTCCCTATCCCGTAAATACGCTTTCCCGCATAAGTCGCGATTTTGGCTGCGTCCCTTCAAAATCCTCTATACTGCGGGTTTTACTATAATAAAAGTGTAAAGAGCAGATGTCTGTAAATTTTATATTTTTGTAATAAAAGTGATTGAGGGGTACTAAAAATAAGTAATTAAATACATTTCTACCATTTTTAGAATTTTCTGTCTGTCTGTCTGTTTGTTTGTTAACGTATCATGTATAAAGTACTAATATATACATATAATAAAACTGTAAACAGCAGATGTCTGTACATTTTATATTTTTGTAATAAAAGTGATTGAGGGGTACTAAAAATAAGTAATTAAATACATTTCTACCATTTTTAGAATTTTCTGTCTGTCTGTCTGTCTGTTTGTTTGTTAACGTATCATGTATAAAGTACTAATCTATACATATAATAAAACTGTAAACAGCAGATGTCTGTACATTTTATATTTTTGTAATAAAAGTGATTGAGGGGTACTAAAAATAAGTAATTAAATACATTTCTACCATTTTTAGAATTTTCTGTCTGTCTGTCTGTTTGTTTGTTAACGTATCACGTATAAAGTATTAATCTATACATATAATAAAAATGTAAATAGCAGACGTCTGTACATTTTATATTTTTGTAATAAAAGTGATTGAGGGGTATTAAAAATAAGTAATTAAATATCTTCATCATTACAGCCCTCCACAAGTCCACTGCTGAACATAGGCCTCCCCCAAGGAATGCCACAAAGCACGGTCCTGAGCCACCTACATCCATCGACTTCCTGCATATCT
Organism: Parnassius glacialis; assembly: GCA_033319125.1. Lineage (NCBI taxonomy): Eukaryota > Metazoa > Arthropoda > Insecta > Lepidoptera > Papilionidae > Parnassius > Parnassius glacialis. Next base: position 27,294,790 of record JAVANC010000010.1, on the reverse strand, counting down.
TACCAGGTCGTCACTCCATCTAGTGGGGGGACGCCCTACACTTTGTCGTGAAGCGACAATTAAAAAAAAATAGAACCTAACCTAAGAACAACAAAACAACAAAAGTAGAACAAGAAAATAACATATTTAAATTTTTAATAAGGTATTTACAATTTTATAAAAAAAATGAAATATGATGATGATGATGATGGATGAGGTGTAATTACAATTAGATAAAAAAAATAAAGATAGGAGAATAGGAGAATATAGTGTTGTAGTGGAGCCTAAAGGTCGAAGTGACACACGCTGCGCTTGGAGTAGTAGTAGGCACACGCGGAGCTTGAAGTTTCCTGGCGGCGACGGCACGCAGCGTCTGGTCTGGGCACACTCAGCGTCCGGAGCCGGCGCACGTAGCGCCTGGAGTAGGTGCACTCAGCGCCTGGAGCAAGCAGTCGTAGTGCCCAAAGGTAGCACGGGCAGTAGGTGCACTCAGCGCCTGGAACAAGCAGTCGTAGCGCCCGGAGTAGTGTGGCCCCGCGCTTGAAGTAGACTACGCCGATGACTTCAAATGTAGATGGAGGCTTGCAGGATCCCGGGGCAATGCGGCCCCGGGATAAGGCCTATAGTAGATGCTTCTCGTTTGAGAACTGAAGCGAGACTTCCTGTATTCTCCGATTGTTCGGCTTTTATACCTTTTTAGAGAGAACGAGAAATTATTTAAATTAAAAGGAAATTTATTGTAAATGACCTAGAGCGAAAGAGTATTTGTGTGAAAATATCGAACTAAGAACATCAAACCAGTGACAAATTTGAATAAAAGTTACCATAACAACCATATAAATAATGGTTGTCAAAAATATGAATTTTTGGTTTTAGGTATATAATTGAAAAACAGTTACATTTAAGTAAGAAATGAGATATTATTCATATAGGAAAAACTATAGCGCGGCAGCGCGCACAAAACCTGAAATTGCAGAGTTACGGAGAACTCAATAAAAGATAGAAAAAGGTAAGACTCCATTGACAGTGATTTAAACGGTGCTGATAGCGTGAAAATACGAAGTGAAAATGATTTGTTATTGTGTAAAAACGTTACAGGATCCTATGGAAATAAGGGCGTGAAAAGTGATGCAAAATATCAAAACAGAATGGAAAAATGGTGTAAAATGATATGTAAGTAGCATAACACTACAACTTCATCCGCCGGTACGAGGCCACCACTCGAGAACCTTTTTTCACCAACGGTTGTCGGTTCTTCGAGCTATATGGCCGGCCCATTGCCACTTCAGCTTACTAATCCGTTGGGCTATGTCGGTCACTCTGGTTCTTCTGCGGATATCCTCATTTCTAAGTTTATCACGCAGATAAACTCCGAGCATAGCTCTCTCCATAGCTCGCTGAGCGACCTTGAGCTTCCTCATACGGCCAGCAGTGAAGGACCACGTCTCAGTACTATAGGTAATCACTGGCAACACGCACTGGTTGTAAAGTCTTGTTTTCAAGTTTTGAGGTATACCTGACGAGAAGATGTGCCGTAATTTCCCGAACGCTGCCCAACCGAGTAGAATCCGTCAATTGACCTCTCGGTCGAAGTTGGACTTACCTAGTCAGACTATTTGTTCCAGGTAAACATACTCGTCAACAACTTCGAGCTTAGTGCTCCAAACAACTACCGGCATAGGTGTGATATGGACATTAAACATGATCTTTGTTTCGTCCATGATCATCTTAAGACCTATCTGTTGGGAAACACTATTGAGGTCATTGAGCATAGTGCTTAGGTCCTCCAGCGATTCTGCCATAAGGACTATATCGTCGGCAAATCGAAGGTGAGTGATGTACTCGCTATTGATGTTAATACCGTATCCTTTCCAGTCCAGAAGCTTGAAAACGTCTTCCAATGCAGCGGTGAAGAGTTTCGGGGATATCACGTCACCCTGTCTTACACCTCTCTGCAATTGGATAGGTTTCGTACTCTGGTTCTGTATTTGGACAGCCATCGTAGCCCTACTGTTCAAGCACTTCAGCACTTCGATGTACAGACAGTCAACTTGGTATCACTAAGGGGACTGCAGCACCGCCCAAATTTCGACGGAATCAAAGGCTTTCTCATAGTCCACATACGCTAGACATAGTGGCAAATTGTACTCCTAGGACTTCTGTACAATTTGTTGAAGGGTATGTATGTGGTCTATGGTACTAAAGCCTTTTCGGAAACCGGCTTGTTCGGGGGGCTGGAAGTCGTCAAGTATGCGTGCGAGGCGATTCGTAATGATTCTCGAAAACAGCACGTAGAGGCGGCTTAGAAGGCAAATCGGTCTGTAGTTCTTCAAGAGAGCGTTGCCAACTTTCTTGAAAAATAAGACCACGGCATTTCTGTTCCACACCTCCGGTGTAGTGCCACCATGGAGGACCGAACTAAAGAGCTTCTGAAGGACTTCAAGTACCGGATTTTCCACCCGCTTTCAGAAGCTCCGCTGTAATTCCATCCTTGCATGGGGCCTTGCTGTTTTTAAGGTGCTGGGGAGCCATTCTAATCTCGCTCAGACTGACGTCCGGGATATCATCGGAATAGTGTCTGATAAGACTTGCTCTTGAATCATTACTCACACTTACGTGTGGCTCCAACGATGATGTGTACAGCTGCACATAGAACCTCTCAATCTCACTCAAAATCTCAGGTGTCCCGGAAACGACGCTCCTACACTCGGTCTTCAGCTTCGACAGTTGGCACTTTCTGGCAGACAGATCTCTAGCAAAGACTTTGGAGCCCTGGTTTCGCTCGATCGCTTCTTTAATACGAGCAGTATTAAAGTTGCGTAAGTCCCGCCGCATGCATTTGGAGATATGTCTGTTCAGTTGCCTGTATGCTGTCAAATCTACTGAAGACTGCAGCTTCATCTCCCGTCTAACAGCCATGAGATTAAGAGTGAGAGCGGAGAATTTTTGTGTTCTTCTGCGACGGGTCTTGCAAAACTTAGCTCCGACTGCATGGACAGTTTCCACGAGCTTGTCATTGATATCGTCCACTGCATTGCAATCTTCTAGGCACTGAAAACACGGTTTTGTAGCTCCAGCTGAAAGGTTTCGGGACTTTGGATTAGAGCACGAGGGGGACGGAGCGTTGACTTCATTAGACGTGACCTCTCCAACTTAACGTTTAGGTTCAGTGTGCCTCTCATCATTCGGTGATCGCTGCCGGTTTTCACCCTCGCGATCACCGAGACATCACTGAACAGTTGTCGTCTGGTCGTCATAATGAAGTCAATCTCATTTTTTGTCGAACTGTCGGGGCTCGACCGGGTCCAGTGAGGCCGCTTCTGGAAGAAAGAGTTCATCATAAAGAGTTCCTCTTTCTCCATGAAGTCGGCCAGCTGCTGGCCCCTTAGGTTCCGTTGCCCTATTCCGAAATTCCCTACTTTAAGCTCACCGTTTTCTCTTGTGCCTAGTTTCGCGTTGAAGTCTCCCATTAACACCGTATAGTGGGTTTTGGAGGAATGCATGGCTCTAGAGATATCCTCATACATTTCCTCCACTTCCTCATCGGGGTGTGCCGAGGTTGGTGCGTAAACCTGTATGACCTTCAGGGAATACCGTTTGGTGATTCTGAGTATAAGGTACGCAACTCTCGTCGACACACTCCCAATCTTTACAACGTTGTTAACGAGAAACTTGTGGACGATAAATCCGACACCTCCTTGGGACAGATGGTCGCCCTCCCGGTGATAGAACAAATTGCCGGATTCGAGGATTACCGTGTCCTCTCCCTCTCTTCGTACTTCGGATAATCCTATGACATTCCAGCGCAACTTGTCTATCTCTTCTTCCAGCTCCAGGATCTTCTCGTCAGTCCTCAGGGTGCGTGTGTTATAAGTTGCCAGGTCGAGTCATCGTAGGTGGCAACCGAACCTCCACCGGAGATTCTTAGCACCCCCTGCCCCGCCGTTACCATGGTCGCCAGCGTAGCCAGGAAAAGCGGGGCCGCCGGAGACTGGGGGCCGTCTCTTCGTTACTTTCATGGGGGTATATTGCCATAGTTGCCACACTTGGCGAGCGGGTTGGTAACCGCAGTTTTTTTATTGTTGTTTTGCTGTTATCAGAAAGATGCTGCTGCCCATCTTCTGTCTCAGGTTCCCTCTGTCGCCTTTTACGACACCCACGGGAAGATATGGGGTAGTAAGTATTTTTACCCGCCACTACACGGGGTATAGAACATTATTTTACATCAGTTAATTAAATACATTTCTACCATTTTTAGAATTTTCTGTCTGTCTGTTTGTTTATTAACGTATCACGTATAAAGTACTAATTTATATCATAAGATTTGTTAAGGAAATTATAAAGTATATCTTCGGGTTACATTTAGTCTTTATTTCATTAAAATCAGTTCATTCCATCAAAAGTTATGATAAATATTCTGAAGTATGGGTAGGGAAGTATAGGTACGAATTCGCTCAACGGTGGCTTTGGTTGAGTCATCAAGTGCATTTTAAACTAATATCATATCATAAATCATAATTAAATGATGTAAAATAATGTTCTATAATGATATAATTATGTATATCTAAAACGCAGTAAACAAAAGTATTAAAGAACGTGTCTGTGGCATAGAATTCAATTTTCCGTACGCATTTATTAGAAGTGAATATCTTAGGATGTTATACCCATATTATCATTTATGCACCCATATTATGCATCCATATAATAGACAGTTGCAAATAAAACGTATTCAAGAAAGGACGTATTTCATTGCTCTATTTAAACCCTAATCAAAAAAACGCGTTTAAGCGTCAGTAGCCTGATGGCAGGGCGCGGACCACGAACTCGAAAGGTCGTGGGTTCGAATCCGCCTTTCGATTACTGTCGTGAACCAGTGAACCACTTCTAACACAAGTATTTTAAGCTTACCAGAAGTGGTTAAAGGGAATATTAGTAAAGTGTAATAGCATTACTAGTACTTTTAATTAAAAAAAAACAACTCTATTACAAGTACATAGTGGTCACAATCGAGCCGGATAAGTAAGGAGCTAACGTCGTCATAAACATCTTTTGTTCATCGTCCCGGGTCTCGGACGCTTACCTGCGCTAGAAAAACAACAAGTAATATAAAAGCTTAGTATAAAAGTGAATAACAACGAACATTGCAGTGATATTTTGTGAAGCTTAATTATATCTTTTGTGAGTAATTTATAATGTCAAAAGTGGAAGAAATAATCGAACAATTAGAAGAATATTATAATCAAATTAACAAAAGTCAGATTAATCTTAAAAAATGTCCTAAAACAAGAATAACACAGGGATATTTAGAAGTAAAGATTCATTGCATTAAAGAGTATTGGGTATCATATCGTGCGGCGCATCAAAACTTATTGAAACTAACATCGAAAAGCGATAGACAAATAATATCTTATTTTGTAAATAGCGAGTATGAAAAGTGTGAAGAAGTGTTTACTTGTTTGAAAGGGGGTATGGTGGTCATGTTAAATGGTATCAAAAACAATACCGGGAATAATACAAACCCTTCAAATTCGCCAATGTGTGAAAAACCAGTTGTTGACGTAAAGCTGCCCGAATAAATCTACCTACTTTTTTCGGTGCATATGAAGAATGGAAATCATTTGAGGACACATTTATATCATTAATAGACAGAAATAATAGCCATAGTGATGTACAGAAATTACATTATTTGAAATCGTGTGTAGCAGGCGAAACTAAAAATACTATAAAACATTTTCAATTGACGGATAAAAATTAGGAACTAGCGTGGAAAGCCTTAAAGAATAGATATAGTCATAAGCGACTAATAGTAAATGCAATATTCAAGAAATTATTTTCTTTGAAGAAAATAAATACGCAATCACCAGGTCATTTAAAAGTTTTAATTGATAATACAAAAGAATCTATTAACAGCTTGAATACTTTAGATATTAAGACAGATTCCTGGGATCCGTTATTAATATATCTATCAATCCTAAAACTAGATCAAGAGTCACACAGAGATTGGGAAACTTATGTAAGCAGTGGACATCCAAAGGATATGCCAACATTTGATAATTTCGTAATTTTTTTGGAAAATAGAATTCATACACTTGAATTAACATCAACGTTAAGGGAGAAGGTTCAAAGATAGTATCACATCAGCGTCGCTGCTACTACTGTTCAATGTGTTCTATGCAATGAAAATCTTCGTCGTAAAATTTCTTGTGTCACTGCAAAAAATTTGGCAAATTAGATCCTGAAAAAAAGAAGTGAATATGTAAAAGAAAAGCGTTTGTGTTACAACTGCTTGTCAACTGGTCATCCAGGCTATTACTGCATACAAAAAATATCGTGTCGTGTATGAGGAAAACGTCACCATTCACTTCTAAATTCTTACAAGAAGAAAGAGGAGACCATTAATAAAGAAGAAAACAAACATTCACCAGGGTTAACCTCTTTACACACAAATGTAGAAGAAATTGAGAAGGAAATCTCGGATGTATCAATAGCTTCACACTTTACGTCCAATACTAAAAATGTTTTACTGGCCACCGCTTTAATACCGATTAAAAGTGACACAGGATATGTCACTATGTTGAGACTACTAATTGATCCAGGTTCGCAGGCGTCTTTCATTAGTGAGAGAGCAATACAACTTTTGCAACTCAAAAGAAAAAGGGCACATGGTATTATTTATGGAGTTGGTTCTACCAAAACATAAATCAGTCATGTGGTGTGTTTTGAAGTATTATCAAACTACGAAAAACAATTTAAACTCAATGTTAAAGCGTACGTTTTGTCTACACCGTTGACTACAAGGCTACCTTGTAAAACAATAGAACCGATGAACAATTGGACACATTTAAAAGAACTGACTTTAGCTAACCCTCAATTTGCCACATCAGGAAGAATCGATGCGCTGTTAGGAGTTGAAGTATATGCGGAAATATTAAAAGGCAATGTTATCAAGGGTCCACCAGGTATTCCAAGTGCACAAGAAACCAGCCTCGGATGGATACTGTTTGGAGAAATATCAAATAGTTCATCTTATGAAGACATCATAGTAATGCATCATCATGTTGACATAGATAACATGATAAGAAATATGTGGGATATAGAAACCACAGAAAAGAGAAATTTTACAGCGGAAGAAAGATAATGTGAAAACATTTACGCATTCAAACACATTCAAGAACATTAGATGGTCGATATATGGTCAAACTACCATTTAAAAATGGCAATTACATAGAAGAGATAGGAGAAACAAAAGAAATTGCACTTAAAAGATTTTATTTACTAGAAAGAAGGCTAAATCTAAACGTAACGCTCAAACACGATTATGTAAGAGTTATTGAAGAATACATTAAGTTAGGATATATCGAAGAAATACCACGCAAGGAAAGAAATAATCCATCAATATACCTTTCACATCATGCTGTGATAAGAGAAGACAAATAAACAACACATTGCAGAGTAGTGTTTGACGCATCTTGCAAAGGAGCTAACAATAAGTCATTGAATGATGAATTACTTTTTGGTCCACAATTACAAGAAGATTTAAGAAGCTTGATAATCAGATGGCATATGAAGCCAGTATGTTTTATAGCCGACATCCAAAAAATGTATTTACAAATCCTAGTGACGAAACAAGATACCGATTGTCAAAGAATATTTTGGAGAAAAAGTGACAAAGAAGAATTAAAAATATATCGTTTAAAAAGAGTAACATTTGGGACTTCATCTGCACCTTATCTCACGGTTAGGGCGCTTGTGCAGCTCTCAAAAGATGAAGAAAAAAATTATCCAGAAGCAGCTAAAGAAATAAGAGAAGATTTTTATGTAGACGATTGTATGAGCGGTGCGATGACGGAACAGGATTGCATTAAACTTGGTAAGCAGCTTCAAGCCATACTCAAAAAAGGAGGATTTAAATTCCATAAATTCGCATCTAATAATGAAAACTTCTTAAATCAAATCAACTCGGAGTTGAGAAGTTCTAAGGCCAGTATTAATATAAAAAGCGACAGCACCATTAAAGAACTCGGTCTGGCATGGAACATGAGTGTGGACGCTTTTCATTATCAGCGCAATTTACCGCCGATACCAAAAGAAATAACCAAAAGGAATATCTTGGCAGACATTCAACGCCTTTTTGAACCGTTGGGTTGGCCTGGTGCAAGCATAATTCCAGCTAAAATTTTAATACAAAAACTATGGCTAAAAAACCTTGATTGGGACGATAAGGTAGATGAAGATTTAGAGAAAGAGTGGTTAATATTGAGAAAAGGTTTTAAATAAATAAACAAATAAGGCACAGAATGTGAAGACAGCAAAAACGTAACCCTTCACGGTTTTTGTGATGCTTCAAATAAAGCCTATTGCGAAGTTGTATATTGCAGGATTGAAAATAGTAAAGGAGAAATTCAAACAAATATTATTGCCTCAAGAACACGAGTCGCCCCTGTAAAACCACTTTTATTAACCAGGCTTGAGCTTTGTGGGGCAGTTATTTTGGCACGATCGTTAACACACTTATGAGAAGCTATGAGATTATCACCTACCAAAGTGTTTGCTTGGACAGATTCTTCAGTTGTACTCTCATGGTTGTTCGGAGATCCGAACCGTTGGAAACCGTTTGTTAGTAACAGAGTAGTTGAAATATTAGACAATCTTTGCAATACTCAATGGTTTCATGTAAAAACGAATGATAATCCAGCAGATATTGGATCAAGAGGAATGAATTTACAACAACTTATTCAACGTAAACAGTGGTGGGAAGGACCTGGTTGGCTGAAGGAGAAAAACATAGAATACTTAAGACCAAATTTGATACCGACTGATATAGAAAGAAAAAAATATTCAGGTGAATTTAAAAACAGAAACAAAAAAACAGATAATTAAATTAGAAAATTTTGATTTACTACAAGAACTCTTAAAAGTTATAGTTTATTGTTCAAGATTTATTAATAGTTAGAAAAAACCTGACGAAATAAGAAAGAATATTACAACCGAAGAATATGAAAATGCTTTATTAAAATGTGTAAGAATTGTTCAGAAAAGAGAAAACGAAGAAGATATAAAAAATATACAAATGAAAGGAAGAGTAAAAAAAGGAAGTAGTATGTAATCATTAAACCCTTTTCTTGATACTCAGAATATACTTAGGGTGGGCGGAAGACTCCAAAGATCGGAATTAACACAAGAGCAAAAACATCCAATCATACTGAGCTCAAGCAATTATTTGACTTCTTTGTTAATAGCAGATGCACACAAGAAAACCCTACACGGTGGTATTCAACTCATGCTTTGCTATCTTAGGAATAAATTCTGGATCATTCGAACTAAGAATGCAATTAAATTTTATATACGAAAATGCATAGTATGTGCAAGACAAAGGGCTGCCATAAGGACTCAAATGATGGGTGAACTTCCAAAGGCACGAGTGACTCCAGCCCGACCGTTTCTCCGCAGCGGAGTAGACTTTGCTGGTCCAATGCAAATTTTGCTTTCTAAGGGGAGAGGTGCCAAGACAAGCAAATCGTACATCACCTTTTTGTATGCATGGCCAATAAAGTCATACATTTAGAATAAGTCGGAGACCTCACCGCTGAATCTTTCATAGGGGCTTTTCATAGATTTGTTGCTAGAAGAGGCAAATGTTCGCATATATGGAGTGATCAGGGAAGGAATTTCGTAGGAGCAAACAAAGACTTAGCAGACGCCTGGAAGCAGACACGTTTAGAAATCCCTGGCTATCTGACAGACACATTAGCTCTCGACGGAACTCAGTGGCATTTCATACCTCCTCATAGCCCCAACTTCGGTGGATTGTGGGAAGCGGGCGTAAAATCTACGAAATACCACGTGAGAAGAATTATGACGGGAAACTTAACACAAGAAGAAATGACGAGAGTGTTATGTCAGATCGAGGCATGCCTTAACTTCCGCCCCTTGGTACACATCGACACTGAAGACGTAGATGTCATAGACCCATTAACACCGGGTCACTTTTTAATTGGTGAAGCTCCCATATTGCCACCAAGTCCAGACTTACGTGACATCAACGCAAGCAAACTCACACGATGGCAATTTACTCAGAAAATAGTAAGAGATTTCTGGCAACGTTGGCATACCGATTATCTGTCACGACTCCAAGAAAGGACAAAATGGATAAAATGTGAGTCAGAGTATAAAATAGGTAATATAGTTCTCCTCAAAGATGAAAACTTGCCACCAGGGAAGTGACTACTCGGTCGGATTATGGAGAAGTACCCAGGACTGGATGGTATAACCCGAGTATATGGTGTTAAATGTGGTACGAATATATTAAAACGCTCAATTTCCCAATTGTGTGCTTTGCCCATTGAATCTAAATAAATGTATATCGCAATTAGCAATTAATAGCTCAATTTTTAAAAAAAGTTTATTTTAAGTTCCGTGTATTTTCGATTTATAAGTCATAATCGTGCTGTCAGGATCGTGCCAAATGGAAGTCCATAGTCTCTGCCTACCCCTCTGGGTGACAGGCGTGAGTGTTTAAGTTATGTTATGTTTTTTATAAGTCATACTTCATTGCTCACATCATGTTTAATCTTATTCATAAGATAGTGAATAATGATAAGACACACTTTATTGTTTACATTATGTTTAAATTTTTTTATAAGATAGTGATAAGTCATACTTTATTGTTTGTTTACATTATTCTAAATTTTTTTATAAGATAGTGATAAGTCATACTTTATTGTTTACATTATACTAAAATTCATTTATAAGATAGTGATAAGCTATACTTTATTGTTTACATTACGTTTATTTTTTTATATGTAATACAGTTCCCCATTTCGTTGGCTCCCCGGATATGGTGGAATAGGGTTTAAGTTCCTGGAGGCCAAGAGGCCTTTATGGGGTTTTACGGTTTAAGTAACTTCAATTTTATTTATTTGTATAGATATAGATAGATCCATTTAAATTATTAATTTTACTTAATCTATACAAATAATTTTAAAGCTTATGTTATAAGGAGTAACTTAGGCTACTTATATTTTAGAAAAATAATTAGGGTTCCGCGCAACAAAATTAAAACCCTAAATTACACGCGGGCGAAGTCGCGGGGTACAGTGTGATATAAAAAGCGTGCATTGCGTGCAGGCGTGATCAAAAAAAATATGTACCATCCTAGTTGTATAAAGAATTTTCGAATTTTATCTTTTTGGCCACTAACCGCGACCGGCTCGAATTGAAATCATAAAAGTTATTCCCATTTCCAGAACATAATTACATTTTTTTTATATTCTACTAAGCCAGCGTTTATCTACGATCCCCCTGATGGTAAGTGGTGATGTAGCCTAAGATGGTGAAGCGCACTGACTTAATAAAAACCTATTCAATCTTGCCTTGAAGACACCCATACTGTAATCGGATGGAAAGACATGTTGGCAACTTATTTCACTCATTTACTGTACGCATGATGAACGACGTGGCTAACCGTTTCTTTCGAATGCGTGGTAAGTCAACAACGAAAGGGTGGAGACTGGCCGAACGTCTGGTTGTCCGATGGTGGAAGAGAGAGGGAGGAATTAAATTATGCAATTCCTGCGCACACTCTCCGAAATGCATCCTGTAGAAAATTGAAAGGTTGGCTACTTTGCTTCTGTTTTCGAGGCTGGTAAGATTGGTTTTAACTAAGGTTTAAACTTCAGGTCACCAATAAGCCCTTAGCACGCCTTTCCATTGAGTCCAAAGCTGCTATTTTTATTTATGCCGGTGGTAAATTATCTGGTCCTGCACTTTTGGTAATATCTAGACCTTTCAGCTGATAGATGATAGAATAAAGAGTTCTATTCCCCGATGTACCACACCAGCGCCAGAATCACGTTGGGATCATCCGGCGAGAAGCATACCCGCCCCTGGCCTCAAGGAAAGGATGCAAAAAAAGATCTTCCCGCATGATCGGTTTAACGAGAACCAAGCCATTCGTGGTCACACGTGGTCGTCGTTAAAATCACCAAGGATCACGAACTCTGCAGATGGAACCTGTTGTAGCACGGAATCTGCAGCGAGGTATAAAGGTGTTATAATTTGTACTTCGGATAGGAAAGAAGTATCGACCGGAGAATTCACCTGCGTCGCGGCTAGAAAGAGCAAGGTCGGCTTCGCCGTCTTCAGGTAGTACCTAGTAGACTTCGTTCAAATGAAATCCCCAGATATTACAGAAATTCAAGGATAGCGTGGCAGGGGTCACCTTTGTCTTACTACCTACTTACCACGAGCGGTATTAGTCTTGAGCGGAAATTCGCTGCTCTACCCCACCCAGGATACGCGAGGCAGTCTAAACACCCGCGCTAAGGAAGAGTAGGGTAGCTTACGCCTGGATGCTCAGCCAGGGATTCTCAGGGTCAGGAGTGCTGGTACCCTCCTGGGAATGTTTTTTTATTTCATTAAAGTAACATGTTAAGGGGAAGAGGGCTTAGGCCTCCGACCACCTGCACTTAACAGGCGCAGTTTACAAGTTGACACCAATGCGAAGAGACGCGCGCGATTAACGATAAAAGTTGTACTCACCCGCAAACTAAAATGGTTGTAAAAAAGTATGGTAAATGTATGAAAAACATCACTAAAAAAGTGCCTGGAATAGAGTGTAATAGATGTGATCTAATATTTCATTCGGATCCTGCCTGTTCAAAGCTATCCAACAAATAGCTAAACACCATCAAGAATTCGTCCGGTATAGAGTGGAGTTGTGAAGAGTGCCTAAGCAACATTTTTCGTAGGTCATCGTTCGTGATACCCGACGATGATGGCGATGATGAGGACTGTATACGGGAAACGCTCAAGTTATAGATGCGAGAAAATTGGTAGAAGACATCAGTCGCGAGGTAAAAAAAACTTTTAGTGAGGAGATCGGGAATCTTGAGAACTCACTTGATTTTCTAAGTGAACAACTTTCCACTATGGAGCAATCTATAAAAAAAGAGGACATTAGAATTAAAGAACTTGCAAAAAAAGATTATGGCTTAGTGAACAAAAACAAGAATTTAGAACTGCGGGTAACTGCTTTAGAACAGGGGCTTAGAGACTTTGAACAAAAGACTCTCTCTAACTCGCTGAAAATTGCCGGGTTACCAGTGGAAATGCCCAGCGAGGTAAATACAATAATTGAAACTGTTGCCGCTAAATTGGACGTTGGTAAGGAGGATGTGTAGTCAGCTCAACGGTTGCAAGGGTCAAAGGACAAACCGGGATCAGTTCTTGTGGAGCTGAAGTCTAAAGTCTTGCAGCAACAGTGGATAGATACTGGCAAGGACAAGTGTCTCACCGCAGGGATGATAGTGCCGAACGTTCTAAAGGAGAAGGCTGATGAACGTACTTTTATAAGAGACGCCCTAACAAAGTACCAGAAAACACTTCCATTTAATGCTAAGTCACAGCTATTAAATAAGTCGTGTAAGTATGTTTGGTGTAAAAATGGAAAGGTAAACAAAAACTGACAACAGTAAAATTTATTATATTTGCACTATGCATGATAAATAAAAGATAAACCAAAGTTCATCTCTTTCTGATAAACAACCCGGGACATCCTCATCCACAATATTGTAGTTCTCATTTATACCTATATTTATAAGTCAACAAATTCAAATAAAATGGATACACAAATAAATGAAATTCCTAATTGTAAAATTCCTAATCAATTCTTTCAACAGTTGCCTCCTAAATGTTTTATGAAATTTTCATGTATTCACTTTAATATTAGGTCACTTATAAAAAACTTTACTAAACTGCAACAACTAATCCACAACTGTAGCTATCCACTAGATGTAATAGTTATAACGGAGGCTGGTATCTCGAACAGAATTGTTAATTTATACACATTACCGGGCTATAGTTTGCATGCACAACTACGTGAAAATAAGAAGGGAGGCGGAATTATAATTTACGTACGAAACCATCTAAAATTTACCACAATTCAAAGTCTTTCGGGCATAATAAAATTAACTCGTCACTAAATGTAGTTGTGTGTGCAGTTATAGACCACCATCTACAAATAAAAACTGTTTGTAAGTGAAATAAGCAAGTACATTTCTAAGTTTGAATTGGAACACAATTTCCTTTTAATCGGTGACACTAACGTAGATATAAAAACTTCAACCTCATGCAAGGATGTTTATGTAGGAGCACTCAGCGAGCACGGATTGATGTGTGGAATATCGGAATACACAAGAATTGAAACTAAACAAAATTTAATTACTAAATCTTGCTTAGACCACATTTTTCCCGACCTTACATCCATTCTCGGCGGTGCTCGATGTTGTACTGGCCGATCATCGAAGTTACATCGAAGTTACTTCGACGAAGTATTATATTTGCGTGCGTTGATGACGCACCTATAATGCGCACGCGTTTACAGGATGTAACAAAACGACTGATTGATTACGAGATTTTTTATAAGGAACTTAAAAATATGGATTGGTCAATGTCTAAATATATGAATTCCCTAGACGATATTCTAAATTTTATATATAACTCTTTTCAGACCGCAAAAAATTCCGCAACTAATATTAAAAACTATTAATTAAATAAAAAGACCCCTAAACAGTTTAATTTGCCTTGGATTGATGACAATATTACTCGTCTTTCTGATAAAAGGGACAAATTATATCGTAATTGGAAAAATAATCTAAATAACTCAAAACTAAGACTAGAATATAATAAAATACGCAATAAAGTACATAAAGTTCTTGAAATCAAAAAGAATACATATTCTATTAAACAAATAAATAATAATTTTAAGAATATTAAAAAAATTATAATGTTGTAAATCAAATGTTAGGGAGAATGACCTTGTCTATTGATGTGGCTATACTCAAGGCGTTTGATGCTCAGGGACTTACCTCCTAAACTATTGCAGATAACTTCGCAAATAGCTTTGACAGAGCGGTAAAAAGTATAATTCCAAATTGTAAAATAAAATTAATAAATAAAAATAATACATCTAAAATCTTAGACTCCAGTATCTTATTTCGGAAAGCGACCCCCAGTAGTGTTCATAAAATTATTAAAAACTTAAACACAAGAAAGGCGCCAGGTGATGAATATTGCGATTTCTGACATTAAAATGATAGGGGAATCTATTTCCCCAACCATTTCTGACCTAATCAACAGTAGCATTAAAAGTGGTTTGTATCCTGATCAATTGAAAGAAGGCTGTATCAGATCTGTGCATAAGAAAGGAAAACGTGATGACTACTTAAATTATCGCCCAATTACATTACTTTCGTCAATTGATAAAATTGTGGAAAAATTTATAGGCGAGCAAATACACAAATTTTATACGAATAACTCTGTAATAAGTCCGTATCAGTTTGGTTTCCAATCAGGAAAAAGTACAACAAGTCTTTTATCAAAATTCACAGATGATGTCAATAGTCACCTAAATGAAAAAAGACAGGTGCTTAACCCTATTTATTGACTTCTCACGTGCTTTTGACACCATGTTACATGAACAGCTTGTGGACAGATTAGACAAATGTGGTGTACGTAGTCCATTGCTTAACTGCTTAACGAAAATCTTTTGTGAAGATTAAAAATAACTACAGCGAGCCTATGTTGATGACGGAGGGTACGGCACAAGGTTCGGTACTAGGACACTTGCATTTTTTGTCCTACATCAATGACATGGGCAGCTGCATCGTCAATTGCACGTGCTACCAGTTTGCTGATGACACTTGCCTTGTAATTGGTGATAAAAATCCACAAAAGGCTTGTGACCTTTTACAGTCTGACCTAGATGTCCTAACAAATTGGTGCCATGATGCTGGGCTTGTCATTAACGCCAGCAAAACTAAGTTGTTAGTAATCAAATCGCCATACCTAAAACCAACTACAATTAAAAAATTAGTCGTACAGAATCACATCTGCCTACATAATAACAGCGCTACTGAATGTTGCTGCCCAGAAATTGAAATAGTTGATACACAAACATATCTCGGACTAGTTATTGACAGTAACTTTAATTGGAGACAGCATATTGAACATGTACGTACTAAACTAAGACAGTTTCTAGCAAATATCACTATTCTCAATAATCGCATTCCATTTAAAATAAAGTTAATGTTATATAATGCACTTGCGGAGTCGCACATTCAATACGGGCTAAGTAGCTACGGCCGAACTTACAAAACATATCTTGACCAGATCCATAATTTACAAGCAAGAATACTTAAAATCATAGTTACAAATAAAATAAAAAATAAATTCCGCGATGACGTCAGTGGTCTTTTCAAACACTGTAAAAATTTACCAATACATATACAAGTATTAAACATTTTATTAAAAAAACAATTTTTTAATCAATCGCTAAGAAAACCGATCGAGCATTCTGTATACACTCGAGCAATTTCTAAGAACCGTCTCATCGAGCCGCGTGCTTGCAATGCGTATGGTGAGCGGACATGTAGCTACTTAATTCCTCGGCTTATCAATAATATGTAAGTTAAAGGATCATTTTCTTAAGTTATTATAACGTGTTTTCTGATATATTTTTTTTCTCTCTGAATGTTTGCATGTTTTTTTCCGTTTTACAGTATCTATAATACAATATTACGCTATTATCTTATAGAATTGTAAACTCTCGATAGCATAGGTATAAACCTTAGTGGTTTCTTATATGCTATTACTATAAATATTTGTAATGCTTGTTCATGTGATAAATAAATGAAAAAAAAAAGGAAACTTCTGCTTCACACTGGTTATCTGTAAGGTCGTGGGTCTCCTTGCTTCGAGCCGGTCCGCCCAATCATTACATTCATTCATTACAGCTCTTCATTTCATTTCTTACCAGGTGGTCACTCCATCTAGTCTGGTTCACCTGTGCGACAGCAAAAGCTGCCCTGTGGCTCTTCCACTGTTATGTTGTCTGCCTATATCATTCACCATTGTTTATGCGTTACACATAATACTTAGTAGTAAGTAGCTTTGCTTTATTATGCCCTGCAGTGGGCGACAAGGAGCTGATGATGAAGTAGTTTTGCACCTTTAAAGTATTTAGTTTAGTTTAAATAGGGCCCCAATTTCATATTTGCCCCGGGGCCCTTGGTTACATAGCTACGCCACCATCGTAGACTATTTCGAGGCGTTTAACAATTCCAATATTACTGAAAATTTTGAGCACTTAGATAAAGAGTTATATCATATTCTTAGAAATAGTTTACGTCAGCCTCGGTTAAAATGAACTCACTAGACACTAAACAAATTCAACTCAAAATTAGAATATTCCATAAGGACCATGTTTTCAATATAATAAAATATTGTAAAACCTATACGTAGGTCACTCAATAAGTTTTGAGATGCTCGAAATTTAAAAATGTAACGCACCCGTGTTATATGTTTCTAAAAAGCAAATTTATTTAAAAATAGAACTCCACAAGCCAATGAGGGCTAATAATCTTCCACTCACCAGATGTCGCTAGTTGTGACTGAGGTAAAGTTTTTTTACACAATTACACAATGTCAGTTATTTTTTTTTATAGGATAAGGGTGATAAACGAGCACACAGTCCACCTGATGGTAAGTGGTTGCTGCGGCCCATAGACATCTACATCTATCCTCGTTTGCGAATCAAAATGCAGATGCGTTGTCACCCGTGAGGACTAAGATGGAATGCCTCATTTCCAGTAAAAAGGGCCTCCCGCCACCTGCACTCACCAAGCGAAACGCAGAGGTAAACCTCTACTTCACGCTGGTTTTCTGTGAGGTTGTGGTACCACCCCGGTTCGAGCCGGCCCATCCGTGCTGCAGCAAAAGCTGCCGCGTGGCTCTACCACTGTCTAAAATTTGAGAAAGTAGTTTTAAATAATAGTTTATCATTATATCTAGAATATTATATTATTACAGAACACAATGCGTCAGTGGTTTGATTTTTAATTATTAGCACTTTATAACTCTTTTTTTTAAAAAAAATCGGGTTTTATTTATATTTTATAGTTTGGTTCATTCATTTCTAATGTAATTTATATAAAATGTAACTAATAATACAGAAAGACACCTTAAAGATTACATTTTCTTAAGAAATTATCGTCCCTGCTATTAAATCTGTCAAATATTTTACCTAACTGTAAAGTGGCGCCGCCGTGGTGGCAGAAAAAGTCGTGGATGCCCTCAGCTCAATATTAAAAAAAAACAAAGTTCTATTAATTTTCCTGCAACGCTTCCCGCGCTTTTCATTTAAAACGATGGATCTTAACCGTGAACATTTGCGCGCTATGATATATTATGATTTTAAATTTGGTTTAACCGAAGAAAAGTTTACAACGGTTACAATCAGCATTAGGGGACTAAGATCCATCACGCGCAGCAATTTTTAGGTGGCTTGCTGAATTCAAAAGGGGTAAAATTAATCTTAAAGATGACCAAAGAACCGGGGCCCCGCAAACAGCAGTAACGGCAGAAAATGTATGGATTACTGAAATGTTGGTGCGAGAAGACTCACGAATCACATATATGTGAACATCGAAAAGATTGTAGGCATTAGTTCGGGGAGCATTCATGCTATCCTACATCAACATCTTGGAGCGAGGAAGCTTTGTTGTCGATGGATCGCTTGTTTGCTCTCCGAAAGCGAAAAACAGACCCGTGTGGATTGGTGCCATGAAATGCGCCTACGTTTTGGAAACGGGGCATCTAGGCGTGTTTCAGAAATCGTTACTGAGCATGATGAAGAATGGCGTCTTTTATCATTAAAAAATGCTGTGCATACCTTTAATTTAAATGCATATGTATAATGTATTTTTCAAAAGTCGTGATATTATAAGTTCCTTTTATGTATTTAATTGGTAAGCCTTAGTAAAAATAAAAATAAAATAAAAAAAATATTTTGAAAAGATGTAAAATAACTATTAATAGTATCTAGAATACTTTTTGTATATCTTAAAACTTATTGAGTGTCCTACATACTCGTATACTGTATGTAAACAATAAACAGAAGGCTTAAAACATTACGTAAAAAGCTAACAAACTCCTTTCAAATTTCATTTTGAGGAATAACCTATCGTGTAATGTAGTGATTGACGGTTGCATGAAATTGATTGACAAATATCTGGATATTTTGATTTTTACGTCAATCAACTATTCAGTCACGAATTTTGATTGAACGTGTAATGGCATTTCATCAATCACGCGTCAGTCGACGCCACAGAACACAATTACTCTTTATCAAGAGAAGAACGCCAACTTCATACTAAAAAACGGAAACACGTGTTTATGTGTGTATACGAAAAGCGCTACGGTGGACGCCCATATAAAACTTTTTTAGCGGGAATTTCAAACCTTTGTATTCTGTAACTTTAAACTTTTTATTTAAGGCTTATTCGAGTAATTTTGGCTCAAGCCTCACAAACCTATGGGGTAAATTCCCATATATTTGAGAGGTTGCACCAAAATTCCTCGAATATAATTTAGATTAGTATGTGGGATAAAATAAAACTATAAATAAGTATAGTTATGTAATTTTATTTTCTGGAAGACAGATTGTTTTATAAACTACACATTATTATTGATGTTTTTTATTGCTTTTGCACGTAATATTTCCACGCACGTTACTAATATATAACACATGTTATTGTCAGAGAGTTATTCTTCACAGAACATTAACGTAAATTTAAATCAGCAAAATTCTCATGATGAAAACTTTACTCAGCCCAAATACGTGATCTGAAACAGATACAATTCGAGTCAATATAGTTATAAACCCTACAAATAACGGCCAATAAATTCGAAATGTTTATAGACTTACCACAATATTGTCATAAGTTTTTCTTTTCCTATCATAGGAAACTTGCAGAAAGTGATCAGATGATTTTGTGCTCTTTATTTACACAACACTTAACTTACTTTCGATGATGATCACAAATCATGCATAAAACTTTGAAATAATGAATTCATTTATAGTCAATATCTTATACAGAATTAACATGTCACAAAAAATCTTTACTGTACATTCACGACGATATTATGACTGTATATTTGCGTACATACGAAAATGAAGTCCATCTAACTGAATTTAAGCAAAAATGAATAATAAATATTAAAAACTAAACCTATGAAATAAATTTTAATAAATTTCAGAAAATATTTTCAATATGAAAGACGTTGACAAACAAATGTCATTTTTTTCTTCTTCTATTAATTCATGGCTTCTTTTCAAAATTCTGCTAATATTTAATAATTTTATTTAAATCAATTAATAGGTAAACTAATTGTGCGAATCTCAGAGTAATATGTATGTAATTATACTTTAAAGAGCAAACCAATAAAAGTTTAACACTGAATTAATATTTTTATTTTCTTTCCATATAATATGAATTTGTTTATCTAATTTTTAAAATGGCAATCTAAAACAAAATTAAAGAAAGAGACAGCGATATTTTATCTCGCTTTATTTTAACAAGCCCAACACCAGGGACTTAAAACGTTATGAATAACAGAATGTATAACGTTATAATAACGTTATAATGGTATCGTTACCTCAGCAAGCATAGCGTTTTCAATATTTAGTATAACGTTTTAAGAGTAACAGAACAAAATTTTGATATGCATGTTAACGTTATTATAACGATAAAGACGCGACGTTGCCAAACCTATTCATTTACAAAAGCGCGCGAATCCGCGCGACTAACGACATGGGTGGGGCCTGGGATCCAATTGGTCTACTAGATAGCTTGGACGGACGAGGAATTCCTCGCACCGCACGCACTCCAGAAGCGGACTGGCAACGTTGTAAAGTTAATGAATATTTGATAATATCAAGTATCAACCGCTTGCGAGTTGCGATTTACGACGTACATTGTACCTAGATAAATATCATATGTTACTTATATTTTTTTTAAAGTTGATTCGAACTACACTTGTTTACAAAAATTGGAAATGGTTCGTAAAAAATTAATAAATGTTATAGATATTTTAATCTATATAGATTAAAATATCTAGAAAGTAGTAAGACTTCAAAATGTTTAGTTGCTGGATGCGAAAAGTTTTGAAGATAATGCGCCTTTTCCAGTCAGTTTATATTAAGAAATATATTGTATTTATATATGTACAGGGTCTCCTAGAAAACAGGACACCAACCTTCTGTTAGAGCGTGGTCCTTCTTCGGTCGAGCCGACCCAATACACTATAGTAGGTACTAATATAGCTGCAGCTTGCAGCATAGCTCTACCACATCATAATTTGCCATATTTACCTATTAGATAGGTACCTATTCATATCTTAATGCATTATACTATTTTAGATTTACGCAAATATTTGAGGTATTAGACGTATCAAAGGCATTATATCGTTGTTAAAGTAAAGTTGAATGAATAATATTAATAATTTGTTTGGTATTATATTAATATGTATAACTAAAACATAAAGAAAATTAAAATATTAATTAAGCAATATTATTTTAGCCAATATCATAAACACTAGTTAACCGATTTTGATGAAATCGATATTATTCCCCAAGTTGAAATAAATGTAAGCAAATAATGTCTAAGTTGAAATAAATAAAAAACGAATGATCACCATCCGACTAGTTTCGGAAAAATGCGTGGACGAACATACATACATATATACGCGTATAAAATTGTGTATATTTGCTTGGAAGCCCTAATAGACAATTATATATTAATGTTTTGCAGTTCCAATAATATTACATACATACGTGTCGAATTGATAACTTCCTTTTTTGAAGTCGGTTAAAACTCAAACCGACTTTACGCTTAACAGAACATATCTTGAAAACTACTGAAGCGATTTTTATGAAAATTGCACTGTTCTTTAAGTTGAAAGATGCTTAATGTAATAAAAAATATGTGTGTACTTCCGACGTGTGTACGTCGGATTTTTTACTTTTTTAGCGTAACAAACCAAAAATAACTAAAGTATATAGGATCCTGGTGACAATTAATTGACGGCTTCGTGGCGCAGTGGCTTAACAATGAGTTGTAGCGCTAAGGGCCACAGGTTAGCTCCTTCCCGAACGGAATAAGTATTTGCATGGCCTACAAATAATTGTTCTAGGTCTAGATGTTTATCCTTGTGAAATCTATGCATGTAAACGTCCCCTGCGATACAGTATCTATTTACAAAAGTAAAATTTGTGGATATAACGTTTTAAAAAAATATATATAATTTGTATTTATTAAGATTTTTAAACCTTATTGTTCTTTCTTTTTACTCTTAATATGGTTTCATAAAATATCACGTATACATCAATCACGTCTTTTGATGGGTAAATTTAACCTCTTTTATCTTTAAGGATATAAATAAATATATTAACGATTTTACATCATTACGCTGAGAAGCTCAGAATGCCAAACTGCGATGCATTCTCCACACTTAAGTTTGTTTAGCAAAGCTCTTCCTCTTTCTTCACATTTAATATATTGCAAAACAATGTTCTTTTCTTATAAACATGGAAAGAAAATCACTTAATACTAATATACTTTGAAGTGGCAGAGAATTTGTATTATATGTATAAATATAATATATATGTTGAATTACTTTAGATCTATCCTATACTTTCTTTTGAGCATGTCCATTTTTTAACTCTTTTCTTTGTCTATTATTATTCTTTTTAATTTAGATATTTTTTTTAAACATTATCGTCTTTCTTGGTGTCACATCAATACTACTGATTGATGTAGTATAAGCAGATAAGCTAAGTAGAGGTTCAACTCTGTATTGATATGTGGATGATCTATGTGGAAGATAAACCAGGAATTCAAACAAATTAAATAGACAAGGCAAACTTATTGGAACGAAGTTCCTTGTCGGACGGTAATAATTTGGCGGATGGGGGCTAGGCGAGAAAAAATTTAAGAATTTTCCGTCACGGCCTCTTTTGACGTATAAAAAAGCTGGATGGAATAATATCCATCTCCCTCGCACTTTTTCTTATCTTGCCATGAAAGAAATACTATTTTATTTTAAATGACGCTAGTAATTCATTGTATTTGTTAATCACTAATATAATACGTTTATCAGTAATAATAATATAATATACTACGAAATGTACTTCGTTCCCACCGAGTGTTCTATGACACTCACGCATGGTTTTTTTTCACATTACTTATGAAATTCAAGGTCAATCTAACACATAATCTAGTTTAAAAATAATATATAGAAGAATATTACAACTTCTATACAATTATTTTGTCTACACAATCTTTAATGTATGCAGTAAGATATTAAGAACATCATTTTATTGTTATGAATGTAATACAAAGTTTATGAACTATTTATTTTGAAACACCCATATTCCGTACTACTACAGTAGATAAGTCAATTGCTGCGCTGACGACCACAAAACGTATTTTTTAGCCTATAACTTTAGAGCACTGCGTTCGATAGATCATACGAGTAAAAGAGATGGCATAGAACAATAAATAATAACATTATGATTTTGTGATAACAATATTTTAGAAACGATTATTTGACAAATTTATTGTAACGTAATTATAACGTTATATACATGCAAAGCTTTGCATAATATCGTTTTGACATATCGTTTCTCTTAAACATAACGTTATCTCGCACTTGCGCAGATAACGTTACTGTATTTTAACGGTATTTAAGTCCCTGCCCAACACGCATATTGACAAAATCATGATTGTGTGCAGATTTTTCAGCTTTCATACAAAGTTGCCTCACCCTGGTCAACGCTGAGACAGTAATGGAGGCGGACGCAGAATATATTGAAGAGGCGGGTTTCACGCGCTCGCGCAGCCCGTCGCCACTCCCACCAAATGTGCTTCAGCCAGAAAAAGATTTTATTTTAAATTTTGAGGCTCTTCCCGAGTTGTGGGACACGAAAAACCCCGGATATACGAATAAATATAAAAGGTAAGCTTATTTTTCGTCCTAAAGCTATCTAAATAAATAAATGCGTTTCAAATAAAGCCGCGTATTAATTATGCGCTGCAAGAGGTCGAACATTGGCGCGCAAAATTGGCGGTAAAATTATATTAAATATTACAATTTTTCCTATTCCTTTTTTTCTTTTTATTTTCAAGACATTAAATTACAGTTAAATGGTGAATCGAAAATGAACTTAGTTTATAGGTGTGTGTGTGTGTGTGTGTGTGTGTGTGTGTGTGCGGTGTTATTTACCAAACATCGCTACCAAAATTAGAAGAGAGAAGAGAGAGAAAGAAATGAAAACTTGGCGAAGTTGCTGTCTATTTTGAAAAAAATTAAGAAAGGCGCTACCATAGATGATGTGAAGAAAAAAATTAATTCAATCAGATCCAACTACCGCCGAGAATTAAAAAAAATTATAACATCCAAAAGGTCTGGCGTAGGGGCAAACGATATTTACAATCCTAAAATTTGGTATATCCCGTACCTACATTTTTTAAGAAAATTGAAACAACCTGTTGCTCTATTACAAGAATCCAATCAGTTAAACCAGGTAAAATTTTATGTATATATTGTTTTATCTATTAGAATTAATTAAAAAAAATAATTAACAGTCACGTTTTATAACTTAATAAGCGCCTTTCAGAAATGTAAAGGCAAAAATTTCGTCAATTCTTTAGTATGAACCATTAGTGTAGGCGTTATAACCGAATTGTTTCGAGCTGTCTTCAATACTGTGATTTAGCCAATTTTTGATAAGTAAATGCAAATATTTATTTACAATGAATCGATATGGGTATAAAAATCCCTTTTTAAAAGCCAGTCTTTTACCCAGCGTCTTCTTTTTGTACGTTTTTTACACAAAATTGCAATCAAAATTGCAGCACAGGCCTTTCTCTTATGATTATCCATCCTTTCCCTCCGAAAGTTTGGGTTTGACTGACGATCAGTCAGCATGAGCGTGTAATGTCCAAATTATTCCATCATTGAAACCTCAGTCATGATTAATCGAACTGATTGACGCTTGCCTAGGCGTGTAATGGGCGTCTTAGGGCGTCTGGAAGAAATTTCTGTATAGCAATAAGACAACTTTTTGTTTTTGTCTCTATTTGTTTCCTGTTATGTCATTTGTTTTTTAGTGTACAAGAAAGGGTTTTGTATTGTATTGTTAAGAATAATGTTATTTGCTTCTTACTTAAACTATATCTTGTATTTGAATCACGCATTTATAAAATATGAATAGTGTCGTTACACCGTGAATGTCTCAAATCTTTCGCAAGTAGCAGATTCTATGAAATCAAAAGAAAAACACAACATGTGAGGATTAAACTAAGAAATTTTATTTGACAAGAAAAATAACATAATCAGACCAGGTTCAATCAAAATATTTTATTAAAATAATGTGGTTGTAATGGTCATGTTTTAAGTACTTATGTATAATTAAAAATTAGAGTAACAACTTATAAGTTTACAAGTAATTTTACTTATTTTATGTTTGTGAATGATTCCACTGATAAGGCTTTCTTAACTTCTGCGTCTAAGTGTTTCGCTTCCTCCGGTCCCAAAAGCTGCGATCGCAGACAGTCAATAGCTAATCTTACAATATTTCGTAGTTCTTCTAATGGAGCTCGTACACCACAGTCTGGATAAAGGAAAGTATAATATATGGATTTTGTGCTTAAAACCATTGTTTTTAAAGTATTTTAATGGCAAGTAGGTATTTTTTTAAATCATTGCAATCACTCTACGTGTAAGGTAAGTAAGGAAGAATAAAGGCAACTTTTCTTTTTCAAAAATTTCACTGACCGGTGATGGGCTACATCATTGCCAATACGACGGTGTCGGCTCTGCGCTTACTATTCGGCCTGCGTGTTAAGTATGTGTAAATCATTGCATTGCAGCTGGTGCAAGGTATTATTTCTACGAAGCCATACCATACCATAGCGATTCGTTAATATTGAATTAACGAATCGCTATGGTATGGTATGGCTTCGCTACTGAGCGGCGAAATTATTATTTAATAAATTTATCCATTTAATAAGTATTCTTACCTTGAATATCATTGACAATGTCTGTAAGTTCAATACGGTCAATGGACTCTGCAGTAAATTGCCGGTCACCCGCCATTAGAGAGTTTACAAGCGCAGTCATGGTCTCTTCGGTTGCTGTAGTAAAAAATATTTTATAAAAATGTATTATAAATTTTACATATCAATTTTAAGAATATTTTGTTTATCTGTGCCTCAAATCTGCAAAACGCTGTCCGCCATATTAGACACCGTCGTGACGTCACTGGTTAAGAGAACTATATTATATATTATAGCTATAATAATGTGCACTACGGTTGTTGAGTTTTATTCCGAATTTTATTGAAAAGGCATCATGGAAGACGGATTCGTAAAAGCAGAAAGTACTTATCTACCAAGGATAAATACATTGATGGTGGCAATTTTTTTGTATGCAATCCAGATTTTTGTTCTGCCGAGTTGAGGAATGTTAAAACATCAATGTAAGTACCTATTACCAACTTTTATTTATACAATAACAGGTCAGAGTGTATTTTGATAATACATAGTTATGCTTATCTATGACTACAATCTCACATAACCTAATTCTTGTTTTCAGGTCCGGAAGGGGGAATCTTACGGGGATGACGCAATAGGCTATGTGCGGCATTGAGTTATACAAGTAAATCAATTATGTGTGGCTCAAGAGGGTGAAAACATATGTATAGTTAAGTGTACAATGTGCCCAGAACACAAAGTGATCTTTACAGAAGTATAGTTTAGATTTTGTAGACAATGCCTTCAGGACTCTTCTTGCCAGTTTTAACCAAGTATTTCTCATATTTAAATCAGTTGGCACTTGAATCCATAACTTCTCCGGCGTTCTTATGCTCGTAAATTATCATTCAGGCACAACACAACAATAATATAGATGATAATTAATTATTAAACATCCAAAAGTATTTTATTCCTTTGCAAAATCGGCAAAATTATAGGGCAGTACACCCGAAAATTTAAAACGATAGATTAAAATAAATTTTTATTACACTATTTTTAGGTTTAAAAAAAATATATAAAAATTATAGTGGTTTATTATTGTTATCACTCTAGGATTCATTTAAAACCCTTTTTGATAATGGGTGTAATACCCTATTGCAATTTAAATAATTTTAAATTTACATTTTTTTTAATTATAACTTTATTACTCTAATCTAATACCGGATACTGGCTGGCAATAAAAAAATTATGATAGTTTGAATCATGTTCCATACGGGCGGTGTATTATACGTTAAAATATTTAAACTGAAAACGATTAAATTTTTAACCATCCGAAAATGATAATAAATGAGGTGTAATGAAAAAATTACCTAAATCTGCAATGTGAGTTGTATGAAACAACGCCGCTAAAGCCGGACAGAGGCGTTCATGAAGAGATTGCTTTTTATCTGAAATCTCCTTTAATGCTTCTTCTAATGATTTTATAGCTTCCAATGTTTTAGATTCGGTGCCCTCCATTGCTTCCACCTGAAAGTTATATTTTAATAATTCTTAAAAAAATTAAATCAAATTCATATAAATTTTTCAAATTCAGTTATTTATTTGTGAATACAGTGAGTTAGGTGTTAATAAAATTTACAGTGGGAATCGTGTATTCTACCACAGTGTGGTGTACAAATATATTTCTTTATATATATTTTTTGAGGCCGGAGGCCCTTTTTACTGGAAATGAGGCATTCCATCTTAGTCCTCACGGGTGACAACGCATCTACATTTTGATTTGTAATAGAGGATAGATGTAGATGTCTTTGGGCCGCAGCAATCATTTACCATCAGGTGGACTGTGTGCTCGTTTGTCACCCTTATCATATAAAAAAAAAACATTATAGTCAATAAAAACAAAATGGATTACTTTTAAAATTGATTGCACATTATAAAAATACAATAATCATTTGTGTAGGCGGTATTAAATATTCACAAAAATGCTAAATATTATAGGTGAAAAGCATCGTGCAATCAGTGGCGGCGTAGCGTGAGTTGGCACATCTATTATTCCATTCATCATCATCATCATCATTACAGCCCTTCACAAATCCACTTCCGAACAAAGACCTCTCACCAAAAATACCACATAGCACGGTTCTGAGCCACCCGCATCCATCGACTTACTGCATGTCTTGCCATCTAGAGAAGAACCGCCCTACAATTCGTCTACAGATACGAGGCTGTCACTCGAGAATCTTGCTTTCCAATCGGTTGTCGGTTCTTCGAGCTATATGGCTGGCCCATTGCGACTTCATCTTACTAATCGGTTGGGCTATGTCGTTCATTCTAGTTCTACTGCGGATATCCTCATTTGTAAGTTTATCACGAAGAGATAACCCGAGCATAGCTCTTTCCATAGCTCGCTGAGCGATCTTGAAATTCCTCATACGCACTGAAAGACCTCGTCTCAGATCCATAAGTAATCTTTGGCAACACGCACTGGTTGTACAATCTCGTTTTCAAGTTGAAGTATACCTGACGAGAAAATGTGGCGTAGTGAAGTATTTCGGGGATATAACGTCACCCTGTCTTATACCCTTATGCAATTGGATAGGTTACGTACCCTGGTTCTGTACTCGGATGGCTATCCGTAGCCCTACTGTACAAACACTTCAGCACTTTGATATACCGACGGTAAGCTTAGCACCGCTGAAGGGACTGCAGCACCGCCCAAATTTCGACAGAATAAAAGGCTTCTCATAGTCCACATACGCAAAACAAAGTGGCAGATTGTACAATTTGCCGAAGGGTATGTGGTGCAGGGCGCTAAAGCCTTTTACGGAAACTGGCTTATTCGGGAGGCTGAAATTTGACGAGTCTGCGTGCGAGCCGATTCGTTATGACTCCCGAAAACAGCACGCAGACACGACTTTGAAAGGAAATTGATCTGTAGTTCTTCCAGAGAACGTTGTTACCTTTTTTGAAGAACAAGATCATCGCACTTCTGCTCTACACCGCCGGATTAGTGCCATCATGAAGGATGGAATTAAGGAGCTTTCAAAGGGATTTAAGTATCGGTTTTCTACCCGCTTTCAGAAACTCTGCTGTAATTCCATCCTCGCCCGGGAACTTGCCGTTTTCAAGGTGTTGGAGGGCTATTCTAATTTCGCACAGACTGACGTCCAGGATATCATCGAAAGACTTGCTTTTGGGTCGTTGTTCACACTTGCGTGTCTCCGCGCGTTGCATATGCTGTCATATATGCTGAAAACTACAGCTTCATTTCTCGCCTAACAGCCAAGAGATTATGAGTGTGATCAGACTTTTTGTGTACTTCTGCGACGGGATTTGCAAAACTTAGCTCCCACCGCATGGACAGTTTCCATGAGTGAGGCACTGAAAACGAATTTGGAACACAAGCTGAAAGTTTTTGGGGATTTGAAACTTCTAGTCGTTGTAATGAAGTCAATCTCATTTTTTGTCAAACCGTCGGGGCTCGAGCTCAACCAGGTCCACTTTCTGTGAGGCCGCTTCTGAAAGAAAGAGTTAATTATCAAGAGACCCTCTTTTTCCATGAAATCGGCCAGCTGCTGGCCACTTGGGTTCCATTGCTTTTTCCCAAATTTCCCTACCTTCAGCTCACCGTTCTCTCTTGTGCCTAGTTTTGCATTGAAGTCTCCCATTAACACGGTTTTCGAGGAACGTATAGCTCTAGGGATATTCTCATACATTTTCTCCACCTTCTCATCGAGATGTGCCAAGGTTGGTGCGTAAACCTGTATGACATTCAGCGAATACCGTTTGGTGATTCTGAGTATAAGGCACGCAAACCCCCGTCGACACACTCCCAATCTTTACAAACTTGTTAAAGAGAGACTTGTGGACGATAAATCCGATACCTGCTTGGGTCAGATGATCGCTTTCTGTGAGAGAACAAGTTGTCGGTTTCAAGGATTACCGTGCCCTCCCTCTTTCATCGGACCTCAGATAAACCTAAAATATCCCAGCGCAACTTGTCTATTGTTCCAGCTCCAGGATCTTCTCATCAGTAATAAGGGTTAGTGCGTTATATGTTGCCAGGTTAAGTCGTCTTCGGCGGCAACCGAACCTACACTGGAGATCCTTAGCACCCCCTGCTCCGCCGTTACCGTAGTAGCCACTGTAGCCACGAATAGCGAGGTCGCCGGTGACTGGGAGCCGTCTTTTTGTAACTCCGCCATGGACAGGAATACTGCTACAGTTGCCACGCTTGGCGAGAGTGTTGGCAACTGCAGTTTTTTTATTGTTATTTACCTGATATCACAAAGACACTGCTACCTATCATCTGCCTCAGTTTCCCTTTGTCGCTTCTTCTGACACCCACGGGACGTAGGTGGGGTAGTGGATATTCTTACTCGCCACTACACGGGGGTACTACAGCTTCTTTCACATGAAGCTACCGAAACACAAATAGTAAAAAAAAATCTTAGACACAGCGCTAGATTCAGAACAGACTCAGAATAGCCCCATTTTACGATGAATCTGAGAAGCTCCAATTAAGTAAGCTCCAACGGTACTGTTATGTATATACGAATATGCGACGGTTATGAATAAATCAGTGATTGACTTATGTTTGTTGCTACGCGTACTACCTTCTTCGACTGCTTCACTCACTGGACCAAGCGCTACCTAACCTGAACTCATTTATTTAGGACATTAAATTATGTTCGAAAGTAAATAAAAATAAATTTGCGATACTTATTAAGATATAATACTTGTATGGAGGTAGATACTAGAATAGAATAATTTTTTTATTCTAAGGAAATTTTTATTGAAAGTAAATTTTACATTAATGTTTGTACAAACTATTTACAAAATTTATTTTAGAAACTATTTGGAAGCGACCACCTCATTCCCAGGACTTATTATCAGCCATGTATTCATTTATATTATAATAACACTTTTTATAGTTTCAGCTAAACGTAGTGATTATATTCTCTTTGGTTTCAGCTTAACAAAACATTTAAACTTATTAATAGAGAGAGCCTATACACTTTCTGGGACCTTGTTGTTATAGCGTATACATTATCCCAAGAATGAATTACTGACTCTGTGGAGTCGAGAAACTGGTATCACTAGCTTGTGTTTGTTCCTAGTGTTTACAGAATGTAAATCACTTTTTTTTACTAAAACTACCTTTGTTTTTGTGAACATACATAAAATTTTCGTAAATATACTGAGAGGCCAAAGTTAACATACGAGGGTGGATTGAAAAGTACTCGGCCTAACCAAGAAAATAAACACATACTAAATCAGTTATATTTTTATTTTTCTACATAATCACCATCAAGTTCAATACACTTTTGCCACATCCCCTTCCAAGCATTTAGACCGTTGAAAAAAAATGATTCTTCCTTAGAGTCAAAATATGCGTCTACAGCTGCTTTGACCTCGTCGTTTGTCGAAAATCTTTGACCTCCCAAGTGCTTTTTTAGGTTAGGGAACAGAAAGAAGTCTGATGGTGCCAGATCAGGTGAATACGGCGGATGCGGTAACAGTTCAAAGCCACAGTTGTGAATTTCAGCCATTGACTGTACTGACGTGTGAACACGGGCGTTATCTTGATGAAACAGGACTTTTCTTCTGAGCATTCCTCGACGTTTTTCTTTTATTTCCTCTCGTAAACGACGTAGTAAGGTGCAGTAGTAATCAGAGTTTATAGTCTGACCCCTTTCAAGATAATCAATCATAATCACACCTTTCGAGTCCCAGAATACTGAAGCCATCACCTTATTTGCCGACAAAATCTAGCCTTTAGGGGGTGGTGAACCAGGTCTTCTCCACTGTTTTGATTGTTGTTTTGTTTCCGGTGTACAGTAATGAACCCATGTTTCGTCTATAGTAACAAAACGATTCAAAAAATCATCTGCATCGGCTTCAAATAACTCCAAACAGTCGCGTGAAATAGTCAATCGCGTCCTTTTTTGTTCAACTGAAAGCAGTCGCGGAACCCACCTCGCAGACACCTTGTGGAAACCCAACTCGTTGACAATGATGTTTTGAGTTCGTTCATAAGAGATGCCTATAATTTCAGCTATCTCTCTAATTTTTAATCTGCGGTCTCCCATTATTAAATCAAGTACTTTTTTAATATTTTCGTCAGTAGTTCACGTCGAAGGCCTTCCAGAGCGGGGTTCATCTTTCACACTCTCTCTACCACGCTTAAATTCTGCTATCCATTTTTTGACGGATGAATATGACAGAGCACAATCGCCTAATGTACTGACAATGTCATCATGGATGGCTTTTGATGATAGCCCCTTCTTATGGAGGTACTTAATGACGGCACGCTGCTCGATTTGCTCCATTCGCGGAAATTATGTCCGATTACTTTGTTAATAAATTTATAAAATCACAACTAATTATCGCACACGTTTCGAACTTCACACAATGAACTAGTCTGAACTGAACTAAATAATGTGGGTAGATTTGATTTTTAGAATTGAATGGATCTGTGTTAGGCCGAGTGCTTTTCAATCCACATACATACATACATACATATAATCACGCCTCTTTCCCGTAGGGGTAGGCAGAGACCACTTCTTTCCACTTGCTACGATCCTTACATACTTGTTTCGCTTCGTCCACTTTCATTATTCCCTTCATACATGCTCTACGGTTTAGGGTACTCTTAACCTGGCCTTTTTTCAAGACGTCCCCAATTTGGTCTAGAAATGTCCGCCTAGGTCTACCCCTTCCAACACTTTCATTCACACTCGCCTTATACACTTTTTTCGTCAATCGTTCTTCATTCATTCTCTCGACGTGGCCAAACCATCTCAGCATACCTTTCTCAATTTTTGTCACTACATCTTCTTTCAGACCACAACTTTTCCTTATCTCACTATTTCTTATCCTGTCACTCAGTTTAACTCCTATCATACTTCTTAATGCTCTCATCTCAACTGCATTTATTCTGCTTTCATGTTTCTTCTGCCATACCCAACTTTCACTTCCGTACATGAGTGTTGGAACCAACACCCCCTCATGCACAGCCAAACGAGCCTTGTTAGACACCTTCCGACTGCTCATAAAGGAGTGCAAAGCTCCATTCACCATGTTTCCTGCATTCACTCTTCTTTCGATATCACTCTCACACTTTCCATCTCTTGTAAACTTTGACCCCAGATACACAAACTCTTTCACCTGTTCAATTTGTTCATCTTCAATCACGATATTGCAGTCTGTCACTGCCTCATCTTTTTCAAACACCATCACTTTCGTCTTCCTTACATTCATCTTCATTCCCTTTCTAACAAAAGCTCCACTCATAGCAGTTACCATCTCCTGCAACTCCTCGGCCGAAGACGCAAGTAATACTTGGTCATCAGCATAGAGAAAACATTTGACGAGTAACTCATTCATTCTCAACCCACTTTCATTCTCTTTTAAATCTGTCAAACAATTGTCC
Source organism: Parnassius glacialis (assembly GCA_033319125.1). Taxonomy (NCBI): domain Eukaryota; kingdom Metazoa; phylum Arthropoda; class Insecta; order Lepidoptera; family Papilionidae; genus Parnassius; species Parnassius glacialis. The sequence goes on along the minus strand of JAVANC010000010.1, from coordinate 27,261,502 downwards.
ATGAACAGATTAAACAGCCACGGTGACGCTACACATCCCTGTCTAACACCTTTTTCGATATTAAACCATTCAGTGTATGCCCCGTTTATCCTTACACAAGCACTAGAATCCCTATAAAGAGATTGCAATGCTCGTATGAGGATACTGCTCACACCGTTCACGGACAGTGCTGACCACAATTCATTCCTCACCACTCTATCATAGGCCTTTTCTAGATCTACGAAGGCGCAGTAGACTTTCCTGTTTTTAGCCAAACACTTTTCGGCTATGCACCGCAAGGAAAAGACCTGATCCGTACATCCCATTCCCTTTCTAAATCCCGCTTGTGCATCCCATACTTTCTCGTCTGTTTCATTCACAACCCTTTCAATCAACACTTTCGCATACAATTTACCGACAACGCTAAGAAGGCTTATACCACGGTAATTTATGCAGTCCTGCCGTGACCCTTTTCCCTTATACAATGGCACGATAACGGCTTTGCACCAGTCTCCCGGTACTTGCCCATTTCGCCAGCACAGATTGAAAAGGCGGTACAGCTGACTAGCCACCAGGCCCTGTCCAGCCCTTATCATCTCGACGGTAATCCTGTCATACCCTGCAGCCTTACCTAATCTCATACTTTTCAACGCTTTCACTATTTCATCCATGCTTATCTCATTTTCATCAACATTTATGTTAGTTTCCGTGGAAGGTGGCAGATGCTGTACCTGCACTTCCTCTCTTTCAAACAAACTTTCAAAATACTCCTTCCATCTCTTTAACACACATTCTTCTCCTTTTATAATGCTCCCATCTTGACTCCTGATTGTACTCATCTCCGAGGTAGAAGTATTTCCTCTGGCTGTTTTGATGGTTTTCCAGAAAAACTTAATGTTTGACTGGAAATCTTCAGTGAGCCTCCTATCGAAATCATCTTTTCGTTCTTCTTTCTTTCTAGACACAATTTCTTTCGCTGCTGTTTTCAATCTTTTATACTTCGTTCTTGCTTCCTTTATCTCGTCATCCGTTGCCTTTTGAACTTTTTGGTTAGCTTTTGTTGCTAACCAATCCAACCACGCTTTCTTCTTTTCTTGCACAACCCTTTGTACATCTTTATCCATCCACACGTTATCATTCTTTCTCCCTTTCCTTCTTTTAGCTATCCCGCATACCTCAACCGCAACATTTACAACCCCTTTCTTAAATGTCTCCCACAAATCTTCAATCACTCCTATCTCTTCTATCCCTTTAAAACTTTCTTTCAATTTCTCTACATACTCGTCTTTCTTTTCTTTATCTTGTAGATTTTCCACTTTTACTCTGTCCAAAACACTCGTAGGCTCGGCCCCTCGGTGTCGCCACCGTTTAAAGAGGCCACGCATTCGGGCTATGACCAGGAAGTGGTCTGTGTCGAGGCCTACACCGCGGTATGCCCGAGTGTCTAGCACTTTCTTCCTCAGTCTTTCATCCACAATTACAAAATCAATCATACTTCTAGACTCACCCTCATCTCTTGTATACAAATGGATCTTTTTGTGGTCAAACATTGTGTTGGCCACGCACAGATTCCATTCCAAGCATACTTCAAGCAGTCTTCTCCCATTGTCATTCACTCTCTCGTCCCCAAACATACCCAGAACTCCTTCATACCCATCACGCTTTACTCCAACCCATCCATTAAAGTCCCCTAACATAACGATCCGTTCATTTTCTCCGCATTTATTCAAGACTTCTCTCATGCTATCCCAAAATTCCTCTCTCTCTTGTTGTGATTTTAGTGACCCACCTCCACGCAGATCCGTCGGTGCATAGACCCCAAGGATAAATAGGCGAGTGAGTCCGACTTTTAACCTAATCCAGAGGAGTCTTGGGCTTACACATTCATGCTCCATCACACATTCAACCATTCGAGATGAAAGAATGACACCAACTCCCTGACAGCCTCGGCTGGTTTGGGGGACTCCCGACCAGTATGCCGTGTAGGGGCCATGAACCGTGGTGTCACATCCTTTCCTCTTGGTTTCGTTCACGCACAGAATATCAAGGCAACGTTCATCCATCATCTGACATACTTCATCTACCTTACCATTCATTCCTCCTCTTACATTCAACGTAGCGAAGCGGCTCTCAGTGGGCCGCTTTTCGCCCCCGCGAGAAACGAGACGTGATGGGTGGCGAACCACATCGCCGCCATTTTGGTAAATTTTTTGGTTATCCATTGCGTTCCCACGAATAGCAAAGGAAAGGTTTGTCCCCCCCAGCAGAGCCCCGCATGCCAGGGTAAGGCTAGCCTAATTCTGGGGTCGCCCGGTCCCAGGGCAGTGTAGCACGCTAACGACTAGGCTCGCCCCTAGCCATGCATCCATCCGCGCGGCCGACGTTGGATTGGCGGAGGGTAGGAATAGGAAAACGGGAAGGATAGGTGGTGTGAAAAGGAAGAGTAAGGTAAGTTAGGGTAGGAAATAGGAAATGTAGGATATTACCGTCCATGAGGGCAAGGGATAGGACAGTAATAGCTAGGGAAGCCGGGGTCGCATACCCGTATACCATACCACAACTACCGGACAGGTAAATTGGGATGAGTATCCCTCGACTAATTAATTTCAATAATAATTCAATCCACCCTCGTATTTATTTCTTTAAATTTATTTCTGAGAGGTTCTCGGTTTTAGGTTGTAAATAGCTCTAATGGCCCTCTTCTGTAAAACAAAAATAGGTTCTGAATCAGCCGCATTTTTCCATAGCAAAATCCCATAGGACATTATGCTATGGAAATAACTGAAATAAACTAATCTAACTGTCTCGACACTAGTGAGACCTCTAATCATTTTTACAGTATAGGCTACAGAATTTAGTCTGCTTGCTAGTTTGGATATATGGGGAACTGAAGCTTTGCGTCGAGAGTGATATCAAGAAAACAGTGGCGACTATAGTAGGTAGCTAGCTAATTATTTATTGGTATGTTTTTGCGGAGTAATTCTTCTGTAAGTATTCTCTGGCTGTGGAAGTGAGTTGTCGATGTCACCTCTTGGTGTTGGCACCCGGGGCGAATTTGCAGCTCTTTAAAATATGGTTTACAGCTATCTGTCCAGTGTAGATTTATGATTGCTCGAATACACCTACAGGATACTTAAAAGCACATGGGCATACAAGTCATTTGAAAATACTGATCTTTTTCAAATGGACATAACCTATGAGATTTATGTCAGTTTATGTTGACTGCGCCGAGGAAAATAATTCAAAAAGGTAGTCACGGTTAAGTTATACATTAGGTCTTTACCTATGAAATTGCCGTTTTTTATGAAATAAGTTAACGTAATTTTTTCTTTTATTTTTATTAATCAAAGTAATCGCCCATGCTATCGATGCATCTTTGCCAAAGTAGTGGCAGTTTATTAGTATGGACGGCAACTAATTCTTCAAAGGCATTTTATATTGCCACTCGGGTATTCAATTTTTTCCCGCCAAAAAGTTATCCGAATTCTGGAAAAAGGTCTGGCGAGTACAGCGAATGACGGAGAGCTTTCAACCCCAGCTCTTTTGTAACTTGGAGACCGTCTGTTGTGTCTCGCGTTGTCATGCAGGAGTATCGGGGACAAGCGGTTGACCAAAGCTGGTTAAAGACGCGACCTTCTCCATCTTTGTCTTCAGTTCTTCACAGTACACATTCAGTTATGCTAACTCCGGTTGGTAAGAAGTTGTGATGTGAATCTCGCTGGAGCTAAACCACCATACAGTAACCGTCACTTTTCTAGGGGTAAATTTTCGTTTAGGGCATTATTTAGGTGCTGAACCGGGATCCATCAACTTGCTGAGTACTTGCGATTGTCAAACAGAATCTATTTTTCGTCGCAGGTTCAAAATTCCTTCGCTTGTGTGCCTGTTGAGCAGTGCACGCCTCGACGCGTACTTCGCGCTGGCGATCATTGAGTTTGCGGGGTACCCATTTGTCAAGCTTTTTAACCTTGCCAATTTGACGCAAAAGGCCCAATGTTGTTTTGATACTAACGTCGAATGCTGTTGCTAATTCAGTTGTAGATTGAGTGTCATCAGTTTCCATAATCGCCTTTAATTCGGCAATGACGAAAAAGTTTTTGGGCGACCACGTAGTTCATTTTTCAGGTCAAAATTTCCAGAAGAGAAGCGGGAAAACTATTATAACAGGTTGTGCATTTGTTTTAGTATTCGCTCTGTAAACGTCGTTGATGTTGCGTGCTGCTTGTGCCACGTCGCTGCCATTGTGTACTCATATTCAAAGAAAACTTTAGAAAACATAACGCTAATTAATAAACAAATTTCTAATTTTGTAAAAAAAATTGCATGTTTTAAAATAAAATTAATTTGAAATTAGAATTCTTAGCCAAACAAAAATTATTTTGATTTTAAATGGCCAGTACTGCAGAACGGCAATTTCATAGGTAAAGTCCTATTATATATTCAATATTATTACAATAATTAACATATAGATTTGTATATAAAGACGTAAATAATGTGAACGCGATTAATACTAACTTAGAAGTTAAGGAAAATTGTTACTAACATACTAACAATCTATGGATGTTCCTTACGTCTGAAATAAACACTTATTATTATTATTATTATTCAGAAAAATTAATGAACTTATAGTTTAATAAACAAAACTGTAAAGTTGGACAAAAAACTAAGATGGCCTGTTAGTGTTCAGTTGTATTTTTCGAAAATAAATTGTATAACTTTTTACAAACTTAAATTCATATTATTCCCAAATACTCCATGATTTGCCTGCTTGTTTTAAAAAGCCGATTTGTAATTTAAATATACAGAATTTCCAGTAGTTAATGAACAACTGTTACTTTGAATTGATCAACTAAGTTAAGACTTATGGCCATTCAAAAAAAAATTATCCCAAGTAGTACTTACTTAAGATATTGCAGCCTCTTTTATGAAAAACTTATTTACTTTATCTTATTTTATATTCTGGTAATTAATTAATTCCATCAGTTTTGAATCATCTCTCTTTGAAGGTTTTAGCACCTTATTGTTGTGAGCGTCTACAGACCCCCCATATTCTATACATATATTATACTTTTGAAAAAATTATGGAGGAATTTTTGTTAAACTTAATAAACAGAATACATCTATTGTAATATGTGGAGAGTTTAATATTAATCTTTTAGAAGTTTCCTTAACCAATATTAAATTTAGATCATTGCTTAAATCATACGGTCTTTTTAATTTATTTTTAGAGCCAACACGTATTGCTGAATATAAAGATAATATTCTTACAAATGTTAAGCCGTTGCATAAATGCATAATTAAAAAATTCAGTTTTGATCACTGTGGAGTTTCATTATCCTATGTTCAAAAACGCACGTCCCTTGTAGAAGTTTAGAGGTTACATACCAAAATAATCCAAATTTTTTGTATGGAACGTTATTTAAGCTTATTTGCAATGAATTTGATTACTTCTAAAACATTCTTCTTGCACAGTCGGAAGGCATTCAATGAATGGGCGACAGTAATAGTCCATAAGAGCATACAAAGGTTATATGAACTTTACCATGAAAGGTCATAAAATTCTAGCATCGAATTTAGGGAATATGTAATAAAATTTTCAAAAATATTTAAATGACTGTGTTCTACAGCCAAATCTTTGCATTTGAGCAACAATTAATAAAATTAAAATGACGTGAACTATAATTAATAGTGACATTGGTAAGGTCAACTCTCTCAATTCAAACTACTGGTTAAGTTTTAATAATAAATTAACTGAATCAGATCAGGATGTTGCAATAGTTTTTGAGAAATATTTTACTGATATTCTAATCTTAACCACCAAGTCACCGAATTCTTTTCCTGCCGTCGCTGAATCATTACTTAAACAAAATGATTCACATTTCATAAAATACCATTAAAAGATATTGTAAAATATTTTAAAACTATTGATATTAGAAAATTGCAGAGCTGTGGGATTTACGTTAAAGTTATTGCATCTATAATAGATGTAATCGCACCTCAACTAGCTATTATCTTTAATACTAGTATCGAATATGGTGTGTTGCCTGATTTAATGAAGCATAATAGAGTAATACGATTATTTAAATCTGGTAGTACATTAGACCCCGCCAATTTTAGACCTATATCTATGCTACCAACAATTAGTAAATTATTAAAATTATCAAATGCAATTTTTTTAATAAAAATAATTTACTTCATAAAAATCAATTCGGTTTCACAAGGGGTCAATCGATAACTGATGCTGGTGTTGAGATGATTAAATACATCTTCAATACATGGGAGAGTTCACAGGATGCTTTGGGTTTATTCTGTGACCTATCCAAAGCATTCCATTGTCTTCACCATGAAATATAAATTAGGAAACTTCAACAACACGGTGTAAGACGTGATGCTCTGAAATTAATTATTTCGTATTTAATTAACATAATGCAAAATGGTGTCATTAATAGAAAGAGCTTTTCTGGGTCGATAGTACAAATAGACGTGCATCATATCAGGGCTCAATTATTGGCCCTTTTCTGTTTCTTGTATATATTAATGACTTACCTTACATAATAGGGAATAACCATAATATAGCATTATTTGCTGATGACACTTCATTCATTTTCAAATTAAAACGATAATTACTAAAATATGACGTAGTAGTGAATCCCAGAATTTGTGAGTGACTGTTGTCATTTTATAACTTTTCTTTATTTTTATAGATTTTCCCGTCGATAGCTGTTTTTGATGTTGATTTTTCAACAACATAGGTACGACAACGAATTATGTTATTTAGATTTATTTTTATTTATGTTCTCATGTAAGTGGCGTTTATAATGTCTTTATGAGAATAAATGTCTTTAAACCTATATCTAAATTAGTAAATTGGTTTAAGTAAATTGGTGTAATTTGCATTCAAATGGCACTAAAACGAAATGTATGAAATTCATGACTCCAAATCTAAAACATTTAAATACTACTGTAATTTTAAATGGGAATGAACTGAGTCTTGTAGATACCACCATTTTCTTAGAATCACACTATAGATAAATATATATGTAGTAAGAATCACACTAGACGCGAAGCTTCAATGGAGAGGAAATCCCCCATATGTTAATTAGCAAGCAGACTTATTGCTGCAGCATATGTTGTAAAAAAGATTAGAAATCTTACCACAGACAGATGGACTTGTTTATTTTAACTATTTCCATAGCGTGATGTCGTATAGTATTATGACACTGAAATTATATTTGTTATACAGAACAAGACTATAAGAGAAATCTATGATTTAAAACCTAAGGAGTCCCTCCGACAAAAACTTTTGGAAATCTTTGGCCTCTCAAAACATTTATGAAAACGTAATGTAGGTAAGTACACAAAAATAAAATTAGTTTTACAAAAATGAGTGATATTCATAATGTAAATACTAGGAATACACACAAGTTAGTAGTACCAGTTACTCAACTCCACAGATTCAGTAATTCATTCTTGGGGCGATGTATACGCTTTTACAACAAAATCCTAGAAAACATACAAAATTTCACTTGTTCAAAGTTCAAAAACTTAATTAAACGAAGTTTGTATAAAAAGGGTTATTATAATATAAAGGAATTTATGGATGATAATAACCCCTAGGAATGAGGTGATCGCTATCAAGCTAGGTATTTCTAATTTGTTTTGTGTGGTTAATTGTGTAACATACATTAGATTGTAAGCTGTAATTTTTTTAAAAGTCCCGCTGGGTAATTTGCTGGTTATTCCCAGGAGGTCTTTTTCGAACCAGTGGTAGTTAAACATAAGAATGACTTTCAATAAGCATTATTTTTAATCTACATTGAATAAAAAGTTTCTGTTTCTGTTATTACTTGGATTAGTATTTTATTTGTATTTTTTTTGAAGGGTAATTAGTTCTGCCGTGATCCATTTCAAGGTTATCCATTAATTACTGGGCACCGGATATATAATAATTAAAAGCATCTGATCTAATTTAACGATTGTACGCTGTACGAACATTTTTATATTGACATGCTATTTTCATGTTATTTCATCGCAGAACTACCGCGGTTCTTTTTGTTTGTTGTCCACGATAACATGATAACATGAGATAAACAAAATGAGCAAAAAGCAAACTAAACTGGTCCATATGATAGACTTACGTGTTGTTTAATAAGACGATCAGCTAAAGTAGCAAGTGAATCGAAGGCACGAGTTTGTTTCTTGTAATGGCTCGGGTCACCGCCGTACTTGAGCAGCCACTTGCGAACTAATGAATCTATGACTTCGTAACGGGACTTCATGCTAGATATAAAAGAAAAAATTATAAAGCTTCTTGCCAAATGATTAAATTTATATTACTGCATATGATAAGAATGATATTTATCTTTGCTAATATCGATAATAGCGTTAACTTTCAAATATCATTAAAAGCTATCAATCGCAGTGGACATATTACGAGTATAAACATCATTAGTATAAATGTAAACACAGATGCACTTACTCGTCCAACTACGGATATCCGATAAATATAGAGTAGGCGGGAATGCAGGGTATGAATGCACTTATTTTGTACTGATCAAAATGTTCAGGTGTGGACATGGATTTATACTATACTGGAGACACATTAAGAGGTTAATACCTTCGCATTCGCATTTACATTTGCAGTACACCTCGAATGTATGAATGCGGCATTTATCAAATTCACAACATTTCATGAGTAATGTTAAATACAATTTTATAACGATTCATGATTGCAGATTAATCCGTCACTAGAACTTACCCTGACAAAACGTCGGGCAACTCGTCAGTAAGATCTTTTAGAAGCTGATCGGCGTCGTCTCTTGTTACACGCATTGCATCCAGACTGTCGTACAGTAGCTTCGTTATGTTTACGTCGTATATGAGTTGTGTCTGAGAACCTAGAGGCGTTCTGTAATAAAATAATCACAAGCTCAATTATGTACTAATTTAATTTAATAAGTACTAAATAATCAATTTTTTGTATCGAAGTATTGAAAATGTCCTAAAATACGTAACTAGTGAGGTTAAGTCGTGACAAAAGAGTGCAGATAAGACAGAATCGTATTAGCAGAGGTAAGGCTATTCCGCTTAGAATGGGTTTCGCCTTTGTCATGGTGGAGAACTTAATAGCCGTGACTTAGTGAAGCTACGAGTAAGAGGAACCCAAATGGTTGGCCTGAGATGGAGGTAAACAAAGTGTGAAGGAAAGTAATTTAAGTACATAATCTCAAATGTCTTGATATAAAAAAAAGGTTCTATGTTAACCCTTCGATTAAAGAACAACTTATTGTTGAAGAAATTAATATTGTAGGTTTTGATTTTTATATAAAAAACTAACACTAGAACTTACATTGGAAAATACTTTTTAGGCTGCAATGGCGTTACGCGTGGTAGCACAGAGAGGTGAATTTGCGAGCGTTCAGATTCGGCCGGCGGGAGCTCTGCTGGCTGAGACACTTGCGATTGCGACAAAGGTTTTAGTCGCAAACTGTTTATCTCTCCTGATAGTGTCTGTCGGCATGAACATTACTATCAGCAAAGTTGTAACGTTGTTATTTACTTTAAAATGTATATTTAAATCAGTTAATTATACAATAAAGATTGGTAAAATATTGCCTTATACCTCGATTTGTTGTAATTGCTGCGAGCGAATTATTCGAAGGCGAACGACGTCTCGTTTATACTGTTCTGGTTCATATCCACCCGCCATAACAGTCGGTTCTTTTGACCGCTGCGACAAAAGTATCAGTTGGGTAAAACATATTATGTAAATATTACAAAAATAAACAATTCACTACAAAAAAAAATCCCAATAAATCTAGAAAATTATATTTAAAACTAAAGGCTAATAAAATTTGCTTTGGTAAAGGAGGTGTACCAAACCGAACACTTTTCACTTAATATTGGGTCTAAAAGTATTTTATATCATCAAATAATAATAAAAAAAATAAAGCGTGATTCATCATCCAAGTATAAAAAGTTATCTTTTATAATATTCGTAATAATGCAATTGTATCCCGATCACCCTGGTTTTCTACTCTTTTCACTAGATTACGAAGTTAGTCGTCGATCACTGCAATTTCAGTTGTTGAAGAAATAAGATCTCAACAAATTCTTCCAACTGGGATAGGCCAAAATATGATTTATTTGTAACCGCACCACAACAACAAAAACTTATAAAAGTCCACTGCTGAACATAGGCCACCCCTTAGATTGCCTCATCAGGGAGATTTTACTGAAGAGATAAACGATGCTGCTGCCCATCGCCTGGTTTGTTTCCCTCTGTCGCCTCTTACGACAACCACGGGACGATATGAGGTTTTGGATGTTCGTACACCGCCGCTACACGGTTTCATTTATTGAAAACGAAACAACATTATTGACAGTGGTAGAGCCACGCGGCAGCGTTTGCTGTCGCACGGATGGGCCGGCTCGAACCGGGGTGGTACCACGACCTCACAGAATACCAGCGTGAAGTAGAGGTTTACCTCTGCGTTTCGCTTGGTGAGTGCAGGTGGCCGGAGGCCCTTTTTACTGGATATGAGGCATTCCATCTTAGTCCTCACGGGTGACAACGCATCTACATTTTGATTTGTAATAGAGGATAGATGTAGATGTCTATGGGCCGCAGCAACCACTTACTATCAGGTGGACTGTGTGCTCGTTTGTCACCCTTATTCTATAAAAAAAAAAAAACTGAACTGATATGTCCATTAAATTAGTTTCAAATCATTATGGTTAGTATGTAAATATTAAATATATGCATAACCTTTTGTGGCAAAACATCCGCTTGTAGAGCGGCTGCTAAACGAAGCCGCTCCGAATACTGGTTAAGGAGTTTTAGATACTTCTTTTCCAATTCGCCATGACGTTCCTGTGCGCAATAACAAAATAGAAATATAAATGTTAATATATTCTTATATAGAGAGTTATTGTTTTGTTGTTTTTTTACACATTTGCAATTAACAAAATGGGGCTCTGACGATCTACAAATAATGAAATAGTGTTTTCTCTATTCAATAATGCCGAATTTAGAACACACAGCTAAATGTGGCCAATTCTAGCAAAAAATTTAATCTTTACCCTGCCGTGTCTTGCCGGCCATGCAAGGTGTGTTTCCCGCCGTGGATTAAGAAGATCAGTGATAAGGAAAGTTGAAACCGTTTGATTATATTGTACATATATTTTAGGTCACTGAGTTCAGAGACTAAACGCTCAGCATAAATTTCATAGTACATAAGCATCCCGGGTTAGATCCTCGAAGACGAGACAATTTTAAGTGCTGTTTTTCTATGTGCTCGGCGGTGAAGAAAAAACCCTGAGGTATAAAATATTTTTTATATATGGTTAAATAATAATAATTGAGATCAATTATTATTATTAATTAGTGTAAGATTCCATTTAGTTTTAAAAATTAAACAATCATGCTTTACTCTGTGTAATAGACGGAATTTGATACAAAATTTTAAGAGAAAAGAGAAGACTTACGTGCCACTGTCGAAGTTGTTGCATAATCTGTGTTAAGGAGCCTAAAGTGGCAGAAAATTTGTGTCGACGTGTCATTTGTCGCAGCAAATCGTCCAGAGTACGATCGACGTGACGTGGTTTGCCCAGTTTTCGAGTTAACACATCGCGCATTTTTGCTCGTAATTCTTGAGCTTGCGCTTCCATAGCTTTTAGGTCAATATTCATACGGAAAAGATGCGTGCGATTTATCCTGAAATGTCATTAAATTTGGATATGCGAACGCAATTTTTTTAATCATTTTGAGTTGTAATCATGTAGATGGGAGGTGGTTTCTCTTGCACTCCCACGACACGACACTATAATATAACTTCATATAATATTTTAAAAATACTAACTTAAATGTTAGTATTTTTAAAATATTGTAATGAATGATTGTGTATATTTAGTAGTATTCTTTGTCGTTAAATTTTCATATAGGTAACTAAAAAGTTTTCACTATGCGTTATAAGGTACGTGAGGGTAATATGGTCACCTTAAGCTTTGCCGCCTTATAAAACCAAAACTAGGAGGAGGACAGAGACAAATACACAATGTCGTATACCATAACTAATATAGAAAAAAATAACAAACAAGCCTTGGCAATAATTAGCAACACTTCGAAAAATGAACTTAAATAAAAACTAACTATAGTACGTGAGGGTAATATGGTCATCCGGTTAATATGGTCACTTTCTTATAACTCAAAAAATACAGCGTCGTTTGCATAGAACTCTCTGTGATACGATATCTCTTGATCAGTCTATCAAATAATAAAGGGTCAAAGGCGCTCCTTTATTGACTCTATTTTGACAGTTGATATTATTGTAAATATTTTAATCGATTTTTGTATTGTGTAGTGTAGTTAGTTTTTTTAAGAAGATTTTTCGAAGTGTTCTTAATTATTTTCAAATCTTGTTTGCTATTTTTTTCTTAATATATTAGTTATAGTATACGACTTTGTGTTTTTGTTTCTGTTCTCCTCCTAATTTTGGTTTTATAGAGCGATAAAGCTTAAGATGACCATATTAGCCTCACGTACTTATTATAATATCATCTGTCAAAATGGCGTCGATAAAGCGGCGGCCTTCTGACCCTTTATTATTTGAATGACTGATGAAGAGCTATCGTATCACAAAGCCATCTATGCAAATTAGGCTGAAGTTTTTGAGTTATAAGAAAGTGACCATATTAACCGGATGACCATATTACCCTCACGTACTCTAATTATGGTACGATAGGTAGTTTTATTTAAAAATTAAATAATAGAATGATTATGTAGGTATATATTTATATATAAGAAGCAATTTAATGTATTTATTTATTACCCACTTTTGACGTTGTTTCTGTTGCTTAATTTCGTCTTGCAACTCGACCACTCTTTGACGTAGTTTCATGAGTATTCTTTCTGGAAAGACCACGGTGTTGGATAGACCTTGTGCTTCTGTGCAATCGCGAATTGCTGATGCACGGATTTGATCGTAACGCAACACCACCACCTGGTCCACCTCGTTCATACAGCTTTGTTTCTCCATCTATAAGTTTCAATAATGAATTTTATAAAAACCTCGTAATTATGGAAAAGAAGAAAAATTCAGTTGTCATCTATCTATAATAATATAATCTAAGCTTTTGAATTAATGAATGATGTTCTCTTTTACAGAGTCAATTTTGTTAACGAAAATGGGACGTAACAATAATATCTCACATTGTAGGAAATCATGTTTTATTTAAATTTATTTTGATTATCAGTTTCATCGCTTAATGAAGCACTTGGGACACAAATTTTATTCTGTCGCGCGAACAGTATATTCTTTTGATTAAAATGAATAATTTGAGTTAAATTTTCCTGAAATTGAAATATTGTATTACACCACAAAATCTTCAATTTTTTTGATTCCGAAAGACTTGACTCATACTAGCAATAATATGGACTTATAAAAAATATATGGTAGAGTCACGCTGCTCTGTATTATGATTTATGGTTGCAGTCAGATCGGTTCGACTGGATATGAATCGAAAAACCTTTTTTCTAGTACTAGTACACCGTGCGTTCCATCTTAGTCCTCAAGAGTGCATGCAGTAGAATGCATGTGTATTTTGATTCAGCGAGGATAGATATAAATGCCTATGGGTCACAGCATTCAATTAACGTTAGGTGGACAGTACCTATGCTTGATTGTCACGCACACTTTTATAATTAGATTTCAAATTTACAATTTTGCTGTTAGGTAGTAATGTAAGAAAATATATCATGTCTATTATTTTCTTTACTTTGGTTATCATGACATAGTTTATAAAATGTTTGTAAAAATGTCTACCATAAATTCCTTGAGATCGTTCTTCCTCTTGTCCAGTTGCATAGACAGCGTTCGTTTCACTTTGTTATGAGCATCAATGTCCTTGCGCAGAAGATCTATAAGCCGATCTTTTTCCAGCATTTCATGCTCGTATTGATGTCTGCAAATAATAACCCTAATATTTAGAGTGCTCTTTTTCAAATAAGAATGAATGTCGTTTTGTACTAGTGGTTTTAATTAATAACATTACAACAAACAAGCTAGTGGAAATTCCACAAAAATAATATAATAGAATAATTTTCTTCATTATCACTCAATGGCCCCTAAAGTAGTAGGGTTTTGACTATCTAGTTATCAGACGTATTGTCTAGCGAGTTTGACCATAGAAAAAATTGTATAATCGTTTGACGTTGCTCCCTGTCCCTAGTCTCTATATTTTACATCTGGCGTAAACCTATCGGAACCAAAAATTTTCCCGCCATTTCTCATAGAGGCCACTCACGACACATTCAAGAGACGAAATGGAAATCGCCACATAATTTATCAAAATTCTCTTACACTGCCAACGGTCGGCTAATGATATTATTATCGGTTACTATTTGGTAACTGATTTAAATTTGAATAACTGCGTCCTGCGATAAGAAACCTAGCGGAATTATTTTTTAAATAATTATATTTAATATATTAAGAATTAGTATCAAATGCAAATTAAATTAGTCCGTAATTAAATCCATAAGTAAAAAATAATATTATATTGTTGTTAAGCGCCAATTGGCCCTCAATATTGGTCACACTGTGTATAGGAAAAAGACCCATACCAACCGATATTTAAATGGTGAATCGCACCATCATCCATCACAGTTAGTTACCGTGGGAAAATCTTTGTTTCAGAGAGCACGAGGGATCTGTGACAGCAAAAATCTGGCCGCCGAGCTTCAGCATGTCGAGCAAGTATTGCAAGACAAAAAGCTTCGTGTCCCGCGCCTACGTCACAGTGACCGAGTGAAGTCGACCATAGTCGAGCGTGTGCCTGCTGTACTGCTGTATGTCAGAGGAGTCACAGACAAGGTTGGCTAAATTTTAAAGCGAGTTTCTATTAAAACATACTTCAAGCCGCCAAAGAAGATTAGTCAATTTTTCCATCCGTCAAATGTAATATCGCTCTACAAGATGCAGGAGTGTACAAGCTTGATTGCGAATGTGGTCTCTCTTACATAGGACAAACAAAAAGATCCATTAAAACCTGCGTGAAGGAACATATAGCTGACGTGAAGCACCGACGCTCTGGGAACTCTGCAGTATGTGAACTTGTTCAAGATCATCCCCGCCATTACATCAGATTTGATAGACCACAAATCCTCACAAAAGAACACCGATTCCTACCAAGGAGGATACGCGAGGCTATTGAAATAAAAACATATAAACACATCCTAATTTCAATAGCGAGGATGGATGAGTGCTGCCACCTGCTTGGGCATAACTAACAAAATTTAATCCAATCCCAAGCACATTCTTCAGATATTGAAGTTCATTCTGCGTAAATCGAACCAAAAATTAATATTAAAAAACTAGGCTAACTGTGACATCGGGACGTCAAACATCTCAGTCCCCCCCACCCCGTGACCATGGGTTGCTGTAAAGTACCCAAAATGTTGGGAATTAAAATAGTAAATTAAATGCGATCAAATCCGTAAAAAATAGTTTTATTCAACGTTCAAATTGCCATTTAAGATCTGATACTTATGTATACAGATCTGATGTATTATCAAAAAAATATAATGTGACATAAAACTAATTTATGTTCCTAACTGTCCCGGCAGACGTTAATCTGCATTTTTTTTGCTCTGGACTTTTTACAGTGTAAAAATAAAATTTTGTAACAATTTGACAGTTTAAAAAGAGCGTCAATTATCGAGTCCAGATTTTGTCATTATTATTTATTTTTTCTATAATATATATTATTATTATCTCTACAACAGCTCCACCTATCGGACCCTTATATATTATATGAACCATCGTCTTTACAAAGAAATATATTGAAAGAACATTCCCTTGATTCGTTCAGAAGTTACAAAATGAAGAGGAACCAACGATTATAAGAGATATTTTTGATTATAACAAAATAAAGCACATTGAGTTACTGCGTGTTTACGTAAAAAACACTAACCTGTTATTACGGAGTTCGTAAGTTTTATCATAGATTACATTGTCGCATCCTTCGGGACAGACATTAGGATCTAAACGTATTGGGCCAATATCGCGACTGTCGAGACTTCCTTCATCTTCTTCCTCACTGGATGAACTCGACGATTCAGATTCCGATGACTCTTTAGAAAAGATTTTTAATTTAAAATAAATGAAATAATAAAATAGAATAAAATTGTTCTATTTCAATATATTTCAGATACTTGTGGAGGGTTTTGAAATTATTATATAAAACACAAACACACACGACGCACGCACTCACGCATGCACGCACGCACGCTCGCTCGCTCGCTCGCACGCACGCACGCACGCACGTACGCACACACTCACGCACGTACGCACGCACGCACGCATGCACGCACGCACGCTAGCTCGCTCGCTCACTCGCACGCACGCACGCACACACGTACTCACGCACGCTCGCTCGCTCGCTCGCTCGCACGTACGCACACACGCAAGCATGCACGCACGCACGCTCGCTCGCTCGCTCACTCGCACGCACGCACGCACGCACGCACTCACGCACGCTCGCTCGCTCGCACGTACGCACACACGCACGCACGCACGCACGCACGCACGCACGCACGAACGCACGCACGCACGCACGCACGCACGCACTCACGCACGCTTGCTTGCTCGCACGTACGCACACACGCACGCACGCACGCACGCACGCACGCACGAACGCACGCACGCACGCACGCACGCACGCACGACGCACACACGCACGCACGCGCGCACGCACGCACACATGCACGCACGCACACACGCACGCACGCTCGCATGCACGACTCACGCACTCACGCACGCACGCACGCACGCTCGCACGCACACACGCACGCACGCACGCACGCACGCACGCACGAACACACACAAACACACACACACACACACACACAAACACTCATGCCTGTCACTCAGAGGGGTAGGCAGAGATTACGGACTTCTATTTGGCGTGCTCCTGACACACCTCTCTCGCCTCTTTTACTTCCATATAGCTACGCATACACGCTCGTCGGTTAAGGGTACTCCTAATCTGGCCCATTTTCAATGTATTGCCGATTTGGTTGATAAATCTTCGTCTAAGTTACAAGAATTTTGTTTCAAAATATAATAAATATAAAATGGCGGCGGTTAATGCTTTCGTTTCTTAAAACTTAAATAGAGATTATATATTGATATAATCAAAAGAAAAGCTTAGCTTAGCTTGGGTTAGAAAGATATATATTTTTTCCGAGTGAAAATTGGTGTTCTTACAAAATGTGATTTGTTGATAGTCTCGAGTTTAAAGCAGATTCTTTGTCACGAAAGAAGCGCAGAAACCGTCTTCGCCTAATTTGACATTTGCTGAACATAACATGAACACCCACGCCTGTCACTCAGAGGGGTAGACAGAGCTTACGGACTTCCATTTGGCACGACCTTGACACACCTCTCCCGCTTACTTTACATCCATATATCTATACATACATGTTCGTTGGTTAACGGTACTCTTAATCTGGCCCATTTTCAATATATCGCTAATTTGGTTGATAATCATCTTTCGCCTAGAGCGTCCCTTCCCGACTATGCCGTTCACTTCGGCAACATAGATTTGATTTGAAATTCTTTCCTCGTTCATTCTTTCTACATGACCAAACTACCGAAGTATTCCTTTTTCTCACCCTAAGAATGGGTTCTTAGGTCTACCCAAGTTCTTCAACTTTCAAAGTTTCCAAACAACTGTCTAATTCTACACTTAAATTTTTATTTCGCATATTATCCCTGGGACTTCTTTATTGAAACAGACTCGTTTAAACCTGTGAATAATTATAAGTTTTTTTTTGTAATAAGATGGAAAAATTTGGACTTCATAGCTTTAAATATCAACGAAGCAAACAAATATTTAGATTGAAATATCAGTCAGGATATTGGTTCCAGTATTTTTTTTTATAATCAATATGTTTTTTTATGAAAGTACAATATGCTAAAATAATAGCTACCATCGTCATCCCTGTCACGAGGTGGTCTGTATTTTTTCTTAAAAATTCTTCTCAAGAAGTCAGCAAATTTATTATCCTGTACGAGTTGTTTAAACTGGCGTTGCATTTCCTGGCACGCGGCATCCAGTTGTTCTTTTTCAGTCTTGTGCTCTTCGATACGTTGCTCGCAGTCTTGAATTTGATCTTGAATACCGCGAATCTGAATGAGGTAATGTTTTCATTTTTTATGTGGTCATGTTGAATCACAACTAAAAATTTTACTGATATTACTAGCTTATATGAGGTTAAACTAATTAATATGTTTTAAATAACAATTAATAATAACTTAGTTACAGAATTATTTCTACTTACCTGCATCAGTTTAGCGTAAACGCGCTCAGCCAGTCGATCTTCTTGCGCTTCGAAGCGGTTCAGGACGTTCATTTCTTGATGCAATTGGTATAAGTGAAGTTCCAAAAGTTCATTTTTTTCCTATTAAATGTTTAAATTGATAGTTAAGTCAATCTGCGTGAATTAAATTTTTGAATTTCCTATGTTAATAAATTAAAAAAGTGAATGAGATAGAGAAAAATGTAAAATCTCAAAGTGAACCTTGGATATCCAAAATTTATATTAAATCTAAGTTTACTCGAAAAAATAATAAAAATTGTGTTTCCATCACCGCCAATTAAATTTACCCAAGTGTGTATACCTGTACTCTTATGCGTTCTCTCTGTAGTTCTCGGAGACGGGAATCGAATTGTTGGACTGAAATCGCAGCATCCGCTAGTAACATGTCTTGTTCATAAAGATGTCTGTGATTAGGGCATAAAAAGTTTTTTTATAAATAACAAATCTATAATATTATTGTAAATACTAAATACAAATAAAGAATAAAGTATTTTAATATAGATAAGGAAGACGTTGTTGTAAATATCAATCTATCCGAGTACAGAATCAGAGTATGGAACTCATCCAACTGCAGAGAGGTGTACAACAGGTTGACGCTATACCCCCGAAAGTCTTCACCGCTGTATTGGAAGACGTTTTCAAGCTACCGGACTAGAATGGATACGGTATTAACATCAATAGCTAGTAGAATTCCTGGAGGTATAGTTCTTATAACAGAATCGCTAAAGGATCTAAGCACTATGCTCAATGAACTCAATGGTGTCTCCCAACCGATAGGTCTAAAGATAAACATGGAGGAAACAAAGATCATGTGTAACCTCCATGTCACACCTATGTCAGTAGTTGTGTGGAGCACTACGCTCGATGTTACCAATGAGGATGTTTACCTAACATAAATAGTCTGTAATAAATAACTTTAATAGAAGTCAGTTACTTTGCGGAAGTCCATTATGTTAAAGTTGGTAAAAAATTACTTCGCTTACATCCGCTCGATAAAATAAAATACATCATTTTATTCTTACCTAGTTTGAAGAGCACTTTCTGCCCTCCCTCAATTGCGTGCACTATCACCGTCACCACTAATCCCAGCACCACTACTCCCAACACCACTACTCCCAACACCACTACTCCCAACACCATTACACTAGGGAAGACACAACACTGATGACAATACGACACATGTTTCGTCTCTACACGAGGCATCTTCAGGTGATGTAGATTCTACGGTGGCTGACCGCTAAGTGAGCGGCGAGCCAAAAGAACTCCTATTTATGCAGACGTTGTTCCTATTTATACAGAAGTCCAACTTTAACGGATTGATGGATTCAACTCGGCTAGGCAGCGTTCGGGAGATTACGAAACGTGTTCCCGTCAAGTATACCTCAAAACTTTAAAATTGACTTAGGATCTGAGACGTGGTTGTTCAATGCTGGCCGTATGATGAAGCTCAAGGACGCTCAGTGAGCCACGGAGAGAGCTATTCTTGGGGTTTCTATGCTTAATAGACTTAAAAATAAGGATAGCTGCAGTAGAGCCAGAGTAACCGACTTAACTCAACGGATTAGTAAGCTGAAATGGCAATGGGCCAGTTATGTAGCTTGAAGAACCGACAACCGATGGGGAAGAAAAGTTTTCGAGTGGCAGCCTCGTTCAAGTAGGCTAAGTGTTCGATGGAGTGACGACCTGGTAAGACATGCATGAAGTCGGTGTATGCAAGTGGGTCAGGACCGTGCTTTGTGGCATTTATTGGGGGAAGCTTATGTTTAACAGCGGACTTGTGAATGGCTGTAATGAATGAATGTATTAATGTTGAAAGTAAAATGTACATTTCAAGGTTAATTATTTATAATTATAGAATTAAGAAAAATTATAATGGTTAAGGGTTCGACACGAACTTGAAAGTCGTGGTTCAAATCCACCATTCGAGTAATTTCGTGAGCCACTCCTCCTAACACAAGCATTTTAAACGTACTTGGATTGGTTGATGGTAGGGAATTACAAATTAGTATAGAATTAAAAGCATGAATACTATTTTCTTTAAAGTTAAATCAAATTAATCATTTCTTATATTTACACGTATACTAGACATTTAATAAAACTATTTTTTACGGAGTTTATCACGTTTAATTGAACTTTTTTTTTCTTATTTAAGAATCAAAAAATAAAGGTAGCCCGGGTTAATTATGACATCGGGACGTCAAACACCCCAGTCCCCCCGTGACTATAGGTGTAATAAAGCACCCGAAACGTCGGTAATTAAAATAAGTAAGTCCAATTCATCATCATCATTACAGCCTTTCATAAGTCCACTGCTGAACATAGGCCTCCCCCAAGGAGTGCCACAAAGCACGGTCCTGAGCCACCTGCATCCATCGACTTCCTGCATGTCTTACCAGGTCGTCACTCCATCTAGAGGGGGGTCGCCCTGCACTTCATCTGCCGGTACGAGGCCGCTACTCGAGAACCTTTTTTCCCCATCGATTGTAGGTTCTTCGAGCTATATGGCCGGCCCATTGCCACTTCAGCTTACTGATCTGTTGGGCTATGTCGGTCACTCTGGTTCTAGTGCGGATATTCTCATTTCTAAGTTTATCACGCAGAGAAACTCCGAGCATAGCCCTCTCCATAGCTCGCTGAGTGACCTTGAGCTTCCTTATCCGGCCAGCAGTGTAGGACCATAAGTCATCACTGGCAACACGCACTGGTTGTACAGTCTCGTTTTTAAGTTTTGAGGTATATCTGACGAGAAGATGTGTCGTAGTTTCCCGAACGCTGCCCAGCAGAGTTGAATCCGTCGATTGACCTCTCGGTCGAAGTCGAACTATTTGTCCCAGGTAAACATACTCGTCAAAACTTTGAGCTTAGTGCCAACAACTACCGGCATAGGTGTGACATGGACATTAAACATGATCTTTGTTTTGTCCATGTTGATCTTAAGACCTATCCGTTGGAAGACACTATTGAGGTCATTTAGCATAGTGCTTAGGTCCTCCGGCGATTCTGCTATAAGGACTATATCGTCGGCAAATCGAAGGTGAGTGATGTAATCGCCATTGATGTTATTACCGTATCCTTTCCAGTCCAGAAGCTTGAAAACGTCTTCCAATGCAGCGGTGAAGAGTTGCGGGGATATAACGTCACCCTGTCTTACACCTCTCTGCAATTGGATAGGTTTCGTATTCTGGTTCTGTACTCGAATAGCCATCGTAGCTCTACTGTACAAGCACTTCAGCATTTCGATATACCGACAGTCAACTTGGCATCGCTGAAGGGACTGCAGCACCGCCCGAATTTCGACGGAAGTAAAGGCTTTCTCATAGTCCACATACGCCAGACATAGTGGCAAATTGTACTCCTCGGACTTCTGTACAATTTGCCGAAGGGTATGTATGTGGTCTATGGTGCTAAAGCCTTTTCGGAAACCGGCTTGTTCGGGAGGCTGGAAGTCGTCAAGTCTGCGCGCGAGACGATTCGTAATGACTCTCGAAAACAACACGTAGATGCGGCTCAGAAGGGAAATCGGTCTGTAGTTCTTCAAGAGAGCGTTGTCGCCTTTCTTGAAAAACAAGACCACCGCACTTCTGCTCCACGCCTCCGGAGTAGTGCCACCATGGAGGACGGAATTAAAGAGCTTCTGAAGGACTTCAAGTACTGGTTTTCCACCCGCTTTCAGAAGCTCCGCTGTAATTCCATCCTCACCCGGGGACTTGCCGTTTTTAAGGTGCAGGAGAGCCATTCTTATCTCGCTCAAACTGACGTCCAGAATATCTTCGGAATAGTGTCGGATAAGACTCGCTCTTGGATCGTTACTCACACTTCCGTGTGGCTCCAATGATAAGGTGTACAGCTGCCCATAGAACCTCTCAATAAAGAAAAAAAAATAAAAAAAATCAAAATCTCGGGTGTCCCGGAAACGATGTTGCCACACTCGGTCTTCAGCTTCGACAGTTGCCTCTTTCCGGCAGACAGATCTCTAGCAAAGACTTTGCAGCACTGGTTCCGCTCTATCGCTTCTTCAATACGAGCAGTATTAAAGTTGCGTACATCCCGCCGCATGCATTTGGAGATCTGTCTGTTCAGTTGCCTGTATGCTTTCAAATCTACTGAAGACTGCAGCTTCATATCCCGTCTAACAGCCATGAGATTAAGAGTGTGATTGGAGAGTTTTTGTGTTCTTCTGCGGCGGGTCTTGCTAAACTTAGCTCCGACCGCATGGACAGTTTCCACGAGCTTGTTATTCATATCGTCCACTGCATTGCAATCTTCTAGGCACTGAAAACGGTTTCGTAGCTCGAGCTGAAAGGTTTCGGGATTTTCGATTAGAGCACGAGGGGGACGGAGCGTTGACTTCATCAGACATGACCTCTCCAACTTAACGTTTAGGTTCAGTATGCCTCTCATTCGGTGATCGCTGCCGGTTTTCACCCTCGCGATCACTGAGACATCACTGAACAGTTATCGTTTGGTCGTCATAATGAAGTCAATCTCATTTTTTGTCGAAATGTCGGGGTTCGAACAGGTCCACTTTCTGTGGGGCCATTTCTGGAAGAAAGCGTTCATTATAAAGAGTCCCTCTTTCTCCACGAAGTCGGCCAGCTGCTGGCCTCTCGGGTTCCGTTGCTCTATTCCGAATTTCCCTACTTTCAGCTCACCGTTATCTCTTGTGCCTAGTTTTGCGTTGAAGTCTCCCCTTAACACCGTATAGTAGGTTTTGGAGGAATGCATGGCTCTAGAGATATCCTAATACATTTCCTTCCCCTCCTCATCGGGGTGTGCCGAGGTTGGTGCGTAAATCTGTATGACCCTCAGCGCATACCGTTTGGTGATTCTGAGTATGAGGTACGCAACTCTCGTCGACATACTCCCAATCTTTACAACGTTGTTAACGAGAGACTTGTGGACGA
The DNA here is from genome assembly GCA_033319125.1 of Parnassius glacialis. Classification (NCBI taxonomy): domain Eukaryota; kingdom Metazoa; phylum Arthropoda; class Insecta; order Lepidoptera; family Papilionidae; genus Parnassius; species Parnassius glacialis. Next base: position 27,238,240 of record JAVANC010000010.1, on the reverse strand, counting down.
TAAATCCGACACCTCCTTGGGACAGATGGTCGCCCTCCCGGTGATAGAGCAAGTTGCTGGATTCGAGGATTACCGTGTCCTTCTCTGCGGACCTCAGATAGTCAGAGAGTCCTATGAAATTCCAGCGCAACTTGTCTTTCTCTTCTTCTAGCTCCAGGATCTTCTTGTCAGTACTCAGGGTGCGTGCGTTATAAGTTGCCAGGTCGAGTCTTCGTAGGTGGCAACCGAACCTCCACCGGAGATTCTTAGCACCCCCTGTCCCGCCGTTACCATGGTCGCCACCGTAGCCAGGAATAGCGGGGCCACCGGGGACTGAGGGCCGTCTCTTAGTAACTTTATCCATTTGGGGGTATATTGCCATAGTTGCCACGCTTGTCGAGCGGGTTGGCAACCGCAGTTTTTTATTGTGATATTGCTGTTATCAGGAAGATGCTGCTGCCTATCTCCTGACTGTTTCCCACTGTCGCCTTTTACGACATCCACGAGAAGATATGAGGTAGTGGATATTCTTAACCGCCACTACACGGCACAAAATATCTCATTAGAGGCATTTTTCTAGTCGGGCTAAGATATATTTTCACAACTAGCCAAATTAAATTTTAAAACAAGCAGTGCCCTAAAATTTCCACCTTCTTTAGCACGGAGCGGGATTTCGTTAGGAAGAAAGGGCTAGTCTGATTATTTTAACAATGAATTAAACTAGTGATCAAAATTATTAAATTTAGTTATGTCAATTAGGTTCAATTAGGTCAAATAGTTAATTAGGAACAAAAATTTCGTGATACCTTTTAATGCGTCTTTCACGAATATCGACTTCTATTGGTGAAGACTCTTGGTCTTGTTTAATTTTTAAAAGTTCCCACGTGGCTGTTAGTGGGCGACTTTCTGGAAAATGAATTGAAGAAATCAGATTTATCTTTTTTATAAATAACTACTTAAGTTAAAAGTTATTTTTAACTTAGTCAAACTACCAAACAATTTTGTAAGATAATCTTTTTTAAATTCATTAAAGAGTAAGATCGTGAAAAATTGTATAGCAACATTCATGTAGTCATAACATATGTTACCTACAGACTAATATAAGGCTTAGATTATAGATTAAAAGTAAAAGTTAGATATAGAAGTAAAAGTAAAAGTTTATTAATCAAAATTGTATTGTAAAGTTATGAAAGCACAACAGTTGTAAGAATAAAAAGGAAATAATAACAAAAATCTTAAACATCAATTGGCTTAGAAACTAAATTTAATATGACAGATCAAACACCTTGTTATTCTTTTCTAATCTCGAGATAAGAAAGAGTGAGCAATACTTTTGTTGTATCAAATGCTACCAAATTACTTTCTCCTTCTTGGGTAGTCGAGTGAAAAAAGCACTGTGTAATACTTTCCCCTGTTTTAATATATATATATATATATATATATATATATATATATATATATATATATATATATATATATTAAACTATATATATATATATATATATATATATATATATATAGTTGTTATTTTTGGTTATTTTTTTTAGAACTAATAGCATAATGTTGAACTTTATTTACATAGCTAATAAATAAAACAAAAAAAACCTGTAATAGGTATAAATCTTGGAACTCGCGGCTGACGTACTCGTGGTTGTGGATAAACTAATGACTTTCTTCTTTCCTGTTGTATTTTTTTAGTCGCAGTTAATTTTGGAGCTGGTTGAATAACGTCCGGTTTTATCTGTAAATAAATTTTCAAGTAATGGTAATTCTCACCGTTTCAAAATACATGTAGTCACCGGATAAAATAAGGCGTCAATTTTGAAGCATCTTGATATCCTATGATTTGTTTTTCTTTGTCTCTATCAGCATTTTAAAACGAATGTTTGATATAGGGATTTTAAATAATGTGTCAGGTCCCAAATAAATTGTTACATCATTCACTATAGACGCATATCTGATAATTAGTTTGGTTAAACCATCGACATGGACTGTAGCTTATAACACCATTTTTATATCCTCCTGCCTACCGCATATTCTTTTTAATCATATTCAATAAAATCTATGTTCATATATACAACTTTATTTAGGGTTTTCTGCAATTATTTCGGTGGAAACATTATTTAAAATTTGTTAAAAAAATAATTCATTGACCTAGCAAAATTTTTTGCCTTATTAAATAAAAAATGTCGCTGATAATGAAACAAGTGAGACTCAGCAATGTAAAAATCCTTTGTTTTCTTTTTATTTTGACTGTGTTTTATGCGTGTTACAGTGTTATTCTGTGCTTCAAATGTCGATATATACTAATGCATGTTAGTTTTGACTAAAGTAACAATATAACATATTTTAATTCAGCATCTAACTTTTTGGATTTCACCATAACATAAACTGCCAATTTCATAGAAAGTTATCGCTAAATTTGCTTGTATGTCACGATATACATTGCCATTTTGAGGTTATGTTTTTTTGTTAGTTTATATTTTTGTTTGTGTGGCAAAGAAAAACAGAACACCTAAGCAAATACATGCGTATTTGCTTAGGTGTTCTGTTTTTCTTTGCCGTCAGCAAAAGCTACTAACACGTAGTGATATAATTAATGCACTTGTGGTTGGTAAAAAAGCTGTTTCCGAGTGTTACAAAAAGTCTGATGCCGCAAAACGCATAATAAATACCTCATCTTATTCTTCTTCGCCGCATCCCTCTATTGATCGTTCTCTAGAAAGATGTATAGCATACTCCGAAGAGGAGAGTGACAATGATCAAAGCCAAGGTAGTAAGTAAAGAAGATGTAGACTGCCCGCAGACCGTGAAGGAGTATAATAAGCATATGGGAGGGGTGGACCTTGCGGATATGCTTATCTCTTTATATAAGACTCCTTTCAAAACCCGGCATTGGTACTTTGGAATGTTCGCTCGGTTTTTTACAGGCAAGACAAGACCAGCCACAATATCCTACCAGGCTCCAACGCCATTGAAATATTTCCGATTTGATATTTATGAAAGATTGCAAAAACATGTAGATCTGAGACTACAGTAGAAAACGGAGAAGGTAAAAAAAAGAGACAACAGCTTACATAACTTGCACCAATCCAGGAAGTGAGATAATATGACAATGTAGGCCATTTCATAGATAATGACTAGTCAGGGTCGATGCCGTCTTTTCTCACTACTGTCAAGAACGCGCGAAATTGCCAACTTGATTTCATACCACTTACTACATTTACTGGAAATGAGGCATTCCATCTTAGTCCTCACGGGTGACAACGCATCTACATTTTGATTTGTAATAGAGGATAGATGTAGATGTCTATGGGCCGCAGCAACCACTTACCATCAGATGGACTGTGTGCTCATTTGTCACCCTTATTATATAAAAAAAAAAACAGAAATTGATAATAGTTTTATTGTCCCTTAAATAAAGTACAATTTTTTCTTAATTAATATTTTTATTTTAACTTATTTGTCAATCCCCTATTCCCCTATTTTCTGGGAATCATAAAGTTACGTGACAAAGCCAAGTTGCTGCTATATTATTGTTGTAGCACGAATGGGTCGGCTCCACCGGGGTAGGACCACGCTCTCACAGAATACCAGCTGCTGATTTTCGTATGGTGAGTGTTGGGAACCGGAGACCCTTTTTATTGGTAACAAGGCATTCCAACCAGGGGTGACAACGCACCTGCATTTTGTTTCTTAATCGAGGATAGCTGTAAATGTCACACAGCATCCACTTACCACCGGGTGGACTGTGTGTTCGCTTGTCACCCTTATCCTATAAAAATAAATAAAGCGCAATAGGGCATGTTCGAAAAAGCCATGTGTTTATTTAACAAAGTTTTTTTTTGGTAGTATTTGAGTTTTATAGATGAATTAGCTAGCTATTAGCTTTTTTGTATCCACTTGATCAGACTTTGCTATTTGTTTTCATCACAAAATTTATTTATGCAGAAAATAGTACTCGCGACTTTACTTACCTCTAAGTTCTTTTCAGGGAATTCAAGATCGTCGTCAATTACTGGAATTGGAGGTGGTGTTTTCATTAAGTTATGTGGAATTTCAGCTCGAATTTCTGTCAAGCGCTCGCCGATATCTTTCATTCGTTTTACGAGGCGTAATTTGTGCTGCCTTAGTTCAAGAACTTTTTCATTGAATTCGCGTTTAGTGTCGTATATCTGAGAGAAACAATAACCTATTTAAGATCCGACAGTCTAGTAGATGATATTGTAGATATTATAAAATTAATAAACAAATTTACAATTAGCTTGATATCTTTATATATAAAAATTACGTGTCACATTGTTTGTCCGCGATGAACTCCTAAACTACTGAACTGATTACAATGAAATTTTGCACACTGTGTGCAGTTTGGTCCAACTTGAGAAATATGATAGTTTTTATCCCGCTAAATGACCCTCAATATTTTTTATTACGAATTTAAGAATTTTAATAGGACACAGGGTCGTCGGAGAACAACGTCTGCCTGGCCAGCTAGTATATATATATATAAAAATTAATAGAATTCACCCAATTCACCCGCGGAAAAAAATAAGGTCTTCAATCATTATTCAAGCTTTTCAAACTACTTAAAAAAATATTACAAACTTACCAACTGAGCACACTCTTTTATTTATACAAGCTTAGTTCAGCATATTAATTTTCACCTTTAACATTAAGGTTTAATATGTGACATAAATAATATATGTAAATGTAACTTTAAACCTCTTTTCTCGCCAGGCAAATTCTCAGTTGTGTGTTATGTCCAGGCGGAGCGACATAGTCTGGTTGGGTTTTCAAGAGACGATTGCCAATGGTAGCTTCAGCTTCCTTTAGAGCTTCGGCTGCTCCTGGCGGCATTGCGTTTGGGTCGGGTTTGCGAGACAAATGCTCTTGCCACTAATAACATATAAAAAGATACTTAAAAAACTATTTCGATGAATGATAAGTTTATTTTGTAATATTTATGAAGTTCCGAGAATCATCAATTTTGATCTTTGTAACTATGTATAATATATGTACTAACATGTAATTGTTACCTTGTTACACTAATAAATAAAAATGTATATAGACTGATGACACCGCAAGGCGAACACAGTTGGTTCATCAAGTTAATTAAAATAAAATAAAAATAAGACTGCCTCGTTGGTCTAGTGGTTGTAGTAGTGCGACTGCTGATCATGAGGTCCCGGGTTCAAATCCCGAATCGGGCCAAAAAATCAGTTATTGAGTTTTTCCATCAAGAAATTCTCAGTAGCTGCCCGGAGTCAGGAAGTTGGCGGTGTTTCACCCCCGTGCCTCGGAAAGCACGTAAAGCCGTTGGTCCTGCGCCTGATCTCTCTCCGGTCGTGTCGGTTTACCGTCCCATCGGGCTATGAGAGTGAGGGAATAGAGAGTGCACCTGTGCTTGCGCATACACTTGGGCACTATAATCCTGTCCTGCGCCGATGGCTAGTCTCCGTTGAGACTGGCCGCCGTGGCCGAAATTCGGTCTGGAGGACATTATTATAAAAATAAAATAAATATTAGTGAAACCAAAAAACTAATTTCAAATAACTAGTTTTACCAAGTGACAACAATCAAAAAACCACAGTTAAACTGCTTATCAAAACATCATCAGGTATCGTAGATTTCTCCATAGCATTTTAGTTTGTCCCAAAGAGAATATAATCACTACGTTTAGTTTGTCCGTTCGTCGTTCTTGTAGTATTAAATCTAACTAACTACCCGACTATTCTGGGAGCCTTATGTTCGGGTTCAAGATGGAATTGTCTATTATTTTATCATTTTAGCCTTAATTAGGGTTAAAGTATGAAGTCGCCGTTTTAACGAAGTGGCCATTTTGAATTAAAAGTAAGTGATATATGAATCATGATTAAAACTGGTTTTACACAAAAATCATAACATTTTAAATTCTATTCTGAAATAACTCAAACTCGTCAAAAGATCTAAGTTATTATTGCTCCATGATAACACAAGGAAAGATCTCACACTGCTCGACAAACCATTTTAACATTACAAGAACTGCAGTCAGAAACTGTTAATCTCTGTACTCGCCAGACCTAGCCTCAGTCTACAACGATTTTTTGCCATTTGGACATTCTTGCAAAGAAAAAAAATGTTCTCAGGAAGTGGTACAAAATGCCTGCATAGCTTTTGCAGAAGCTTGATTCCCAGATTCTATTGCAAAGGCATATTAAAGACCTCGAGATAGCAAACATGTATAGATAATGAGGATAAATACAAAGATTAAATTAACTTACATAACTATTTATTATATATAGGGATATAATTATATAAAAATAAATGTTTGTTCATATTTTATGTGCTGACATACCGTTCATCAATATGCGGTAAAATTTTTCAAATTATTGTATGCACTAGCGCGAAGGTTATAGACATAGTACTTACAGTACCTAGGTAGCGCGCGTATCATACCGACAAATTTATTTGAAAATTATACCATTTAACTTAAATTAATGTATTATCATTCCTAATATTTTTTTAATTACTAGGAATAATAATTATAAATTTAGACTTGGAGACTGTGTGGTATAATGTCAAAAAAGGTTTGGTGGATACAGCTACCGAAGTATGTGGTGTAAGTAAGAGAACGAATGAAAGGTTGAAGCAAAGAAGAAAGCATGGCTAGATTTACTAGCAACCAAGGCTAGTAGTTCTAGCGGTATGAATGATGATATTGAAAGGAAAAAGGCAGTCCTTAGATATCTAAATAAGAGAGTAAAAGAAGTAGTTGAAAGGAAAAAGCAAGAAAGAGTGGGTAAGAATTATTGAAGAATATCGGATAACTTCCAGGCAAATATTATAATGTTCTGGAAACTCGTAAAAACTGCCAGGGGACATTCAAAACAGCCTAGAATGAATGATATACGAGACCAGAATGGCTGTATTCTGAATGACGAAGTTTCGAGTTTATGGAGATAGAAGGAATACTTTGAAACCGTGTTTATGAGTAATGAGACGTTTGAATTAATTGAAATAAAAATTCCGAAAGAAGAGGAAATGGATAGAGACATACGAGTAAGTATAGATGTAATAATGAAAGCAATGAAAGGTATGAAAGCAGGTAAGGCAGCCAGATATGATTCTTTCGAAATGTTAAGAGCTGGAGAAGGAGTGGTGCAGACCTGCTGTACACCTTGTTTATTTTATGTTGGGAACTTAAGCGGATACCGGGAGACGGGTGCAAAGCCGTGATAGTCCCAATATATAAAGAAAAAGAATCGCAGCAGGACTGTAAAAACTATAGTGGTATCAGCCTTCTTAGCATTGTGGGAAAACTGTACTAATTCAAAGAGTTATGAAAGAAAATGATGGAAAAATTTGGGATGTGCAAGCGGGATTTAGAAAGGGAATGAGGTGTACGGATCAAGTCTTTTCCATGCGCATGGTCCTAGAGAATTTTTTGGCCAAAAACCAAAAAATTATTTGTGCGTTCGTGGACTTGGAAAAGGCTTATGACAGAGTAGACAGGGATGTGTTATGGAAAACACTGTAGTCATTTGAGTTGAGCGCTGGGTTTATACAGGCTTTGATGTCTCTGTATACATAGACATCTGTATCATAGGGACTCCAGTGCTTGTGTCAGGATCAACGGGGTCTACTTGGACTGGTTTGGTATCCATAAATGTGTCAGACAGGGCTGTGTGGCTTCCCCGTGGATGTTCAACCTATTTATGGACAGTTGTTTGGAAAATTTGAAAGTTGAAGAATGTGAGTTAACCGTCAAATACCTTTTTGTACGCCGATGATCAAGTCATACTTGCGTCGTCGCCGGCCGAGTTGCAAATGAGGTTATGTTATAATGAACAGGTCATTAAAAGAAAAGGGAATGAAAGTGAACGCAAGTAAGACGAAAGTTATGGTTTTTGAAAGAGAAGAAAGTAAAACGATATGTAAAATGGGGAGTTGGTCGAGCAAGTAGATGAGTTTTTGTATTTGGGATGTGTATGTAGCAGGGATGGTAGATATGATAAGGATATAGAACGACGAGTGAACGCAGGGAATAGTGTGAATAGGACTTTACACTCTATTGTGAGAAGTAAGAATGTGTCTTAAAAGGCACGTATGGCCATTCACAATGCTGTCTTAGTCCCTACTTTAATGCATGGTAGTGAAAGTTGGGCGAGACAGAAGAAGCACGAGAGTAGAATAAATGCTGTAGAAATGCGATCAATAAGAGTATGTTAGGGCTGAATCTATTTAATAAATGACAGGGTGAGAAATTGTTTGATATGAGAAGAGTGTAGTTTGCAAGATAATTTTGTGACTAGGATTAAAAAAGGAATGCTTTGGTGGTTTGGTCATGTAGAAAGAATGAATGAGGAAAGAGTGACAAAGTAAATTTATGTTGCAGAGGTGAACGGCAGAGTCGGGAAGGAACGCCTTAGGGGAAAGTTTATCGACCAAATTGGCGATATATTGAAAATGGGACAAATTAAGCAAGCGTGTATGCATAGGTATATGGATGTGGAGTAAGCGAGAGAGGTGTATCAGGATATTTTGTACGTGGTAGAGCCATGCTGCAGCTATATTAGTAGCACGAATGGGTCGGCTCGACCGGGGAAGGACCACGCTCTCACAGAATACCACCGTGAAATAGCAGCTTAACACTGCTATGTTTCGTATGGTGAGTGTAGAGAACCGGAGACCCTTTTTAATGGAACAGAGGCATTCCATCTTAGTCCTCACGGGTGACAACGTATCTGCATTTTGATTCGCTAATGAGTATAGATGTAAATTTCTATGGGCCACAGCAACCACTTACCATCAGGTGGACTGTGTGCTCGTTTGTCACCCTATCCTAAAAAAAAGGATCGTGCCAAATGGAAGTCCATAGTCCCTGTCTACCCCTCAGGGTGACAGTCGTGAGTGTTTATGCATGTAAATAAATAAATGTATACCTGTATTCTTAGAAAAAAAAAATTCAATATAAATCGACAATTTCATACTTCAACCCAATATATAAACTACATATCGTCCGTGAACTTCTGATACCTCCTAACTCGCATTTTTTCGCAAAACCTTTTTTAACGCCATCGTTTAACAGAGATCAGAACCAATAGAATGCATTAACCTCCTAAATAAAATACTTGTTTTTTTGGTCACAATCCGTTCGGAGAAATACCATCTAAATTTTGCCGCCCTATTTTTGCTGGAAATTTCTCCTAACTAACAGTTTGCTCGAAGCGCGTACACGGCTATTTAGTATTCTGGCGTTTGGCATTTAAAAGTATTTTTTGGTATTTTTATCACTTCGTTGGTATTTACATTAGTGTTATAGCTAACTGAAGGTGTTTCACTGATTTTGTTTCATAAAGTAGGTACGTATATTATTATTAGCTATGATTTATTTCAGGTTAAAGTTTTTTTGTCAGATATGAGTAATTTCTTTGAACACTTTTTACTTCAATTTGGTAAGTTATGTTTTCAATTAATGCAGTTAGAAGAAATTTCTTAAAAGTTTAGTACTTACTTTTACCTTCTTAAATATCTACGATCTTTTAACCTGTCTGAGGAGTACGATCATAAATTATTTGGTATTTTGTGTAGTTAAAAGATAACTTATTTATTTCAGATTTTGTCATAATGGCATCAAGAAACAGAGCACATGCACTCGTTAATATAATTTGCAATCCAACTGAACCAGAGAATATGGCATCCACGTCTCATACACCTGTTTCTGTTTTGGTAAAGAATGTCCTAACAGAACCACATTCTTTTGAAAGGATTGAATCTCAGTTAGGGGAAATTTTACTAACTGCAGACAATGACCTCATTCAATTAGAAGACCTAGTGGCGCTTGACTTATCGTCGCTATTAGAAACACCGTCTCCGAGGCCAACTTCACCACCACCTGTGAGAGATGCTTGTGAGGACTTTTCGCCTGATGACGACAGCGATTACGAACCACCCAATGATCGTGGTGCTCTAAGTTCGGATTCAGAAAATATCCCTCCAAATGAAGAGACTCTGCAAACGAACGAAGAGGTAGTTCACTTTGGAGATATGTTTGAAGGCCGACGTAGACAGAGACTAGCTCAACCCGAAAGTTGGAAGAAAAGTATTACTAAACGGTTAAGGATGGAGGGGAAAGAGTATGTCGGTTACAAAAGACCAAAGGGTGAGAAAGTACAAAGCCAAATTCGAAACCAAAGGGTCCTTGGCCCGAAATGCAATTCAGATTTTTGTAGAAATAGTAAGTTGAGATGTTGTGATGAAGTAGGGGATGAGGACAGAGAGAAGATATTTCGACAATTCTGGAGCAATATGGACTGGCATCAACGAAAAGTGTATGTTGCTAACAACATAACTTTTCAGGAAAAAGGTAGGCAGACATCAATAAATTCGAGAAGAGCTGGTACTTTCGTTTATTTTCTTCCAGTGACTAATTCTGTAGATGGAACCACAACTAAGAAGCGTGTGTGCCGTGAAATGTTTATTCAAACTTTGTGTATTGAAACATTTTCAGTTCAAAATTGGGCAAAAAAAGGAATAAGTGGCATGCATCTATCTGAAAAAATAATAATCGTAACCGTCGTCCTAAAGCGCAATTGTCTCAAAGACTTGACATTCTCGATAACTTTTTCAATGTATTACCTAAAATGCCGTCGCATTACAACCGTCATAACACTACCAAAGTCTACTTGGAACCAATTTATCGCAACTCCACTCACTTATACAATACTTATAAACAATACTGCTCAGAAAAAAATGCAGATCCTTACGCTAGAAATAAATTCAATCAAACTATCAAATCGAAGAATATAGCTATCCACACAATAAAGAAGGACATGTGTGATGTTTGTGTTGGTCATCAGAGCGGTAATATAAGCGAAATTGACTACCAAACACATCTAAGAAGAAAAAACCGAGCCCGTGAAGAAAAATCTATGGATAAAAGTGAGGCGATCAAGGGAAACTGCATAGTTTTAACAATGGATTTACAATCGGTTAAAATGTGTCCGTTTATCACAGCTAGTGCTGTTTACTATAAAACAAAATTATGTGTACATAATTTTGCCATCTATGATTTAGCATCTCATGAGTGTACATGTTACTGGTTTACAGAAACGGAAGGTGATCTATCAGCGTCTACCTATGCGTCATTTATTGTTGATTATTTGACCCGCCATAGCCTTCCCAAACATCTACCCATAATAATATACTCAGATGGCTGCACAAGCCAGAACCGAAACAATATATTATCGAATGCTTTATTAAATTTCTCCATGCAACATCAAGTGGCTATAATACAAAAATATCTTGAAGTCGGACACACGCAGATGAAAGGAGATTGTGTACATAGCGCTATAGAAAGGAAATTGAAAAATAGGCTAATCCACTTACCAAGTGATTACCTGTCGGTTACCAAAGAAGCTCGCAAAAATCCTTGTGAGTACGAAACTGTAATGGTAGACTATACATTTTTCAAAAACTATTTGGCTCCTGAAACATGGCGCTACACTTCGATCCGACCGGGACGCAAAGCTGGAGATCCAAAAGTTACTGATATAAGGGCTATTTTTTATGACAACACAGGCCTGATTAAGTTTAAATTGGACTTTGACTCCGATTGGGATAGCCTCCCTCAAAGGGTTAATAAAATTGCCATCATAAGAGAGTACGCATCCCTGCATAGGAATAGAATACCTATCACATACCAAAAATATAAACATTTACAGGAGCTAAAGTCTGTTATCCCATTGGACTGTCATTCCTTTTACGACAGTTTACCTCATAATGAACATTAACATTCCTAATGTTACCTTAGCATTAGAAATATGATTTAACATGCTGGATAAATGATGCGAATTACTTGCTAAGATTATTTTAAGTTTTATAAAAACCTCAAAGATTTGAAATAATTTGAATTTAAAGAATGTTAATTAATTTTTAAAGCAACCTTTTTCAAGACTGTTTAAGTTTAAGTTTTGTATCTCATATTTTTATTAATGTCTGATTGTGATTTTGTAACATTTCCCTTTAGCAACATAAATAAATATTATATTTCTGTATTTTATTGTTCTTCCTTAGTTCAAAATTTAAGTTAGATGCACACTTTGGGGGTTGATTTCTCCTAAGTAACTAAAGGAAATATCTCCTATCTGACTTTGGTATTGAATTCGAAAACTTAAAACTCCTAACTAACATAAAACAAAAAAAAACAACAGCACTAACTTTATTTAATTATAATTAATAAAATGACATAAAAACCGACCAACTACTTTTTGTTTTATAAAAAAACATCGTGAAAAGGAAATAAATCAGTTTTATGGCCCTACTGTAAAATTTGTTTGTAGGTAGATAGGAGATCTCAGAAGTTCACGGACGATATGTATTTGTTGTTTTAGTTACCTCAATAAATTGTAAGTGATGACGATTTATTCGTTGGTAATAATTCCGCAGGGCTTTTTTTAGCGTATGTGATGGGTTGGGTGGCAAACCCAATAAGAAAGATGCTACACGTGGAGGCCCCCAGGATGCTTTTTTGTATGCTGTCCGACGCGCAGTAGATTCGGTGCGTCTAAATGAGACAAAAATTAATACTGATTTAAAGTTGTTGTAAAAAAGGTTGAAGAGTAAGCGTATGTAAAAGATAATGCAGGCGATAATTATATGTTTTGCGATTTCTATTTGTTTAAACCATGCATACTACTAACAAGCCAAGCTTGAAATCTAAATATATTATAAGTATATTTAGACAGAAGTGAAACATTTAGAATAAAAGCGCGACTAGTCATTAATAGTCGGTAATTTTGTACAGATTCAGTTAAGTAAATAAACTAGTGCGGAATTTCAGTCAAATATTTCATAAGTGTGCAATAACAGACACAGTTCGTTAAAATGTTTGAATATAATATATACAAATTCACTTCCCACTTACTTTAGTTCCATGTCAGCTAAAGCCAGTAAATTCATATTCCTAATGTTAGCATGTAAATGTAAAATTTAGTTAATTTTCAAAGTATGTTCATTTATTTATCTTTTAGAAGGGATATAGTATCGTATGGTAATGGATTAGTAACTGAAATGACAATAGGCTGCCCATATATAGCTCGAAAAACCGACAACCGATGGGGAAGAAAGGTTCTTGCTTCTCGAGTGGCAGCCTCGTACCAATAGGCGAAGTGTAGGGTCTGCCCCCTCAAAAAAACAAAACCGCCGGCAACGGCAACGTAGAGGAAGGCAACGTAGAGGAGAGGAGGAACGATGCGGGGACAGAGTCCGACGCCGCATCGAGCAGCGTGGGAGGCTCAGAGAGCTCCCGACACGTGGGACCTGAGACCGCGGAGACCAGCAAGTTCTTCCGCAAGCGGTCCAGGCGGGATGGCGACCAGGGGTCGGCATCCGGTGAAGAGGAGGTTTCGGCCCGGAAAATCCCCACCAACAGGCAGGGCGGGCTGAGAGGCAAGGGAGGGAGCTCTCTGCCAATCAGAGGGCTGAACGAGCGGCAAAGCTTGCCGAGGAGGGGCGCCACCCGGACGATACGGCTCGGGTCTCAGGCGAAGAGACGGATACAACTGGCGGCTCCGAGGTGGAGCGTAAGGCCAGATTTGTAAAGGAGGTGGAGGCCGCGATCAAGGTCGTGGCCCACAAGCAAAAGGCCTCCTCGAAGTTAAAGGCCATTCCCGCGGCCTCCGCCTCCATCATGGAGGCTGCGGAGGCCAACTTTGTTGGGTCCGGGCCTAATGCGGACGAGGTGGCGAAGCTGCGGGCGGACGTGGCCCGCCTGACATCCGCCATGGAGATTCTCCAGAAGGAGAATGAGAAGCTCCGCGCAGACCTGGCCAGTCTACATGAGCCTGCCTCTCGCGTGGCGCCGCAGACGCACTGCCCAATCCAGCCCGTGCCGGTGGAGAACCAGGTTCTGAACCTGGTCCGGCAGGAGCTGGCTGCCTTCCAGCACCGGTTCTCCGTGCTGGAGGGCATCGTCCTGCGCCCTCCCCTAGGGGCAAACAAGACGGCGGCGAGGCCGGCAACGGTCTCGTACGCGGCGGCCACGGCTGCAGCATCCAGGCCGGGGCCGTCCAGCCAGCCCTCGGACGGGGCTGCAGTTGCCCCTCCCCCTACTGAAAAGCCGGTTCCGGCAAAACCGATACCGGCTGAACCGGCTCCGGCTAAGCCGGCGACGGGAAAGAGAGGCAAGGCGAAGGCAAAAAAGGGCAAGGCGGCAGCACAGGTGGTGACTGCGCCAGCCCCAGTGCCTACGGCGAATGGGCCAGCGCCAGCGGCAAGCCAGCTGCCGCCGCCGCCACCGCCCCCCCAGCTCCCTACACCTCCCGCGGCTGAAGCCGGTTGGCAGGTTGTCGGGGACAAAAAAGAGGGGAAGAAGGCAGCCAAAAAGGGCAAGGAGCAGGAGCGGCAGCGCCAGTTCAGGGCGCGCAAGATCGCGGCTAGGCTCCGCGCCCCGAAGACCGCAGCTGTAGTGATTACACTACAGCCGGACGCGGAAAAGAAGGGCGTTACCTACCGCGATCTGCTCGCGAAGGCGAAAGAGGCGGTGGATCTCGGGGAGCTCGGGATCACCGGGGGCCTCCGGCTCAAAGTCACCCAGACGGGGGCGCGTATGCTGGAGATTCCTGGGGAATCCAGTGGCGCGACCGCGGACGCTCTGGCTGCGAAGCTCAGAGCGTCCCTGAACGCGGACGAGGCCCGAGTGTCCAGGCCCGTCAGATGCGCAGACCTGCGCATCATGGGTCTGGACGACTCGGTATCGGAGGAGGAGTTGGTGGCCGCCGTCGCCAGGTCCGGGGGGTGCACTACTGACCAGGTCAGGTCAGGCGCTATACGCCCGAACCAACAGGGTATGCATGCCGCCACGGTGTGCTGCCCTGTTACGGCGGCCAAAGCCATAGTGGAGGGCCGAAGGCTTCTGGTGGGCTGGGTCTCAGCGCAGGTTAAGCTGCTGGAGCCCAGACCTCTGAGGTGCTACCGCTGTCTCGTGGGACATCACGTGTCAGTGAAATGCGCCTCGGAGGTTGACCGCAGTGGCCTTTGCTTCCGCTGCTGTCAGCCCGGACACAAATCGGCGACCTGCTGCGCCACGCCGCACTGTGATGCATGTGCGGCGACCGGCAAGCCAGCCGATCACTGGGCCGGAAGCAGGGCCTGCGTGCCACCCGCCAAGGCCAAGGCCGCGGGTAGGGGAGGGCCCTCCTCCGCTGCCACCGCCTCTATGGCCACCGCCGCCGCCGCAGCCGCAACTGCCGCCGCCGCCGCTGTCACTGTTGCCGCCGCCGTCGCCGCGACACCGACGCCCGCAGAGGGGCGCCCCGTGGAGGAAGCTGAAATGGAATGCCTATAACGGCCCCATTAAGCTTCCTCCAGGCCAATATCAACCACTGCGCCTGCGCTCAGGATCTGTTGCTCCAGAGCATGGCGCAGTGGTCGATTAACATCGCTGTGGTCGCTGAGCCGTATTTTGTCTGGCCTAGGGATGACTGGGTGGCGGACCTTAACGGCTCAGTGGCCATCATTTCTTCGGCCGCCGCCGGTACCCCGACCCTTGAAGGTGTCAGGAGGGGTCAGGGGTGCGTAGCAGCACGGTTCGGGGAGTTCGTCGTTGTGGGGGTGTACTTCTCCCCGAACCGATCTCTCGCCGAGCTCCACAACTCTCTTGCAGAGCTGAGAGCAGTCGTCGTCGGAAGCTATCCCCTCCCCGTACTTGTCCTCGGGGACTTCAATGCCAAGAACTTGGCTTGGGGTTCTCGTCGTACAGATGTGCGGGGTAGGATGGTGGAAGACTGGGCTCTGGAGACAGGCCTGGTCGTCCTAAATCGGGGTTCTGTCCCCACGTGTGTGCGGATGCGGGGCGAGTCGGTGGTGGACATTTCATTCGCTAGCCCCGCTCTGTTGCCGCGTGCCATTGACTGGCGAGTCATGGAGGGGGTGGAGACCTACTCCGACCACCGGTACATCCGGTTTGACGTCTCCACCCAGCCCTCGAGCGCGCCAGTCCAACAGGCCCCGAGTGGTCCGCGTTGGGCGCTGAAGCAGCTGGACCGGGAGCACCTCCTGGAAGCCTCGATCGTGCAGGCCTGGGTGTCATCACCGGATAGGCCTGCCGACGTCAATGATGAGGCAGGGTGGTTCCAGGAGGCCATGTCCGAGATATGTGACGTGGCAATGCCCCGCGTCCGGCCAGGAAGCGCCCGGCGTCAGGTGTATTGGTGGTCGCGTGAGCTGACGTGTCTGCGCGAGGCTTGTGTCGCCGCGCGGCACCTGTACGCCAGGCATCGCAGGCTCCGCATTCGTCCACCGAATGCGGCAGCCATTGAGGCGGAGCTGTACGAGGGATACAGAGCGGCGAAGACCGCCCTCCGGGAGGCTGTCATGCGGGCCCGGGATCGGGCCCGTGAGGAGATGCTGGAGACTCTCGACAGAGATCCGTGGGGGCGCCCTTACAAGATGGTGCGGGATAAACTCCGCACCTGGGCCCCCCCGCTGACGCAGAGTCTCCGGCCTCAGCTCGTGGAGGACGTGGTGAGCGCTCTGTTCCCTGCGCGAGCGGAACATCCGCCCCCGCCTATGGCTCCGCCACCTGCGGTGCCGGAAGCGGACCACCAGGACGACGACGACGACATCCGGGAAGGGACCGGGGTAGACCTGAGAGTGGCGGTACGTAGGCTCAAGGCCAGGAATACCGCCCCAGGACCCGATGGCTTGCCTGGCAAAGCCTGGGTCCTGGCCTCGGAGGCTCTCGGGCCCCGACTGGAGGGGCTCCTAAGCGCATGCTTGGAGAGAGGCCAATTCCCGCTTCGTTGGAAGACGGGGAAGCTGGTCCTCATTTGGAAGCCGGGGCGCCCTGCGGACTCTCCGTCCGCATACCGGCCCGTGGTGCTGCTCGACGAGGTGGGCAAGCTCTTTGAAAGAGTCATTGCAAACCGCCTCGCCGAGCACCTTGCGGGGACGGGGCCGGATCTTGCGGAACACCAGTTTGGTTTCCGCAAGAGGCGCTCTACGGTGGACGCCATCATGCGCGTGAGAGCCCTCACGACGGGGGATGCAGTGGCCAGGGGGAGGGTTGTTTTGGCGGTGTCTCTCGACATCGCCAACGCCTTCAACTCCATGCCCTGGAGCTGCATTAGGGAGGCACTCCGGTATCACCGGGTGCCGACCTATCTCCGTCGTATAGTCGGGGACTATCTGACGGACAGGGCCGTCATCTACCCCGGTCGCAACGGTGAGTGGAACCGGCGAGAGATGTCGTGCGGTGTCCCACAGGGTTCGGTTCTGGGGCCGCCCCTGTGGAACATCGGTTACGACTGGGTGCTGCGCGCCGACCTCCCTACCGGCGTCAGCGTAGTTTGCTACGCTGACGACACGCTGGTACTGGCACAAGGGGGGTCGTACGAGGCGGCGGTGGAAACTATGACACGCGGGGTTGCGATAGTCGTTGAGAGGATCCGGCAACTGGGTCTCGAGGTGGCTCTGCACAAGTTCGAGGCCATGCACTTCCATGGTCCTCGGAACAGGCCACCACCGGGATCCTCAGTGATGGTAGGAGGGGTATCCATCGGCGTCGAGTCGACTTTGAAGTACCTAGGACTCGTCCTCGACGGCCGATGGAACTTCGTTGAGCACTTCCGACGTTTGGCTCCCAAACTGGAACGGACCGGGGCTGCCTTCAGGCGGCTCCTGCCGAACCTGGGGGGGCCAAACGCCTCCTGCCGGAGGCTCTACGCGGGGATCGTGAGGTCCATGGCCCTTTACGGGGCCCCGGTGTGGGCGCGTGGTTTGGCGCGGCTTGCCGTCCACCACCTAAACGCGCCCCAAAGGGTGGTTGCCGTAAAGATGGTTCGCGGCTACCGCACGATCTCCCGCGAGGCGGCGAGCCTCCTTGCCGGATTGCCGCCATGGGATCTGGAGGCGATGGTCCTCGCGCACCTGCACGAATGGCGCGCGGAGGCACTATGCCGGGGGGAAACCCCGCTGCCGCGGCAAATTGTCGCGCAGCGGACAGACTTCCGGCGTGATCTCATGGCGACATGGAGAGAGCGACTGTCGCAACCCCGTGCTGGGCACGCCACTATAGCGGCGATAAGACCCCTCTTTGAGGAGTGGCTTGAGAGACGCCACGGCGTCCTCACCTTCCGCCTGACGCAGGTCCTCACCGGACACGGTGTGTTCGGGAGGTTCCTGCACCGAATCGGGCGGGAGGAAACGCCCGGGTGCTCCCACTGCGAGGATCGACCGGAGGACACGGTGGAGCACACCGTGGAGGTGTGCCCTGCTTGGGCGGAGCACCGCCGTGTCCTCGTAGCGGCGATAGGCGGCGGCGACCTCTCGCGTCCGGCCCTGGTCGAAGCCATGGTCCGGAGCGAGACGGAATGGGATGCCGTCACCACCTTCTGCGAAGCAGTGATGCTAGCGAAGGAGGTGGCGGAGCGGGAGAAGGAAAGAGCAACAGCTTTCCTTCCCGGCCGCCGCGGGAGACGCCCCGGGCGTCGGGGGCTACGTCGTGGCCCCCGGCCACCGTAGGCGCGGGCCTGTGGACGGCGAGCAATGGGTAGCTCGCCGTCCGTCCGTCTAACGACGACAGGCCGTGCCGACGGCGCGTTTTGTTCCACGCGCGCCTCAAAGAGCTGTCAGCAGCGTGAAGGGGCCCGCAAGGGCCGACGCCTGCCGGGGCTGCGGGCTGTTCGAAAGAGATACCGCGGCTCCGGAACGTAAGGGCACTGAAGGAACACGGATGGTTTTTAGTCAGTAAAAGTCTGACACTCCCTTCCGCTCCACCCAGAGCGAAAGGCGTCATTTGATGATTTTCCATCCGCAAAAAAAAAAAAAAAAAAAGGGTCTGCCCCCTACTAGATAGAAGAGTGACGACCTGGTAAGACATACAGGAAGTCGATGGACTTGTGAAGGGCTGTAATGTTGATGACGAGGATGATTGTGATGATGATAATGAAGTTGGTATCGAATAAAAAGTATGGTATAGATACTGTACTCATGAGTAATATCGGATATCTTTAGGTGTTGATACTTTTGTTCTACTGAATTTTACCTGGTTAAAGACAGAAACTTAACAATTAATTAACGTTATTTTTATTACAAATTTTAATAATAGGTAAATAATTTTATATTGTGTACAATGGTACTATATACAAAAAGAGATACGTTTATAGTGCACGCGAAGTGAAGACTAGAAGACGTCTTAATTGAGACTTTTTGTCTTTAGTTCTTTAGTCCGCGTCTTAGATAATCTAGGTCCGCGTCACACAGAAAGACGCTGTATAGAAATTTTAACAATAAAAGAAATGCCATCGTGTGTATTTAAAAGGTGTAACAAATATGATTCTAAAGTTAACGAAACACAGGGAATCTATACTACATGTAAGAATGCAATATAAGGGTGCACTATGGACATAGATGCGGTGATTGGTGGCCTGAGAAACGTTTGTACGAGTATACACTTACGTGTAAGACGCCCATTACACGGTAGGTTTTGCTGTCAGTTTTACAACAATCATGGTTGTGATTGACGAATAACCTACCGTGTAATGTGGTGATTGACGATTGCATGAAATTGATTGACAAATATTTGGATATTTTGATTTTTACGTCAATCAACTATCAGTTACGAATTTTGATTGAACGTGTAATGGCATTTCGTCAATGACGCGTCAGTCAACGCTTAGACAGCGATGGAGGCGGACGCAGAATATATTGAAGAGGCGGCTTCCATGCGCTCGTGAAGCCCGTCGCCACCCCGCCAAACGTGCTTCAGCCAGAAAAAGATTTTATTTTAAATTTTGAGGCTGTCCCCGAGTTGTAGGACACGAAAATCCCCGGATAGGGAGAATGCCCCTAATACCAGCCACGCCCCTAATTCCAGCCTTTCCGCCTTTTTACTTCGTAAATAAGATTTCTAGTAGTCTTAACTACAGATATTGTCGGCTAATAAATTCTTCGTAACCAGGGGAAAGTATATTTCAAATATTACCTCACAGTTTTAAACCTAACAGTGTTAATTTGAAAAGCAAAACACGTACGCAACGAAAAACGCTTATTTTCCTAATTTTTTGACAATTTATGGTCCCGATACAATTAAGCATATTATACATTAGCTAATCTTTAGGCTTTTTGATTTGTATGAATGTGACTATAGACATAGTAATGCAGCTATTTTTGTTTATAAGTTTTTTATTTTATTTTAGTGGAAATTAATTGGGCTGTAATTAGATATACGAAATGTATGGAGTGCTTAATATCAGCTGCTTAGCTGTTTGACGTATTTGGTTATATTTGGTTTGACGTACCTAATAAGAAGTACCTAATTTCAGCCACGTAATATAAATCAGGACTGTCATAAACTGTAACAAATACCATTAATTAGAACATAACTTATTTTATAGTTAAGGAAGTTATGATCAATTCGTCTATATTTTAAAATTGGTTTTTCATTTAAAAGTTTAGCAAATGTTACGTACTTGCTTTTCAGACATTTTGTATATGTTAAGAACACTATACAATATTTAATTATTTTTGAGAAAGAAAAAAACAAGCAATAAATGTAATTAACTACAACTTAGTAATACTAATTTTACTATAACTTAAGAACATATTAAATGAACAAGTCATAACAAGGAAAGTGGTTCAGGACCATGCTTTGCGGCAGTCTATGGAGGATGATGTTCTGTAGTGGACTTGTGAAGAGCTGAAATGTGATGAAGATTCAAAAACTTGGATGATTAAATTATAAGAAATCGATATAGTATAATACATAATTTTTATTATAATTTTGTTTTAATTAATTGTTTAGTGTTAAAAGAATAATGGAACTGCTTAAAGCTAAACCACAGTAAGGTAAGGAGTAAAACATTAAAATAAAATAATTGTTGTCGTCTATCTTAATACATATTCCATGCTTGTGACATGCATGATTTAAAATTAAAAGTTGTTATGAATTTATTTCAGTGCCCCTAAAACTTACCTACAATAGGTACCTACCAAAGACTCAAAAGGCATAGCCATATGTTATGCTGGCATTAGGTACACAAAAGGAAATTAAAATTGGCACTAAAAGGCTGGTGATAGGGGCATCCACCCTATACGAATAAATATAAAAGTTAAGCTTATTTTTCGTCCATAAACGCGTTTCAAATAAAGCCGCGTATAGATTATGCGCTCCAAGATTACGTGGTAGAGCCATGCTGCTGCTATATGACTGGTATAGTTGCAGCATGAATGGGGCGGCTCGACGGGGGAAGGACCACGCTCTCACAAATTACCAGCGTAAAATAGCAATGGAACGCTGCTGTATTTCATATGGTGAGTGCAGAGAACCAGAGACCCTTTTTACTGGAAACGAGGCATTCCATCTTAGTCCTCACGGGTGGCGACGCATCTTCATTTTGATTTGTAATCGAGGATAGATGTAGATGTCTATGGGCCACAGCAACTACTTACCATTAGGTGGACTGTGTGCTCGTTTGTCACCCATAACCTATAAAAAAAGGTTTCACCTATACGTTTTTTTTTCTTTTTCTTTTCAAGATATTAAATTACAGTTAAATTGTGGATAGGAAATGAACTTAGTTTATAGGTACGTCCTTTCCCTCTGAAAATTTGGGTTTGACTGACATCAGTCAGCATGAGCGTGTAATGTCAAAATTATTCTATCATTCAAACTTCAATCATGATTCAACGAACTGATTGACGCTTGCGTAGGCGTGTAATGGGCGTCTAAGTGACCAACACTATCTGTCCTATATTTTTCTGATTATTTTAATTTGACGCCATCCCTTTTACTTTTACTTTTTATTCAGCAATGTAGTGTAAAATAAACGAAATGTGTGTGATTGTGTGCCTGTTTAATTTATTTAATAAATAAATTAAATTGAATTAAGCTATTTACATTCACTCAAAAACATTAATTTATCGAATCGTCTGGTGATAACCTATTTGTTTCTCGTCGTACATGCTTGAATAATATGCTTGCATACCTGCACAATATTATAAAACTTAAATTATCTATTTAACTATAGAATTTGCGTGACAAGACGATACCTCAGACTAAGAACAAGTACAAATGTACGTATGGAAAAAAACAAAAGAGGCAAATGTCAAATCAAACGTTTTTTTATTATTTTCATTCTTAAAAAGAGGCAAAAGGGTGGCACAGACTAAGCCGCCAAGTCTTCTTAAATTAATGGTAAGTACTGAGTTGAGTAATAAGCTATTTTGCTTGTTCGTAGGAAGTACGAACAAAGAACGCTAAGTGCGGCTAAAGGAAACAGTTCACTGAGTATTTTGCCTAAGGCTTTAGACTAAGTAGAATACTAAAAGTATCGAATAAAAAGATATCGAATGGAAAATACTTGATATCAAAAAGTATCTTATAGTATATTTTTATCCGTTAAATTTTAAATTATTACTTCTAAATAATTGTCATAAAATAAAATGTACCTTCCTTTTAAGGCAGCTTCAGCCATTTTCTGATACACTTCATCCAATTGGTCGTAGAAAGCTTTAGAAAGATTTTTCTGTCGCAGCGGCCTTATCATAATATCTGGATCTCTGAATAAAAGAATGTTATATTCCTCTGATTACAGATATTATTACTGACATAAATTATACATAAAATTTGAAAGTATAAAATTTATTGTTAGTGGGCAATACAACTTCAATATTAATGATATTCAATATTAATATGTCATTGTCATCTCATAAAATCAATAAAATAGGTTTACACAGATTTTAACAAAATGGCACATTGACTAATTAAAAACTAGTAATCTTGTTGCAGTGCGATTTACCATCTAAGCCTTCATATTCACTTAAAAACAGCCGGGATTATAGTTAAGCACTGGCTTATAAATAATTTATAAAATCCTCAAGTTGATAACGAGAATATATTACAGAATCATAAGTTACCTGATTGCTTTTAATGTGAAGGGGAACACATCTAGTTGTATTATATTCCTACTGTACATTTTTTGATAAGCCAGATCAGATGCTTCTAGCTGGTGTGCTAGTTTTCTTCGGGTTAGAGCCTTAGCTTCGTTAAGCTCTTTTTCGAGTTCCATCATAGGCCGAGGGTCTAGAGTCAAGTCGATCTGTTGCGAGACTGGCAAAGCGCGGTTTCTAAAAAATTAAATATTCTTTAAAGCGCTGCCACATGCTTAGTATTTGCCACAAACACCAAGATTGGTAATTCTTCTCTTAAAAAAACACGTATCAAACATCGACTACAATCACCCAATACAAACACGGCCTCCCCACGTTCGGCGAACGTGCTAGTATATTCCGGATGGGGAAACATGGCGGACGACGAGCTTGTGGCAGCGATTGCTTTCGGGTTGACCTATTTCTATTTAAAAAAAAAGCAAAATGAAATTAAACGAAAAGAACATAAAATACACATCGTAGGGTATAATAATAATAACCATTAGTAACTCCGTCCGCTGCTCTCGCCTACTACTACTGATTGCTAAGCGTTTGGATACATTGCAAACACGTTTGTCGAACAGCCTTTGATTTGTGCACAAAAACGGACACTGACGCCGATCATTGGCAAACACAAACAAAAAAGGCAAACACCCATCCACACGTTCGTGTTTGTTGTTTGGTGTTCGCTGTTTGCCGTTGTTTGCCAAAAATGTGTAGGCGGCTTTAAATATTTGCAATAATAAAACAATAGTAGCATAATATATAGTCAACAACAATCACTAGCATAACTTGGTTCATCACTGGCAACACGCAATAGCATATTTTACTGACAGACAGTTAAGCAAATACTGCATTAGTATTTAATTTTGCAGTAATTTAATAATGCGGTAAGTACATACTGCATTTTTTTTTAAATAATACATTAATATATTTTCATATGTCATCTACTAATGTTAGGAGGACTGATCAAATTCACTTGCTTGGCAAGCGGATATGTATACAAGTTACGTGCGTTATCACTAAAGTTGCTTCCTGCTCCTGTCAGCTTTTCATTTGGTATTTTTTTCCGCCACCATGATAAAGAAAACAGTGCAAACTTATAATTATAGAAAGTATATAGTTTCTTTATTTAAGGAATACTAACGCTTTAATCAGTTTACTGAATTCAACCGTGAGCTCAGCGAGCTGGTCTCGGACTTGTTTCTTGTGCGCATTGGCTGCGGCCATCATTTTATCGTACTCTTCCTTTTGTTTGAGCTGTTCATGGGACATTATTTCCCCGTCTACAGTACTGGGTTCCTTTACTTTTTCCACTTTCTGTTTATAAACACGGTGTTTAATGTTATATTATATTGTTAAAAGCAATGAGAGGTTAATTTTAAATAAAATTTGCATTAGTACTGTTTCGTTCATTCATTACAGCCTATCTAAGGCCACGGCTGAACATAGACCTTTCCCATAGATTGACTCATACTAAGGGCGTTAGTTGCCAAACTTGGCAGGCGGGTTGGCAGCCACAATTTTTTAAATACTAGTCGCTGTTGCCGATCTCCTGTTTCTTTCTTTCTGTCACTTTTTACGACGACCACGGGACAATATGAGGTAGTGGTTTATACACAGCCGCTACAGGGTCATAATATATTACCGTAACAGCCTCACAAGTCAACTGCTGGACATAGGCCTCCCCAAGATTGCCTCATAGAGGGGGAGATATTTGCCATTGTTGCCAAACTTGGTCGGTTTTTTTATTTAGGAAGACGCTGCTGCTCCGAATTCGTTTTTCTGTTTCTGTCGCCTCTTTCGCCATCCACGCGATGATATGGGACAGTGAACTACTTACAATGCCACGGTTACATTTTGTATAATGTAACGGTTATTTATTACCTACTATTTATAACTTATGTTTAATTTAATTTATATATTCTCTTACAAAAGTATAAATTATAAATAAACGCTCACCGGTATATCTAAAACTCTTGGTAATTCTAATTCTGGTAGCAAGGGCTCAGAGAAATTGATTGTATACGAGAAAATATTACCATCCTTTCCGCATGTGTATAGTCGTCTAAAAAATGTGAAGATTCTTATCTTAGGGAAAACAGTGAGATATAAAATGAGGAACAGTATTATAAAGCGCATTGTAATGATGTATGTAACAATACTTTAATTATAAGAAATAATTATCGAAGAGTGAAAATTATTTATGAATATGATCCTACGTTAATTGAACATTTGCTGGTATCCAGCGTATTGTTGCCGCAGAAGATATGATTGTGGAAATGTCGTTTTGAATTTGGAAGAGTTATATTGTTTTATTAAGAATGATAATACATTCATTGAAATATATTCAACATTCATATAAATTTGTCGGCACGATACGCGCGAGTTAAGGCTGAGCACCCCTGCCAAATCTCATTCGTTCGCACATCATCAGCAATCCCATCTGGGTCAAGCGTATGTAGAAAATAAGCAATAGTTTTTTTGCAAATAACTTAAGTATAAACAGACAATTGTAATCATTTAATATTGAATATTGTAGTAATAAACTTCTTACTGTAACTCTGTCGAAACAAATAATATATTTTTAATGAAGTCTGGTTCATTATCTTAATTCGCGGCACCTACTGTAAGTTAATTCTAGTATGCCTATATGCCTTTTGCGCAAGTGCAAGCAATAAGTTGATAAAGTTTTAGCGCAATCTGATGAACGGTATTTCAGTGCAAAAAAATACGAAAAAACAAACATTATTTTTTATATATTAGAAGAACATTTTTATAAATTAAATTACTTCACTAGCAACAGACAAGCTTTTAAGCTATAAATAGTAATTAATAAGTAAATTAATATACCTTCCGTCAGAGGTGATTTCAATACATGTTATGGCACCTGTATAATTATCGTGCATGGGAAGGTAATAGTTGTCAATGAAATCTATACGTGGCGTGGGTTGAGTCTGAAAATAATAGTATGACATTATTTTAAAACTACTACGAGTTTATCAGTCTACATTCTTATGACAATCATAAAACAGACCTCTTCTTTCGCTAGGCGTCTACCCTTAAGTCGACGGAGAAGACTCTGTAGTGCCAATTTCCATGTTAAATAGTGATGTTCCTCCGAATCCTCATCTTCTGTAGGCATCCTAACGACGCGGATGTAGCCGGTATTTGTACCAACAATTAGGTAGCGATCGCCACATCTGTAGGTGTACTTAGAGATTTGTGAAGGTTCTCATTACTCAGACACTTAGACATTTTTCTAATAATAATTAATTGAACTTTTTTTTATAAGATAAGGGTGACAAACGAGCACACAGTCCACCTGATGGTAAGTGGTTTCTGTAGCCCATAGACATCTACATCTATCCTCGATTACGAACCAAAATGCAGATGCGTTGTCACCCGTGAAGATTAAGATAGAATGCCTAGTTTCCAGTAAAAAAGGGTCACCGGTTCTCTACGCTCACCATAAGAAACACAGCAGCGTTAGGCTGCTATTTTACGCTGGTATTCAGTGAGAGCGTGATCCCTCCCCGGTTGAGCCGACCCATTCGTGCTACAACTATACCCATAATACAGCTGCAGCAGGGCTCTACCACGTTAGTTATTAAAAACCAATTAAGCAAAAGACCTAATATTAATGTTCGTCTTCCAGACTGAATTTCGGTTGCGGTGGCAAGTCTTATAGAAGACTAGGTATCTGCGCAGGACTGGTTTAAGGTGCCCGAATGTATGCTCAAGCATAGATGCACTCTCTATCTCCTTACTCTCAAAGTTCGATGGAACGGTAATCTAACACGACCGGAAAGAGATAACGTGCAGGAGCAATGGCTTCATGTGCTTTCTAAGGCACGGGAGTGAAACACCGCCAACTTTTTACCTTTGGGCTGCTACTGAGAAATTTTTGACAGAAAAACCTAATGACTGAACTCAGGATTCGGCCCCGGAACCTCATGATCAGCCATTGTGTCTTCGATCACTAGACCAAGAATACAGTAGACTTATAAGTCGAAGCAATAGATTTATTATACCTACTATTATACACGTCAAGACCGGTACTTAGAAGCTCTCTCTACTAAAGGTTTTCCTGCTAAGCCGCGTCTACATGCAGTTTTTGAGAGTCATTACAAGACGGCCGGTAACGCATCTGCAATTCCCTTCCTGGTGTTGCAGTTGTTCATGGGCGGCGGTAGTCACTTACCATTAGGTGAGCCGCATGCTCGTTTGCCCCCTCTCCTATAAAAAAAAACGTCTAGCACGGAGATTCGACAACTTCCAGCCTCCCGAACAACCCGGTTCTCGAAGAGAATTTAGTACTACGGACCACATACTATACATCCTTCGGAAAATTGTGCAGAAGACACAAATTTGCGTATGAGGACTATGAGAAAGCCTTTGATTCCGTTGAAATTTCGATTTTATATAGCGACCTATGTAGGTGGCTCAGGACCATGCTTTGTGGCATTCCCTGGGGGAGGTCTATGTTCAACGGTAGACTTGTGATGAGCTTTAATGATGATGAGGATGATGATAAGACAAAGTGAACATTAAATTAAAAAAATATTGTTAATTTTGAAACGAAATTAAATAAATTTAGATAAGTTCAATCTGATTGTAAAAATCATTATAAAACTAGTGATTTAAAAAAAATTACATACATAAATTTTAAAGTAGTAATGTCTTCACACCATGCATCAGGAAAGGGGCCATATTTAAGTATCTTGTTTTGACCTGGTTGCACTAGTAGCAAGGCTCCGGTCCCGCGTTGTACTACCCATACTCCCTCTTCACAATATTTCGCCCATGTTATTGTAGTTCCCAGCATACTTTCGCTCTCAACTGAACGTAAGATAAATGATCTTAAAACAGATTATTAAAAAAGTAATTTAAAAAGAACAAAATAATTTATACATAATAAATTCTGTTGTAGAGACTTTAATTTTTCTACACACTTCTTTTCATTGGTTTAAGAAGAGTCCATTTAATAAAGAAATCCCTTAGCCGCGGCGCTACAGCCTTCAAAATCCGTCAAATTTCATACTTTACAATTTAGTTCGTATATTTCCGCGGAACTACTTTCGTGAAACAGATTATAGTTTTAGCATGAGACTAATTATAGACTACTTTTCGTATTACAGCCTTATGTCTATGTCTTAGACTCGACTTAATTATTTTATTATTTTTAGTTCTATAAAGTCGGAGTCTATTTTTATCAAAGTTTCATTTTTACCGTTTTGAGTGGACAAAGGGATATCACAAGATCAAGGTACCGACAATTTTTTTATATGAGGCAACCTGTACGTCAAAATAATTGTCCCTACAACAGGAGAGGCGTCTTAGATGACTGCTACAAACTTTTAAAGATACAATTTATTGAACAGCGGTATTATACCTTGTCGTTCGGTCAATATACGAGACACGAAGAGTTTTATTAAGTTAATATGTAGACCGTACGAGTCCGGTGCGAATACAGTGCAGTGGCGATAGATTGGCACGCTAAGTTGCTTTTTTATAGGATAAGGGTGACAAACGAGCACACAGTCTACCTGATAGTAAGTGGTTGCTGTAGCCAATAGACATCTACATCTATCCTCGTTTGCGAATCAAAATACAGATGCGTTGTCAGCAGTGAGGACTAAGATGGAATGAATCTCTTTCAGTAAAAAAGGATCTCTGGTTCTCTACACTCACCATACGAAACACAGAAGCATTAAGCTGCTATTTTACGCTGGTATTTTGTGAGAGCGTGGTCCTTCCTCGGTCAAGCCGACCCATTCGTGCTACAACTATACTACTAATATAGCTGCAGCATGGCTCTACCACGTATATAGCTTGCGTTGCTACTATGTCTCTTATTCATTTTGTATATTTTATGAAATCATGCCAAGAAGTTCTAATCATTACTCCGTAACGGCAACTGTCAATCACCTCGCCGGTGCCGAAACGCACCACGTGGTTTCACTCTCAGGCGAATATAAAATTTAGTAAGTGTAAAGATCTTATACTTAGCGTGAAACTAATTATCACTGGGGAAGGAAAGTTATTAAGTGGCCATTTTATACCAGTTAAACATTGGGATTACCATCCATATGGGACGAAATTAGTGAGGTCTGCAGGTATAAATGCAGGTAGCAAAGGTATATATTTTGTGGAAATCTTTTGACCAAATACTAAACATAGACTCGATAGTGAACAAATAAATTATAGACTGTTATGATGATGATGATGATGAATTTTTCATGTGCTATATTGTTAACCAATAATAGTAAAAGTACTTATAAAAGTCGGTATGTCAAGTAAGATGTAAGATAAATATAAGAAGAATCCAAAACTCAATTACTGCAGATGAGATATTTCATTCTATTATTTGGCGATGTTGTATAAGTATAGTATAAATATAGATTATAGTATTCTATGTTATTTCCTCTAACCTTTGAAAAATGTCTTTTCATGAATGTGCTAAGTGACGCTTTTTGACAACTTACTTAGTTGAATTTCACCAGTCCATTCTTCTTCCTCTTCGGCGTTCTCTTTTTCTGCTTCTTCTTTTGCTTTCAATGCTTCCTCGTCAATGCTTGCCAAGTCTTCTTCTTGTGGAAAAGGCCGATGACGCATACTAGGGATATTATTTGAATAATTAAAAAATCCTCTAATATTTTCCTGTCTAAAAATCAATAATATTATCCATAATATAAAATATTAAAATTTAAAATAAAATTTCGGCACATATTCTCCCTGCTATACTCGTGAGTTCATCTATTGGTCGATTTGTACGAAAATTCTAAAAATAGTACGAAATGTTCACAAATATCATACTTGCTTTGTATAATCATGATCCATCTTATCAAATACTATCGTCTAATCAAAATGGAGTGTTGGGAACTCGTCTGAAAAACTTACAGTTTAATACATATAATAGTAGATTATAATATTAAAGAAAAATAAAATATATTGTGGTGATCTACGGATTAATTCTTTATTCTTGTCTATTACAGCTATCAAGTAGCAGTGTACCCACTACTGTATTTCTGTTTAAAGGCAAAGATATCTAGTATATTACGAACTGTATAATTTTCATCTTAGTCCTCAGAGTTAAGTACTATACATCTGGAGCCTATTCTAAAAATAGTTACACTCAATGCAGTGCGTACTACAATCATATCCCCTATAACGCCCACTAAAGTTGAAGTTTATTTTTCTCTTTATTTTTTTGGGAGTTTTGTCGAAACGACATGTCAATCCCATTATAAATGTTAAAGTTGCAGCATTTATTAAGTACTACTGCTGGGTACAGGTCCCTTCTCATTTCTGAGAGGGTTATGGATCAATTAGTGCTCCACGCCGTTTCGTACTCGTACGGCGTACTGAACGTTTATGGAAACTCGAAATATTTTTATTCCAGAAATATGCGGGTTTTTAACGATGTTTTCCTTCACCACTGAGCACGTGATAAATCAGCCCTTAAAATTGCATAGTAACAATTCCATTGATGCCGGCGGAGAACCAAACCGCGGGTTGCTCGCGTAATGTGAAATTTACGGTAAGTGCTTAGCCTCTAGAGCTACGCCTGTGGCCACGATTATGCTATTTATGATCTTAAGGACTTTTATGAGAGTTTTTTTTTGGCACGACTATGCTATTTATGATATTTATGAGTTTTATGAGAGTTTTTTGGCACGACTATGCTATTTATGATATTTATGAGTTTTATGAGAGTTTTTTTTGGTATGGTTACACTTACCTATATTTAGTACTTACTAGTGCTTTTTTACAGTAGTTTCTTTATAAGATACAAAGTCCAATTTGAAGGTAGTTATTTCAGTATATTTACGAACTTCGACTTCTGGTAAAACAGCTTCCATTAAAAAACCAACTTGACCGCACATGAGTAATACTCTTTCCTTAAATATATTGTCAATGTTGATACTAAGAGAGTTTAATTATATTAAAAATATATATAACATAATAATAAATTATTATATTCAAATTACCTCAGTCGGTTTCCAAGTCATGTATGTTATATTATTTGGTGTTTCAATGTATCCCAATTTTTCTAAAAAAAAGGGTGTGCCAGACTTCAACTGGTACATAAATATTGTAGTATCCTGACCACAAGTCACTAGCAACGTGTTTTGGTTGTTGATCGTAATTTGAGTTAAGGACTTCGAATGAGGCTTGAGCAACTGCCAACGAAAATTTATTTCGACTTGTTCAACAGCGTTATGACAATAATATCTAATATATAAAAAATATGTTTGTTTGTTCGTATTCGATGCGCAGCGTTCATCATATTGCTGTAAGACTTTGTCGACTTATTGCTTGCACTTGCGCGGAGGTTATATTCATAGTATAATCAATTAACAGTAGGTGGCGCGCGTATTGTACCGCCAAATATATTTGAAAGTCATATATTATCATCATTATCATTCCTAATTAAACAATATAATTCTTCCACATTTAAGAAAATATTTTCAGACTTTGTTTTTCCGGCATTGTTTCTTCGGCAACAACGCGTTGGTTACCACCTAGTTAAGATATAAGAATCCTATATGATAACAGTTTACTATTTGTGGAACAACAAATAATATATAATTATAAAACATGTAACACATACATCTAAGGTAAAAAGAAATGATACTGCATACTGAAGATTCAGTAACATGTACCGTCTAAATAATTCTTGTTCTGGAGAGGCAAGTTGATGATGAATGAAGAAACTTGCACAGTATAAATGGGATATGATATTACATAAATCATTTCAAATTATTTTCGATCCTTCCTTAAGAGGATTGTGAAGTGCCGTGACGCGGCGCGAGTAGTACTATCTATTTCATACCGCTCGCTCTGCCTACCGTATCGTGCGATAAAGAGCGTTGCAAGTCTTGGAGGCAATTGCCTGCATTTTCTTTTTGAAATATTGTTTCCGGTGATAACGTTTTAACTCCCCTAAACCTTTACAAAATAAGAGAATTATGATCTTATTAGATTAAGTACACCTTAATCTAGGTCTGAACGTTCTTTTTTAAACCCCGACGAAAAAGCGGTGTGTTACATGTTCAACGTGTAGCATCGTAGCTCCCAAAATGGATAAACCGATTTAGATTTAGGTTTTTTTTTATTTGAAAGGTGACTTGATCGAGAGACATTTTCACTTTGATTTTGTTAATAATTCAGTTTAGTTTAAATAGAAAAAATTAAAACGCTAGAGGAAGTTAAAATTATAGATATTTAGACACTTCATGAACTTATATCGTACGTAATCTTATATATAAAAATTACGTGTCACGTTGTTTGTCCGCGATGGACTCCTAAACTACTGAACTGATTTCAATGAAATTTGGCACACTGTCTGCATTTTGGTCCAACTTGAGAGATAGGATAGTTTTTATCCCGATAAATGACCCTGAAATTTTTTTATTGCGAATTTAAGGATTTTTATAGGAAGGGTCGTTGGAAAGGGCAGAACAACATCTGCATGGCGAGCTAGTATACATATAAAAATTAATAGAATTCACCCAATTCACCCGCGGAAAAAAATAAGGTCTTCAATGATTATTCAAGCTCTTCAAACTACTTAAAAAATATCAAAACTTACCAACTGAGCACACTCTTTTATTTATACAAGCTTATTTCAACTAATTAATTTTCATCTTTAACATTAAGGTTTAATATGTGACATAAATAATATATGTAAATGTAACTTTAAACCTCTTTTCTCGCCAGGCAAATTCTCAGTTGTGTGTTATGTCCAGGCGGAGCAACATAGTCTGGTTGGGTTTTCAAGAGACGATTGCCAATGGTAGCTTCAGCTTCCTTTAGAGCTTCGGCAGCTCCACTGTGTGCAGTTTGGTCCAACTTGGGAGATAGGATAGTTTTTATCCCGATAAGTGATAAACCCTCAATATTTTTTATTACGATTTAAGGTTTAATAAGTAAGATTTAATAGGACAAAGGGTCGTCGGAGAGGGCAGAACAACGTCTGCCTGGCCAGCTAGTATTTCTATAAAATAAAAAAGTACGGACCTAGTTTTTTGTTATATCTACATTATTTCTAAAAATTATGATAATTAGACTATGTTTACGGGGTGAAAACGTTATCGCTTTTTGTATGAACATAATATACAGTTTTACAATCCTTTTAATGTTTTAATATTGTATAAAAATTAGACAGTGTTATCTACGAAAAAGGCCAGATGTTTATCGATCAGTGCTATGAAAATAATACAATTAAAATTAAAGATTTTGTATCTCTTATTTACCGAAATTAGATCCAATGCGTCTGCGTTCACGGAGTCATCGCTATGTATGGTTATAGCGGAATGAACTCTCACATCGAGGAGTGAAGTCGCTGACAGAAATCTTTCTGGATGTAGCAAAAGTGTACGCATCACACCATCCGCAAAACCAACAATAATGATTCTTGCGGTTGGATCCACCTTTCATACATTTTTGTAATTTATAATTCAATTTAACACATTTGTCATATGAAAAATATGTAGTACAGATAAAAAACTCACATTTAGCGGAGGATACATTAAACATGTTATAGCACTTGGAAATTGGTATCTAGCCAGAAGTACTTGGTTTTCTGTGTTATACACGTGTAGCGCGCCATCTTCTCCTGCGGTGATAAGTAATGGATGCAAGCGTAAGACAACCATTCCTACTATACCGCCGGCGTGGCTAGTCAACACTTTACGATGATTACACTCGATTTTGTCTATTTCTAAGTCTACTGTCCAAATGCCGCCATTACCATCCTAAAAGAAATTATGTAATAAAATAAATTGTGGTAAAAATGTATTATTAATAATTTTTAACTCGAATTTCCATTATCCATTACAGCCTATAAAAGTCCATTACCAAACATGGGATTTAATAGTCGCTACGCTTGGCAGGTGAATTGGCAACCGTAGTTTTTTATAATTTTGAACTGTTATCAGTAAGATGCTGCTGCGACATCCACGACTCCATATGTGGTAGTGGATCATATACCGCCACTACACGTATAAACTATAAATATATAAGTATCTTAAAAATTTGTCAAATTTTAGTTAATATTAGTATAAGGTCGGAGAAAAAGTTTCTTCGTATTTTATATACAAATTCAAGACATTTTTTTCAATGTTTAATTACAGATAACTTGTTGTCATCTTGTAGGTAGTGACATAATCCCGTTGATGTAGAAATCTTGGAATTTTTGATCAATAAAATGCAATCAATTCCGGTCGTTTTTTTGCAATTTCTTGCTTGAGGCTCATTAGTTGTCGGCAGTAGAGATTCTAATCGATGGATTTGCCTGGTAGTAAAAGCTCATAATAAACGATGCCCTTCCAATCCAACTATACACACACCATCACCTTATTGCGTGTTAATCCGGGTTTCGGTACAGTCTATGGAGCTAGACTACCCTTTGACCATGATCTTTTTCACACGTTCTTGTTGTAGGTGATCCACTTTTCATCACCAGTGATTAATCTTTTCAAAAATGGTTCACTTTCACTACGTTTCAATAGAGAAATGCAAATGAGTACACGATTCATTATAATTGTTATTGTTATTGTAGCTATACAAATATCTAGCTTTTTTGTATAGCTACACTTTTATAATACAGGGTAATAACTGTTTTCTGGTCAATCCTCAATTCCTCGCCTATGTAGTAACTACTAATATGCCGACCTTGCCCTACTTTTTCAAAAATGGCACGACTTTAGCCGTATGAGTGCGACCAGAGCGAGGTGCTTCTTTGACATCAACATTCCCAGACTGAAAATGCATGAACCACCTTTGTGCTACTCTTACATTACACTGCATTAGATCCATACACGTCACAAAGTTATTCACGGCTTGAGTCGCATTTTTCTCCTTTTTTTTTAATAAAACTTCAGAATGTATTGAATTTCTTCGTTAAACCCATTGAGTTATATGTACTACGTACTAGAGAAGCCATTCCGAACATTGACTATGTTCAACTGAACTGTAGTGCAGTCCCTACAGTCCAAACAAACTAAATATTGTGTAAATTGAAGATTTGTTTATTCCATAAAATAATTATTATTACATTTTATTTAGAAATATGTTTGTTTAGATTAAATGAAGATATTTTATAATAAATTCTTATATTTATTTTATATCAATATCTTATTTTATATCAAATTAAAGTCTAGTCTAGTCATAGAGTAGGACACAATTTTTGTTTGGAATGGCTTCTCTAGTACGTAGTACATATAACTCAATGGTTAAACCCATTTTGGCGGACAGAAAAACAATTGAAAAATGGCGGGAAATTGTTTTTTACTTTTTATTTTTCTGTCTTAATGTCCTTTTTGTATTTATATTAAAACCAGCCAGATATAAACAGTTTTTTTCTAAAGCCCAAAGAGATTTTTCTTAAATTTTATACAAACAAAATACGCAGGAACTTTTGTCCCGACCTATTAGTTTGATAGTGAACATTTAAATTAATGATTTCTGCATTAATGTTTTAATTTTTGATTAAACTTACTTGAGCATACCAGTACATATCTTTTTGATGTTTAAGGCACATGATTTGGCAACCAGGTACCTAAAAAAATTTTTACAAAATAATTTTTCATTGTTTTAGATATTAATTTTTTATATAGAAAATTTTAAATGATGTGAAAAACTTAAAATGCCAGAAGCTTGAGAAATCTTACACAAGTCTCAGCAACAGGGTTTAGCTCGACGTAAGGATCATCTTCGGGCGGATCAGCTTGGTCTACTGTGTCCCAATACCAGGCCCGCACGCAACCATCGCGAGAAATCGTTGTTACTTCATCACCCGCCGGACTTAGCATAAATTGAATCTGGAATTATTTTTTTAACTTTTTTTAAATTTTTGTCTTTGTTGAATAAATTCTCGGATTGGAGGCGACTAAATCTAGTCCAGTTCAATCCCTATAAGGCACAAGTTTGTGTATTTACCGCTAAAAAGGACCCCCTTGTCGTATCTACTTCATTTTAGGGCACTCCCCTTGTTGCCCCAGCCAGTATCGGAATCTTCGGCGTTGACTATCAGATAAAAGACAGATAAAGTATTTCACGTACTTTATTGCTTTCATAAAGTAGAAAGTATGTTGCTATAAGATATGAGTGACAAGCCTAGAGAGAGACCTGATGATCTGAAATACTGTCTCCCCCATAACTTTCACTCAACTTTTTATAAAATGTTATAGCTTCTACTAAAGACGTCAAGGGACTTAGTTACAAACTCTTTTCTTTTAAATCTCTAGTGATGAAACGCAAGCACAAGGAGCTTAAGTTATCGCCGCGATTAGTGAAGCATTAGTCTTGTATTCAATTCACGTTTTCTTTATTTATCAAGATTTATAAGACACTTTTGGTTACATTCTGTTTTAAGTATAAGAAATAATGTTTACAGGCATTACGTAATACCTAGCCGAAGAATTTTGCATTACAAGCGCACGACTACACGTCATGTAGTGAATGATTAGGTTGGGCGTTTCTGTAATTGATTATGAACGAGTATAAAACTATTAACAAACAAATAATGATTTCTTATATTTACGCGAACACTACACATTGAATAAAACTACTTTTACGGATTTTATTGCGTTTAATTAGATTATTTTATATTCCCGACGTTTCGGTTGCTTTCCAGCAACCGTGGTTACGGGGGACTGAGGTGATTGACGTCCCGATGTCAAAGTTAACCCGGAGTACCTTCAGCTTTTTAATTATTAATTTTGGTCCGATCTACGCAAAATGAACTAACTGTGTCTTGAAGTCTTACAGTGGTATGCTTGGGTTTAGTTTTAATTTTATGAATTACAGGATCCCAAGCATGTGCCACCTGCTTGGGATCCTGTAATTCATAAAATTGCTGGAAAGCAACCGAAACGTCGGGAATATACAATAATCTAATTAAACGCGATAAAATCCGTAAAAGTAGTTTTATTCAATATTAACAAACAACTCAACGATGAATGCTATGCATGCTATGCCTACGCTACCAAAACGGACTCAAGGATGTAGTATCAGAGATATATGGACATGAGGTCATTCCAACACCACCAAACCCAAAAACAAACAATTTATGTTTTATCATATTGCTGGTGCAGGAATGTTGACTACAAAACCCACGATGAGGTAGCCTGAAACTTTGATTAGGCGTTGCCTAGTTAACATCTAGCTAACTAGTAAAAATGAAAGTAAAAATGTTAATTTAGCTAACTTCCAGAATTTAATACGCAAAATAGAAAATTATACATACAATTGGTGCCCTATGACAAGTTTTTCGGCCACGCTGAGTTACTTCCAATTTGACGAGTCCGGCTTCCCACACCAGAATATTGCCCCACTCGCACCCGGAGAGCACCTTGGGAAATATTTCGCAGATACAGAGAAGAATAGAAGTGTCATTAGCTGTTTTTTTCCATATACTAATAAGATATCAAAAAATATACCTAAAATCTGATATATATATCTATAAAATATAGATAGTTAAAAATATATAACTAAAAAAAAACAAATTTAACTGTCAAAGAACCATAAAAATAAGCTATCACTGTATCTGTAATTTCTTAACGGCAACCTAAAGTACTAATTATTATCTTTATGTAAAGGTTCCATGTACTTCAATACGGAAATTCCAATAAGTAGTAATGATTTTACATTGTATTATTAAATTAAGTCACTTTAACTTTAAAAATAAGTAAGAATCAAAGTTTAACTTCTTGTATTATTATTTAATCGGTGGTTTAAAATAAAGTATATATATGTTGTTTTTTACTTGTTACATGAGTTTTTTTTTGTTAATGTTGTATTTATAATTCTTTTGTTTGTAAGTATGGATAAGTATTAAATATCTAAAAGAAATAAATAATAATCCTACTAATATTATAAATGTGAAAGTTTGTGTGGATCTATGGATGTTTGTTACTCTTCTACGCAAAAACTACTGAATGTATTTCAATGAAGCTTTACTTTATTTTATAGCTCATACATCAGAACAACACGTAGGCTATTAATAAAGACATTGTGGTAATTGGTCAAAATATAACGATAAGTGTTAAGTAAGTCGGAAAAAAACTGTCATCTGCGAGCTATTTTGGCGTGCGGTGAACTGTAAGAGTAACAAATATAATGCATGGTGGAATTGTTTCTCCTAAATAGTTCTACAAAAAAGTCCGAGGCAGGAAATATCTATATTTTATGTGTAAGCTCTTATTACCAAAAAAGTGAACCATAAATACTAAATTGATACTTTATTTCCAATGCAAATTTGGCAGTAACAAATCGATTTTATCAAAATAAATACTTTAATCGCTTCTTATGTTAAAAGTAGATAAACTTTATCTTTTAAAATAAGTAATTTGGTCAAATATTTTAAAAGTAAAGACGATATGAAATTGTGCGGTCCGGCGCGCGCAGGGCGGTCGGACGTACTGGTTATTTTCAGTTTTATAAGTTTATATGTGCATACCTTTTCATCTGGCATAGGGTATACTCCCAGAACGTCGCAAATCTCAGTTTTACCGAATCTTCCAAGTTCTCCTTTCAATTTCAGCCCAGTAAATGTGTGAGCCATTTTCCAAAACTTTATGTGTGCTGCACCTAAAATAAAATGAATAGGTACTATGTTAGCTCTTACCCGATGGCTTGCTAGGTGTTAATTAAACGTTTATAATAGTTATTATTAAAATTATCGTAGGTTTTTTAAGACTTTTCTTAGTGTACCTTAAAATTCGATCAGAACATCAATAGTAAATTATATATTAGGTCCTTACTTATGAAATTGGCGTTTGGTACGGGAGGAATATAAAGTAATTTTTTTTGTAAAATATATTTAATTAATCAAAGTATGCACCGTTGTTATCTATGCACTTTTGCCATCTCATAGGTGTTTCATTGATCCCTTTACTAAAAAAAAACCATGGGGGTGAGAATCAACAAACTCTTTGAAGGCGGTTTGGACTGCCGCATCGAAGTTGAATTTTTTTCCTTGGAAGAAGTTGTCCAAATTCCGGAAAAACTATTAATCTGTTGGAGCAGAGTCCGGGGAGTACGGTGGATGTCGCAGACATTCCAATTGTAGCTCATCTAACTTAGTGGTTGTTTGTTGTGCAGTGTGTGGTCTTGCGTTGTTGTGAAGCAGCATTGGCCTAGAGCGATTGAACAATCTCGGTTATTTAGCAGCTAGTTCTTTCTTCATGGTTTGCAGTTGCTGACAAAAGATATCTGCCGTAATCGTTTGGTCAGATTTTAGAAAGCTGTAGTGAACACCGACACCGGCGCTAGTACACCAAATACTCACAAGTAACTTTTTCTGAGTCAATTTTCGTTTAGGGCAGGATTTGGCTGGGTTTCTGGGGTTAAGTGATTGCGACAAGCGCTTCCGATAATCGTACAGTATCCACTATTCATCACAAGTAATGATTCAATTTAAAATCCCTTCATTATTGTGTCGGTTGAGCAAAGTAACACAGCAGTCGACGCGTGTTTGCAAGTTCGATTCACTCAATTCATGAGGTACCGATCGTTCAAGTTTTTTTACTTCCCGATTTGCTTCAAGTGGATTAATACAGTTTCATC
Organism: Parnassius glacialis; assembly: GCA_033319125.1. Lineage (NCBI taxonomy): Eukaryota > Metazoa > Arthropoda > Insecta > Lepidoptera > Papilionidae > Parnassius > Parnassius glacialis. The sequence continues at coordinate 27,198,775 of JAVANC010000010.1, read as the reverse complement.
ACTTACCCCGAAGCCTGCATCTATCTCTGAAGTGCTTTGTGATGGATTCGCTTCCACAATAGCCTTTAATTCTTCATTTTTCACTTTGGTCTCCGGCCGTCCACAGAGTTGGTTCTGAAGGTCGAAATTTCCAGAACGAAAACGTTGAAACCAAAAACGTACCGTGCTTTCTTTTGCGATACCAGCGCCGTACACATCATTAATCCATCGAGCTGTTTCTGCATATTTCACGTTTTCCATTGTGCGGTAATATGCGACGCCAAAGAAAAAAATAAGGAGGAAAAACAAATTAATGACGGTTTTCAAAATTCAAATGTCGGGCAACTTTATTATTAAAATATCAACTATTACCTATTCTGTGAGCATATGAAACAATTCTACGTAATTTATTTAATCACCGCATTCAGGTTTTTCCGGCAGAAAATGCCAATAGGCCTTAAGTCTGCCCTTTTTATTTTTTAATTCATAAGCGTTGCAATAAAGCATAAATAAATAAATAAATAAAAATATTCAAAAAAGACTTTCCGATGTGTTAGATTTTGTTAAAGAAATAGACTTCGACATACACTAGTCTTCTATGCAATACACAATTTTATCCTACTTACCGGCCGTAGTTAATTGTCCAGGGCAATATTTCGAAAACATGACAGTGCTTACATCAAAAGAAAAAGCACTTGTTCTTAAAAGAATTTTATGTCTTTTCCAATTCCAAATAGTTAAATTATAATCAGGTTCTTTTCCCACTGAAGCTAGTAGCTCACCATCAGGACTGTAATGTTGAGTCAAAGTCACATCAAAACTAGGAAAACGTGTATTATAAGCATTACTAAAATATAATTTTAAGGTAAAAATGTTTACTAACATAATATGAATTATGGTTTGGTATTATAAAACATTAATCAAAATAACTCACTCACATTAGACTGTTAATTAGCATAAAATAATATTAAGTAGTTAAGTTTAGAAGAGAAATAATCGTGTAGTGGCGGCGCGGCGGTGTAAGAATATTTACCTCCTCATGTTATTATGTGGCTATCGTAAGAGGCGACAGAGAGAAACTGAACTAGGAGATGGGCGGCAGAATCTTCCAGAAAATAACAGATTAAAAATAAAAACTGCGTTGCTAACCCATTATGGTAATGGTGGCGTTATGGTAAATATCTCGCCTATGAGGCAATCAACGGGAGAGGCCTTTCTTCAGCAGTTTTTCCACAGTGGTAGAGCCACGCGGCAGCTTTTGCTATCGCACGGATGGGCCGGCTCAAACCGGGGTGGTACCACGACTTCACAGAATACCAGCGTGAGGTAGAGGTTTACCTCTGCGTTTCGCTCGGTGAGTGCAGGTCGCCGGAGGTCCTTTTTACTGGAAAAGAGGCATTCCATCTTAGTCCTCACGGGTGACAACGCATCTGCATTTTGATTCGCAAACGAGGATAGATATAAATGTCTATGGACCACAGCTACCACTTACCATCAGGTGGACTGTGTGCTCGTTTGTCACCCTATCCTATAAAAAGTGAACTTTTGATAGACTGTCAAGGTATGTTTAAAAAAGTGAGTTGTCCAGGTGGTACTTGGGCTCCTTCCGTGTTGATGTCAAACTTAAACCTAGTTTTTTGCCGTTAAGTAGCAGTGTCCCAATATGGGTAACATAGCCTTGTCCAGGATAATTACAGCCTGTGAGACATTTGATTTTAGTCAGGAGTGACAAGTTATGACCATGTTTCTTATTTAGAGTTGGTTACAGGTGTCAATAGACTGTTATAGCCAATTTTTATCTTGCTTTTACCTGAAGTCTAGTACAGAATAGGCATTAGTTGTTCCGTCGCGTAACACTGCATCTATTTCCATCTGTGGCCACGTATAGAGCAGGATCAACGGATCTCGGTCCCCTTCTCTGCCTTCTGCTATAGCTATGCGGTAGTTCGGATCTTCTCTGTAAGACTGTAAGTAGAATATATTTTAAGGAATCTCGTAAATTAGATGATTTTCATTTAATTTATTGTTAAGAAAAGTGCGTGAATTGATAAAACGAGTATGTAATCAATAGAAACAGAAACAGAAACTTTTTTATTCAATATAGATTATAAATAATACTTATTGAAAGTCACTCTTTTGTATAATTACCACTGGTTCGAAAAAAAACCTCTGTCCTGGGAAGAATCAGCAAGAAACCCAGCGAGACTTTTTTTTAAATAACAGCTTACAATCATGTATGTTACACAAATTAACAACACAACAAATTAGAAATAGCTTGGTAGCGATCACCTCATTTCCAGGGGTTATTATCATCTATAAATTCTTGAATACTATAATAACCCTTTTTATACAAACTTAGTTTAATAAAGTTTTTGAATTTTGAACAGGTCAAATTTTGTATATTTTCTGGAATTTTGTTGTAAAAGCGTATACATCGCCCCAAGAATGAATTACTGACTCGATGGAGTCGAGTAACGGGTACTACTAGTTTGTGTCTGTTCCTAGTATTTACAGAATGAATATCACTTATTTTTGTAAAACTACTTTTATTTTTGTGTACGTACATTACATTTTCATAAATGTATTGAGAGGCCAAAGTTAATATATTAATTTCCTTAAATTTTTGTCGCAGCGACTCTTTAGGCTTTAAATCATAAATTGCTCTTATGACCCTCTTCTGTAAAACAAATATAATTTCAGTGTCAGCTGCGTGTCCCCATAGCAAAATACCATACGACATTATGCTATGGAAATAGCTAAAGTAAACTAGTCTAGCTGTTTCAACACTAGTTAGACTTCTAATCTTTTTTACGGCATATGCTGCAGAACTAAGCCTGCTTGCTAGTTTTGATATATGGGGACTCCATTGAAGCTTCGCGTCTAGTGTGATTCCAAGAAAAATGGTGGTATCTACAAGACTCAGTTTCTCCCCATTTAAAATTACATTAGTATTTAATTGTTTGACATTTGGAGTCATAAATTTCATACATTTCGTTTTAGTGCCATTTAAATGCAAATTATTAACATTGAACCAATTTACTAATTTAGATATAGCATTATTTACTTCGTCATATTTTAGCAAATGTCGATTTAATTTGAAAATTAAAGAAGTGTCATCTGCAAATAATACTATATCATGGTTATCTCCTACTATGTAAGGTAAGTCATTAATGTATACAAGAAACAGAAAGGGGCCGAGAATTGAGCCTTGAGGCACGCCCATCTGTACCATCGACCCGGAAGAACTCATACTGTTAATGACAACTTTTTGCGTTCTCTTACTTAAATATGAAATAATTAATTTAAGAGCATCACTTCTTACACCGTAGTGTTGAAGTTTCCTGATTAATGTTTCATGGTGAACACAATCGAAGGCTTTGGATAGGTCACAAAATATACCCAAAGCATCCTGTGAATTCTCCCATGCATTAAATATATATTTAATCAGCTCAACACCGGCATCAGTTGTCGAGCGATTCCTTGTGAAACAAAATTGATTTTATGAAGTAAATTATTTATATTAAAGAAATTTAACATTTGATCTAGAATAATATTTTAAGTGTTGGTAGTACAGAATATGTATACGAAATCGGTTTTGCTTTTTTGGTTTTCGGTTTTGACATGCGGACTAGCGATAACTGTACCATATAATTGAGACTTTTGAGGCTGCTTACGCGATGTTGAAATGAGATGAGGAAATAATGCCATCTATTAGAAGAAACAAGGTCTTCTGGGCCTGCCTCTAACGACCGTTTCCTATATTTAAACTGTGATTGAAGGTAAGTACAGGAAGTAAAGTAGGTATCTATTGGTTTAGTCATCCCTAAATCTCAACCCATAAAATATTATCGTGCGCCAGCGAATTGGGCCGGTATATGCTAGTACTTTATAAATTCTTAAAAAAAAGAAAAAGCTTTAATTTTTCTACTGACTTCAAAAAGAAGGAGGTACTCGATTCCACTGTGTTACCTCATAACTTTTTTCTACGTTAACCGATTTCGATGATTTTTTTCCCATCCCATACAAATTTGATCAAAGTCTGACCAATAGTTTTTGAGTTATCCTTCATAATATATATTGAAGTCGGTTGTACAACATTTTTAAACTAACTTTTAAAATTTACAACAATTTTAAATTATTCTTTTAAAGTATAGCCTAGACATTTCACTTTTATTTAAATATATAGATTATAGACACATAACCAATATTGTAAATGTCGAAAGGTTAACTCGTACTGGTAAGCGGAGTGTAGGGTGGCCCTCCATTAGATGAATAACGACCTGGAAATACATAAAGGACATCGATGGATGCAGGTTGCTTAGGGCTGTCACCCAGGGTCACTCATTTTTAAAGTATCATGAAAAGTATCAAACTGGCAAAAGACTTTGAAAATTATCTAGAAAACAATTATAAAAAATATGATTAATTTTTTGGCATGTGTATATAATGAGTGTCTTTATCTTCAGAACTTTGAACTACAGTGTTCGTAATATTTTAATCAAAAGCCAGACAGACAGGAAATTTTTAGATTTTTTGGGATTTTACTGGCATAATCTCAATTAATAATAGCATCATTTAATTTTTTCCTAAAATACCGTCTTGAATCTGCTGCCCGGGGCTATGGCACGCATCCTCTTGTTTGGAGGTCTACTTTCAGCAATGGAAAGGCTAAGTGATGATGATGATGGTTAGTGTTAATGTAATTTTGAAATTGATGAAGGAGTGATGCAGCGAGCCTAGGCATTTATAAAAAAAATCATTACATTTATAAATATCATAATTAAGATTTTTTTATAGGAGGGGGCAAACGAGTATGCGGCTCACCTGATGGTAAGTGACTACCGCCGTTCATGAACAACCGCAACACCAGGGGAATTGCAGATGCGTTGCCGGCCTTTTATAAAGGAGTAGAATCTTTCTTAAAGGCCCCTAAGTCGTATCGGTCCGGAAAAATCGCTAGTGCTAGTCGATCCCCCAAAAAAGTTGTGTGAGGAAGAAAACTTCTTCTAAATCGCACAGTGGTGGGCCGCCAATCATTCAGGTGGTATGGATGGTATCGCAAGTTTTGACGCGATGTGCGATGGTGAAATTGAGCGACTGGAAATAGTCCGAAAAATTCCTCAGAGCACTCCCCGTGGTAAATGCGATAAAATACGCAAAGAGATGCGACATCCTCTACGCAGTGCCAGTGTATCGAGCCGATCAGAAAGAACTCGGTCGTCTACGATTCGAACCGCTCTGCGCTGAATGCGGTCAAGTGGAAGGAAGGAGCTGGCACTAGGGTGCCCTGGCCCAGAGATGAGAACTGTATTCCATGTGAGGCCGGATTTGCGCTTTGTAAAGTTGCAAGCGATGTGCCGGCATGAAATATTGTCTCGCTCTGCTGAGCACGTCAAATTCCATTTGCACAATTTCTCGGGAAGCCCATAGGAAAGCAGCTTTGAAAGAAGCGCTATGTGCCAGACCCGATCGAAGGCCTACGCTATGTCCAAACTAACGCCTCCCTCTTGGACTCTACTGCCTCCGTCCATCTATGAATCAGGTAGACTCTGATCTACCTGTTTCATAGATGGGCGGAGGCAGTTTCTGATCACCAGCTGATCGACCCCGACGAAAACCGTACTAGCGGTCACTAATCAGCTGGTGATCCTCAAGGTACCTCACGAACTGGCAGTTTATAATGGATTCCATTATTTTGGAGAACAAGGAGGTTATGGCGATATGCCTGTAGTTGGACGGGTCTGAGCGGTCGCCTTTTTTAGGGATCGGGTGGACCAAAGCTGTCTTCCATGAATTCGGAACCTTGGAAGTAGGAGTACCGAAAAAGACGCGTTAAAACCATCAGGCCCACTCGACTTGCTGACGTCCAAGGAGAAGAGTGCTTTACGAACCGAGTGCTGTGTAAATCGCACATCCGGCATGGAGCACTCACACCGCGGGATGTTCGGCGGTGTATTCCCCCCGTCATCTAGAGTCGAGTTGGACGCAAAGAGAGAGCTTAAAAGATCGGCTTTTTCCTATGCGGCATGGGCCAGTGAGTCGTCCTCTCTGTGCAAAGATGGAAGAGATGGCTGACAGAAGTTCCCTTGGGCAGCCTTGGCGAGAGACCAGAATGCACGGGTTCCCGAAGGAAGGTGAACTAGTTTCTTGCCAATTCTGCCAATGTGCTCAGACCTCGCTTTGGCAATGACGATTTTGAAGGAACTGGAGGCGAAATTATACTTCTTTTTAAGTGCGCTGGTATTTACATCACGAAACGTTGATGCATCAGCCCAGGCCCGGTAGCACTCCTGCTTATAGCGTGATGCTATTTTACAGGAGCGACCAAACCATGGCTAGTATCTGCGTCCGATGGGCACCACAGAGGATGGAATAAAAAGTTCCATACCCTGAAGTACGACATCAACAACAGAATCAGCAACAACGCTGGGATCTTTCGGCGAGAAGCAAAGCCGGTAAGATGCAAAAAAAGACCGCAACCCGTCCCAATCGGCTGACTAATAGTGCCAAACACGGCGGCAAGCTGCAAATCGGAACTGCGATGGGAGCGTAAGTGGCACCGTACTCCGGATCAGACAATGCTCCGAAGAGCCCAAAGGGGCATCGACGGACAACTGATATACGTCCGGATGAGAGGTCAGCAGAAGGTCCAACAGGGAAGGTACCTGATCCTCCACATCTGGGATCCGCGTAGGCGAAGTAACAAGTTGTGTTAGACTATATGCCAAGTCAAAGTCATAGACAGATCTACCCGCATGATCGGTTAAACGGGAACCAAGCCATTCAGCATGGTGGGCGTTAAAATCACTGAGTATCACGATCTCTGTGGATGGGACCTGTTGTAGCACGGAGTCTGCAGCCATTTGGACGTGGGCGATGAGTCGGTCTGTGTCGGCATTACCGCTATGGGACCTATAGAGGCACCCGTAGACGCGGGGATGGTCGTCGCTGTCTACGCGCAGCCATAGGATGAACAGGTCCGTACCTTCAAGACTGCTGAGGCGTCGAAAACAGATGTTCTCTCTGACGTATACGCAAACCCCAGCCCGAGGCACAAAGGAGTGTTCTAATTTGTACCCCGGGTAGGAGAGATATGAAGTATTAGCCGGAGAGGACACCTGAGTCTCGGTCAAAAAGAGCAAGGCCGGCTTCGGCGTCTCCAGATGGTAATGGACAGCGTTAAGTTTGGAATGAAGTCCTCTGATGTTGTAAAAATTCATGGATAGCGTGACAGGGGTCGCCTTGGTCTTATTGCTCCGCTTGCCCCGAGCAGATTTAGTCCCGAGCGGAATTTTGCCCCCCCCCCCCCCTCCCCCCCAGAATACGCGGGGCAGCCTGAACACCCACGCTCAGGAGTGGAGTAGTTTGGCCGTGGATGCTCAACGAGGGATTCTCCAGGGGTGCTGGTACCCTCCGGGGGTAGTCTTTTCTTTAATTCCGCTACCATGTTGATGGGGGGGGGGGGGGGGGGGGATTGGGCCTCCGGCCACCTGCACTCACCAAGCGCAACGCAGAGATAAACCTCTACTTGACGCTGGTATTCTGTGAGGTCGTGGTACCACCCCGGTTCGAGCCGGCCCGTCCGTGCGACAGTAAAAGCTGCCGCGTGGCTCTACCACTGTAAGATGCTCTTTTAATGCAGTTACTTACATAACTGTTTCGAAAGAACAATATTAGGTAGTTAAGCTGCTACATGAACTCGAGTTTTGAAAATAGAACTAATATTATTTAATAAAAATTATATTGTTTAACAACAATCTTATGTTAAATCTTCAGCTATCCCCGAAAAACGTTACTATTGGTACGCGTTAACTGAAGGGGAGGGGTTTGCCTATCGTCAATAAGTTTATTGGGATGAAAAGAATGAAAGATAGATAAGTTTTGTTACCTTTAGGAGGGCAAAACAAGAGAAAGATGCAATATTAGGAATAGCCGTAAGTACTCGTAGCTTACGGTATGAGATGGGTGATGTTTGTTAACGTCGTAACCACATGGTTAGTTGTTAGTATATTTATCATTAGCATATTGCGTTAATTTAACGGTTAATGCTGATGTTTAATTCTAACTTTACTGATTACTTTAAACGATTTAACTGACCCTGTACAAACGCTAATATCGTTTTTAGCAAAGCAATTCGGATCTTGATTTTAGTTTGTTGTTATTAAGATTACGCTAAACATTCCTAATAAGCCACGCCTACTAAGCCCCGTCATGAAAAGTTGGGAATTCGTTTAGGGTTTGAAAGTTGAACCTACGTGTACTTTATCTGCATAGATTCAATGGTTTTTTAGTTTATAACTAACTAACCTGAAATTATTTATTTATGTAAGACGATTTAATTATACGTTTTTTTTTTATAGAATAAGGGTGACAAACGAGCACACAGTCCACCTGATGGTAAGTGGTTGCTGCGGCCCATAGACATCTACATCTATCCTCTATTACAAATCAAAATGTAGATGCGTTGTCACCCGTGAGGACTAAGATGGAATGCCTCATTTCCAGTAAAAAGGGCTATGCCAAAAAAAGTAAATTTGCAGCTTTTACATGTTCAACTGCTGGGCACAAGCCTCATCTTATATCCGAGAGAGTTATAGAGCAATTTATTCACCGCGCTGCTCCAGTGAGTACATATGTATCGTATCATTTCTTGTACTATTATTTATTCTGTGGTATCATATTAAGATTAATAAGAAATGATTATACCTAATACACAACAAACTTTCATTTGGATACATTAGTAGAATGCGTGGATGATACATGTTTGTGGGTATGAAATCGTGGTTACAGCAGCTAGTGTCTCTATATATAAAAATCAATTGCTGTCCGTTATTCTCACTAAAACTCGAAACTGGCTCGGCCGATTCTGTAGAAATTTTTGGTGTGTGTCTGAGTAGTCCCTGGATTATTTAAATTCCCAATTGAACCCGGTAGGTGGAGCTGTTGCCCAGATTCAGAAATCACTCGTGAGAAGTCGGGCCGGATTGCTAGTTAAATATAATTAATTCATCACTGCGTTTGGGTTGCTTGATATTAATAAAATTTTATTCTTGTTCTGAATGACTGTTCATTCAGAACAAGAATAAAATTGGTAGAATTGTAGCTATGGTTTTATCGTGATTATAATAATGTAAGTAGCCTTGCCGTAATGTTTCCGATTGAACCTCCTGTGCTACTTCTGCGGAACCAGGTTTGCTTAGTGTTAACATCCATAAAGGATATAATGCTGCCAGCAGCCCAGCATACGACCGTATCATCGCATGCACATAAATTGAAGTATTTGTGACAATTGTATCCGTAAGAATAACTGAATTCAATTAAGGAATGTTATCAAGTTGAAAAACGTTATGTCATTTTGTTCAGTTCAGCCCGTTTTATTCACTTACACAAGCTGGAGTGGTGACTAGATACAACTTTGAAGTTTCCAAAAGTTGGGTACAGCATTATTTATTCGCTAGGTGGGTGTTGAGATTATAGTACACACTAGCAGGACGGCTCCATAGCGCAGTTGCTTAGCAATGAGTTGCTGCGTATGTACAAGTATTTGTATGGCCAACAAATAATTGTTCCGGGTCTGGATGTTTGTCCTCGTGCAATTTATGTTTGTAAACTGCCTCCACGACACCGGAGAAAACTCTAGTGTGGGGGTAACGTTTTTTTTTAAAGAAAAAAAGTTGAATGTGATTGTGCTTCTACTTATTGTTTAGAGTTTACTCGTAACGAGGAGTTGCATATTAGTCCTTAAAACATATCTTTATTTTTATTCTTTATCGAAAATAGACGAGTCTGTGGGTAACACTGCACAGTACACATTATGTGTTCGTTTGTAACTCTTACCTTTTTAACAAAACATACATCTTCACCCAAACATGGTTACAATTAAAAATGTGATATAATTTTTTTTAGACCAATGAAATGGTTAAGTTTTTAGTTTCTATGTAAAGGATACTCAAACTCTAAAAAATCCAAGGGGACTGTTGAGTCCAAGCTATTAACAGCGCCCGACAGGAAATCATCTTGATCGTATTCCGTTAGAATGGATTCTTCATCCAATTGATCCTCTTCTAATTCTTCCTCTACTAGAAAAGAAATTTGTGCAGTTTCTTTTATTACACAAGTTGATTAACATTTTAAAGTTTCATCGAATAACTTTTTTGAATCAGTAAGCTAAATTTTAAATAAACAAAGACTATCACCACTAGTTTAGGGTTACGTAAAAAAATACATAATAGCGCCACCTTAAAATAACTGACTGAGATAATTATAATTTTTAGTTGCGACCGAGACCTGCTGTTTAACATTTGATTGGAAATTACACACGAAAATTACGCCAGACTTGAATTGTTCTAGAATGTAAATGAACGTTGAAGCTCCATTTTATTTCAGTGATTTTTTTGGAGTACCGATAATTTTGCACTTAAAAACAGTTGGATCTAATACTTTTCAAATAAAATCTATTTAATCTTGTAATTTTTTTAAAAAAAAGATGAACACGTTTTAGTGACTATGAAAGGCTGGAAGGTGGTATATGTTTTGTTAATTAATTACGTTTTCCCAGCTTTGACTGCATTACAACTTATAATCAGGTGGAATCACTAGGGGATTTAAGCAAGGATAAATGGCAGCCCACCTTGATATGACGCATTTATCGTAAAATGAACCATTTTTTATTAAAAATCTCAACAAATTTTAGTTTATAGTCCTTTTTAAATTTTGCCACCCTAGGCCCATACCTAATTAGCCCTGGACCTAAATTTGATACATGGGGTTATAGTATGTAATATTTAGGCGATACTAATTTGGAGTCAGGACTGTGCTTATGGCATTCCTTGGAGGAAACTTATGTTCAGCGGTAGATTTGAAGAGCTGTAATGATGTAAAACAAAACGTTTGTATGTAAATGCTCACCTTTATTAGTATTAGCTGTCCCCTCACTTGTCATTATAAAATTCTAAGGCACAGTAATTAAATAAATAGTAAAATTGGCCCGAAACAAACCAAATATTAACAACGATAATCGTAAACAATTCCCGTTGCTTAGTAACGTCCGTAACGTCATAAGCTGTGTTAGTGTGTCTGTGCTACATACATACTACACTTAGTGGTTATGTTATATAATATCTATACATGTCTATATCATCTATTATACATATCAGCTATCAATAACGTATAGTTATCTAGGTATCGTGATAAAATTATCGTAGCAGTATAGTTGACATCAGTCTCAAATATATAAATATGTAGTCGAGTTCGTAGGGAATAATTTTTTTATAGGAGAGAGGCAAACGAGCATGCGGCTCACCTGATAGTAAGTGACTACCGCCGCCCATGAATAACCGCAACACCAGGGAAACCAGGGGAATTGCAGATGTGTTGCCGGCCTTTTATAAAGGAGTAGGCTCTTTTCTTGACGGTCCCTAAGTCGTATCGGTCCGGAAAAATCGCTGATGGTAAACTGTTCCACAAGGAAGTTGTGCGAGGAAGAAAACATCTTCTAAATCGCATAGTGGTGGATCGCCAATCATCCAGATGGTGTGGATGGTATCGGGAGTTCTGCTGCGGTATACGTTCGTGAAATTTGGCGGCTGGGATTAATCCGAATAATTCTTCAGAGCACTCCCCGTGGTAAATGCGAAAGAAAATGCAAAGAGATGCAACATCTCTTCGCAACGCCAATAAATCGAGCCGATCGGAAAGAACTCGGTCGTCGACGATTCAAACCGCTCTGCGCTGGCGGGGGTCAAGTGGAAGGAGCTGGCACTGGGGAGCCGCCCAGAGATGGAAACAGTATTCCATGTGAGGCCGAATCTGCGCCTTGTAAAGTTGCAGGCGTTGTGCCGGCATGAAATACTGTCCCGCTCTGCTGAGCACGCCAAGCTTTTTAGAGGCCAATTTGGCCTTCTCTTCCAAGTGACCACAAAACTGCACGTCACTCGATATGTCAACGCCGAGAATTCCGTTACGGCCGCGGCAACAAGGGGAGTGCCTTGAAACTGAGGAGATACGACAAAGGGGTTCTTTTTAGCGGTAAACGCGCAAACTTGTGTCTTCTGACGATTAAACTGGACTAGATTTAGTCGCCCCCAATCCGAGACTTTGTTCGGCAAAGACTCGACTTCAGACACAAGTTTGTTCCGGTACTCGGCGCCGTTTTTCCGAGAAATATTGGCACGGTCGGTGTATAGAGCATCATCAGTGCTGTCATCCGCATAGCAATGAATGCTACCGGTTTGCATCATATCATCACCCAATGGCAATAGGCAATTATGGTGTCAGATGCAAAAGCAGAAAACCTACACCTACTTTTCATCATCTAAGGGAAATTTTGCCATGATACGAACGTGATTTTTACTTTTATTGAAATAAGATATTTAACCGAATACATTTTTATCGTATCTCCACAGACTAGCTATTTATGTAGAACAGGGTTATAATGCATAAAGTGCGCAAGCACAAGTACACTTTTTATTCCTCACCTCTCATAAGTTCGATAGAATATGGCAATCCGACACGACAGGAGAGATATCAGGCGCAGGGCCAATTGTTTATGTGCTTTTCGAAGCACAGGGTTGTAACACCGCCAGCTTTCTCACTTCAGGATGCTTCTGAGAATTTCTTTACAGAAAAATCCAATAATTGACATGGGCCCAACCCGGACTCGAACACTTAACCACATGATCAGTAGTAGAGCTTACGACCATGCTAATTTACCACGTGCTTGGCGATGAAGGAAAACATCGCGAGGAAACCTGCATGTTTGAGAAATAAGAAAAAAAATATTTCGAAGACATGTGAAGTTCGTTAACACGTATTAGGGTAGCACGGTGGACATTTCCTTGCCTTAAAACCCTCTCAGTAATGAGAGGAGGCCTGTGCCCAGCCGTGGGAAGTAAATAGGCTGCAACTTTACTTTACTTTTTTACTTTTTTATTGGTATTATATAATTTATGTGCACGATGAACCAATTCTTCCCTGGCTTGCTCACATGTTTCGTTGAATGATCTGAATCTACGTCTATTTCTGCCACCAGGCCGGCGCCACTTAAAATTGAGGTATAATGTTTGACAGGTTTCATAGCGGGGAAGTTAATTTGTTTGAAAAATGTAAAGGTTATTGTGTCTTTCTGTACTATTAGTTATATTTTATAATAATTAGATGAAAAATGAATAAACCTAACCACAGATATTCATAAAAGTAAAATATTTAAAAAATAGTTAATAATGTGCAAAAATAATGATCAAACCTCTTACGCATTTTAAAATTACATTGTGCAAACGGTGAAACAAGTGCTCTGATGGTGATGTGATTCTCAAGATAAGGTTTCTATCTGCTTAGGCGCCTTGAGCCAACTCGCCAACTGTCAGCTATATGTTGATTCAAATTGCCGTCAAAATCTCCCAAGGGCTGCACAATGTTACGCATCAACATATTGTGATGCAGAGTCCTATGAAGGATAATTATACATTGTAACTTCAGACTCAAAAGGGCTAGAACCCAGAGCCATAGTCAGTTATAAAAAAAACATCATTGACATTTGATTGACAATGACAAGCAAAAGATAATGTTATCAGTAAAGTGAATTCTTTGCGAATCTCAATTCTAAATAATTTTTGATAATTTATTTCTTATAATAGTAAAAAAATAAAACGATTAACACTAGAAAGTCTGCAACCTTTTAATTTTTATGAGCCTATGTAGACTATGAACTATGTCGACACATCGAAGGACAGTTCTGAATCTTTATAAAACAGTTAGTATTTTGAAGTATTTTATTTGGGGCTTGTTTTTCGTGAAGAGTGCTTCGTTAATAACATGAATGTCGTATTATTTTCAGCTGTTATACTTAGGTCGTGATTGGCCTCAAGGTTACGACCTTTTCAGAAAAAGACTGCACAAAGTGTTCACAAAAAATAGCGAAGAAAGTGATCCTAAAAAGGTAGAAGTAATGATAAAACATGGAGAATTTGTCGCAAAGGAGATTGAAGCATTATATAAACTAAAGAAATATAGAGCGATGAAACATAGGTATTACGACGACAACTGATAGGTTACACGTAATTATAATATAGTGTATATAAAGTAGGTGGTATGTTCATGAAGTAGTCTTCGAGTAATTTTTGTTTAATATTTGATGCTTAGGAATTGTTGAATAATTTACAAACAATTGTTAGAAAATTGTTGCTTAACTTTCCACTTTTAAGTCTAATTTGATAAAATTGCAGAATCTTTAGGATATGACCCGTCATTTATTTCAACCTCTCTTCTCAACTTTATTTTGCCAAAATGTTTTTGCATTTGTGATAGTGTTGTTCAATAGTAGTTATATTGAAACAAAAGTTTTTAAGTTACAAATAGAATTAAAATATAAACAAAACTCAAATATACTCAAATTATAAAGATATGACTTAATGTAACAGCTTTTATATGTCTTATCCCTGGGAACAGAGCTTTTTCTTATTTTAAAGTTTTTATTTATAATTTATTTTGTTTCCGGAACAGTCGAGGTTTTTTTATCTATGTATTAATGGTTTCAATTGGTAAAGCTAATTTATTTTATGTAAATTACTATAGTACCTAAAAATGATATATTATGGTTTTTCATCATAAAATGCCAAAATTCTAGGAGTCAGTAGTCATCTTTGAAATTAACAATAATTTCAACAAAAATGAAATTGATGGAAATGAAACTGCATATCTATGTCATTATGTATTATAGACACTCTGTTTTATTACATAATATATTGTTTTAGACTTACTAAATCATAACAGCCAATTTCTTTATCAATAAAATTTAAGACATTTTTATCTGAAATTTTATGAGGCAATTGATATGAATTTTGTTATTATGTATTATATACATTTGATATATTAATATGTTATAAGAATATTAATTTAAATGCAAATTGTCATAATAATGCCAATCTCATCTTTATTGACAGTAATAGCTGTAGAAATTTATTTTTCCATTTAATATGTGTTTGTTAACTAATATTTCTTTGCTCAAAAACAAATATTATTTTGAATAATACATCTAAATAATAATACATCTAACAATTACGTATCATTTATTTTTGATAAGATGTTATCTAGAACTGAATGTTATTAGTAATTGAAATCTGGTATTCATATGTTACTAGATGTGTGTGTTAAGTAGAATATTATTCATGTTTAATGAATATTGTTGCGCTTTAAAAGACTTCTATTTATTGGTATAAATATTTTGAAACTAATTATTAAGCAATACTTTCTTTTTATTAATAATAGTTATGTGTTGTTTACTGCAAATTGTTACCAATTGCCAATTGAATATTTTCAAATAGTATAAATGATTTTTTTTAATGTATAATGAATTACCTGCCTGAAATCACATTACACTTTTTGAGCCACTTCTAAAATAGTTTCAGTAAGCTTTCTCTCTAAAGGAAGGTTCAGTAAGAGATTTAAGACTTTAACAATATATAGTGTATAATAATTTCACATTCAATTTATCTTAATATTAAGAAATTTATTATAAGTACAATCATATAAATAGCGTTTCGAATGCCTATATTGTCAATGCTACCAAGTCTCGATTGGTTATACATGTATCGAGATTTATTTTTAAATTGTTAACATGCGTTCCAACCCAACAGATTTGTTGATTTTGATCCAAGTACCAAATCAATTGGTAGTATGTAATGCGAATCACTGACTAATCTGTTGGAGAAGAACATCGAAAATAGATACAAACTATTATGTTACATAGAGATATATTTATTGTTAAATTGAACAACAAGGCTACATGTTCGTGTTAGTGCACCTCTATAATGTGCTCTCTTTGAACTCGACTTTGTTTACTCCTATGTGGCATATGTGTTTGTAAAATTTATAACAGGTGATTATACTATATACACATTAACATATATGTTTGAGATCAACAACATTTAAGCAATAGCTAAGTATGCCAATTTGTTATGTACCTACTGTAATCACACCAAGGTAAGAAAAGATTGATTTTGTAGTTAATCAATATTCGAATATATCGAATGAAATTAAGGCTATAGTATGTGAATGACTAAATATAATATCTTAATTACCTTACTAGATAATTTATAAAGGGTACCTATTTGACAAGACAGTCGGCAGTCTATTAAAATTTATCATTATAGTCCCTGAAGTTTAAGACAATTTATTAAAACAACAAAATAGTGTATAATACAATTTAATTTTTATTTTATTCTAGTCTTACAACTTTGACTAGTTTCGATGTTATTTTCTGGTGTACATTTATATTATATAAGTAGGTACTATAGTGCTATTTAGCAAGATAAGATTTTTTGTATTATATTAACAATATAAATGTGTATGTAATTTGTAACAGCAAATAAACAGAGTTAACTGCTCCGGATATACATTTTTAATTTATTGGGAAACTATACAATAATGTCATGATCATTAAAGGGAACTAGGTACACAGTTATAGGCCTACTGTTCCTCAAAAGAAGATCTATTTCATTTTACATTAGCATCGTAATCAAGTCAAGTTAAGAAATAAAGAATGCAGTTCTAACATCAAGCTACAATTTATATATTCGCATTACTACTTACACCTTGTCTTCTTTTGAGGAACACAATAATTATATACTAAAAAGTATTCATACTATAACACTTACATGATAGTAAAATAGAATGTAATAAATTTAACAGGATTTAACTTATTTACATAGCTTTTTGTTACAGAATATAAGGTATATAATAGTATAATTTTTTCAAGTACCTTTTTGTGAAAATTAAGCGTTCACGCCAGAGTTACACACTTACTATGAAAACTTATTATGAAGTTTAGATCGTAAATTTCTCTATTTATAATTGTTAATATTTTTAAAACAAAATATTTATAGAAAGAGCATTGAAGGGTCTGGAAAAAGATTTCTTAGGAAATTTATTGCCTGCTTTTTAATATCTTATTTATATTAGGTTAGGGGCCTAGTATGTAAATTTAAACAGGGATCATGTGTATCTTTTCAAAAAATCACCCATTGATTGCATTGCATTGTGCATTAAAACATTTTATTTAAGATGAATGTGACCTAATGAAGTGATGGGTAACTAAAAAGTTGGTTGGTATTAGATATGTCAAGAGGGCGTGACCATGGGTGCTGTAAATCCCTCGAAACGTCGGGAATATAAAATAAGTTAAAATATGTGATAAAATATGTAAAAACTAGTTTTATTTAAACTGAGAATTTGTAATGAATATGGGATACAGGGAATCTGCTCTGCGCATTTTAATTAACCTGTACAGTCAGTGAACATGGAAAAATTCCTAAGGAATATAGTATTACATATAACGCATTCTTGAAAAAATCTATGTTTAGTTACGTATTTGAATTTGATATTCTATTTCAAATTATAATATTGATTTTAAAAATTCAAAATATTTGTACTCTGTTTGTTACTCAGAACTTAGCGTTATTTTTACCGATTTGTTTAATTGAAGTAAGAGAAATTTTGTCATTTATAAAAAGAAAATACTTAAGCACCTTCAACTTTTTAGCCAATCCCTTTATTAGGTCTCTTTTCGTTACCCGAAAACAATACCCATGTAGTACAATTTAACGGATATCAATTTATTAAAAAAGCAACTCCGACCACGGAAGTTGACCTCCTCATTGTAGGAAATCGCCAGCCTTTGTAAGTGGATTTGTCAATCGTACTTATTACCAGACTGATTTTCCGCACACTTTATGTTACTCCCCGACACCGGTCAGAACTACAAAGAGGTGACCATACACTGCCCTGTAACCCCCTAACCGTTATATTTGTAAATAAAGTTAATGCGTTTTATATTTTATATACATTTCTGTGAATAATTACCTAAAGGAATATTGAAATATAATCGCTAGTAAGGAAATTACGTTTTTAGCACAATGACAAACATTTTAGTTTTGCATCTTTGTACATAATATATAGGACCATCTATATAGGTAAATACATACTCTTTAACATAAACTTTATACAAGGTACTGAATGCCGCGATAAGAATATGAGAACTACAATATACGTTCATTGATAAAATAATAAAATGGTCTTTTATTTTGGATTACGATACAAGTACAAAATATTTATTTCTTTAATGTTTAAATAACGACCACTGTAATTTATACAATATCTATGTATTATATATATATATATATATATACAATATCTATGTATTATATATATATATATATATATATATATATATATATATATATATATATATATATATATATATATATATATATATATATCTACACACTTCATAAACTTGCCTTAAATTTTGACCAAAAGCAGGTATTCATTGAACTGCGCTTACATTTTAGAAATCACAAATTAGTAAGTAAATATTTTGCTACCTAACAGAAATGAAAGCTAAGAGGTGAGTCAAAGCAATGACAAAACATCAATAACAGACCAATGAGAATATAATCTAATAAAATTATAGTAGGTGGTAATGACTTGAAAAAATTATGTACCTAAATCTGTAATGTTCTCTTCTTACCATGGAAATACATTTGTTACTTTTTTTTGCTTTTTGGTGCTATTGAATAATTCAAATAAAATCTGTACAGTTTGCATTTTGATAAGGGATAGTATCTAAATTTAATTTTAATACAATATTCTGTCTTCACGTCTATCACATTGATTAAGCATTTATAAATAACTCGTTTAAAATAACTATTTTGTTGCCTATTCTACATTAAACCGTCAAAAATACTTTTGTTTAAAGTTAACCAAACTGGTACAGCAAATGAGTTAATAAATGAGAAGGCGTATGTTCTTCAGATCCACCCCTGCCTGCGACGTGGTGAGTCTGAAATTATAGTATTTAAACATATTAACCTATAATTAATAATTATTTAACAACTACGAGACTGGTCAGAGTCACTGATGACAGAATTGTAGGCCTTGAGTTTTGGACACGTGGATTTCTCGTAACGCTAATAACGTGATAAGCTCAAATCTTAAGTATAATGTATACGAAATACATTATACGAGTAGCTATGATTTGATTTTATCACATTATTATGGGTGCGGGGCGATTAAGACAAGTAACGCTGTGTCAGCGCATATTGGGGCGACATACAAATGAACTTACGAAAGCAAGTTTTACATAGTAGAGCCATGCTGCAGCTATATTAGTAGTATAGTTGTAGCACCAATGGGTCGGCTCGACCGGGGAAGCTCCACGCACTCACAGAATACCAGCGTAAAACAGCAGCTTAATGCTGCTGTGTTTCGTATGGTGAGTGTAGAGAACCGAAGACCCCTTCTACTGGAAACGAGGCATTCCATCCTAGTCCCCACGGGTGGCATCTGCATTTTAATTTGTAATCGAGGATAGATGTAGATGTCTGTGGGCCACAGCAATCACTTACCATCAGGTAGACTGTGTGCTCGTTTGTCACCCTTATTCTATATAATTTTTTTTTAATTAAGCTTATGAAAAATAACTAATATGGAATTGGAATATGGATCTTTTTGAAAAATTGACGAATAATTATTTAAAAACGTTAAAATTTAATTCGTTTCGTAAATTTAACTTGTTTATTCAAATAAGTGGCAGTTTAAAAAAAATGCTTAACATTTATTACAATTTTGGTAGGGAGGTGCTCTTCAAACTATGTAAGACACATCATTTTATTTTATTGAGAGGATGTAGGCAAAGTAATTTTTACCAACTTGAACCTTTTAGCAGTTTCTCCCTTCTATTGACCAAAAAAAAGTTATTGAGTTTTTCTACCAAGAAATTCTCAGTAGCTGCCCAGGGTCAGAAAGTTGGCGGTGTTTCACCTCCGTGCTCAGAAAGCACTTCAAACCGTTCGTCTTGCGCCTGATGTCTCTCCGGTCGGGTCGGTATACCGTTACATCTGACTATGAGAGTGAGGGAAATGAGATAACACCTGTGCTTGCGTGCACTCGTGCACTACAATCCTGACATGTGCTGGCTAGTCTCCGTTAAGACTTTCAGCGTCACGTACATGCACTTGTAGTATTATATCCTCCATCACCCATGTTTGCCATAGTTGCGATGCTTTGCAGGTGGGTTTCTAACAGCAGTCCTTTTAATTCATATTAGATTGTTATCAGGAAGATGCTGCTGTCCTCTTCTTCTGTTTCCCTCATTCGCCTATTCAACCCTCATGGGATAATTTAGGGCAGTGGATTCTCCTCTACAAGACGAAACACATTAATTACATTGCTGGTTTGCTGGGCGTAGATTTTATTAGAGTTGGGAGAATTTGTAATCTGGATGAAGCTTTACTGGAGGAGTGGCGATTGCACTTCTAAATGTTTCGCGCATAACACATTTAAGTTTTTATCATGATTTTGAAAATATTAGCTGTTATTAGTAACATATTTCGCTATACAGAAAACGTAGCATCTTGTATTATCCCGTAGAAAAACAGAAGTAGATACGCATAATACAACATTTTTTCATAATTATATCACTTCTTTTTAATTATTGCAGCTTCGATATGTCTTACATTTTTTTTTCTGGAATAATCATTATTTTTTGCATACCTTAAGCGAAAGCGCAAGGTAATGTTCTACTATCGCCTAAAAATTAAAATTCCAACATTTTATCGAATAAAATCGTATCTAGCAATCATATTATACATATAAATGATATAAAAAACACATTGTTAGAAAGATAAATTATTGTTGAACTTATTAATATTTTTTTTAAATCGATTAATTGCTATTTTTAAATAAAAAAAAGGGTTTTAGTGGCTTATGGTGTGGATTTATCATGTCCCTGTGGCTTGTAAACACTATAACTTTTGAAAATATCAATTGTTTAACTCAATCTATTTTTTAATCTCTTCATCTATCATGTGACAAGCCACTGAATGTAAATGGCAGTGTAATTTTGTTTTGTTTAGCTATAATTAATTTTTTTCGGCTCCAAAATGGCGAAATGTTCGTTGATTTGGTTACCTCGTATATAAATTGTTTCTGTAAATGGGGATCTATAGCCACAGAGTAGTTTAGTTCACAGAGTACCTTTGTATTAAGTTTAGTTCGGCTTCAGTCGCCGTCGTGAGTGGACATTGTTTCGGTTGTTTTCAGCGGCTCAAAAAGATCGCTGTACAAATACACAATATTCGAATAACCAAATTTCTTAAATACTTGATTATAATAATAATAAGAGATTTTGTTATTACAATATTTAAAAGCACAGAATAAATAATAGTAGCACGTACTAAAAGTAAGTAGTATAATTTTTTTTGTCATGGGTGACATTTTCATGCTTTTCGAGGGTGTCGAAACCGATAGGGTTGTCGAAATGTAAATCCAAGATGGCGGCCGCAATAGGTATCAATTTTTTCATCATGGGTGTCATTTTCATGGTTTTCGAGGGTGCTGAAGCCGATAGTGCTGTCGAAATGTAAATCCAAGGTGGAGGCTGCAATAAGTATAAAATTTTTCATCATAGGTGTCATTTTCATGGTTTTCGAGGGTGTTGAAGCTGATAGTGCTGTCGAAATATAAATCC
Source organism: Parnassius glacialis (assembly GCA_033319125.1). Taxonomy (NCBI): domain Eukaryota; kingdom Metazoa; phylum Arthropoda; class Insecta; order Lepidoptera; family Papilionidae; genus Parnassius; species Parnassius glacialis. The sequence goes on along the minus strand of JAVANC010000010.1, from coordinate 27,177,273 downwards.
AAGATGGTGGCTGAATTAGGTACCAATTTATTCATCATGGGTGTCATTTTCATGGTTTTCGAGGGTGTTGAAGCCCATAGTGCTGTCAAAATGTAAATCCAAGATGGCGGCTGTAAAATATATCAATTTTTTCATCTTGGGTGTTATTTTCATTGTTTTCGAGGGTGTTGAAACCGATAGTGCTGTCGAAATGTAAATCCAAGATGGCGGCTGCAATAGGTATCAATTTTTTCATCATGGGTGTCATTTTCATGGTTTTCGAGAGAGTTGAAGCCGATAGGGTTGTCGAAATGTAAATCCAAGGTGGCGGCTGCAATAGGTATCAATTTTTTCATCATGGGTGTCATTTTCATGGTTTTCGAGGGTGTTGAAGCCGATAGTGCAATCGAAATGTAAATCCAAGATGGCGGCTGCAACAGATATAAATTTTTTCATCATTGGTGTCATTTTCATGGTTTTCGGAGGTGCTGATGCCGATAGTGCTGTCGAAATGTAAATCCAAGGTGGCGGCTGCAATAGATATCAAGTTTTTCATCTTGGGTGTCATTTTCATGGTTTTTGAGGGTGTTGAATCCGATAGTGCTGTCGAAATGTAAATCCAAGATGGCGCCTGAAGTTGGTACCAATTTTTTCATCTCGGGTGTCATTTTCATGGTTTTCAAGTGTTGAAGCCGATAGTGCTGTCGAAATGTAAATCCAAGATGGCGGCTGCAATAGGTATCAATTTTTTCATCATGGGTGTCATTTTCATGGTTTTCGAGGGTGTTGCAGCCGATAGTGCTGTCGAAATGTATTTAAACTACTTTAATAATTCCGTATAATCATGTTATACGTAATTTTTTTAATGCGCTTAAGGTATGCCCAATTGGATTTACCAATATTTTATTTATTTAATTCTTTACGTACACAGTACAATAAAAAAAAAACAATTTTAAGCTAAAGTATTCCAGAATAATGTTTCTATTCTTGAGATGGATATTCTTTTTATTGTGTTTTATATAACTATTTAAGTGAAACACTCACCTTTCTATTCTCCTTAATCCTTTTTCTCTCCATCATCAGGATCTTTGAGTGTGTGCCACTGCGCAATTGGGCGCCTCGGACTAGCCAACATGTCTGACCAGTGACGTAGTTCTGTACCCGACGCGTTGTAGCCCAGGACCACCTTACCAATAGGTTCCGAAGTGCCGATGCGGTCGTAGTCAACCACCGTTACCACTAGATTCACTTTCTGTAGTGTAGTTTAGAGTTACAGTATGTATTAATATTTCTATCATAGGAAATCAAGCATTGGTTAGCTACAATACTACAATGCAGCTGCCATTTGAAGATGATATTATGTAGTTTATATGGTCTTAGGCTTGTTTTTTATATATTGGAAATGAAAATAAGTATTCTAACGATTCATACCTGACAACAAGTACATAGGGAATAAGTAATCAATTGTTAATGATAGACTTTTGATTTAAACTGTCTTCATACTTTTGTTATAATTTTATTGTTAAATTAGATTCAAAAATAAGATTATCTATTTATGATTATTATACATTCCTATATTTTAGGAACACATTCCTTGCTCCACCAACTAATTAGTTTAACATTTAATTTTTAGGAGCTAACATTAAAAACGTACTGAAAAGTACCGATTATTTAATGTGTTTAGAATTACCTATAAATAAAACTCTCGTTCTATTTGTATTTTGCAACAATATTTTACAATCGAATCATGAGACAATAGCACAAAAAATCTCGTGAAGCCGATCGGTTTCAATACTATTTGATCTTTATATAGCTTCAGAAGTCGTCGCTAAGATATTGTGTACAGATGTATTAGAGGCCCGACGTCTGAAGCATTTATGTGGAGTTTATTTTATTCTCTTAGCTTTTTTTTAAGTCGGCTTTACTATAATATATAAAAGTCTAATTTTTACCCTTTAGGTAGACTATAGAATATCAAAAGTACGAATGTCGTCTTAAAAGTTAGATCAAAATCTTCACCCCCTATTTTCCACTCTAAGGAGTGGAATATGTTTTTCAAATTTATATTAAACCACCCCTGAAATATAACCTATTTAATAAAATGATCATTTAAATCGTTCCTCAATTGTCAAAGATATCGTGTAACATACTCGTACATACAAAAAAAGTACAAATATACGAATTGAGATTCTCCTCTTTTGAAGTCTGCTTAATTTATAAATATATTTTTTAAATCTTCGATTTCTCATAACGATTTCATATATTTACGCGGAGACTACACATTAAATGAAACTAATTTTTACAGACTTTATCGCGTTTAATTTAACTTTGGTGATTTACAGCACCGTCGGGAATTAAAAAGAAATCCCGATAACACTATTATTCACACTGTGTATAGGAAAAAGACCCATATCAACCGATATTTAAATGGTGAATCGCTCCATCATCCATCACAGTTAGCTACCCTGGGAAAATCTTTGTTTCAGAGAGCACGAGGGATCTGTGACAGAAAACATCTGGCCGCCAAACTTCAGCACGTCGAGCAAGTACTGCAAGACAACAAGCTTCGGGTCCCGCGCCTACGTCACAGTGACCGAGTGAAGCCGACCACAGTCGAGCGTGTGCCTGCTGTACTACTCTATGTCAGAGGAGTCACTGACAAGGTTGGCTACATTTTGAAGCGAGCTTCTATTAAAACATAGCCGCCGAAGAAGATTAGTCAATTTTTACCATCCGTCAAGTGTAATATCCCTCTACAAGGTGCAGGAGTGTACAAGCTGGATTGTGAATGTGGTCTCTCTTAGATAGGACAAACAAAAAGATCCATTAAAACGAACGTGAAAGAACATATAGCTGACTTGAAGCACCGACGTTCCGGGAAGTCTGCGGTGTGTGAACATGTACAAGATCGTCCCTGCCATTACATTAGATTTAATAGACCACAAATTCTCACAAAAGAACATCAATTCCTATCAAGGATGATTCACGAGGCTATTGAAATTTAAAAAAAAAACATCCTAATATCAATAGAGAAGGTGGATGGGTGCTGCCATCTGCTTGGGGTCCTATAATTAATAAAATTAAACCCAAACCCAAGCATACCACTGGCAAGACTTCAAGATACCGTAAGCTCATTCTGTGTAGATCGGACCAAACATTAATATTCAAAAACCGAAGGCAGCCGGGCTAACTATGACATCGGGACGTCAAACACCTCAGTGCCCCCGTGACCATGGGTGCTGTAAAGCACCCGAAACATCGAGAATTAAAAAGTTAAATTAAACGTGATAAAATACGTAAAAATTAGTTTCATTTAATCTTAGAGTTCTGTTAACTAAATTTGTTATATAAACATTTTTATCTATGTCAGGTATAAAACGTTACAACATTCTACACGTGGGTACTTTAAATGCTATACTACATTAATTTAAAAAGATAGCAGACTAGAAATTAACGGTGTATATATAAAATTTACGTGTTTTTTAAAATTATTTCTATGTTGGTAACAGTGAATAATTTTAGTAAAGAATTTGTAATTTAAAATAAAAATAATTCTAAGTAATGATTTCTTATATTTACGCGAACACTACACATTTAAATAAAACTAATTTTACGGATTTTATCGCGTATATTAACTTATTTTATATTCCCGACGTTTCGAGCACACATACACCTCAGTCCCCCCCGTGACCATGGGTGCTGTAAAGTGCTCGAAACGTCGGGAATATAAAATAAGTTAATATACGCGATAAAATCCGTAAAATTAGTATTATTTAAATAATTCTAAGTCTAAATAATTTCACTTTATGATATTATAGGTGCGTTGCTGAGAGGATGAACAGCAATGAAAAGTCCGTCATGAGGTTAAAATGCTGGTATGAATTACACTTTTTTCTAAAATATTTATTTTATATTCCAAGGAGGGATAGTTCAGGGTATAAGCGATCACCTTAAATTTTTAAAGTACGTGAGCAAACACAGTTCGAGATACGAGATCGCCGGCGCACCATTGAAATGGTTAGTTTAAACAATTTTGAGAAGAGCGGTATTAAAGGACGACGTGGTTACAAGGAACTCTACATGTCTTAAAAATATTACGACGGCAAGAAACGTCTGCCAACACGCATTGAGACAGACTCTGGCGTAAATGAGAGGAGGCTTGTGCCAAGGCGTGGGATGCTAGTAGGCTGCTAGGTACTTTATAAATTTTTCCTTACCTATATATACTTTTTTCCTTATTTTATTTTTACTTAGTAAAAGGTTAAGTAATAGTCTCACAATGATTTACTTTAAAAAAATGTCGTCGTATTATACGTATTTGATAATAAAATTTATTATAATCTAGCTGCGCAGACATAATTGCTCTGCCCTTTTATTAGGTGGCGCGAAGAGTTTCACTCAGAATTCACTCCGGACGTTTTAGTGTTATTATAAAATTTATTAATAACTTGATTACAGCGTTACCTATAGAGTCCAGATTTCATGATTTACATTTCTTAGCACTGATGATGATATAATTTCACAATTGATTGTGAAATTATATCATTGTGGTCCATAAATGTAGAGTTTGCGAATAACTTTATTACAATGCCATCCACCTGTCGGATTTTAGCATTGTGTGTCGGATTCACATCACACTTGTGTGAACATAACTACAGAATAAATAATAATACTACGATATAACCTTAATAGGTCAAGTCGTTCAGAAGTTACACGATCCCTAACAACGCACCAACTATTATTTTGGTTTTCGACGATGCTTAATTGGGGTTGAACTGTTGCTCGCGCACTTTGAAATTTAGGCGAACACACTTTGAGCGTTGAAAAGTTTTAAACAGAACTAAAACCTTTTGGTAGTACAATCAACTAAATGAACATTCACGGAACTTTATTACACTTGCACGAAATTTTCAATATTTTATATTGTTACTTTTTTACTTGCGTTAGCTAAGTTAGCTTTAAAGTGAATATTTAAAATTGAAGTGTATAAAAAAGATTTCGTATTCGATCTTCAACTGTATTTATACACGTTTTAAAAAAAATATAATTAATGTTTTATTCGTCAGAAATGGGAAGAAGACAACAAAGACAAAAGAAAAGAGTACGGTTTGTAAAACGTAATCCGACTTAAGAGAGTTTTTATTTATTATGTTACCTTTCGTGTTTTTATTCTTATTTAACGCTTTATTTTTTTGCTTGCTTGCATGCTTTTAATAATTTTTGAGTGCTTAAAAGACATGATTAAATCTTATTAGCGGGGTGTAGAGTTTCGTTAATTGTGCTAAGAATTCTTAGCATAATTAATATTGTGAAGAAGTTACATAGCTTCTAGCATCATTTGCGAGAAAGTTGAGGCTACTCTGTACACTGTATGTGTACAGAGTAATCTCAACTTTCTTTTTACCAAGAGTCTTTATATTTATGTTAACATTCATATTTAACGATCTAATGATACAAATAAGTTAATGCTAAATAAACTACAAGCAAGACATTCTAGCACTAATTAAAACTTAAAACGTATATATGTATATGTATACGATTGTTAATACTTACATAATAATTTTCTTACCATTTTTTGTGTTAAGGATAATATAAAAATAATGGATGAGGCAAATACTAGGATTACAGAAAGGAACTAAATGTTAAAAAGATGAAATTATAGCTGATGAAATGTAGAAGAAGAACGAAGGACTGGATTCCTCAAACCATAAGTAATTACAATTTGAAGTCACCAAATTGTAATGCAGTTACGAGGGGAGATTAATAAACACCACTTTGTACGGAACTGTTACGGATTTATTTATTATACGAACCAAAGCATGCACTCTTAGAACTACACCAATAAATGAAAACCTTTATCTGTAACGCGCTATTACGGCTAAAGGTCAACATTCAATAAAGAGCAAGTCTAAAATGTATTGCTTTGATAAATATAATTTAAAGGGGATAGATGAGTTAGGTAAGGCAAAAAATTGGGAATAATAAAATAAGTTGCAGTTACTGAAATCATTGCATCTTTAAATTGGATAAGAGAAATAAACGAAATTTTTTAATTGGAGCCAATTGAATAGAAGTGATAAGTTATACCAATGTTAGATTGTAATAAGGTTTGTAGAAAACAAAAAAAAATAAGTGACTGCTTTTGCGATAAAGAAATAACTTAAAGTAAACGCCGGGATAAAATTTCAGTTTCATTCGGGAATGGATGGGGATTGGATATAAGTGGTGGTATGCATTCAGAATAACAACAATTAGTACACAACACCAAATCGCACATGATACAGGTTACTCTGAATAGCGGAAGCAGATTATGTCAAATAATGTAAAGTTTTGGCAATTATATGCCGCAGTTGTGTGCTTTCCGCATTCGAGTAATAGTCCATAGCATGCGCTGTAACACTGAATTTTGTTTTAATCTCGGCTCGCACCTGTATTTGTTCGAATGGTACTTCAAAAGTAAATGACTCGTTGTAATAGGGATTCAGTGTGCATTTCTTGATGCTCGTTTTCTTCTTCTTGAGACGTTTGCCGTTTTGCATGAGTGCTATCTTTACGTACGGATCTGTTGCCATACGCCGATGCGTCCGGATATGAAAAAAAATAGTTAATTTATTAGTAATAACATTAATCGTATATAAACTAAAATGAATTATTATGTATAATGTTATGATGTTATTTCAAATGCATGTTAGGTTACTAAGTTCTACAAACTTATAATAGTTTAACTTATTATAAAACGTATTATGAATTGCATTTAATTATAATATCAAAGGAAATATTATGATGTCAATACTTTTATTAACAACACGTGGAATACGCGGCTAAGTTTATAAGATATGACCATACGACTACCAATATACATAATAATTTTTAAGTATAATATTGAGATGTTATAAAAGACTAAAGTGGAACCACTAACTATCATGATTATCCATTAGCATACGACAATTTATCAAATTTAAAGATGTAAAATGCTAAATTGTTGTGTTAATGTAACCTTTACAAATTCATGCATAATTTAAAATTACAAATTATTAAGCTTTTAACCCAGATGTGTGTTTTAAGGATGAAATATATGTTAGAAGCAGAGATGTGTCGTGGGATATGTATATTTGTTCAAAAGTAGTTTTGGCTTGCAGTCAAAAGCATTTTTTTACCCGACAACCCCGATTTTCAAACTAGTTTTCCCTAGGAAAAACTACATTTTCTTAAGCTCATCAGGATTAACTAGATGTTACCAAGTTAATGATGTACGAAACCCCTCAACCTATTGTCACTGATATTATGTTACTGATGGATTTGAAAATGTAACCGTGGGTTGAAGTACGGCTGGGGTGGCCTCCCCAAAGCCGAGGGTGTTTAGTTGATCCTGCCGGTCTTATGAAAAACTAGTTTAGCTTAGGAAAAACTTGTTTTTCTTAAAATCGATTGGCCATTTGTAAGATACACTTTTAGTCTTGATCAAAACGACTTCAGATACTTTTCAAACTAAACCTAATATTTTAATTCAACACAAATTTTCACCAAACTCTAGCCAAAAATGCTTTCACTGTTTTCGTCGGTGCAAAGTGGTTTATTGGAGAAAGTGATTTGAATTTAACATAAATATCCGTTTACCTAAACACTTCTTAATTATCTCTAAAAAATTATATTGAAGATAATTGGTTGGGAAATAAGTTCCTAGCGCTTTTATATTTTCTTTTGCTGTACAACGATTTTTTTTGCTCTTTGACAAAGTGTATAGTATTCATTCGATAGGGCTCTTTATGCTCTACAAAACTGCGCTAATTGTCTTTTCGAGTAATTTAATTTTTTATTACTTTTGGGTTTAGGAATGGAATATCCAGGAGATAAAAAACAACATTTTCGACACCTTTTCTTCTTCGATTTTCATCGAGGCCAAAAAGCTGTTGAAGCAGCCCGGGACATTTGCAACGTAGGATAACGTGTCACAGGTGAATCAACAGCACGAAAATAGTTTGCAAAGTTCAAAAATGGCGAGTTTAACGTCGACGATACGCCCCGCAGCGGAAGACCTTCTGAATTCGACGAAGAGCGTCTCAAAGCAATTTCGAATGAGGACGGTGAATTCGACGAGGAGCGTCTCAAAGTAATTTTGAATGAGGACGGTGAATTCGATGAAGAGCGTCTCAAAGCAATTTTGAATGAGGACGGTGAATTCGATGAAGAGCGTCTCAAAGCAATTTTGAATGAGGACGGTCACCAAACAAATCATGAATTGGCCGAAAAAAATGAACTAAGATCATTAAACAATTCTCAATCATCTTCATTCAATGGGAGTTGCCGTAAATTGGGAGCCTGGGTACCTCATCAGCTAAACGAAGATAACAAATAAAATTGGCTTTTAATTACTTCTCAACATCTCGCCCGCCATCGAGCAACACGCGGTCATAAACAGCGCTTTTTGAACCGAATTGTCACGAGAGATAAGAAATGGTGCCTTTACATAAATATGAAGCAAAGAAAGGCCAGGGTGGCTGCAGGAGATACGCCAAAGCCTAGAGTCAAGCCTGACCCCCATTCAAAGAAGACTGATCTGCGTTTGGTGAGACTGGGAGGGCATGCTGCACTGGGAAATCCTCGAAAGTAATGCCACGGTCAACAAGGAGCTCTATATAACCCAGCTACACCGCGTGAAAAAGGCTATTTGCCTGAAAAGATTCCATCGACAAGGCCAAACCATACTCCTTCATGACAACGCCAGGCCCCATTTTGCACAAGTCTTCAAAGCCACCCTCCAAGAGCCCGAATGAGAGATCCTTCAGCATCTGCCGTTTTCTCCGGAACTTGCACTTACAGATTCGCATTTTTTCCGCTCTCTGTCCAACCACATGAGGCACAACCACCTTTGACAATGAAGAGGACCTTAAAAACTGGCTCTACAACTTCAATACCGGTTTTTGGTGTTGGGCGATTTTTGGCGGAACGGAATCGATTGAAATTGGTCGAGAGGTTTTTTTTATTAACTTTATTATAATTTATTAACTTATTGTCTATTGATTTTTGTATAAATAAAAACCTTTGATAAAACGCTATGAATTTATTCCCCAATCTAATAATTGAGAAGTGTGGTGTTGTAGTGTAAAACGAAATTAATTTTTATATTTAGAATATGTAACTCATAAATTATTTTAATCACTTTCCAATGAATAACATGCAGTAACTTAATAGATGTAATTAATAAAATGTTAGGTAAAAGAGATAGGAGATAAAACATAGTCGGTTAATTTACCATCCGACCGATTACACAAATTACAATTCTCTCGGCACTATAAAGACGTATTTCAGTAAATGAATCAATAATTATCAACTTTACAAATATTGTCCATATTTGACAAGTTGTAAGTTAATGATGATAATAAAATAAAATGTTCTACTTACTTTAGTTTCTTTATTTTGTAAAATCGGTCGTAAGTGGATAAAACATATTGAGTACGAGCCTACTTTATATATATAATTATGATAATGAAGTAACAAAGTTCTCTACTCATGCATATGTGAAAAAAAGTGTGATGTCAAGCTTTAATCTAAAGAACAAATACATAGAAATTACCCTAAGATCCTGAAATTAGACATTAGTGATATCAGTTCTGTTTTCAAAATCTTGTAAGTATATATTTTTGTTTCTTATACATTTGTAAGAAAAAGATGTTACCTGATAGACCACCAACATCCATTTTCTTTAGATTCTTCGCTTCCAATATGACTACAGTAAGTTTTCCAGCAGTCGGCACATAGCGCAAGGAGAAACAAATGTCTCCCAACTTGTTGTCCTGCAATTTATATTTGATATGCTTATGAGTTTTTGTGTAAAACTCCTTATTCCTACAACTCGTTGATTAGCTACGGTAATAAAACACTGTTCAATGGATAACTTTTCTATCTTGAGCAGTGGTGATTTGTGAAATATATTTTATTTTATTATAAGTAGACAAAAACATAATATGTATTTATTGTATTAGTGTTAATTTTTTTGGTATGTAGGATATTTGGACAGTGAAAAGTTTTGGGGAGATAATAGGATAAAGTGTAAGGATTATACAGCGTTTAGAATTGGAACGGAAAAGCTGATTGTAACAAATATAAATATTGCACGGTTAATCAGATCGCGGCTTAGGGCGGAAAAGGGCATATAATTTGTAGTTAAAAACAAAACAAAACAAATAATAGCTTTGTGTAGGTATCCTAAAAGCGTTGTTATGGGTAGTTAATATATCGACACAGATTTTCGAATTATTAATGAATATGTCGGATATGTTCATTTTTGTTGAAATTTAGCCGATGCCTATTTAATCGAAAAACTGTGCAGATACTTGTGCTTAGGATGGCATAGCCGAGAAAGTGTTCAGATATAGGTAGCCTTTATAAGGATGGAGTTTGCATCTAGTCAATCAACTGTAAAATGTATCATTTGAGGAACATTTCCATTGCGTTACATATAACGTTTTAGCACATTGACGCCAATCCATCTAAAACATCAAATAAAACACGGTACGTAAACTTTGTGACAAATACTATAGGATGAACCAAAAAACAACGTTCACATCAAACCTAATACACAATTATTACAAAGCAGTCTCCTGCTGGAATAAAAATTATATTGGTAATAGATTTTTGAAACATTACGATCTGTTGCCGAAATGAAGCCAATATCTTTCCACCTTAACACCCAGCTCAAATCATCAAATGGAAATAATGTACGCTCACCTTTGCGGCAATCCTTTTAATAGTCTTCCCTCTTACAGTAAACCTATGTTATGTATACGAATAAGTGTAAATTAAAAATTAACCTATGTTCCCTAGTCTGTAATTAGACCAACCATTTTAGGAACAGATCGCAATTATCTAACAGTTCTAACAGCAGCTAGCATACATAGGTACATTTATTACAGGGTTAATAGAAATCCTTTAAAGAAGTTTCAAATCCGAATTAATTTAAGCATTATTTTGATTAAATTAGTAAATTGAAAATATTTTAGATTCGAATTTTAAAACAAATTAAGTAAATGTGGGTGTTATTAAACTTCTTTAGCGGATAGAGAGACATAATAGGTAGGTACTACAAGATACAAATACAAATATATTAATGTCGGTAGGTACATCACACTATGAAAAGGAAAATACTACAGGGTGAAATGCTATAGCTGGTGGCATAACATGATTTGGCTAAGTCTTGTTTCAAATCATAAACTTTCTTCTCAGTTTGGATATAGTAAATTGTATTAAACCCCTTATGCTTAACCATGAACACGGAATAATATAACTTGCAACTACTTTTTAACTCATGTAGTTACAAGTAAGTTTATAATAATCGCAAAAGTGAGCTCCTCAAAATTCACTCAAGAATTAGGCAGACGTTAATATAATGTTATACTAATATTATATTATATTAAATTATTAAGAAATAAAATTAATGTTACTATTGTCTGGCATATTTCTTCTTCGTCGACCAGAAGGCAATCTGCAACATACTTTTAATCTCATGTATTGTATGAACATAAATAACTTTAGATTAATGAAACATTTTATACATATCATTATATTGCTGCTTGTAATTCATTAAAACTATATTATTTTATAATGAGGCAGTTACTAAAATTATGATGTTATAATGATAACGAGGCAAATATGGCAATTACTATCCAATATTATTTTCTTTGCTATGTAAAGTATAATAGTTTTGACAACCAAATAAATCATGAATCGTTTTAAGATGCAACAAAATGATTCTCTATATTATTAGCGTTTTTGGTTAGAAATTACACACAACGAAATGCAATAGCTCAAATCAGTGCGTTTGAAAACGTGAAATATGCGGATAATACTGATGTGCATAGCTAAGTTAGACATCGTAATTGAAATATCATTTGATTTTTCAATATGTACTTATAAAAATATTATAAACGAATTATTTCATAAATTTTTATTTCTGGTATCATATGATTATCTAAAATGACATTTCAAATGACGTATAGGAATGTGAAGACATGCATGCATCATTCCCCAGCCGCAGTATAAACAAAAGAGTGTTGGATGGAGTAAAAAATAAAAAATAACCTGTGGTATGATGGGTGATAAAAGGTAGGGTGACCAAATCTTAGATATTCATTTGTGGAACTGTCATGTTCCATTGTCCAAAAATACACCTACCTATTTATAACCTAGTAATTTACACAAATGATGAAATACGAATGGTATTTTTGGTATTATGTTTCTAAGTATGATCCAGTAAATTGTGTATTTATAACGTCAATGAAACGTGTTCATTTTACATTTTATATTATACATTTTGATGTGTCTCAAAATAATACTTACGTGAATGATCATTTCGTTTTTGAAGCGGCATGCAAGATTGTTCAGGACACAATCAAACACAGCCAAGCAGAGCAGAGAAAATATGGAGAAAAAGAGAAAAAACCAAGTAAATACATTTTTGCCGTCGAACTTTTTTGGAAAAATCAATGACGACTCAATCCAACGGAGGTTTCTTGACATGACGGGAAAATAAAGAGAATACGATTGTGAAAAAAAAAGATTAATATAAAATAAAATAATTTAAAATTTACTTAACTCCTTTGTCAAGAGCCCTCGGCATTAAAAAGTGCAGTAATTTAAAAAAATTGACCATTCTTTCAAATTTAATAAGATTTTATTCCTTTAAAAAAATAAACAAATGATAAAGTTTGTTTGTTACAATAACTATGTATATTGTTGTTTTTGAAAGAATAGTATATTTATAAAAAAAATGCTGTTCTGCCAAAACAAATCCATCGATTATAAAATGTATGTCTGTATTAATATAATGTAAAATCATGATATGTGAAAGTAGCTAGAATAAATTGTATTGGTGGGTGTGTTTTGTCAGTTTAGCCTAAGCTAAGAAAAAAAGATAAAATAGTCTCCTTGGTTGATTTTGCGCTTCTATGTCTTTCGTTGCTTTTTTGCCTTATTACTAATACTGTGCATGAGATCATGTAAGTATACTTATCTACCATTATGTACTTATTTAATATTTTGTGTAATTAAACTAAGAGAAATTGTTGATGTGACCTGGGTGTCCGTCAATTGTTAACACATTTGTTTGTAGTTAACACTTGTATGTATGCTTTTGAAATTTGAATTTATTATTTTTAAACATTCTTAAAAGACGTCGAAACATAATGTGTAATTAGATTTATCAATTGTATGATTAAAATAAAAATTATAAGTTTTCAAATCTCTATAAATAAAGTAACTCGTGAATTAACGTGTGGTGAAAATTATTACGCTGGCATCAGTACCTAAAACCTATAATGACAAAATATTTTACAAGATTCAAATTTTATCACGTTGCTGAAATCATTATCACTGAAAAGAAATACTTTTGTATTATTTGCCTAAAATATTTACATATATATTTAAAATAAGCAAATCGTGATAACAAGCAGATGATATTGTGTTGACTTTTCCCACAAGAAGTCAACTGGCGCAGAGTAAGAATTAGAAAAATAAAAAATGTATTAAAAGGTACATTAAAAGGTTTTTTTTGATAAAATATTTAAATTTGTGTAAAAAATATTTTGTTTTCTCTTTGTTTTTGTATCGCACCTGTCCACCTTCTCCTTCAACGCTCTGCAACTCACGCCATTCTTCGATAGTCTGCGCCAGGTCCACCTGGCACAGTGGTACCTTCACCTCGCCAATTTGGTCGTGTTTGGAGAATCGGTCGAAGTCGAATATGGCGAACACTAGTGTTTTATTCATTGCGTCGGCGTATGGTACGTTCTAAACCAAAAATATTAAGTACTGAAAATAACTGTATTGTTATTTGAAATCTTAGCCTTAAATTTTAAAATTGATTTTTTTATTATTGAAAGATATTTTTGATCACTGTAGCGTGAAAACTCAAAATCATTTGTATGAAGTGCAAAATGTCAAAGGTTCCTTTTAAATGTAGTATTTATCAATAATTTGTCAAGTCATAAATTAATTAAGTTATTGTATTACTTTAAGAGGGATGGACATAAAATATTAAATATAACGCTTGAAAAATGTTTGTATGCCAAATATATAACTAGAACCAGCGTTTTTATTTTCACTACTAGTAACATTTGTATAGGTACCGATTTGGATTTTCAAAATATATGGATTACCTTGAACACAAAAGTCTCGTTGAATACAGGGTTCAAAGTTTTACGATGTACTTTAGTTTCGAATTTCTTCTTCTTATCGGGCAGGAGGTACACCTTTACATATGGATCTGAAGTACCACCCATGTCTAAAGCCGGTAGTTCTTCCGCTTGTATTACAGTCACGGATAGACTGTTACTGTTAAAGTCGTACTCCAGCTGGGAAGCAATAATATTATATTGAAATATTTAAATATTACTATACAATATTAAAAACTATAATAATAATAAAAAAAAAAACTAAAACTAGAAACTTAATTATCATATAGTCCTACTCCCCGCGGTATCGTGCCAAGAACGCTGGCTGCGTTTCCCCGCTGAATGGCCATACTTAGCCTTTGAGCGAGAAAAGAACCAGCCCTCTTATCACCAGCAGCAATGACTAGCTGTGGATGGAGTTCCTTTAGGAACTCCACGGCATGTGGACCCCACGGACCGATAGTCTCCACAGCAAATGGCACAAATATGTAGTCATCTCTCAAAGACTCATACTTGCACCACTTACTCAGTTCAGCTGCCTCTGATGCCGCCCCGGCTCTAAACGAGGTACCCCTGGGATGAGAGGCTGCCAGAGTGTCTACGCAAGTAGCATCCCATACTAGGGCTTTACCTCTCTCCCAAGGGACCAATATTAATTAATAAATATTACTCAGGTGCCCGTTTCACTTAAGATTTGTATGCAAGTGTCAATTAAAATAAATAAAAAAATATTATAAATAAAAGGCGGTATCATTTTTGTTTAGATAGGAACGAAATAAAAATATTTTTTTACCTTAAATTAGTGATTTATTTTAAAGAATAAGGATGACATACGAGCACACAGTCCACCTGATGGTAAGTGGACGCTGTGGCAGACACCTAGGTATATTCTCAATTGAGAATTAAAATGTAGATGTGTTGTCATCTCTCAAGAATAAGATAGAATGCCTCGTTATAAGTAAGAGGGTTATTTTACGCTGGCATTCTGTGAGAGCGTAGTCCTTCCCCGGTCGAGTCGACCCAATCGTGCTACAAAAATCACATAGCTGCGGCCAATTTACAGCTGCAACCAACTTCAAATAATGAAGGCTACAAAAGCCACCCCTGCGAACTAAGAAGAAATACCTCAAGTCAGTAAATATACTGGCTGTATCCTTCAGACATAGATATAATACAAAACACAGCAGTACATGCACTGCTATTAGGCGTACAAAATAGATGGACTACTAACTAGGCAGGTAAGTAAAAATATAAGTGGTAGAGCCTCATTGAAAAAGTGTGTGTATCAAAACTGTATTCAAAACATAGGTAATAAAAAATCTCCACCGATTGCGTGTTCTCAATTTCTTGAAATTACTACGTACCTTATATTGTAGTTTCCCTAGCTTCTGTTCTTCTTTCTTAGAGTCGCCGTCGTCGGGTTCTTCTGCGTTTTCTGTAAGCTCCTCCATGTCCGGCTGAACCTACATGCACGTCCCGCGGCAAACTTTATGTGAATAACTAATTTCTTACATGCAATTGGTTCAAACTATTCATTGTTGTGAAAATATGACCTATATTATATATCGTTCTCTTTTACTATATAGTTTAGCTAAAGAAAAATTAAACCTTAGAAATGAATGATTTTTTTCGTACAAGAAAAGATTTTGGAAGGATTGTACAAAACCTACAATAGATTTTGATGAGGAGGGAGAAGGCTTGGACCCCATAACTTAAAAACGTTTTCTTATTAATAACACACTAATATTTCTTAGTATCCAGCTGTGTGAAGGGGTAATTAAAGAAGGAGTAGAACAAGAGTGTGGACGGATACTTCCTGTGAAGGGGTTGACCCGAAGATCGATACTTTTAATCTATTTTCTTTTTTTGCAATTGTTTTAAGTGGCACTAAGTGAGGGAACATAGAACATAAGTATATAACGGTTCATTACAGCTGAAACATATTGAGTGAGCAAGAAAGGATTTAAAATACTTAGGCACTGCGAAATTGCATCGTTTCCCTTCGTTACACAACGGCCTATTTAGGTAATTTATGTGAAAATAATATAATTACATAAAACATTTAAAGATCGCTAACAGATCGTTAAAGTTTACAAAAACGAAATACGTGTGTTACAAATCTAATTAACCGTAAATTTAATGAACGTAAAACTATTTTCAAAAATTAGTATCTCGAAAACGACGCGGTTTCGCACTATAATATTTGATGAATAGGCCAACAAAAGCCCTCTCTGTCCCTTATCTCATAAACGGTTGAACCTTCAAATCGATTGTAGGTTTTGTATAGTTGAACCAAGATTATATAATATCATATAATTTAGGTATTATTTTATTAGAAATCTCAGACCAAGAAATATGGACGGAACGATTCAAGCGACGTCAATACCACACTCAACTTCTTGAAACGCACTAAAGCATACATCATTCTTATTTATTTCTTTTAACAGTCCGTAAAAGTTAATTGCCGGTGTGTGAGGGCATGATCTTATAATAAATTCAGCATGGTTTTATTTGTGTTTTCAGCATCAGTTTTCTTTATTGGTCTGAGATCGAAACATTGATCCGTATTGTAAAGGAACTCCTGGGAAATGTTTGGAAGGGGCATCAATAAATTCTTCAAAAGCTCGGATTGTTATTACTATAGATTCATATTTTCTTCTTTTTATAAAGTTTCTTGTTCTTCCAAAAAACAGTCATGTACTCTAACCATCATCATATCCTTCTAAGAAAAAGGTTCCTCCTGGATACACACATATAGAATTATCAGATATAGCCCTTCTGTTAACGCAGCTGCCCTTTGGCGTTCTCACTCCTGTTAGATTCATCCATAGCATACAGAGCGAAACGTATATTTAAAAGGACACCGATTTTCGGTTTAAGGATTTTATTACTTAAAGTGTGTGTATATAAAAACTAACAACCTCATATTATCATCGCGTTGATGTCGTAAGAGGCGACAGAGGGAAACAAATCAAGGAATGGGCAACACCACCTTCCCAATAACAACTAAAAATATTAAACTACGGTTGCCAAAACGCCTGTCAGAAAATCTATGGCTATTTTTAGCAGTAGACCAATAGTAGTAAGTCTGTCTGTAATATATAATGTACTCTGTGCAGTAGACTTTTGACAGGCTGCAATGGTAACGGTATTATTGCGAGCTTTAATTTTTATTAATTTTACGACATACTTATATTATATATAAGAAAAAAATATACAGCCTGCATACGTTTAGTTGTAGGGATATATTCACGATATAGAAGAAGGGAGGAAAAAGAATTAAATAATTAGAATGTTATTTGAAGGTGTGTATTGAATTGTTTCAAACTAAGTCCATTTGATTTCATTTTATGAAAATCGTAAATTATAACCACTAGAATAAATATTGATGGTAAGAGATAATTAATGAAAAGAGATTTACCTGTTATAATTTTTGAAAGAGATATCATTACCTTCTCCTTATATGCTGACCCCAATAGTTGGACGGACTTGAAGTCGACACCTTTCATGCCCTTTTTGCCATCCTTCGACCGCCGCTTTCGGAAACATCGTCGAATGCAACAGAAGCAAATAGCGAGGATAATCACGCCCACACCTAATAAAACAGTCATAATTTATATAAGATATTACGTGCATTTTTAATATATATTATTGTTACTAGTCTGGCCATAAATAACAATTTAAAACGAAAGGAATCAGAATTGCAGTAATTGCTTTGCACCAATTAGGTTTGGAACCATATGTTTTTTAAGACGCTTCAAAAGTGAGCCATCAACCATAATATGTTTGCTGCATCAATCAAGGTTGGGTTCCCTACAACTCTTTCAGTTTTGTGAAAAAGGTGTATGTAGTATTCGGCGATAGGACCAGAACATTTGCGGAAGAAAGTTAAAATATCTAGAAGCTAATTTGACAAGTTTTATCGTTGTTAATTTTAATTACTTTTCATTGCTATTTTCATTGCCATTTTCATTGCTGGATCTTTACAGACGCCATGGTAACGAGGCAGGAAAACAATTATATTATGTACCATTCGCAAAAATACTATAAGAAATCAATAAGTTATAATACTGTGTACATACTGTATCATACGCGATATTCATTCAAATACACGGTTTTAAAATTACCGTTCTTGAAGTTATGCTGGTATATAATCGGTTTTAACTTTTAAAATATTGACTGGTCATAGTTGCAGTTATGTTAATTAAAATTAAAAAAGTTTTTTGTCCTTGTTGAAATACTGTATGAAATTCTTAGAGAAGATTTAATCGGCGTCACATCTTTGCAGCTTCATATTCAACTAATGGGCAGCAGTATTCATGAGGTGAAATTTTATCGTCTACCAATCACATTCTTCACCTAGATACATATAATGAATTATAACGATGAATGAACTTGTTATTTATAATTATTAACGCGCGTATTTCGGAATTACACATTAATAAAGACCTACCTATCGCGTTTTTTTACTTTAGGAGCCTTATATATCAGTTTTCAACAGTCTTAATGTTGTTTCCAATAAACCTAGCAAGCTAATAGCATAGCAAAGTGGCGAAGCAATCAGCTTTGTAGCGGTTTCTAACGGTTGCCGTTGAGCAATCAGTTTCAAAATAGGAGGTTCAGATGCCTGGGTGACCAGTAATCGATTGCTGTAAACAGAATTTGAAAATTCGAAACCGTTCTCGAGATAATCGTGGGACAGACGGACAGACGGACAGGCGGACAGACGGACAGACGGAGAGACGGACAGACGGACAGACATCGTGAAATCAATAAGTGTCTTCGCAAGCTTCGCCACTTAATAATGATATACCATGAAAGCAGTTTTGGAAAATACGAGTAAATTAGGCTTTATTTGAAATTATCTCAAATTGCATGTGATTTATACAGAAACACCGTGTTTGCTTATCGATCGACTCTTACAAATGTGTGCGGGCGCAGTAAAATCAGTTCAAATAAGCCTAGCAAGCTAACAGCATAGCAAAGTGGCGAAGCAATCAGCTTTGTAGCGGTTTCTAACGGTTGCCGTTGAGCAATCAGTTTCAAAATAGGAGGTTCAGATGCCTGGGTGATCAGTAATCGATTGCTGAAAACAGAATTTGAAAATTCGAAACCGTTCTCGAGATAATCGTGGGACAGACGGACAGACGGACGGACAGACGGACAGACGGCGAGACGGACAGACGGACAGACATCGTGAAATCAATAAGTGACTTCGCAAGCTTCGCCACTTAATAATGAGTATTTTTTACTTATTACAGGAATATTACATTACTTTTAATTGACTTCATTTAAAGAAGATCGGTTAATTGGGACAATAATACAATCTATACTTAGAATGAAAAACTAAAACTAAGTACCTACTTTACATGAATATGTAATTTTTAAATACGAGAGTGACACTGAAAGTTCTTAGAAAATCAGAAACTGAACAAACTAGAAAGTTATTAGTTTTATTATATCTTTTCATCTTTTTATCTTCTGCATCCGATGGAACCAGTGAGAAAAGCACTTTGCCCACTAGTCCTTTGGGGTTTCATCGACGGCATTTTGCAACGCAGCCATCGCTTCCTCGGCGTCCATAAAACGTTTTCCTGGAAGTTTTTCTTTTATTTTCGGAAATAAATAAAAATCGCAACGTGCGAGGTCTGGGCTATAGGGTGGATGACCCAGTAACTCCAAGTCTGATTGTCAAGTAGTCGATTGTTTGCTTGGCGGTGTGCAACGAGTCGTTGTCGTGGTGAAGGAGGATCCTACTGCGAGGTCGCTTCTCCCGAACTTTTTCCAAAGCAAGTTGCAAATAATTGCACCACTCTGCAGTAACTGTTTTTCGATCCTTTAAAACAACTGTTGCATAATGACCTGTCTTTACGAAGAACGAGGCCACCATCTTTTTTCCCACGCTTCGACCTCTCTTCACTTTAGTTGGCAACTCCTCGGAAGGAAACACCCAGACAGCAGACTCTCTCTTAGTCTTAGGATCATAAAAATAAATCCAGTTTTCCTTAGTATATCGAAAACAGCATTTGAGTCACCTTCGTTAAATCTTTGAACCTATTCACGAAACCAATCAACATGACGGAGTTTTTGGGCCTCTGTCAAATTATGAGGTATCCACCGGGCAGAAAGCTTCCTTCTTTTTTTTATAGGACAAGGTGACAAACGAGCACACAGTCCACTTGATGGTAAGTGGTTGCTGTGACCCATAGATATCTACATTTATGCTCAATGAATGCAGATGCGTCGTCACCTGTGAGGACTAAGATGGAATGCCTCTTTTCCAGTAAAATGGGTCTCCGGTTCTCTACAATCACCATACGAAATACAGCAATATCAAGCTGCTATATTACGCTGGTATTCTGTGAGAGCGTGGTCCTTCCTCGGTCGAGCCGACCTATTCATGCTACATCTATACTTCCTCACTGCTAAATGTTCATGGAGGATTTTGTGCACTTGACTCATACCGATACCTAAGCTTGTCCGAATCGGCTGATAAATCACTCTTTTGTCAGTCTCTATCATACGAGGCACAACACTGATGTTATCTTCAGTAGTCGCCGTAGAAGGCCGTTCCTCACGTAGATCATCGGTGAGATTAGTGCGACCACGTCGAAACTCATTAAATCAGTTGTAAACAGTGGCACGAGATGGGGCTTCTTTGTGAAAGGCCAATAGAAGTCTATCATGACTTTCTTGTTGACTTAAATGACATCGAAATTCATAAAAACTCATTGTACGAAAATTTTCTCGTGTTAAATTCATGCTGACGTGACACAGACAATTTTCAATTTGCCGTCAAATCGTAAACAAATGACAAATTAATAAAATACATACACAATAATAATGGCAAAGAATTCTATTTTCAAAATTTGAACTTAATTTTTTATTATATCGTTTACAAGTGGCCAGTTCTAATAACTTTCAGTGTCGCCCTCGTAAAAACAAATTCTCACGAAAAGGCAAGACTTATATAGTTTTTCATTTGGCACGATCCTGATAATCTCTTTCGCTACTTTCACATCCATATCCAACCCACGTATCTATACATACTCATCGGTCTAAACTTGGCCGATCTTTCATATATTGTCAATAGGGCTTCCCTTGCAGACTTAGTCACTCATATCTGCAGCTTATATTTGCTTTGTAACTTTTTCCTAATTCGTTTTTCTACGTATATAAATCACGGAAGCATTCCTTTCATAATTCTGGTTGAAACATCATTTTGCATACAGCGCTTTTCTCTTTTCACACACTTTTTCACGGTATCATTCACCCACCTTCTCAATGACCGCATTTCTACAGAATTAATTTCAATCTCGTGTTTTTTCTGCCAGACTCAACTTTAACCATCATACATTTAAGTAGGTAATGTAAGGCACTAACACAGCATTGTGAAATGTCATACGTGTCTGTATCAACACATATACATTTCCACAGTAGATTGAAAGCCCCATTTACTCGAAATCTTGCATTCACTCTTCGTTCTATATCCTTGTCATGTCTACTATCCCTGATAAATACACAAGCTCATCCACTAGCTCAAACTACTTCACCTTACTCGCGTTCCCTTTAACTTCTCTTTCTTTTAATGATACGTTCATTAATGTAACCATATATGCAGCTGGTCAGCGTACAAAAGGCATTTTATGGTTAACTCACCCATTATCAATCCACATTATTCAATTTTCAAAGTTTACAAATGAATGTCCATGAATTGATTGAACAGCCTTTGGGAACTACAACACTACACAATCCTGACTAACAATTTTTTAAATAGCAAACCAGTCTATATAGACCCTGTTGATCCTGACACATTATTAATTATTGATTAAAGCACAATATACAATCTACGTATTATTGGTTTCTTTTTTGATTTTTTATTTAATTGGAACGAAGTTCCTTATTATACGGTACGAATTTAGGCGAGAAAAATAATGTAAGATTTTCCTTTCTATAGTACGAGTGAGATGGAATAATATCCTTCTCCCTCGCACTTTTTTTTATCTTGCCATGAAAGAAATATTATTCTAAATGACGCTTAATTTTAATAGATGCTAGTAATTAATTTATTTGTATTTGATAATTAATAATATAATACGTTCATCAATAAATACTACGAAATAAAACTACGAAAATATACTACGAAAGGAACTTCGTTCCGACCGAGTGTTCCACGACATTCGAGCATGTTTTTTTTAAATATTACTTACATATTTAGTTTAGTCTTCTGTACTTTACTGAGAATCAACGTTTACATTGGTGGTTTAAGAATCAAAGTCAAAATCAAAACTTCTTATTAAATTAAGAACTGTTTAAAAATCTTTTGAATATCATAATCTACAAAAAGAATAAAGAAGAATGAGAAGTCTTACCAACTAGTATAGCTACTAGCTGCCAGGTTTCCATGTTCAGTTTGTGAGCGACTTCGGCTGCCATTTTCTCAGCTGCCGATTCCGTAGTAGTTGTTATTACTGCAACAGTTGGTTCTGTTCCAGGGACAGCTGAAGATGCGGGTGCTAATGCTAAGAAAGAAAAAAAAATTAATCGAGATTATTTTGGAAAAAATTTATGACCTTATTTTGATGCGATTTTCTGATATGAATAAAGTTAAGATAAATAATGATCTATAAAATCAATAATCAAATTGTAAACAAATGATCACTGTTTATGATAACATCTTTTTCATAAACAAAATACAAGGAATCAAAAATTTTACATGTTTATTAATTGATAAAAAAATTATGGTTCTTAAATATTTTTTTAGTTCGAGACTGCCAAATATATTAAAATACTATTGCCTGACATACTTTAACACTTGCATACCTTATGAAATATATACATTACATAAATTTTATGTTTTATAAAGATATTATTATTTAAAACATAATTATGGCTCATACGAGTACGTACCGAGTAGTGGCGGCGTAAGAATACCCACTACCCCATATCATTCCGTGGGTGTCGTAAGAGGCGACAGAGGAAAACAAATGAGCAGCGTCTTCCTAATAATGAATAAAAATGAATAACTGTGGTTGGGAACTATATCTAATATCCCATATGAGGCAATCTATGCGCGAGACCTATGTTTAGCAGTGGAATTTAATAACCCGTAACGGTATGGCTCATATATATACAATAAAAATTAAATTAGATGCAGAAGAATTAATGGGCCATTAATGTCTAGTCGTTAGGAATCCTGAAAGTCATTACGAGGACTTGAAATTTTTCCCAGTACATAAATAAAAAGTAAAAGCAAGGACTGTTGAGTACGAAGACTGATGTAGAGTTTCCAATTAAATCTCGTGTAATTAAGAGACCAACAGTTTTATTTTACATAGTATGGCTGAGCATAATCAAAGAAAAGTAGAGAAAAAGTGCCTTAAAAATCTAGGCGGTCTGACAGCGAAATTAGTAATAATCATCTGTATGTTTGGAAGTATATCTCCGTAATCGTCCACGTAGTAATGCCAGATTTGTAATACCACAGGTCTATCTTAGATTGTTTATAAAAAAATGTCTATTGACGATGTATTACCAACTTTTAGAACACCTAAATTAATTAAAAAAATATAATTATAAAAATATTACTTGATGCATTGACGACAGATGCTGGGCTGGACTTCATGGTGGTAGTCTGATTCTCCGCTTGGCGGCGCCATCGCAGCATGGCTCCCCGTAATGGCGACATATTATCTGTTATCAAGAAGTTATAAGTTGATTTTAAAAGTATAAGGACACGATGTTGTATTTTTTAATTTTATATTTTTTAAATTTTATAGAATACAGTATTGATTCATTTCAAAAACCCTGCAAGGTTTTAATGATATTTTCGTGATATCAACAGGATTTTAGATTTTAAAAGATTAATAGATAATTTCTTACAAATTTAAGTACTTTTTATTTTAATGATCTGAATAAATAATCGATTCCAAAATACGAATTCTGAATTTTAACAGTGGACAAGGAAATGGGTAGGTGGTACAGACATAGGAATTTAAACTATAGAGCGATTTTGACGAATAATACGTATGTGCAAAATCAAACATTTAATGTCTCTTTATAGATTCAAATATTGTTACTTGCATTGTGTTCTTGAACTATAATATCTTCGTCCTTTTCTAAATCTGCAAAAGTACTTAGCAAATAAAAATGAGAACTACATGCTTTAAGAGTTGCACAGGGTCATCTGCGACAAATTATTTCGCAAGCAACTAACCTTGTTTTGATTTTTCACAGAATCAATAATCACAAGCACCAACGAATTGATATTCTTTTTTCATTCACTTTTCGCGAGTTTCGTTCATTTCTTACGGATTTAATTTTCAAATGGTGGCTCAGTTCTGTACTGAAGCCAGGATGGTTGAGATGCGCGCGCATTCGATCGATTCTCGCTGCGCGCTGCGATATTTCTACGCTCTCGAGCTCCTGGCAGAATCATGGCGTTTACGTCATAAGTTGCGTACATTGACGAGTTTACTTCTGGTAGCAAGTATTGAATGGTCGTCGATAATAAGTCAACGTGAAATGTACTGCTCTAAAGTTAAAATTTTGACTAAGCATGATAAAATTAATGTTTATTGGGGTGTAAGAAAACTCACCTAATACCGTGTAGACTTGAAATTATTGACTATTATATTTAATAGAGAATAAGTAGAACAAGAAAATCATTCAATTGGAAATAAGGCGATTTTTATGATATACTTAATTAAAATGTGTTTTATATACAATGAATATTTGAATTTAAATAATTTATGTATTTGAGATATTTATGTCTGTGCACTTTACAAGTTTAGAGGTAAACATATTTTTAAAGAGGACATACTGGAGGCGTATCTGTATATAAATATATTGCTCTGGTTTCTTCTTGGGCCAGAAGATTTTTTTTACAATGTTTACTAGCCTTCCAATGTCATATTCCTGTTGTTTTCTATACATTAATACTTTTAAAATAGAAACCTTCCAAATTTATTAATATTGTCTATTATGCCGCCACTATCCAGCAATATATTTTACGGTTTGTATTATTTTGATTTTAGCACGACTGGGTCGGCCCGACCAGGAAGAACTACGCTTTCACAGAACACAGACGTAAAATAGCACCTTAATTCTGCTGTGTTTCGTATGGTGAGTGTAGAAAACCAGTGAGCCTTTTTACAGTAAACGAGGCATTTCAACTTAGTTCTTGGGAGTGACAACGCTTGATTCTTATCAGGATAGATGTAGATGTCTATGGGCTACAGCATCCACTTTTCATCAGGTGGACTGTGTGCTCGTTTATCTTTTATTCTATAAAAACAAATATAACAAACATAAAGAAAAAATAGTACAGATTTAGCCAAAATTCTTCTTATATAAACTTTTAACAGGTGTAGGTAATTAGTCCGAACTGCAATTGTTTGGCTTGCTCTCTATACGGGGAGGCTTGAAACATAGCGCCTAGGCAGTAGATCTGTTAAAAATCTTTACTTTAAATGTCTTGCTGTTCGATTTTCCTCTTAAAATTATCGCACTTTTAAAAATAAAAATATATTTCTCATAGAAACATGACCCAACTTTTAGTAGACTGACTATAGCTTATTTCTAAGGAAATACTAAAAGTAGTCTTGGGATCTGATGGTAAGTAAATAACGTGGCTCATGGTTATTTTCATCTATTTTCGATTAAGATACGATAAGGCTTGACTCGTCATCATTCAGAAGGGTCTGCGGTCGTTGACACCAAATATTAGAAACACTAGGGTATTACGCAGCTATTTTATATTAGTATTCTGAGCGAGCATGATCTTTCTCCGGACGAGCCCATCCACTCGTGCTGAAGCATGGCATTCCAACAATTATCAAATTCGCAAAAATACTAATTGTAGGTTTAAAGGCGTTTACGGTTATGAATATAATATCACTGAATATAAAGCAGACAATACATTTATCTTCATGATTAAAGCAGTATACGTCTGTGATGAACTAAACTACATGATGATGTACAGCGTAACAATTTTCAAACCATGAGCTCCTACAAGTTCTCAAGTGGCATTTTAGGCAAAACTTTAATGCGCAAGACTTCGGCTATGCCAAATAAAGAAAAAGCTGTTCTTCGAATGTATGTCAAGTTTTCTTCAAGTTCCTCTTTAAAGTATCTCTTAAAGCAATGGTTTGGTAATAAAATTGTACCCTAATACGCTTGCGATAAAGTAATTTTTTCTTTGGCTATTTGTGGTGGTATAAAAACCTGTACATTACTTTTAGGACAAGAATAAATAAAACTGTAATTTCTTTATACGTAATAGTTTAAAAGGACCGATCTAAGGGCCCGATTGGACACTCTTGTCAAAAAACCAGGCGGCACTAGACCTATTCTCGAAACATATTAGAAATTTATTTTAGTTATCTTCAAGGCATTAAGGAATACGGTTTGGGAATCTTCTGCTATAAACCATCAACAGTATAGTAAGTAATACAGCACTGGTTTATGATTGTTGATATAGTATTAAGATATGATTATAATATAATAAATAAATATAACAAAGATTTTTGTGTTAAGGACTCTATTCAATATTATAATTTGATTAACTATGTCGATGACTGTCCATAATTAAAAAATATATACAAAAATATTTTAATTTGGCAGTGGATTATGTATTGTTTATCTCACGCACAATACTTAATTAATAAATAATCATTACATCAGTTTTCCAGAATATAAACTTATAAGTAAAGTATTTAAAATATAAATATGTAAGTAAAACGAGTAAGCGTGAGCTTGAGCTCAATAAATGTTCTATTACATTAATACTTGAGAAATACATAGAGTAAAACATATAACCAAATAAATATTAAATACTTAACTTAACTTATCTTCACGCACAATCCCTGCGGGGTAGCCAGAGAGAACAGATCGCCAAGTGTCACGATCCTTACATACCTCTTTCGCTTCTTTCAGATTCATTATCTTCTTCATACATGTACGTCTAGGTATCCGAGTACTCTTGACCCTCCCCTCTTCGAGCAGTTTGCTCACATGGTCTTCGAAAGTTAGCCTCGGTCTACCTCGACACCTTTTAATATTAACTTTCGCGCTATATATTTTCTTCACCATTCGGTCATCACTCATTCGCTCAACGTGCCCAAACCATCGAAGCACGCCCTTATCAATTTTTGTGATAAGGTCATCTTTCAAACCTGCCATATTGCGAAGCTCTTCGTTTCGCTTTCGGTCAGCCATGGTAACACCGCACATTTTACGAAGAGATCGCATCTCCACTGCATTCAACTTGCTTTTATGCTTCTTCTGGCATACCCAGGTTTCGCTGCCATATAACAAAGTCGGTACCAACACTGCGTTATGTATTGCAAGGCGTGCACTACGCCTTGCCTTTTGACTAACACAGTCAGGGCACCATTGACTTTGTTCCCGGCAGCGACACGCCTGTCCACATCTAAATCACATCTTCCATCCCGGCTAAAAGCAGTCCCCAAGTATACAATTTCATTTACCTGTTCTAGACATTCCTGATTTACCCATATTTCACACTTCGTTCTCTCTTCGTCCCTTTCAAATACCAGAACCTTAGTTTTATTAGCATTCAAACGGAGACCTTTAATTTCACATTCCTCTTTCATACACGTGACTAATGCCTGCAGTTCTGCCTCTGATGGTGCAATAAACACTGCATTATCAGCATACAGTAGACAATTTACTTTTATGTCACCCAATTTCACACCCAAACAGCTATCTTTCAGCTTCTGTAAACAGCTGTCGAGATACAGTATGAACAGCCAGGAAGACATGACACAACCCTGTTTTACGCCCGTTTGGACGCTAAGCATGGGTGACAGGTCATGCCCTACCCGCACACAGGCTTTACAGTCACAGTAAAATGACTGCACAGCCCTTAGCAATCGACCATCCACACCGTATCCCGGCAACAGTTCCCACATTTTCTTCCTTACAACCTTATCAAATGCTTTCTCAAGATCCACAAAAGCACAGAAAATCTTCTGGTTAGCAGCCAGAAGCTTTTCCGTGATCATGCGTAGAGAAAATATTTGATCCGTGCATCCTCTTCCAGGTCTAAATCCGCATTGTGTCTCCCATAGAAATCTTTCCGATTTCTCTTGCATCCTACATGTCAAAACCTTCGAGTAAACTTTACTTGCTAAACTGGTCAAGCTGATCGCCCGATATCACTCGCAGTCAAAATGTGAACCTTTACCTTTATATAAAGGCACAATGACTGCGGATCGCCAATCATCCGGGACATCCCCTGTCCACCAGCACAAATTGCACAGCAGATAAAAGCTGTCCCAGACGCGAGGCCCACCATATTTGACCATTTCAGAAGTAACTCTGTCTAGTCCCGCAGCCTTACCACATTTCAAACTTCGAATCGCACATTCAATCTCTTTCATACTGATGACCTTAGTGTCATCGAGGTCCGGGTCTGGCGTACCAGTCACGGCGTCATCCCCGGATCCCTCACTAAGATCATCACACGCATACATTTCTCTATAAAATTCACTCCATCCCTGCATGACGTCCGATTTTTCTGTGAGGACGTCATTAGTTCTCGAAAGCACTTTGTTCATTCTTAAGGCCGTCGCACCACTTCGGGTCCTTCCAACCTCTTTCCAGGAGAGTTTGGAGTTCTCCTCAAAGTTGTGCGACAACCTTTCGTCCGCTTCTATTCTACACATTTCACGCATTTCCTCAATCAATGCTTTCGTGTGAACTTTCTGCAGCTTATATCTTTCTTTCATCTTCTCTCTCATATCCTTATCATTACTAGAGGCCAAGTAGTCTAACCATGCTTTCTTCTTCTTTTCTACAGCTTCTTTCACTTCATCATTCCACCATGCATCTCTTCTTTTACTACTGCCTCTTTTTATTGTTCCACACACTTCTTCCGCTGCACTTACCATTCCATCCCTAAGGTTTTGCCATGTTCTTTCCACACATTCATTTCTGCCATCGATGGTGTCAAGCTTTTCGGCTACCCTCGCATGATATTTGTCCCTAGTATCCGCTTCCTGAAGCTTCCAGCTTCGGATGCGACAGACCGACTGTGGTTCTGTCACTGCCGTCCGGTAGCGCCAACCCGCGAACAGACCCCTGAATCAAGTAACCACTAGATAGTGATCCGTTCCCATGTCAGCACCCCTGAACACTCGCGTATCCATCACCTGTTTTCGCAGTCGGTCATCCACCAGAAACAAATCGATCATACTTCTCTCATTCTTTCTTTCTCTAGTATACATATGGATTTTCTTGTGATTAAACATAGTGTTTGTCACAAGAAGACCCTTTTCCTTGCATACCGCCAGTATAAGCTTGCCAGCATCATTAACCCTTTTATCGCCATACTTTCCAAGCACCGACTCGTACCCTGGTCGAGCGGTACCAACCCATCCATTCAAATCACCACATACAACAATTCTTTCGTTTCCGCTAGCCAAATCTAGAACTTCTCTTACATTCTCCCAAAACTCCTCCAGCTCAGCCCTGGACGATGAAGCTACCGGCGCATAAAGAACCAAAAGGAATAACTTCGTCAGTCCCAATGTAAAGCGAACCCAGAGAAGTCTTGAGTTCACAACCTTATATTCAGTCATAACACCGACCAACCGAGACGACAGTAGCACCCCCACTCCCTGGCGGGCGCTCTCGCTCTCCGGGACTCCGAACCATAGAGCTAACGCCCCGCCAGGGAGCTCTTCAGTACCAATGCCCTTCGGTTTGGTCTCCGACATACACACGACATCTAATTCTCTTTCTTTCATTATTTCAATCAACTCATTCGTCTTATCTTTCATGCCTCCTCTAACGTTCCACGTGCCAACTCTGCACTCTGTCCTCCACCTTCCGCCATTTCGGGCTGTGCGTGACGGGTGGCGGTCCCCATTGCCGCTTTGCGCGCTGCATTCCACACCAACGGGGACTAGCTGGTGTGCGTCGCCTTGGGGGGACGCCCTAACCCTCGTTGGCATGGGTGCGCAGCTGTGTAGAATTGCAGCCCTGAAAAGGGCTGGCAGGGGTCGCGACGAGCACGCTTCTACAATGACCCCATAATGAAACAATAATAAATATTAAATGTATGTACATAATTAAACACTTAAATACCATGTCATATTAAGATATATTGTATTATGAATAAAATTACAGCGACGATCATCCCCGCTTCTACGGGTGCCTCTATAGGTTCCAAGCGCTAATGGCGACACAGACCGACTTATCGACAACGTCCAAATGGCTGCAGACTCCGCGCTACAATAGGTTCCATCTGCAGAGATCGTGACAATTGGCGACTTTAACGCCCACCACGCAGAATGGCTTGGTTCCCGTTTAACCGATCATGCGGGTAGATCTGTTTATGACTTTGCCTTGGTGTATGGTCTGACACAATTGCTTACTTCATCTACGTGGATTCCAGATGTGGAGGATCATGTACATTCCCTGTTGGACTTTTTGCTGACATCTCATCCGCATGGATATCAGGTCTCCGTCGATCCCTGTCTTGGCTCTTCGGACCATTGTCTGATCCGGAGTACGGTGCCACTCACGCTCCCATCGCAGTTCTGATTTGCAGCTTGCCGCCGTGTTTGGCACTATATGTCGACCTATTGGTACGGGATGCGGTCTTTTTTTGCATCCTAACCTTGGGGGCAGGTGTGCTTCTCGCCGGATGATCCCAACGTTGTTGCTGATTCTGTCGCTGATGTGGTACTTCAGGGAATGGAATTATTTATTCCATCATCTGTGGTGCCTATCGGAGGCAGAACTCAGCCATGGTTTGGTCACTTCTGTAAAATTGCATTACGCTATAAGCAGGAGTACCACCGGGCTTGGGCTGACGCATCAGTGTACCGGGATGTAAACACCAACGCTCTTAATATGAAGTATAATTCCGCCTCCAGGTCCTACAAAAGTGTCATTGCCAAGGCAAAGTCAGAGCACAACGGCAGAATTGGCGAGAAACTCGTTCGCCTCCCATCGGGAACACGTGCATTCTGGTCTCTCATCAAGGCTGTCCAAGAGAAATTCTGTCAGCCATCTCTGCCATCTCTGCACAGGGTGGACGACTCACTGGCCCATGGTACAAAGGAGAAAGCCAATCTGCTAGGCTCTCTTTTTGCTTCCAACTCGACTCTAGATGACGGAGGCAGCACACCGCTGACAATCCCACGGTGTAAATGCAGAAAGTGCTGTCTATACAGCGCTCGGTGCGTAAAGCACTCCTCTCCTTGGACGTTAACAAGTCGAGTGGCATAGTCCCGAACTCACAGAAGACAGCTTTGTTGCACCCGTCCCCTAAAAAAAGCGACCGCTCAGATGCGTCCAACTACAGACCTATCACCTCATTGTTCTCTAAAGTAATGGAAATTATTATTAACCGCCAGGTTATGCAGTATTTTGAGGATCACCAGCTGATTAGTGACCGCCAGTACGGTTTCCGTCGAGGTGGCTCAGCTGGTGATTTTCTAGGTTATCTAACTCATAGATGGGCGGAGGCAGTGGAGTCCAAGGCTTTGGCCGTTAGTTTCGACATAGCGAAGGCCTTCGATCGGGTTTGGCACAAAGCGCTTCTTTTGAAGCTTTCTTCCTATGGGCTTGCCGAGGGGTTGTGCAATTAGATCACCAGTTTTCTTGCAGATTGGATCATCACGGTTGTAGGAGACGGTGCATGCTCCGATTACAAGCCCATTAAAGCTGGTGTTCCACAAGGCTGCATGCTATCACCAACGCTGTTTCTTATGCATATCAATGGTATGTTGCAAACCGGTAACATTAATTGCTATGCAGACGACAGCACTGGTGATACTTTTTACACTGGCCGTGCCAATATTTCTCGGGAAAACGTCGCCGAGTATAATATATAGATATATCGAGTGACGCGCAATTTCGTGGTCACTTGGAAGAGATCGCCAAATTGACCTGTAAAAAGCTTGGCCTGCTCAGCAGAGCGGGACAGTATTTCATGCTGTCACACAGCTTGCAACTTTACAAGGCGCAGGTTCGGCCTCACATGGAATACTGTTCCCATCTCTGAGCTGGGGCTCCCCAGTGCCAGCTCCTTCCACTTGACCGCATCCAGCGCAGAGCGGTTCGAATCGTCGACGATCGAGTTCTTTCCGATCGGCTTGACTCACTGGCACTACGTAGAGTTGTTGCATCTCTTTGCGTATTTTATCGCATCTATCACGGGGAGTGCTCTGAGGAATTGTTCGGACTAATTCCAGCCGCTCAATTTCACCATCGCACATTGCGACAAAACTTGCGATACCATCCATACCACCTGCATGATTGGCGGTCCAACATTGTGCGATTTAGAAGAAGTTTTTTTCCTCGCACAACTTCCTTGTGGAATCGATTACCACCAGCGATTTTTCCGGATTGATATGACTTAGGGACCTTCAAGAGAAGAGCCTACTCCTTTTTAAAAGGCTGGCAACGCATCTGCGATTCTCTGGGTGTTACAGTTGTTTATGGGCGGCGGTAGTCACTTACCATCAGGAGTGAGCCGCATGCTCGTTTGCCCACTCTCCTATATAAAAAGAAAACTAATTGTCACAATGTACAGATAACATAACAATTGTGTTTAATTTTATTTCTTGTGTTCACTCTCGTGAAATAGAACAGAAGGGACGACAATATAAAATTATGATTAAATAGTTAATAAATTTTATTAAGTATTTATGCCATTGCAATACGATCTAGAAGCTAAAGCTAACTTTCCTATAGAAAAGGCAAGTACTTATAAGTTTTACGCATTTATTTACGCCTACGCCGATCCTCCCACACAAAATATTTTAGAATATTCTCGTGAAATATGAATGCATATTAATATATAAAGTCGTTTAGATGTGACTTCTAAGCCAAAGCACCCTGGAAAATTTTCTCTATTTCCACTTTCATGATTCAAATGAACTTGAAGTTTCTAGTATTGTATATTTCCATTAGAGCCATGGATAGCTCAGTGGCTAATTACGAGGTGTAACATTTCAATACCCGAGCAATTAAGCTCTCTTAAGCTTTTATCAGTTACCAATGAAATTGTTAATTTCAATTTTAAGTGCAGATTCACCGTTCACAGCGGTGAAGGAATATAATGAGAAAACCTGCATGTTTGAGAAGTTAAAAAAATTAAACTAATTTTACGGATTTTATCGCGTATATTAACTTATTTTTATTTTCCCGACGTTTCGGGTGCTTTCCAGCACCCGTGGTCACGGGTGACCGAGGTGTTTGACGTCCTGCTGTCATAGTTAGTCCGGCTACCTTCAGTTTTTTAATATAAATTTATGGTTCGATTTACGCAGAATGAGCTTACAATATCTTGAGGTCTAGCAGTGGTATACTTGGGTTTGGATTTGATTTTATTAATTATGGGATCCCAAGCAGATGGCAGCACCCATCCATCTTCTCTATTGAAATTAGGATGTTTTTTAATTTCAATAGCCTCGCGAATCATCCTTGGGAGGAATCGGTGTTCTTTTGCGAGGATTTGTGGTCTATCAAATCTAATGTAATGGCGGGGACGATCTTGAACATGTTCACAAACTGCAGACTTCCCGATACGTCGGTGCTTCACGTCAGCTATATGTTCTTTAACGCGGGTTTTTATAGATCTTTTTGTTTGTCCTATGTACGAGAGACCACATTCACAATCCAGTTTGTACACTCCTGCATCTTGTAGAGGGATATGACACTTGACGGATGGTAAAAATTGACCAATTTTCTTAAGCGGCTTGAAGTATGTTTTAATGGAAGCTCGCTTCAAGATGTAGTAAATTAATATTAAAAAACTGAAGGTAGCCGGGCTAACTATGACAGCAGGACGTCAAACACCTCAGTCCCCTGTGACCACGGGTGCTGGAAAGCACCCGAAACATCGGGAAGATAAAAATAAGTTAATATACGCGATAAAATCCGTAAAATTAGTTTTATTTAAATGTGTAGTGTTCGCGTAAATATAAGAAATCATTATGTAAACCAGTACGGACTGGTAATTGCAAATAAAATTCGCCGATTAGAAGATCTCATGACCAAGCGCGCAAGATATTTAACATCATTGATTTTCTTGAAGAGGTGCCGCGATCACAATCTCATTCCTACGTGTGTCAAAATATCCACTAAAAAGGACATTCGAGGAAGCGCTTAGATCTTAAATCAGGCAAGTAAAAAGTTGTTACGAACGGTGATTCAGCAAAAACGGTTCGATTTACAAATCATAAATAATACCATAGACAATTTGTCCAGTGGGTTAAAGACAGTTTTAACGACATTTGATTTTAATAATTGCATTGAAACTTTAAACAAACGCGAAATATCGAAATATAATGAATGCAAAGACAAACATATAGAAAAATACCAAAAATTAACTATCAAATCAAATGCCAAACATCCGTGTCAACGTAGAAACGAAACGCAACAACCGTTGACCACTAGCTTGCTACATATATATTTATCTATGGTTGACCACAGACGCAAACAATAAAGAACGCACGGTCTATAATTTGTCAAAAGAAACACTGGACGAACCTACAATAAAAGTATTGTCGAAAGGCTTGAATTTTGCTATAACGCCGCAAAAAATCCCGTACGAGGAAATTATATGTAGCGTAGAGGATTGTCTGTTTAAGAACAATATCGGTAAACAGGATTTAGAGGCTATACGTCAAGACATTTCGTCAGGCCAGAGCTCACGATTCTCCGCGCGGATAAAGGAAATGCTACAGTAATAATGGACACGTCAGAGTATAATTTCAAAATACAACAACTTTTATCGGACGTAAGTACATACAAAAAGGTCAAAATAGACCCTACAACTAATACACTTAAAACAACTACTGATTTTATAACGAAATACTCCGAAAAATTTGATCTCGACGTGAATTCGACAATACCATCATGTGCCAAACCACCAAGATTGTATGGGTTACCGAAAATACACAAACCAAACGCTCCACTACGTCATATACTAAGCCAGATCGATTCACCAACTTATAAGTTGGCTCAACACTTGGCAAAATACGCACACACAAAGGATTCATACCATTTTGTTAGTGAGATAAAAGACCTACATCTCGCTGACAATGAAACTATGGTCAGTTTTGATGTTCAGTCACTATTCACATGCCTACCTATTGAAGACTGCATCTCAATTGTTACTAGAAAGCTAGAAGATAACAACATGCCCACAGAATATGCAGTATTACTCAAATACTGCCTTACATCTGGCTATTTATTGTGGAAAGAAGAGTTCTACATGCAAGTAGACGGAGTGGCAATGGGCTGACCTGTATCTCCCGTAGTCGCCGACATATTCATGGAGGACTTTGAGGAGAAAGCCCTTCTTGCTGCTCCTGTAAATCCAAGATTCTACAAGCGGTACGTAGACGATACTTTCACAATTTTACCATCCGACAAAGTAACTGCATTTTTAAACCACCTTAATTCCATAAACCCTAAAATACAATTCACAATGGAGTTAGAGGCAAACAATACTTTAGCTTTCCTAGATGTTTTAGTCATCCGAAATCCTGATAACACTATTGGTCATACTGTGTACAGAAAAAATACCCATACCAACCGATATTTAAATGGTGATTCGCACCAACATCCTTCACAGTTAGCTACCGTGGGAAAATCTTTGTTTCAGAGAGCACGAGGGATCTGTGACAGAAAACATCTGGCCGCCGAGCTTCAGCACGTCAAGCAAGTACTGCAAGACAACAAGCTTCGGGTCCCGCGCCTACGTCACAGTGACCGAGTGAAGCCAGCCACAGTTGAGCGTGTGCCTGTTGTACTACCCTATGTCAGAGGAGTCACAGACAAGGTTGGCTACATCTTGAAGCGAGCTTCCATTAAAACATACTTCAAGCCGCTGAAGAAGATTGGTCAATTTTTACCATCCGTCAAGTGTCATATCCCTCTACAAGATGCAGGAGTGTACAAGCTGGATTGTGAATGTGGTCTCTCGTACATAGGACAAACAAAAAGATCTATAAAAACCCGCGTTAAAGAACATATAGCTGACGTGAAGCACCGACGTATCGGGAAGTCTGCAGTTTGTGAACATGTTCAAGATCGTCCCCGCCATTACATTAGATTTGATAGACCACAAATCCTCGCAAAAGAACACCGATTCCTCCCAAGGATGATTCGCGAGGCTATTGAAATTAAAAAACATCCTAATTGTAATAGAGAAGATGGATGGGTGCTGCCATCTGCTTGGGATCCCATAATTGATAAAATCAAATCCAAACCCAAGTATACCACTGCTAGACCTCAAGATACTGTAAGTTCATTCTGCGTAAATCGAACCACAAATTAATATTAAATAACCGTAGGTAGCCGGGCTAACTATGACAGCAGGACGTCAAACAGCTCAGTCCCCCGTGACCACGGGTGCTGGAAAGCACCCGAAACGTCGGGAAGATAAAAATAAGTTAATATACGCGATAAAATCCGTAAAATTAGTTTTATTTAAATGTATTACAATGTTCGCGTAAATATAAGAAATCATTAAGTTAAAAAAAATCATAGTCATGTGAAGTTAGCCAACGCGCATTGGGGCAGCGCGGCGGACATTTTCTTCCCAGCAGTGGATCGTATGTAGACTATAACTTTAACTTTTTATTTTGATTATATTTTAGACATAATTTGTATTTTTATAAAACCCTTAATAGGGTTGAGTATATACATCATATTGTAAACAAAAATTGTTGAAGAATTGAGGTTAAAAATTTAAAGTTTCTTTGCTTGCGCGTGCATCACATGAAAACTGCAAGGCCGATCTCCATGAAATTGTCTTTGTTTTATAGCTTAAGGTCCGACGAGGACTAGGCTTGATCGCTCCCAAATATGTTATCTCATATAAAACGGGGGTGAAGATTGTTTGATTATTCTCCCTTCGTACTGATACTTATCAGGCCACAAGCAGTAAAATATAATATAAAATTTTTAAAGAAAACATTTTAAAGAAATAAAAAGAAATAATGCACATAATAGTTTAAGAAGTCATTGAATACCATTCATATCGCCCATTCATTTATACTCAAGATTTGGATAAAATGCAAGAAAAATCATAAAACACTTAAATTATGTAGAAAACTATGATGAATCCTGTTATTATCTTATGATAATAACAGGATTCACGACTCTCGAAAACAGGCGTGTACTTGCTGACATGTTCTTTTTACACGGAATATGCAACGGATATACAGATAGCCCTGAACTATCAACCAAAATACTAAGTTTCTGCGCCCCGAAAGTTAGAACGAGACATACAAAATTATTTGCCGTAACACGATCATAATCAAATTACTCACAAAACGCATTGGTCAGTCGATTGCATAGAACTTAATAACCAATTTAATGTTACTGACATTTTTCATAGCAGTAGGAATGTGTTTAAGAGGGATGTTCTTGAAGTACTTGAAGGAAATGGTTAATATGTATTGCACACACACATCCACACGTACGCGCGCGCGCACACACACACACACACACACACACACACACACACACACACACACTCACACACACACGCACACACACGCACACGCACGCGCACGCTCAAACGCACGCGCACGCGCACGCGCATTACATTGAAAAAGAGGCATTCCATCTTAGTCCTCACGGGTGACGACTCATCTGCATTTTGATTCTTTATTGAGGATAAATGTGGATGTCTATGGGTCACAGCAACCACTTACTATCAGGTGGACTGTGTGCTCGTTTGTCACCCTATCCTATAAAAAAATTTCATCCACTGATTTCCTACCCTTACTTACTTAGGGATAAAACAATCATATTTTAATCAGGTCTCTCATAATAAGGATTTGCCATTCTTGGCAGGCGGATTGGCGAGCGCAGAACTAGATATGTAACAACTTTAACGCTTAT
Organism: Parnassius glacialis; assembly: GCA_033319125.1. Lineage (NCBI taxonomy): Eukaryota > Metazoa > Arthropoda > Insecta > Lepidoptera > Papilionidae > Parnassius > Parnassius glacialis. The sequence continues at coordinate 27,139,225 of JAVANC010000010.1, read as the reverse complement.
TTCATTCGTTAATATGGATAATTTACGTTTAATTTATATACGAGATTTTCAGCATCTACGTAATTAGATTGGATGATGGATTCCATTATGCTATCACCAAAGCCACCGAATTTCTGTTTAAATTTTCGTAAGTTTTGAATTCGTTTCCTGCCATGTGTTGGTTGCGTAAGAGTTTTCTGGTTTTATTTTGTAAACGGATGTTTTGGCCCATAGACATATTCGTTTATCCTCGATTAAGAATCAAAATATAGATGCGTTGTCATCCGTGATGACTAAGATAGAATGCCTCTTTTCCAGTAAAAAGGGTCTCCGTTTCTCTACACTCACCATACGAAACACAGCAGCATTAAGTTGCTATTTTACGCTGATATTCTGTGAGAGCGTGGTCCTACCTCTGTCGAGCCGACCTATTCGTGCTGGCTCTACCACGTATATAATACATATATACATATATATATATATATATATATATATATATATATATATGTATTATCTAAAGCGGATATATATTACGCATCGAACTGTTCACAACGAATGGCAATGAGGGAGGTGTACCTTCATAGATTATATTTCTATATATAAATTCTGTCTGTTAGTCCGTAAAAACTCGAAAATGGCTGGAGCAATTTTGATGAAATTATTTTGTGTGTATTTGAGTGGGAATTCAAATAATAAAAACGAGAGTTCAAATTTCGTATGAAAAAATATTTGTATTAAAATTCACAGCCTAAATAGCTGGATGAAGTTTGTGTTTTGCGTAATCAGAGGATTAATAAGATGAAGAAATGGGTCGTTCCAGTATTCTATAAAACTTTTTATTTTTTAGGGCGATTGACTCGAAACTTACTGAAAGTTTATTTTTATGGAATATGGGTAACAAAGCAATATTATATTCTGTGAGAATTTTTCTCAACAAGTACAAGTAAAAGTACTCTGTAAATAATAAAATAAAGTATTGTGCGATTTTTAAAGTCTACCCCAGTGAGATGGATAACTATTCCATCTCGCTTCCTTATAGCCACCAAGGCAGTCTACACTATGTCAGAAGGGATGTTGACGGAAAAATCTTACACTAGTTAATACCGCCCGATAAGGAACTTCGTTCCAATAATTGCAGGGGTGGTGGAACTTTTTTCTGCCTAGAAGTCCGTTTGTGTAGGTATCAGCCTCTTACCTACTTCTGAAGACAAATATCCATAATAAATATATAAAGATTTTTGTCTTGTATATTGTGTTCCCATCCGAAGGATATAGAGAGCCAGAAGAATTACAGGTTGTGAAGGCTTTCCATCTTAGTTCTCAGAGGTGTAGTTTCCTTTGTATGAAATTGGTCCATGGACTGCAGCAGCAACTAACCGTATGATGGACCTTAGTTCGTTAGTCACTACTGTTTTATAAAAGCAAATAATTGAAAGGGTGAGGCTTTGCGGTCACGAAACCAGAGATATTAGTATGGTACAATTTTTCTAAGGTGGCTGCCACTTGTCGTAGTGTAAAAAGGCCTTTATCTAGCAGTGGGTTCTTCTTCGAATATTTATCTAAAGGTGTTATTCGATTGTTGTACATGTTTTGATGCGGAATAAGCTATATTAATACTTTTAAAACCGACCCTAAAAATTTATAGTCACTGTGGATAAAAATTGGATTTCTTGATAAAAATATACAATTATACTTTGTTTAACTATTTATGTTCAATGCCATAGTTCCATGTTGCCTTGGGTGCTGAAAAGGACTCGCAACTATAGAAATAAAGTTGAAGTGTCTGTCTGTAATATGGAAATAATTGGCTTCTGTTAAGTTCAGGGGTTATTTGCATGCTATTAAGATCTAAGTAATCATTTTTAAATTTTTTGTCTACCTGCCTGTCTATCCAGGCAAAGCAGGGGTGGGTTGCTAGTAAAAAAAACATAATTTTAAATAATTTAAACATAGCGTGATAAAATCCATAGAACCGTTCTAAATGTGTAATTTCATTCAATGATGACTTAAATTAAAAATTTAAGAAAACACCGAAAAAAAAAGAGCTGATGCCCTTCAAACGTCTGCAAAGATTTTCTTGAATTGTAGCTAAGAACACTCACGATCAAATCATATTTCAAACAAAAAGAACTAAATCTCAATCGGTTCATCAGTTTGGTAGCAACGATGTTACAGATAGACACACCTATACACATATTAAACATATAACACCTCTCTTTTTCGTGGGGTTTAAAAATAACATGTTATACGCTGACCGTTGAACTTTGTTTATTGCCCTTAACAGTTTCGCTTCATGTACAGATATTGACATTTATATGAATGACACGAAAACCATGGTATAACTTTCTTATTACGCCTACTCGTATTGCAATTGTTTGCATCCATAGTTGATCGGCAGTTTTATGGTTATTAGACAGGGATATCTTGTGACATACCGTGGATGAAATCTATTTACAATAATTAGTTCGTGAAGGGTACTATAATGATGAGGATTATGACGATTTTGGCTTAAAACGTCATCAAAGAACAACAAAATCTTTAAACATAAATTTTAAAGTAGACTCACTACTTATTAAATTTTGTTTGCTGTCAGTGATGATTTATTGAGGCCGATGAAAACGATATATATGCTCGTAGTTTATTTGTGGTATAATATCTGTTGAAGAGTCGTGGTAGCTCAGATGGTTAGCGCTCGCTGTAAATTTTTACAGTACGCAAGTAACCCGGATTCGATCCCCGCCAGCACCAATGAAATTATTAATTGCTATTTTAAGTGCTGATTTACCACGTGCTCAGCGGTGAAGGAAGGCTGAGAATTAAGGAAAAAAAAATTCGAAGACATGTGAAGTTCGCCAACACGCATAAGGGCAGCGCAGCGAACATTTCCTTGCCCTAAAGCCCTGTCAGAAATGAGAGTCTGTGCCCAGCAGTGGGACGTATATAGGCTGTAACTTTAACTTTTATAATATCCGTTATAGAGATTTCCGGAGTAGAAACAGAATCATCATCATCATCATTACAGCCCTTCACAAGTCCACTGCTGAACATAGGTCTCCCCCAAGGAATGCCACAAAACATGGTCCTGAGTAACCTGCATCCATCGACTTCCTGCATGTCTTACCAGGTCGTCACTCCATCTAGTGGGGGGACGCCCTACACTTCGCTTGCCGGTACGAGGCTGCCACTCGAGAACCTTTCTTCCCCATCGGTTGTCGGTTCTTCGAGCTATATGGCAAGTCCATTGCCACTTCAGCTTACTAATCCGTTGGGCTAAGTCGGTCACTCTGGTTCTACTGCGGATATCCTCATTTCTAAGTTTATCACGCAGAGGAACTCCGAGCATAGCCCTTTCCATAGCTCGCTGAGCAACCTAGAGCTTCCTCATCTGGCCAGCAGTGAAGGACCACATCTCAGTTCCATAGGTCATCACTGGCAACACACACTGGTTGTACAGTCTCGTTTTCAAGTTTTGAGGTACACCTGACGAGAAGATGTGCCGTAATTTCCCGAACGCTGCCCAACCGAGTTGAATCCGCCGATAGACCTCTCGGTCGAAGTTGGACTTACCTAGTCGGACTATTTGTCCCAGGTAAACATACTCGTCAACAACTTCGAGCTTAGTGTTCCCAACAACTACCGGCATAGGTATGACATGGACATTAAACATGATCTTTGTTTTGTCCATGTTCATCTTAAGACCTATCCGTTGGGAGACACTATTGAGGTCAGTGAGCATAGTGCTTAGGTCCTCCAGCGGTTCTGCCATAAGGACTATATCGTCGGCAAATCGAAAGTGAGTGATGTACTCGCCATTCATGTTGATACCGTATCCTTTTCAGTCCAGAAGCTTGAAAACGTCTTCCAATACAGAGGTGAAGAGTTTCGGGGATATGACGTCACCCTGTCTTACACCTCTCTGCAGTTGAATAGGTTTCGTACTCTGATTCTGTACTCGGGTAGCCATTGTAGCCTTACTGCACAAACACTTCAACACCTCGACATACCGATAGTCAACTTGGCACCGCTGAAGGGACTGTAGCACCGCCCAAATTCCGACGGAATCAAAGGATTTCTAATAGTCCACATACGCAAGGCAAAGTGGCAGATTGTAATTTTCTGTCTTCTGTAAAATTTGCCAAAGGGTGTGTATGTGGTCTATGGTACTAAAGCCTTTTCGGAGACCGGCTTGTTCGGGAGGCTGAAAGTCGTCGAGTCTGCGTGCGAGACGATTCGTAATGACTCTCGAAAACAGTACGTAAACGCGGCTCGGAAGGGAAATCGGTCTATAGTTCTTCAAGAGAGCGTTGTCACCTTTCTTGTAGAATAAGACCACCGCACTTCTGCTCCACGCCTCCGGAATAGTACCACCATGGAGGACGAAAGAGCTTATGAAGGACTTCAAGTACCGGTTTTCCGAGAGCTAGAGGCTACGCTGTAATTCCATCTTCGACCGGGGACTTGCCATTTTTAAGGTGCTAGAGAGCCATTCTAATCTCGCCATTCTAAGTCTGAATATCTTCGGAATAGTGTTGGATAAGACTCGCTCTTGGATCGTTACTCACACTTGCGTGTGGCTCCAACGATTACGTGTACAGCTGTCCATAGAACCTCTCAATACCACTCAAAATCTCAGGTGCTGCACTGCTGAAACGATTCTACCACACTCAGTCTTCAGCTTTGACAGTTGGCTCTTTCTGGCAGACAGATCTCTGGCAAAGACTTTGGAGCCTTGGTTCCGCTCGATCGCTTCTTCAATACAAGCTGTATTGAAGTTGCGTAAGTCCCGGCGCATACATTTGGAGATCAGTCTGTTCATTTGCATGTATGCTGTCAAATCTGTTGAAGACTGCAGCTTTTCCCGTCTAACAGCCATGAGATTAAGAGTGTGATCGGAGAGTTTTTGTGTTCTTCTGCGGCGGGTCTTGCAGAACTTAGCTCCGACCGCATGGACAGTTTCTACTAGCTTGTCATTCATATCGTCCACTTCATTGCAGTCTTCTAACCACAGAAAACGGTTTTGTAACTCGAGGTGAAAGGTTTCGGGACTTTGCACTAGAGCACGAGGGGGACGGAGCGTTGACTTCATTACACGAGACCTCTCCAACTTAACGTTTAGGTTTAGTGTGCCTCTAACCATTCGGTGATCGCTACCAGTTTTCACCTTGGCGATCACGGAGACATCACTGAACAGTTGTCGTCTGGTCGTCATAATGAAGTCAATCTCATTTTTTGTCGAACCGCCGGGACTCGACCAGGTCCACTTCCTTTGGGGCCGCTTCTGGAAGAAAGAGTTCATCATAAAGAGTCCCTCTATCTCCATGAAGTCAGTCAGCTGCTGGCCCCTTGGGTTCCGTTGCCCCGTTCCGGATTTCCCTACTTTCAGCTCACCGTTCTCTCTTGCGCCTAGTTTTGCATTGAAGTTTCCCATTAACACCGTATAGTGGGTTTTGGAGGAATGCATGGCTCTAGAGATATCCTCATGCATTTCATCCACCTCCTCATCGGGGTATGCCGAGGTTGGTGCGTAAACCTGTATGACCTTCAGGGAATACCGTTTGGTGATTCTGAGTATAAAGTACGCAACCCTCGTCGACACACTCCCAATCTTTACAACGTTGTTAACGGGATACTTGTGGACGATAAATTCGACTCCTTGGGACAGATGGTCGCCCTCCCGGTGATAGAACAAGTTGCCGGATTCGAGGATTACCGTGTCCTCCCCCCCTCTTCGGAACTCGGATAATCCTATAATATTCCAGCGCAACTTGTCTATCTCTTCTTCCAGCTCCAGGATCTTCTCGTCAGTCCTCAGGGTGCGTGCGTTATAATTTGCCAGGTCGAGTCATCGTAGGTGGCAACCGAACCTCCACCGGAGATTCTTAGCACCCCCTGCCCCGCCGTTACCGCCGGGGCCGCCGGGGATTGGGGGCCGTCTTTACGTAACTTTTTTCATTGGGGGTTATATTGCCATAGTTGCCACGCTTGGCGAGCGGGTTGGCAACCGCACTTTTTTTATTGGGATATTGCTCTTATCAGGAAGACGCTGCTGCCCATCTCCTGCCTGTTTAACACTGTCGCCTTTTACGACACCCACGGGAAGATATGAGGTAGTGGATATTCTTAACCGCCACTACACGGCAGAGAAACAGAATAACCGGCATGGATTAATCAAAATTTCTGGTGTTGAAAAAAGATCCTTAAGTGATATTCTCTGTCAGATATATAGTATCTGCCTCTTAATAAAAATGGTTCTTATTATAATATTAATAAAGAAGCAACACTAGTTTATCCTTTCTAACAGCAGCGTAGCATGAGTTGCCGCCAAAACACGCTTTAGCAAATAATTGGTAATATGAATGTGCTTACATTTAAATGATCGATTTTATTTATTGTGAATTGTCTTGGACTTTAATAAAAGAAGGTCATAAACGCGTCTTCACACCTGCGGACTAAGAAAAACTGTAGTTTATAAGATTTTATTTGAAAATTTAAAATACTTCTGATTTTCTTCTTTTAATCTAAGTCTACTTTAATTGCAACTTGAATTGTAAAGTATATTTACAGTTAACGTATATTTAAATAAAAATAACGTATAATTAAAAAAAAACGTTAAAGTATATTTAAAGATAACGAAAAGAATATATTATTTGTTAAAATTTAAAAAAAAAATAGAGTTATTGCAAATCTGCAAAAGAAATGTGTGAAGGCTCTACAAAATCAATACACTCGTTCGTTTGGAGCTACTCTCACAAGGTTTGAATTCAAAACCAACCTTGCATGAAAAACGTTGATGTTCAAACCGATACGGGAGGCTCTGTAACTTGTTGTCGATTTATGTGCCCCAATTACTAATATATTGCGTGTGATGTACTGATGTACTAGGTAAATACATAGCACACTTGTTATCATCATGAAAATAATGAATTAATTACATTATACACAATACCTTATATTTAATGTTTCAGAAATGAGTCAAATTTTACCGTTGTATATTGACAAGCATAAAGAATAAAATACTTTCATATGTCAAGGAAAAAAGAAACGAATAAGTTGACTGCCCTCTTTAATCTAGTAATCGAAAGCAAGGCTGCTAATAATGTGGTCTCGTATACGAATTATGCATTGGGCTAAAAGTCACTTATTGGGTTTTTCTTTTTTATATGAGAGGGGGCAAACGAGCATGCGGCTCACCTGATGGTAAGTGACTACCGCCGCCCATGAACAATTGCAACATCAGGGGAATGCAGATGCGTTGCCAGCCTATAAAAAAAGAGCAGGCTCTTTTCTTGAAGGTCACTAAGTCGGTCCAGAAAAATCGCTGGTGGTAATCGATTTCACAAGGAAGTTGGCATTCGTGCCACAAATATAATATAGCTCCAGCATGGCTCTACCACGTTCAGACTACTGTTGATAAAGAGGGCTGGTTCTTTTTTCTCTTAAAGGCTAAGTATAGTCATCCAGCGAGAAGTGCAGCCAGGGGCTTCCTTAATTGTTAAATGAAGTGAGTACCATAATTTAATTGTTTTGACACAAAAAGAGGAATGATAAAATTTTGAGTTGTGACGCATTCGTAAAATTAGCTTATCGGCTCATTTGGAAAGATCTTTATCTGCGCCAACGATCTTAATTTTTTTAAAGATATCTTGGTATTTCAGAATCCAATAGAACAGAGTACAGTAGAGATAGAATGTGAGTATTCCGACGGATTCTGATGTCGGAGCAACTTCACCTTAGTGCGAAACTCGGAAACATGATCATATGTGCGAAAACCAAGTATGAACCTAATAGCGAAATTCTGAAGACGCTTAAGTAAATTTAATTGATACTCAGTAAGATTAGAGTAGCATGCATCAGCATAACCAAGGATAGGGAGTAACAAGGACTGTGCCAGTAAAATTCTAGTGGGAATGGGTCGCTACCCATTATTACAGTTACGCAAGCGTCGTAAAGAGGATGCTGCCTCAAACATCATTCCACTGGATTCTTTAATATGCAGGGACCAAGAAAGATTCTGATCAATATATAATCCTAGGTCTTTTAGAGATTTAATAAAAGGTATAACAACACCCATCAACAACAATAGGTGGAAGGTTATCGCAAAAATTCTGGAGATTAGACTGCTATTTCCAACAATAATAGCTTGGATCTTATTCGGATTTAAATTAAGGCTGCGTGTTCCTGTTTTTATCCGTTTTGAAATTGTTTTTTGATAGACAAATTATTACATTTAGAATCTGAAAAATTTTTTTAGATATACTATTTTTCCTTTCGATGTACCCGATCAATACATGACAAGACACAATTTTTTCGATAGAAAAAATTACCGAACTACGTTCGATTTGCAGCTTTTTACAAGCCAAATTTAATTTTAAACAAGCTTCATACTCCTTTTTTCTATAAAAAAAAATATCAATTTATAGGTAATTCATTTTGAAATAGATACCACCCGATCGTTTTTTCCATCATAGATAAAAAAAACGATTATTCAAATAATTTATGATCCGCGCATCGCTTGCTAGTGTACTGCGGGATGTTTCAATTTATGAAATAGTTGCGCGCGCGGTTCACTTCTGCTACGTAAATAATATTTAGGAAATAAAATAAATTGTAAATAGCTACAGTTTTATGGAACTTATATAGACCATAGTTAAGCTTTTTTGTGTGTTTATTTCTCATTGTGTAAATATTTGTTTATAACTTTAAACAATACTTTTGTGATTATTTTGTAAAAATCACTATCATTTGCCTGGCCTGACTCGATCTTTGTGACGACCGCCTGTAAATATCTAATGCGTTTGGAATACCCAGACTTAAGCCTGAACGACCTGCTCCAATTATGTATTGCAGCATGATTCGTATAAGGGCTATTCTCATTTTGCAATTTTTTTTGTGCAATTTAAAAAAAAATGAAATACTTTTATTATTTCTAAAATTCCTATCTACAATTAATCTAAGTAGGTTAAATTAACAGGATTTTTATTAAAACTTAAACAACATAAATATTGTTTTTAATCATCATTAAGAAAGTGACGAAAATGTCATCTCCATGTCGTGTGCAACAACAGTTTATGATACTAAGGGTAATATATATATATATATATATATATATATATATATATATATATATATATATATATATATATATATATTATTTCATATTTTTTTACAAAAAAACATTGAAACACCTTTCCAAAAAACACAAAATAATAAAAACACAAATGAAATAAATGATACTTACAACAGTGGTAGAGCCACGCGGCAGCTTTTGCTGTCGCACGGATGGGCCGGCTCGAACCGGGGTGGTACCACGACCTCACAGAAAACCAGCGTGAAGTAGAGGTTCACCTCTGCGTTTCGCTTGGTGAGTGCAGGTGGCCGGAGGCCCTTTTTACTGGAAATGAGGCATTCTATCTTAGTCCTCATGGGTGACAACGCATCTACATTGATGTCTATGGGCCGCAGCAACCACTTACCATCAGGTGGACTGTGTGCTCGTTTGTCACCCTTATCCTATAAAAAAATACTGATACTGAACGAATACAGACAACAAATACAACGACATTTTGAAATTTTTTGACAGTTTATCCGTGCGGGGATAATAACTTTGGAGTAAAGACCTATAAAGTAAGATTTTTTCAAAATATTTTGCAGAATTATATTGCAGAATATTTCAGTCACTTTTGTGGATTACTTATCACAAAGTATTAATTTAATTAAGATCTATCGGATATCGTAAAATGATGAGCCACTATAGTCATTACCTTGGTATTTCGTCATTTTTAGTAATGAGCATTTGATATTACGAAAAAACGGTATCTAAATTTAAAATCTCACTTCCATGGATGTCACCTACGTGAATTACGGTTATTCACGGAGGTGACTTAAAGTCCATGGATGTGATAGTACTGTGATCGCTCTTTAGTAATGTAAAAATTATCAATGTGATTAATTATAATATGTAAATATTTTTTGAATCAATCGCAAGACAATAGAATGCAAGAGGCGACGTCGGAATAATCAAAGTCCAATCCACAGTTGTACGAACAGGCTAAAGCTAAAGAAAGACAACTTTCTAGAAATCTAAAATAAAATTATATCTATTGATCAAATGTCAGAAAGAAAACAAAAAAAAAACAGAAAAAAATGGCGTAAGAGGCAAAAAAATTGTAGAACAGATGGAAAATGCAGGGAAAGATTTTTATCGAGTTTGCGTGATGATCGCCTTAAAGTTGAAACATGCAACAAACATTGAAAATGATCCAATTTCAGTGAGGCATTTAAACATTAGGTATTCTCTTAATGTTTCAAGCATACATTCTCTTCCGGTCTTAAGTGGATGATCTCGTTTTGTCTGAAGCCGTATTTTGTCATCTTACAGAGACCTATCTCCATCAGTGTTAGACAATTATTCGCCTAGAATACTTGATTCATCAAGTAGTTGTAGTAAGTACTACATCATACCAAAACAAAACTGGACTTAATACTTTTAAGACGACTTAGCTGTGCAAAATGTTATAGAAGTTAATCATATAATGGAATATGAAAGTCATATAGCCGAAGTGCCATTGTTGAATAATCTCTTCCTGGCTCCACATAGAGTGCTAGAAAATACTGTGATAATAACTGAAGAATTTTTTCATAGCCCTAGTCATGATATCCCACATGAACTGCCAGAAACTACTATGATAGTAACTGAAGAACCCAACACATTTGACAGAACTCAAATAACGGCTGTAACTTCTTTTCGGGAATTGATCGAAGGCAACTGATTAAATCCGTCTGCAAAAAGCCAGAAATATTTTATATTGGTTATATTGTCAATGTACTGGATTATAATTCTCCAACCTTTTACGTGGTAGAGACACGCTGCAGCTATATTTTGGTTGTAGCATGAATGGGTCAGCTCGACTGGGGCGTATTGGGACAATTGGGACCTTTTTTACTGGAAAAGAGGCATTTCCTCTTAGTCCTCAGGGGTGACAACGCATTTATATTTTGATTCGTAATCGAGGATAAATGTAGATGCATATAGGCCACAACAACTACTTACCATTAGGTGAATTGGACTCTTTTGTCACCCTACTTCTATAAACAAAAAATTTAGTATTATATCAGGTTTGATACCAGTTGACAAGTGTGATGAAGAATACACGGAGTTTGTTTGGCCACAGTGTAACGATGTTTCGGATTGTAGTTATTACTGTTACTTTATCACAATTACATTGCGGTCGAAGAAATGTTAAAAAAATATTATTACGTTCATTCCCTCATTTTCGCTAAGATTTTTCTAATGAATAAGATTCTTTGCTTGGTTTTATTTTTTTCTAAAAATGATTAAGTTATTACTACTTTTTATTATTTTATTATGGTTTCTCATTTATAATAATTTAAATAGTCTCAGTTACTTTATTACGTAAGACTTTTGCAAGTTATATGCTAACTAAATAATTTTGATTAATAATAATTTAATTACTATTAAAGGTTGCTTATGTGACCAGATAGAACCGAATAAAAGTTTTGTTAACCAGTTTTTTGTGTTCCTATAAAATTTATTAGTAATAGGTTTAATAACATAATATTAATTTAACGTAAATACGTACTTAATTAAAACTTTAAAATTAATGAGTACCAAACTGATTAGTTATATACAGATAATAATTAAAAAAATATCGTTTTATTTGTCCATAAATCATTAATAACATATACATAATATGTCACTACCGTGGAGTTGTGTCACTTCCGTGGAGAAGTGTTTCATTTTTCATGTTCTTTGTGAAAACTACAGTGAAAATAGCTAGGCTTTTATGTGCTTCATTTTGCAAGATAACATACCTTTCATTTGAGACTTTTTTTTAGAATTTCAAGTCCGTTTTTGAGAATGGACCATAAGTGTCATTGATGGTATTGGTAAGATTCTGGAGTGATGTATTGGAGTAAATTTGGAGATTATCTGCATACAAATGTAGAGAGAAGAAATTCGTGAAGTAATAGAATTAACAATCACAAAAAAAGGAGAGGTGACAACACGCCAGCCTGTGTATATTTAAATGTTATGAAAGTGAATAAATTATATATTAATTTTTAAAATGTTTTATACAAGAGTGAATTTCTTAGACATTTGTAAATACTAGAAAAAGGTAATTAACATTAAATATGTACATAATCTTAAATCTATTTTTCATGATCCTGAGGATCATATCAAAACTCTAAGGCCAGTTGCAGTTATTGCTGAACTTATTTCGAATAACCCCTATTCGAATTTCACATGAAATTAACATAGCAACTTTAGTAGAGACCTACGATCAAGCAGTTGAAACGACAGTTCTATGGCAAACCACAGACACATGTGTAAGGAAATCGTACCGTATAGAGCCAAAGCTTCATACAACCGCGCTGTGATAGGTACACTACTACTAGTTGGAGGCGCGTATGTGCGTGAGCACTGGTGGCTCGTCACTTACAGAGAGAAACTACTTTAAACCGGCTCGACCAGTACTCAATCTCAGGGTTGTGTAAAAAAAAATAAGTGTCAAATTTTTCAAAAATTGTTAACAGTAAGAACAAATGATTATTTATTTGATTTACCAGAAAAAAATGGTTTAGTCTATGTGTCGGATCATATTTGTATAGAAAATGTTGTCTCAAACACCACAAATGTGAGAAAATAAAATTGTACGTTAATAGATCTGAACAATCTATAAATATAGGAAAAGATTCTTTTTTCAGCCATTACTAGGATTTTAGTAAAAATAGTGTTCAATCGGGTTTTTTTAATAATGCTTCCTGACAATTTTATCGCGTTTGTTGAATTGCTGGAGCAAAAATTTTACAAAAATGTTGACATCGAAAGCAAAATTGTAAATGTTGGTAGTGAAATATTAAAGTCTGCAAGATTTTATATTTGTTATGAAATACGAGTGCTTTGCAATAGATTATTTAGAAAATTTTACATTATATTTAGAATTTACTATTTAATTAAAAGCCACAACTTATTGTTGTATAAAAATTAATATATTTTAAGTATCTATTAAAGTGCTGATAAAAATTTGACGGCTCCGTGGCGCAGTGGCTTAGCAATCATTTGTTGCGCTGGGGGCCGCGGGTTCGAATCCCGCACGAAACAAGTATTTGTATGGCTTAAAAATAATTGTTCCGGGTCTGGATGTTTATCCTTGTGCAATTTATGTTTGTAAACTGCCTCCACGACACAGGAAAAAATCCTAGTGTGGGGGTAACGTTTTTTTTATTTAAAAAAAGTTTTGTTTATTTAATTTTATCCTCCTGTGCCAACCCTACCAAAATAGGTAAAAATTTGACAGATCCTTAGAAGGTTTGCCTCTGTACAGTTCCTTACTCATGTGCTACAGATATTCATAAAAGAAAAAAAAAGTAAAAAAAGAGTTAAAAATATGCAAAAAATTAAAGAGCAAACCACTGAGGCATAATTTTGTGTATTAATATGATACTCTAGAAACTGATAAAGCTAACTTCTCAATTAAATGACATTGTGTAACAAAAAACTTCACCTCAATGTAAACTAGCGACATCTGGTGAGTGGAAGATTATTAGCCCTCGCTTGTATAAACGGGATTCTCTCTTTTAGGCTGGTTTTCCACCAGAGATGTGCTATGTGAGGTAGCTGGGCGGTGCGAGGATGCGTAGCGAGGCTGTGAAACGGTGCGCAGATGAGCGGTGCAAGGATGTGTAGCGGGCTCGTTTCAGATGAATGCGGGTGGGGTTTTGTGGGAGCGGAGAGCGCGCGCCGCTGCCCGCTGATTCTTGCGTCATTCCCTCTTCGCTAGGATTAAAAGTATTCTGTGTTCCCTAGTACACATCCCTCGTCGTACATCCCACGCACACATCCCTCGTACACATCCTTTGCAACACATCGCCCGCACACATCCATCCCTTGTTTTGTATACCGAGTGTTTGTGAAATGCTCCAGAAAACGAAGACAGACGATAGTACTAACTATACCTTTGATCGTGGATGAGAAATAAAATCGATCCTGAGGAAAAAACATCATCTTTTCGCAACGTTTTATTCATGTCCCATCATGTTAGTACAGATAAATAAAACGATAATTTCATTTAAAAAAATCATGAAAATATTTAAACATTAAACTAGCAGTGAACTTTAAAATAAATAAACCATAAAATCAGATGACAATAGGGTCAATATTCTCGGGGACGCCAATCTCTTATGTATCTAGCTCGGTGCGGATTAAATTTAAATTGTTGTTTAAATGTTACTCTAATTAATTATAACAATAAATAGGTAGTTTTAGGCCGTCTTCTAGTTATAAATAGCATTAATCTATTTTCTATTTACGTAATTTCAATTTTATTTCGAATTTCTTAAAATCTCTTTTTTTTCTTTTTTTTTTTCTAATTTTGCACTCATCTCATCCGTATCCGTTTTCATACGCCCGTTTTCTATTTCATGTAATAATAACTTATTTATGAAATAACATTTTGACTATTTTGGATTTTAAATTAATATAGTTTTTAATTCTATACAGTAAAGTCAAAAACATAATGCGTGTAATGAAGTATACATTAATATTTGGACTGTCTAGGCCTTAGCATAAGCTTAGCTTAGTCTTAGCCCGATACAACTATAAATTCAGAATCAAAGATTATGCTAAGCATATACTCAGCTAAGTTTTTCGTAAGCTAAAGTCAAAGTACGAACTAAAGATCTCAGCCTAAGTGGTCTTCTGAAGTCATAACAATTATTGCCAGTATGCGTGTCATCGCAATACTTAACAGACTTTAAAAAGGAGGAGGTACTCAATTCGACTGTATGTTTTTTTGTGTGTTACCTCATAATAGTTTTCTAGGTGAACCGATTTTGATGATTCTTTTTTTATTTGTTTCTAACTCAAAAATGTAGAATCGGTAAAGTTTCTTTGTATTCTCAGAAATCGTGAAAAATATTACATTTTTGTTTTATGGTAGAAGAGATCTCAAATCGGTAGGAATTGTCTTTTGAGCCTGGAGAACATGACCGAATTTCATTTGGAGGACATTATTGTTATTATAGCAGAACAATGTGTTAAGAATTTTTTTCATTTAACAATTAAAGATAAATTGTGTCTGATCAAAATGTTTTAGTTTTACTTACGTATTATGATATGTAAAATTCATTACACGAGCTACACGAATATATAATTTCCAAATTTCGCCTCTATTAGAAAAGCCATAGAATTTTGAGGAATATAAAAGAAAACCTTTAACTTGCTTGTTTGATACTATGACAAAATAACAGTTATAAAAATATTAGATTTAATAGTCCAGATCAGTACTCGAAAGATACTGAAGTATGACGCACCTATTGCTCATCCTCTAAATTTAGAAAACGCTTCGAATGAAACTCGCATTTACCGTTACAGCCTATCTAAAATTCACTAAAATATAGGCTTCCCCATAGATTGCCTTATATCATATATGATATGAGGATATTACCCATAGTTGTCACTGTTGGCAGGCGGGTTGGCGAACGAAATTTTTTGTTATTTTGTTTGTTATTTGGAAGCCGATCTCTTGGATAGTTTCCCTCTTTTGCCTATTACAACAGCCACGGGACGATATGGGGTAGTGTTTTTTCTTACACCGCCACTATGCGTTGAATCGCGTTTAATTTTAATTTATTTTTCATTCCTGTTGCTTCCTCTATCATACAGCACTTGTAATCATACGGAGACTGAGGTATTCCACGAATAAATGTCATATTTACCACGGGTTACTTTTGGAATATATTAATTTTTGGCACATTCTATGCAAAGCAAGCTAAAGTTTTGAAGACTTACGAAAGAATGGTTAGATTTGGAATTATTTATTATATTACAGGATCACAAGCAATCATAAGCAGGTGGCAGTTATCTTTTATTATTGAAACGAGTTTATTCGAAAAGTTGAGGTTTCAAAATAAGTTAATACTCGTATTAAACGAAAAATTGATGTCAGTTAAATTTTATTTGGAATGTGATATGTAGATTTTTATTCAGGGTTTGTAAAATTGTTACGTAACACTACAAATTATTGACCTACATTTTAGTTCCGCTTCGTCTGCTAATTCAGTAGTGGATAAAATGGGAATAAAATACCTACATACTAAATAAAATGCACTGTTATAATACTGTTTGAATAAATTTGTTATTATATTCATCCTCGGGTTTTCTATGGACGTTTATAGTGTGTGCTCTGTGTGTTTTTCCATTGTTCCCTGATGTATAGAATGTCTTTAGTTTGACGCTATTTTTAGTCCGAAAGCCTTTAGCTCACTTTTTACTGTTCTCTTCCATTAACATCCATTGTAAACATACATTGATGGACTTTATGCACTAAATGTGCATTCATCCAAAAGTTAATTGAACGTAAATAGATTTTTAAAATATGTGTCTATAAACCTATTGTACTAGTAAAATTGGTGACATGCACATTATATTGAACTGTAATGTCATGTCATTGTAAAATAAATTTGATCTTTAGTAGTTGTAAAATAAAGGATTAAATTAATTAAATTTTGTAGAATGACAGCTGGCAGATTTGCGCTTAATTTTCCCGAAGATAGTGAAATGAAGAAGGATAATGTTTTTAAATGGATATGAATATGATTTGTCTGTTTATTTGTGAACCATTTAGACATGGCAAATTGCCTACGTATTCCCGGTTCGGGACAAGGAAGGGTTATCTCAGACTCGTACCGACTAAAACCCCATGGTGTTCCACCTTCGTCGTATAATGGTAGGGCCACGGGAATGCTTTTTCTCTCATCCATGGCGCCATCAGTCGCCCCAAAGTGGCCTCTCAGGAGGACAATCTCTCGCTCTTTTCCTGCTCAGGTAAGGCGCATAAGAAAAAAAGGCGCGCCCTCTTCCGCAGCCTCAAACTGTAACTGCATAACGGACAACCCAAAACGAATACGTGGTGGCCATGGGTGTCAGGAAAAACGAGCAAGTTTCCTGACACAAGCGGCGGATTTGGTCTATGGTTCTGCCGTAGCCAACGTTTTGGACACTGAGGGTAGGAAGAGCGGCACGTCGTATATCGACACTCCCCTTACACCACGGTCCACGACCATCGCATCAGCAGTGCGGCGCATTTAAAGTCGCGGAGAATAAGACGAGTGGTGGATCGCCCTACTGAAACTCCTCCGTGACTCCATCCCAGCTGCGGTAATTGGGGAAAAGACATCTCTCAAACGGCAGTCCACCAACACACATCCGTCACCACGGGCCAGCCATGTAGGTTCCTCTTGGTTCATCGTAAGTGATCAAACTAAGGGTACTAATTCCCCTCGTCGTGACAACCCGTTTTTTGTGACCTGCTCTAACCTAAAGGTTTGGGAATACCTTTGACCGGTTTTAGGTTTAGGTGTGTTAACGAAAAAAGTGAGGTGTATTGGGACAACCGACCGAAATGCAGAGAAAGTTCTTTTGCTTTTTTAATTTTTGATAAATGAGAGTATATTTTAAATTCAGACATTTAAAAAATACAACGTTGAAAATCAAAGCAAAGGTGGCTCTCCCAGTGTGCCATTTCGATAGTCCCTCAAGCCGAGTGTCTTAACTCCTTCTGAGGAACTCCCCTTGAATCACATTGAGCTCCGCCCCAGCTCGAGGAGCCTTATTTCAAAAGCAGTCACTCAAGCGATGGCATTTAACACATTTAGTGAATGCTGGGTTCCAAACTAGCAGGAGTGGAGCGGTTATTCTGATTCTAGCGCAGATATTGGCGTTGCGGATTTTATCATGAGCAAGAATTTCTTGTAGAGACATCTACAACGGTGATTGGATGAGTAAGAAAAGTTACAGCTATTCTACCGACTTCAAAAAGGTGACGGTACTCAATTCTACTGTATGTTTTTTATGTGTCTCAATATATCTGTCATAACTTTTTTCTGGGTGAACCAATTTCGATGATTCTTTTTCTGTTCGAAAGCTGGTGCTCCTAATGTGGTTCCATATAAACTTAATCAAGGTCTGACAAAATTTTTCTCACATTTCTTATAGGGTTTTTGGAATAATTATATCGCCGTGATACTATTGTAGTGTATGTTCCTTTAGGGCACATTTTAGACCAGCACTTAAAATTGCGATTAAGAATTTCTTTTGTTGCTTGTGTACTGTAAAGTTTACGACGAGAGCTTAGCCTCTGATCTCTGACCACGGCTGTAGGAAACAGAATTCTAATATTTCTCATTTGATTTTTAAACTATATAATGTCGTATTTTGTTTCCAATTGGTTCAATGTTAATAATTTGCATTTAAATGGCACTAAAACGAAATGTATGAAATTCATGAATCCAAATGTCAAACAATTAAATACTAATGCAATTTTACTTACTTACTTACTTACTTATCTTCACGCACAATCCCTGACGGGGTAGCCAGAGAGAACAGATCACCAAGTGTCACGATCCTTACATACCTCTTTCGCTTCTTTCAGATTCATTATCTTCTTCATACAATTTAATGCAATTTTAAATGGTGAGGAACTGAGTCTTGCTGATACCACCATTTTTCTTGGAATCACACTAGACGGGAAGCTTCATTGCAGCCCCCATATATCAAAACTGGCAAGCAGACTTAGTTCTGCAGCATTTATGCTGTAAAAATGATTAGAAATATTACCAACGTTGAAACAGCCAGACTAGTTTACTTTAGCTATGTCCTTAGCATAATTTCGTATGATATTTTGCTATGGAAACACGCGGCTAACACTGAAATTATGTTTGTTTTAAAGAAGAGGGTCATAAGAGCAATTTATAATTTAAAGCCTAAAGAGTCGCTGCGACAAAAAATTAAGGTAATTAATATACGAGTATTAACTTTGGCCTCTCAATACATTTATGAAAATATAATTTACGTACACAAAAATAGAAGTAGCTTTACAAAAATTAGTGATATTCATTCTGTAATACCAGAACAGACACAAGATAGTAGTACAAGTTATTCGACTCCACCGAGTCAGTAATTCATTCCTGGGGCGATGTTTACAACAAAATCCTATAAAATATATAAAATGTGATCTCCTCTAGTTCAGATCAGTTCAGAAACTGTATTAAACTAACTTTGTATAAAAAGGGATATAATCATAATACCTGGGAATGAGGTGATCGCTACCAAGCTATTTCTAATTTGTTTTATGTTGATAATTGTGTAACATACATGAAGTCCCGCCGCGTTTCTTGCTGGTTCTTCCCAGGACAGAGGTTTTTTCGATTAAGCGGTAATTAAATAAAAAGGTGATTTTCACTAAGTATTATTTATAATCTATATTGAATAAAAAAGTTTCTGTTTCTGTTTCCATATAAGACTGTGTGAACGAGAACTTAAGACTCAGCAAATTGCCATATAAATTGAGTCAGGTTACAAAAAATTTGAATTTAAATCACAAACAATTAGAAAGTAATTATGTTTTAATTTTATTTTTATGAAGTAAGGGTGACGATAAACGAGCACACAGTCCACCTGATGGTAAGTATATGCTCGGCGAGTCCATAGACACCTACATCTATTCTTGATTAAGAATCAATTTTTTTATAGGAGAGGGGGCAAACGAGCATGCGGCTCACCTGATGGTAAGTGACTACCGCCGCCCATGAACAACTGCAACACCAGGGGAACCAGAGGAATTGCAGATGCGTTTCCGGCCTTTTAAAAAGGAGTAGGCTCTTTTTTTGAAAGTCCCTAAGTCGTATCGGTCCGGAAAATCGCTTATGGTAATTGATTCCACAAGGAAGTTGTGCGAGGAAGAAAACATCTTCTAAATCGCACAGTGGTGGATCGCCAATCATCCAGATGGTGTGGGTATGGTATCGGAAATTCTGCCGCGATGTGCGTTCATGAAATTTGGCGGCTGGGATTAATCCGAACAAATCCTCAGAGCACTCCCGGTGGTTAATGCGAAAGAAAATGAAAAGGGATGCAACATTTCTTCGTAGTGGCAATGAATCGAGCCGATCGGAAAGGACTCGGTCGTCGACGATTCCAGCCGCTCTGCGCTGGATGCGGTCAAGTGGAAGGAACTGGCACTGGGAAGCCCCTGCCCAGAGATGGGAACAGTATTCCATGTGAGGCCGAACCTGCGCCTTGTAAAGTTGCAGGCGGTGTGCCGGCATGATACTGCCCCACTCTGCTGAGCACGCCAAGCTTTTTAGAGGCCAATTTGGTCTTCTCTTCGCAGTGACCACGAATTTGCACGTCATTCGAAATGTCGACTCCGAGGATTCCAAAACTGGCTGAGGCAAGAAGGGGAGTGCCTTGAAACTGAGGAGATACGACAAAGAGGATCTTTTTAGCGGTAAACGCGCAAACTTGTGTCTTCTGAGGATTAAACTGGACTAGATTTAGTCGCCCCCAATCCGAGACTTTGTTCAGCAAAGACTCGACTTCAGACTTCCCTTGGACATACTTGGCGAGAGAGCAGAATGCACGGGTTCCCGAAGGAAGGTGAACTAGTTTCTCGCCAATTCTGCCTATGTGCTCTAAGTTTACCTTGGCAATAACTCTTTTGAAGGACCTGGAGCCGAAGTTATACTTCTTTTTAAGCATGCTGGTGTTTACATCCCGAGTCGTCGAAGCCGCAGCCCAGGCTTGATAACACTCCTGATTACTGCGTAATGCAGTCTTACAGGAGCGACCAAACCAAAGCTGAGATCTGCCTCCGATGGGTACTACAGATGATGGAATAAATAATTCCATTCCCTGTAGCACCACATCAGAGACAGAGTCAGCAACAGCCCTGGGATCATTCAGCGAGAAGCAAACCCTCCCCCATGGGTAGAATGCAAAGAAAGACCGCATTCTGTCCCAATCCGCCGACCTGTAATGCGAAAAACGACGGCAACCTTCAGAACACAACCGCGAGAGGAGCGTGAGTGGCACCACACTCCGGAGCAGACAATGGTCCGAAGAGCCGAGAGGGGCATCGACAGAAACCTGATATCCATCCGGATGAGAGGTCAGCAGAAGGTCCAACAGGGAAGGTGTATGATCCTCCACATCTGGAATTCGCGTAGGCGAAGTAACCAGTAAATGCAGAACGCATTGTCATTACTGAAGACTAAGATAGAATGCCTCGTTTGCAGTAAAATGTGTTTCCGGTTCTCTACACTCACCATTTGGAACACAGTAGCAATATCCTGCTATTTGACGATGGTATTCTACCACGTATACTTAGATCGGGCTCGTGGATGTTGCGATAGTTCTGCGTGTGGTAAATGAATTCCCACATGCTTTAAATATTTTGAATTTCGGAGATATATTACGTTCAACAAATCATGTAAACAGCAAGCTTGTATCGTGGTTGATATTGTGTTTGCTAATATTAAAGCTAAAATGGTACTGGCTATATCGTAAGGTAATTAAATATAATAGGTAAAACAACGATTAAGACCAACGTTTAAGAGTGAACTTCTACGTGCTGATGAAAATAACGTAAATATCTTAATTAATTTCGTACTCAACATCAAATATTCATCATCATCATCATCATTACAGCCATTCATAAGTCCACTGCTGAACATAGGCCTCCCCCAAGGAACGCCACAAAGCACGGTCCTGAGCCACCTGCATCCATCGACTTCCTGCATGTCTTACCAGGTCATCACTCCATCTCGTTAGGGGTCGCCCTACACTTCGCCTACCGGTACGTGGCCGCCATTCAAGAACCTTTCTTCCCCATCGGTTGTCGGTTGTTCGAACTATATGGCCGGCCCACTGCCACTTCAGCTTACTAATCCGTTACATCAAATATTGCATTTACAAAATTATATTTAAATTTTTTATGTTTTGTTAGTAGATATGTCGATACTTGTTGTTTAGTCATACCTATCGCAGATTTAACTAAAAAGTTTTTAATTTTATATATTATAATATGAAAATATTTACGTGGATCTTTATTTATTTATATGGAGTTATATCTGGTTTTGTTCGCGACATACTATCGCAAAATGTATTTGCAGTGACAACCTAAAAAAGCTTAGTTTTAGTCCTCAGCTTAATCCTCGCATATGCATTTCGATTCTTAACTGAAAATAAAGGTGGATTATACGATCGCTTATAATCCTTACTTCTATAAAAATGTCATCAGAATGGTTGTCAAGAATATGATCTTAGGAAATTTGTGCTTAAGTATTCTAATATAGTTAGATTAGACTGAGGGAATTCATGATTTTCAACGTTAATTCAGAAAATATAAATGTAGGAGTAATATGTTTACTTATCTATTATACAATTACTGTATCGTTTAAATTTTACATAAATTTATTCATGCCGCAAGTGATAAGAGGATATATATTATACATAAAATATATGTAGTGTAAGCAAAATAATATATTCATTTTTAGTGATAGGAATATATTGTTTGACAAACGATAGCAAAATATCTTCGTGTATATTGTATACACACGAGTATCAGTGTGTAATAATTTCAAACGGTGTACACAAAGGATTATGTAGTGTTTGAAATAAATGTTATTTACTTGTTTTTGTGAATGGTTAGATAAGACTGTAAATATTATATGTATTTAAAGTTAGGTGACATATTTTCATTTTTGGTAGTCGATTATTCGTATGATGAAAGTCAAAAAGGAAACATTATGTGTAAATATTGTCTGTGTAATACTACTTCGTTGCAGTTATTTTATTGTTTGATACGAAATTCAAATGTTTATAGGTATTACGCATAGTGCAAAGCGAATAAAGAACAGCAAATAAAAATTAGCAAATGATAGTCGAAAACTTACCAATCTTTTTGTCAATATCCGAGAACTAAAAACCAATATCAATGCTGCTTTTCCGCAATCCCATTCTGTAATTGCTTGGCACAGGGCGAGGCTTTCGTACAAGCAGCCTCATGTAGCGACGACAGCGCGATCTGGACTGAAATCGACGAACTCGAAGACGCAGCGGTCTCAATTTTTCATCAGAACGCTATACATATTACAGCAAAAAGAGGCTTGAAGCAATATCCACTTAAACCACTAACCTATATATTATATAACTGTAGTAAAATATATTTTGTAATGAAGGTTTTTAAATTTTTAATTTTATGTCTAGAGATTGCATAAATCTATTAAAATTTTAAGCAAAAAAAGTGTGTACTAAAATAACTGTCAAAGAGGTTCGTACCTAAAAAAATTAAAAACTTATTTTCAAACTACGTAATGTAGTAGTGTAGAAGAATTTTTGACCGTGTAGTGGTGGTGTAAGAATATCTACTATCCCATATCATCCCGCAGGTATTGTAAGAGGCAACAGAGGGAAAAAATCAGGAGAAGGGCAGCAGCGTCTTTCTAATAACGACTAAAAGTAAAAAAACTGCGAGTGCCAGCTCGCTTGCCAAGCGTCGCAGCTATGGCAAATATTCACCTAAATGAAGCCATCTATGGGCGAGGCCTAAATTCAGCTGTGTATAAAAAAATGCAAGACTTGTTTCGTCCTTAAACATTTATTGATTTAGTTAAAAATACCGAATGGGTCTACGGGTTAAAGCGCTGTATTCGCTTCACGGATGATCATAAGTATGTTGTTGCCAAAAAGCATTGATTTTTGTTCAGTCGATATAAAAAAAAAAAACTTATATTTAAATCTAACGATAAATATTTATTCTACAAACTTAATTTATATTACCGTACCGTATTCTTAAAATAATTGTTTCTGGACAGAAAAAGTGCATGCCTTATTTAAAACGATATTATTTATAGTAGTAACTTTTGGGTCTAAATAAATTATATTAATTATTATGATGTAAAGAAAATTAAATGTAGTTCCTACATCAAGAAAGGGTTACGTAACTTTTAAGGGCTGATGACAGAGAAGAAGTTCTTAAGTTCGAAAAAATTATGAATCAGTAATGATGAATTACATTCCACATTCAGTAATGACATATTATAAGTTGCTGCTCTTTACGCATTCAGATAATGAGGTTAAAAATTTAACGAATCAGTATATTTGAACTATCTGAGATACATTTATATAAATTTGATTTACTTTGTTTGACTTTTGAAAAGGAGTTTTTTAGTGATCTATATTATTCAATTGAACTAAAATATTATTATATTAAGAAAATGTAGTGATAAATATAATGGACGTTAAACTAGATAATTAAATAAGTAAAATCAGATTTAGTAAGACAATGAAAATACTATTTGTAATAATTATGCATATAATTATTTTATGTAGAGTTAAATACCATCTAGCGAACCTTTCGTGAACTATAAAATAAAACTCCGAGATTTCATACATTTCATATGAAATTTCAGGAAAGGAACCTGAAATTATATCACATTATTTTCTGCTACAGTTAGGTGGCAGCACAAGTACTTTAGATATATAAAAATATTGTTAGAGTTTATCCGCTAAGGCAGATGGCGTTTTGATAAATTCTTCAGTTAGGTTTTAATTATTTAACTAGCACTAGTTCACAAATTCAAATAAACATTTATATGTATAGCTTAAGAGCCAGTGAGCGGCAGACTTATTGTATTTCAATAAGCTTCACTTTTTTTCTGGTAATCCCCTATACCTGAGGTACATGAAACGGAGACTCTTTATTTTGACCAGCGGTCGATATAGCGACGCTCAAGTGTTAAAGGTGTAAAAAAATTACCAAAAAAAAAACGTGATAGCAATAAGTCTGCCGCTTTGACATCTTGAAATATTTAATAAAAGTTACTGATAAATAACATTGGCAATAATAATAATTAACATTGTGAAAATGTTGTGACGGCAGACAGGTTGAAAGTACAATTTTTTATTAATAATTTACGTTACTTCAATAAAGCAATTTATATATATTATATAACATAACATAACATAACATAAACACTCACGCCTGTGACCCAGAGGGGTAGGCAGAGACTATGTACTTCCATTTGGCACGATCCTGACACACCTCTCTCGCTTCCTTCACATCCATATACCTACGTATACACGCTCGTCGGTTAAAGGTACTCTTGATTTGGCCCATTTTTAATATATCGCCAATTTGGTCGATAAACTTTCGCCTAGGACGACCCTTCCTGACTCTGCCTATTATTATGATACCTCTGCAACATAAATATGCTTTGTCACTCTTTCCTCGTTCACTCTTTCTACATGACCAAACCACCGAAGCATTTCTTTCTTAATCCTGGTCACAACATCATCTTGCAAACCACACTCTTCTCTTATTAAACAATTTCTCACTCTGTCATTCAGATTCCTCCCTGACATACTCCTTAATGACCGCATTTCTACAGCATTTATTCTACTCTTGTGCTTCTTCTGCCACACCCAACTTTCACTACCATACATTAAAGTAGGTACTAACACAGCATTGTGAATTGCCATACGTGCCTTTTTGGACACATTCTAACTTTTCACAATAGAGTGTAGAGCCCCATTCACTCTATTTCCTGCATTCACTCGTCGTTCTATATCCTTATCATATCTACCATCTCTGCTAACCACACATCCCAAATACACAAACTCATCTACTTGCTCTACCAACTCCCCTTCTATTCTTATTTCACATATCGTTTTACTTTCTTCTCTTTCAAAAACCATAACTTTCGTCTTCCTTGCGTTCACTTTCATTCCCTTTTCTTTTAATGTCCTGTTCATTAATGTAACCATCATTTGCAACTCGGCTGCCGACGACGCAAGTATGACTTGATCATCGGCGTACAAAAGGCATTTGACGGTTAACTCACCCATTCTTAACCCGCATTCTTCTACTTTCAAATTTTCCAAAAAACTGTCCATAAATAGGTTGAACAGCCACAGGAGAGCCACACAGCCCTGTCTGACACCTTTATGGATGCCAAACCAGTCCGAGTAGGCCCCGTTGATCCTGACACAAGCACTAGAGTCCCTATATAGAGACTTCAATGCCTGTATCAAGCCAGCGCTCAACCCAAATGAGTTCAGTGTTTGCCATAACACATCCCTGTCCACTCTGTCATAAGCCTTCTCCAAGTCTATGAACGCACAGAAAACTTTTTGGTTTTTGGCTTCTTCAACTTCTTCAACTTCAACTTCTCCGCGATCATGCGCATGGAAAATACCTGATCCGTACATCCCATTTCCTTTCTAAATCCCGCTTGCACATCCCAAATCTTTCCATCAGTTTCTTTCATAACTCTTTCAATTAGTACCTTAGCATACAGTTTTCCCACAATGCTAAGAATGCTGATACCACGGTAGTTTTTACAGTCCTGCTGTGATCCTTTTCCTTTATATATTGGGACTATCACGGCTTTGCACCAGTCTCCCGGTACCCGCATAAGTTCTCAACATAATTTAAACAAGGTGTACAGCAGGTCTGCCACCACTCCTTCTCCAGCCCTTAGCATTTCGAGAGATACTCTATCATAACCGGCTGCCTTACCTGCTTTCATACTTTTGCATTGCTTTCATTATTTCATCTATACTTATATCTCTATCTATTTCCTCTTCTTTCGGAATTTCTATTTCATTTAATTCAAACGTCTCATCACTCCTAAACACGCTTTAAAAGTATTCCTTCCATCTCCTTAAACTCAAAACTTCGTCATTCAGAATACAGCCATTCTGGTCTCGTATAGCATTAATTTTAGGCTGTTTTGAATGTCCCCTGGTAGTTCTTACGAGTTTCTAGAACATTTTAATGTTTGCCTGGAAGTTATCCAATATTCTTCTATCATTCTTATCCGTTCTTTCTTGCTTTTTACTTTCAAATACTTCTTTTACTCTCTTATTTAGGTGTCTAAAGACTGCCTTTTTCCTTTCAATATCATCATTCATGCTGCTAGAATTACTAGCGTTGGTTGCTAGTTAATCTAGTCATGCTTTCTTCTTTGCTTCAACTTTTGGGGGATGAAGCTGCTCGCGTCCGTAGGAATTACTTGAACCCTGATTCCCTACACGTATCCCCTGGGTAGTGCCAAACGAGCAGTACTACATACTGGTGGTAGGTTGGTCCTCTACTAGTGAGAGGCTCGGCCGAGGTTTAGTTACCACCCACCTGGCAAAGACATACCGCCAAATGATGCAAATCGTGTTCCGGTATGATGTTAGGTGAAACCCATATCTTAGGGAGAATGGGTCTGGACAGTTGCGTTACGCATACGGACCGGTTGCGACGCGGCCGTTTCTTAGTGTCAGGTGCCTGGTTATGGAGGTTAGCGGGATCCGAAGCACGGTTGCACCGCTGGCCGACCGTAGATAGTTGGGGGCCCAATTAATGAGCCAGCCAATGCAAAAAAAAAATGAAAGGCTGCCCCGCCATCTTACGAAAAATCCTGGGATGGCTCCACCATGCCGGTTGGCGACCGGAGGAGAGGGCCTGGTGGCGATTTCCAGGGGGGTTCGGGCGTCCCCGCGATCTCCATGCTAGGTACCATCGATGCTATGACTCTGTTTGCGTCCCTAGGTTATATGTGTGACGCCTCGTCCAACTGCCATTCTCTCAACCTATTCACTCCCACCATATATGAAAAAAAGGAAAAAGAAGAGTAAGTTTGTACAGCGGTTGCACTCCCTCTCCATTAAAGTGCACCTCACAAACATCCGAGGCCTGCACTGTAATCTCAATGCAGTCCATTACCACCTTGAAACTGATAAGCCGCACTTACTCTTCTTGACTGAGACGCAGATCAGATGTCCTCTAGATGCGGCGTACCTTGGCTACCCTGGGTACACATTGGAGCATAATTTCCATCAGCGCGCCGGAGTCTGTGTTTACGTCCGCAACGACATCTGCTGTAAGCGTCTCCGTCACCTTGTAGACCCCACTTTCTCTACGATCTGGGTATTGATAGACACTGGAATAGATAAAATTATTTATTCTTGTGTCTATCGATCGCACAGCGGCGACTAGGAGACAACTAGGCTGTTTGAACACCTCAGTGAAGCCTCTGATGTGGCTCTAAATCGGTACCCTAATGCACAGTTGGTTTTTCTGGGGGACTATAATACCTGTCATCAGGACTGGCTGTTCCCATACCAGAAGACCGACCACGCTGGGAGAGAGGCGTGGAATTTTGCCTTGTCGCTGGGGCTCTCCCAGCTGGTGCAATAAGCGACTAGGGTACCTGATGTGGATGTGCACAGAGCCAATTGCCTCGACCTTCTGCTGACGACCGATCCAGACAGGTACGATGTTCAGGTTACCTCACCCTTGGGAACTTCGGACCACTGTCTGGTGAAATCTGTATCGTTATATTCCCCACCTAACTACGATTTCCACGGAGTGCGACGAATGTGGCGATACAAGTCAGCAGATTGGGATGAGATGCGGCATTCTTGGCGGCAGGTCTGTTTCTCCTCTAGAGACCCATCGCGCTGCGCGGATGCCATAACCAATGTGATACGTCAAGCGATGGAGTATTTCATCCCCTTTGCTGACGTGCCCATTGGTGGTAAAGCTCGCCCTTGGTTTAACGCCGAGTGCGCTCGTGCTGAAAAGCACAAGCGTATGGCGTACTTATCCTGGGTCGATGCTCGAGACCGTAAAGCTCCGGATGTTAGCCTTAAGAAGAGAGCCTTTAACCAAGCCGCCAAGTCGTGCAAAAAGGCACTACGCCAAGCCAGTTTCGACCGCATTAAACGCATCGGCACAAAGCTCTCTGTCAAACCATCTGGCAGTAGAGCTTTTTGGTCTCTCGCCAAAGCGGTCGAGACAAACTTTTGTCGGTCTACACTGCCTCCGCTGGTAAAACCAGATGGCTCACTGGCGCATGCGCCTAAGGAGAAAGCGGACTTATTTGCTTCTCTTTTTGCTTGCAATTCGCGTCTGGACAGTAGCAACAGCGTACCATCACAATTACCTCACTGCGATACCTCTATGACTGAGGTCCGTATCACCAACAAGGAGGTTCTTAAAACCTTGCCAAGTCTAGACGTGAATAAAGCTAGTGGACCTGATGGTATACCAGCTATAGTTCTAAAGGTCTGTGCACCTGAGTTGTCTCATGTGTTGACACGCTTGTTCCGCCTCTCATTCAGGACTGGAATAGTGCCTAAATCTTGGAAGCTGGCCAATGTGCAGCCTGTGCCTAAAAAAGGTAGCCGTACCGACCCTGCCAACTTTCGGCCAATTTCAATTACCTACATACTCTGCAAGATTATGGAGCGTATATTGAACGCCCACCTTATGGCACACCTAGAGCAAAATGATCTCCTCAGTGATCGCCAGTACGGGT
This sequence comes from Parnassius glacialis, assembly GCA_033319125.1. Lineage (NCBI taxonomy): Eukaryota > Metazoa > Arthropoda > Insecta > Lepidoptera > Papilionidae > Parnassius > Parnassius glacialis. The sequence continues at coordinate 27,110,071 of JAVANC010000010.1, read as the reverse complement.
TTCGCCGAAATCGATCAACTGGGGACCTTCTAGCGTATGCCACTCACATATGGGGCGAAGCCCTCGAGAACAGTGGTGAAGCACTTGCTGTTTCCCTCGATGTTTCGAAGGCTTTTGACAGGGTTTGGCACGCTAGTCTATTAGGCAAGCTTTCAGCGTACGGCTTATCCCCTGGCCTAATTGTCTGGGTGAAGGACTTTCTGAGTAAACGGTCTTTTCGGGTCGTCGTTGATGGATGCTCATCCAATACTGTGGCGACTCACGCCGGTGTTCCTCAGGGGTCCGTTCTCTCCGCAACTCTCTTCCTGCTGCATATAAATGATCTGCTCATTCCCGGTGTCTATGGGTATGCAGACGACAGCACAGTTGTGGAAAGATACCAACCAAGCGCCCGGGCCAGTCGGGATCAAATCAAGTCAGAAAGAGAGGCTATGGTTGAGCGTGTGAGTCTCACACTACAGGCAGTCTCCGAATGGGGCGAAGCCAATCTCGTGAGATTTAACGCCTCCAAAACACAAGCGTGTCTTTTTACCGCTAAAAGGAGCCCGCTCACCTTGGCTCCTACTTTCCGGAATGTATCCTTGGAGTACACTGACCGCCTTCAGTTGTTAGGGATTGAATTTTCTCCGAACCTAAACTTTGGGCGATTCATCGAGTCCAGAGCCAAAGCAGCCGCAAGGAAACTTGGTGTCCTCGTAAGGGTGCGGCGGTACTTCACGCCGGGGCAGCTTCTTACCTTATATAAAGCGCAAGTCCGGTCGTGCATGGAGTACTGCTGTCACATATGGGCTGGTGCTGCAAAATGCCACCTGGCAGCATTGGACTCAGTGGAGAGACGTGCTAAGAGGCTCATTGGTGACCTTGATTTGGTTGAAACCAATCTTATCAGCCTTGAGCACAGGCGCAGAGTAGCCAGTCTCTCGGTATTCTATAGGATGCATTTCGGTGAGTGTGCGCAGGAATTACACGCCTTAATTCCTCCTTCTCCTTTCCACCATCGGACAACCAGACGGTCGGCGGGTCTTCATCTCTTTGTTGTCGATATTCCACGCATTAGAACCAAACGGTTTGCTTCGTCTTTTGTAATGCGTACAGCAAAGGAGTGGAATAATTTGCCGGCGTCTATCTTTCCGTCCGAATATAATCTAGGCGTCTTCAAGGCAAGAGTGAATAGGCTTTTGTTGCGATAAGACAGTGCGATTTACCATCTAAAGCTGCATCACCACTTACCACCAGGTGGGATTGTGGTCAAGCACTGGCTTATAATAAGTAAAAAAAAAAAAACTTCCATCCGTACCTCATATAACGTGTTATTTTTCCTTTCATTTGTTCTCTTACTTACACCACATACTTCGGTAGCTGCATCCACTAAACCTTTCTTGACATTATACCACACAGTCTCCAAGTCTAAATCATTCATACACAATTCAGCCATACCACTTATATTTTCTCTTAATCTTCTTTTTTGAACAGTTTGAACTTCTCTTTCACACCTTCATCTTGTAACCTCTCTGTTCTTATACGCTGTAACGCAGTGGTAGACATAGATGTCCGATGCCTCCAAGGCCTGAAAAGACCATTAATTCGGCATAAGACCAAGTAATGATCCGTCCCTACGTTAGAGCCCCGGTAAACCCTTGTATCTACCACCGCGCTCCTCATTCTTTCATCAACAATTATGAAATCTATCATACTTCTTTCATCACCTCTTTCCCATGTATACGTGTGAATCTTCTTATGACGAAAGAAAGTGTTCGTTACAAAAATATTCTTTTCCACGCATACGGCGAGAAGGCTTTCACCATTCTCATTTATACTTTCATCACCAAACGTTCCCAATATCCTTTCAAAACCAAGCCTCCTCACCCCAACTCTTCCATTAAAATCGCCTTATATCACAATATTTTCATTAACCTTGCATTTTATTAGCACCATCCTTACCAACTCCCAAAACTGCTCTCGGATATAAGTGGGCTTAGACATGTCTGGGGCATAGACCCCTAAAATAAACAATTTCTTTAAGCCCACTTTCATTCGTATCCATAGCAGTCTCGGGCTTCCACATTCATACTCTTTCACACAATGACCCATTCTTTCTGAAAGCATGATACCAACTCCCTGGCATGCTCGCTTGGTCTCGTCTACACCAGACCAGTACGCGGTATACATGCCATGTGTGGTGGCATCCTTTCCTTTCGTTTCGTCTCATTTACACATAACACGTGTATTCTTCTATCATACATCATATCGCATACTTCATCCATCTTATCATTCATTCCTCCACATACATTCAATGTAGCCAGACGGGATTCCACAATCCACTTTTCGCCACTTCGGGGGACAGAACGTGACGGGTGGCGAACCTCGTCGCCGGTTTTCCTCCCGCAGATTCTTTGCACCCCTGCCCCATTAAAGGGGCGCCGGGAACTCGGGGCCATTTCGTTAATTTTTTGCCTCATGGTGCGAAAGTAGGGTGTGGTATTTTTTACGCCGCTCCCACATGGCGAGGAGCCGAGTCAGTTCTTTCGGCTTTGTCGCTTGTTTAGCACCACCCGGGGGTCACGTGTTGGGTGGGCCTAGGATTAGGTGGTCGAAGCCTACGGACGCGAGGGACTCATCCCCCATATTATATAAATTACAGCTTTATTGAAATATATAATAGATAATATTATTTGACATATATAATTTTCACGGCAGACATATATGGTGGTAGTACAGACAACAAACTTCTGGGGCGTCCATAAGCACGTACTATAATAGCGCTCGCTCTAAAACAGTGTTTTCAAGTATGGATTCTAACAGGAACAGGAAATAATGAACGATTCATAAATATTTTAAAAATTTATGAGCAATATATGCGTAGATCGGACCAAAATTAATAATTAAAAAGCTAAAGATACTCCGGGTGAACTCTGACATCGGGACGTCAACCACCACGGTCCCCCGTGACCATGGGTGCTGGAAAGCACCCGAAACGTCGGGAGTTAATAAAAATAAGAAAAATAAGTTTATTAAATGCGATAAAATCCGTAAAAGTAGTTTTATTCGCTTTGTGTAGTTTGTTTTTGAACGATATCATATAAATTTATTATTGATGACACGACCTATCACCATTTAATACTTGCATCCTACGACGAGAAGATGGTGGAGCTAGAAGAAGGAACAGACAAGTTGATGGTTGGATGTAATAGGGCTATATGAGGTCCGAAAACAGAAGGAAAGCACGGTAATTCTCTTATTTGACAAGTTTTTCTCTCACCAGGATGGCGACCAGCCATCGCAAAGAGGTGTCGAATTTATCGTCTCTAGTTAGCAATATTGTGAAGATTGGAGGTGTGTCGACACGGGATGCGTACATTATTCACATAATCCCAAAACAATAATGGTTGAAGTTAAACACATTTACGCAACAAACCGATGATAAGGTGGAGGAGACATATGAGGATCTCTAGAGGCGTGCATTTCTCCACAATCAACTAGGCATAAGAAAAAATGGTGAATGAATGCTGAAGGTAGGGAAATTTCAAATAGAATAAATGAATCTAAGGAGTCGTGTAGTGGATGATGTAAATAACAAGCTTGTGGAAATTGAGTGAAGCTTATTGAAATACCATAAGTCTGCCGCTCACTGTCTCTTAAGCTATACATATAAATGTTTATTTGAATTTGTGAACTAGTGCTAGTTAAATAATTAAAACCTAACTGAAGAATTTATCAAAACGCCATCTGCCTAAGCGGATAAACTCTAACAATATTTTTATACATCTAAAGTATTTGTGCTGCCACCTAACTGTAGCAGAAAATAATGTGATATAATTTCAGGTTCCTTTCCTGAAATTTCATATGAAATGTATGAAATCTCGGAGTATTATTTTATAGTTCACGAAAGGTTCGTTAGATGGTATTTAACTCTACATAAAATAATTATATGCATAATTATTACAAATAGCTTTTCATTGCGTTACTAAATCTGATTTTACTTATTTAATTATCTGGTTTATCCATGGTCGAGGCTATTTGTAAAACAGCCTCAGTTGTAAAACACTCCGAAAACACTCTTGATACAGATATTGAATAGACAGATCTCCAAATGCATACGACTAGACTTATGCAACTTCAATACAGCTCGTATTCAAAAGGCCACTGAGCGGAACCAAGGCTCCTAACTAGCACAAAGTTGTACATATGGCGGACTTAATGCCATAGGGCATTCTCTCCCAGTCAACCATTAGGCTAAACAGAGATATACAAACAAGAGACGGTGCAGCATAATCAAAATAGAAAGAGCTAAAAAATATTGTATATACAAATAAATATACATATACACACACATACATAGACATATAAACTTAAATACACACAATATATACATATATAAATACATACATACACATATACATGCATACACTACATATATGCACAATACATATAAATATTATCTATATCAGAACAAATACGAAATATACATATGTGTATGAAAATAAGAGCTGTGTTAGTTCAAACTTGCAACAATTTTTTCACATACTTACGGACTTGATTTTTAAAAATAAACTTCCAACAGCTTTTTTAATGTCAAGAGGGATGTCATTCCAGAGTCTGATGGCCGTGAGGGCGAAAGGTTGAGATAAATAACCAGTTCGGTGTAAAGGAGTAAGCAACTTAAGATTAGCCGAAGAACGGAGAGAACGATTATGAGAATCTCCCAAGTATTGAAATTTGGATTTCAGATACTCGGGAGCACATGGATCGTTCAGAATTGTGAAAAGGGTGCAGAGTATTCTGACATATCTGCGCTGACGGATAGGCAGCCAATTTAGCTAAGCAGGCAAAGAAGATACATGGTCGTATTTATGGAGACCATAAATGTATCTGATATAGTTGTTAAGTAGACGATCCAATGTATTAAAATGATGATGACTATAGATAAATACTTTTAGCCTAAACGTGAATTATTCTCTAGACTCAAAATTATCCTCTAAGCTTTTACGGCCTCGTTCAACCACAAACTGCACCTTCTTATCACTTCGTATAGACGATAAAATATTATAATTCTTGGTAAAAACGAAAAGGGTAGCTTAAGCTAGCTTAACTAAAAGCGAAAACATCAAAATAGTGAAATATCAAACTGAACATGGTAAATGTTGTATAGGTTAACTGTCGTCATCACCGTTAGTAGCGGATAAACTTGGATACTTGGCGGGTGAAACACCGATCTACTATTGTAGGGTTCGTTGGAGGATTGTTATAGTACTATCATTACATTTCATGAGTACACCCCTAAAATAAGATATAATATAAATAAAAAATAACCCGCATTATTATCAGTGAAGTTCAACGCGCGGAATAGTATTTAGGTTAGTTGAAACTGAGAATTAACAATTTAGGGTTAATGTAGCGCTTGGGATTTAGATATCACATCGTACAGAAAATTTCTCTATTTTTTCAATCAAAATGGCTTATTAATTACTAGGTGTTGGTCTGATTCAACCATCTTTTTGAATAATGCCCTCTGTTGAAAATAGTCGTCCGAAGTTTAGGTAATGTGTTTGTATCCTTAATTCTTTGGACATACGATTATCATTGCAATGAGGGCTAATAATCTTCCACTCACCAGATGTCGCTAGTTGTGACTGAGGTAAAGTTTTTCGTTACATAGTATCAGTTAATTGAGAAATTAGTTTTAAATAATAGTTTATCATTATCTAGAGTATTATATTAATATACAACACAATGCGTCCGTGGTTTGATTTAAAATTTTTTGCACATTATGAATCTTTTTTTTTTAATTTTCTACTTCAAGTTATATTTATAGTTTGGTTTAATCATTTCTGATGTAATTAATATAAAATATAACTAACAATACGGAAAAAAACCTTAAATATTACATTTTCCTAAGAAATTATCGTCCCCGCTATGAAATCTGTCAATTATTTTACCTCACTGTAAAGTGGCGCCGCCCTAGTGGCAGAAAAAGTTGTGGATTGATGACATCATTCCATTGTTGCCCTCATTGCATTGTTGTCTTAAAAATAAATCACCACATCTAGTTCTGGCTGACTCGACAAATTTGACAAGAGTTAGTTAGATTTTAAAATATAGAGGCACAAAAAGAGCTTTAAAATATTGATAAATTATTCATTTAGCTATTCACTTAAATTTAATATTTAGTTATGGACAAGATCTGACCACTTTAAATCAAGCTATTTTATGCTACTAGGATAGCAGCGAAAAATATCTTCGCTTTATTGATAGCAGTAGTAAATATAAAGAGAAACAAGGAACAACTTTACACAACGTATTTATTGAGTAGATAAATAACAGTAAAACATAAAAATGTAAAAAGTAGGTCATCATAAAAACAATATATTATAACATATAGTTTTTTAATAACACAGATCACAATATTGCATAAACATTTAAAAATATTGTATAATAGCAAAATAAATAGGTTACTAAACTTATGAGTCTTTCGGTACTAACACAACTGCAGATCACGGCAGAATGGTGGTGAGGAATACACGGCAATTATGAGGATGAATGACCGTGTCAAATCTAGAGAGGATGTATTTATACTGGTACATATGTAATAATTTTCGTAAAAACTAACATTAATAATTTGTGGGTAGGTATTGAAATAAAATATATCAACTAGCTCACAAGCTAGTTTTTTATATTACTTACCCACATCGATAATCTTTATTGTCTGGGAGAATCTATCAAGCTCATATATATCCATGTTATGCCATTTATTTCACATCTCTAATTATTAAATTAAAAGCAGAAAAAACCCATACATATAGCTGTCGTCAAGTACCGCCGCTCAGGGAAGTCTGCAGTCTGTGCACATGTGCAAGATCGTCGCTCTCATTATATCAGATTTAATAAACCACAAATCCTCGCAAAAGAACATCGACCACCAAAGATGTTTCGTTAGGATTTTGAAATCAAAAACATCCTAAACTCAATAGAAAAGGCGGACGGAACTATCTGCCTGGGATCCCATAATTAAAAATTAAGCTTTTAATGAAAAGTCTAAGCCGACTTCAAAGAACTAAAAAGAATAAAACGATTTTTAATAAAAGCTTCGGAAGTGGGGGCTGTAATTCTATACACTATGTCTTAATATCGACATTTTAAACATTTAGTCCGTTGTTTGAATTCGGCTTTTAATTTTATTTTAAGTTTAATTTTCGATCCCTTTGAGTGAATTTAACACGAATGTCGTTTAAACAGATGTATGAAAATCGTTCATTATTCCCTTTTTTTCATCCTTAGTTTTATAAATTTATTATTTTATATTATTATTAATAGATATTATTATTTAAATTTAAAGAAATAAATATATTAACTTTGGCCTCTCAGTATATTTACGAAAATTTAATGTATGTTCACAAAAACAAAGGTAGTTTTAGTAAAAAAGTGATGTACATTCTGTAAATACTAGGAACAAACACAAGCTAGTGATACTAATTTCTCGACTCCACAGAGTCAGTTATTCGTTCTTGGGGCAATGTATACGCTATTACACAGGGTCCCGGAAAGTGTACAGATTCTCTCTATTACCAAATTTAAATATTTTGGTAAGTTGAAAATGTATAAAAAGGGTTAATATAGTATAAATGAATGCATGGTTGATAATAACCCCTGGGAATGAGGTGGTCGCTTCCAAGCTGTTTCTAAAATAAATTTTGTATCTACCAACCATTAATGTAAAATATGCTTTTAAAAAAAGTCCCGCTGGGTTTCTTGCTGGTTCTTCCCAGGACAGAGGTTTTTTTTTCGAACCAGTGGTAAAGTAAAAAATGGCTTTCAATAAGAATTACACATGTGATCTATATTGAATAAAAAAATATTCTATTCTATACAGATTTACTTCTGAATTATACCTTATCTAAAATACGAAGAATCGGGTCGGAAGTCGGGTCACCACAATTGTCGAAGATATCGCGTAACATATATTGAAACAAGAACATATAAGCGACTGGAGAATTTCCTACTTTTTCGAAGTAAGCTAATAAATTTATGTACACACTCAAGCCATACCACGACAAGACTTCACTTATTTTGCGTAGATATGATCAAAAACTATTATAAAATACTTGAACGTTACGGGTTAACTGTGACATCAGTACGTTAAACGCCTCAGTGCCCCCCCCCCCCCCCCCCGATAATAGATGCTGTAAAACACTCGAAATAAGGAATTATGAAATTTTTATGTATTTTCGTATAATTATGCCGAATAAACATGCCTTTCTTACTTAGTGGAATCAGTTATTACGTGGTATAGCTATGCTGCAGCTACACATAACTGCATCAGAAGTCAACTCGAACGAGATAAGAGACCACGCTCTTAGAGAATACTAGTGTGCAACAGCAGAATAATGCTGCCGTAAGTCGTATGGTGGGTGTAGAGAACTGGAGACTCTTTCCGCTTTAGTTCACCTGGTGGTAAGTGGATGATATGGGCCATAGAAATGTACATCTGTATAAGGGTGACAAACGAGCACTTTACTCCACCTGATGGACTATGTGCTTGTTGATCACCCTTAATCGATAAAAAGATTTGACCTATACAAAAGAAAATTTATAGAAAATAGTGTATATCATAGACAGTTTTTACATTAACTCGTTCTTTATTAAATTTGGTTAGATGTTGGAATATCTAAACTTAATCTACGTGACCAAAGTCGCGGGTACAGATTGTAATTTTTATATCCCTATACCCAATATAAGTAATAATCTATGCAATGAAATCTGTGTAACCAAAGTATGTTTGTCCTTGTGCAATTTATGTTTGTAAACTGCCTCCACGACACAGGAGAAAATCCTAGTGTGGAGGTAACGTTTTATAAATAAAAAAAAAGTCATGGGTGCAGATAGTACTTTGAATATTTCTTTTGTAAAACAGTGTGATATTCCGTTGGTACAGGGCGTGCAGAAAGATTTGTTTCATAATTTCCATTGTGACCAAGATAAAGCACGCCTTCTAGCTGTTTCGACTGAGGAATCTAGTCACTGGTTACACGCTTTACCATCAAGTGATCTCGGCACATTACTTGATGGGGAAAGTTTTCGCATTGCCTTAGAAATCCGAGTAAGAGCGGCGATTTGTCAACCCCATCAGTGCACCTGTGGTAGAAGCGTCGACAAGTTTGGGCTCCACGGACTTCCATGTAAGAAAAGTGCTGGTAGGTTTTCACGACACAGTTCTTTGAACGATGTCATCCAAAGGCCTCTTGTCTGTATAAATTTTCCCTCGGTTTTAGAGGCTTGTGGAATATTTAGAGACGATGGCAGACGACTCGACGGTATGACATTGGTCCCTTGGGAAATAGGTAAACCCCTAGTGTAGGATGCTACTTACGTAGACACGCTGGCGGCCCCCTCATCTCAGGGGTACCTCGTTTAGAGCCGGGCTGGCATCAGAGGCAGCTGAACTGAGTAAGTGGCGTAAATATGAGTTTCTGTGAGATGACTACATATTTGTGACATTTGCTGCAGAAACTATCGGTCCATGGGGTCCACGTGCGGTGAAGTTCCTAATGGAACTCCATCCGTCACTGGTAGTTGCTGCTGGTGATAAGAGGGCCGGTTCTTTTCTTGCTCAAAGGCTAAGTATAGCCTATTCAGCGGGGAAATGCAGCCAGCGTTCTTGGCACGATACCGCGGGGAGTAGGACTATATTTTTATTTTTTATTTTATTGATGGAACCACCAACGGACTGTTGTTTTGAAAAAAAGAATGTGACAATAGGCTTACGAACTAAGATTTACATGTTTCCATTTAAAGGTAGTTACAGCATGTTTAAAAAAGACGATAACTGTACGATAACTTAATAATTGTTACAAGTACGAGTAAAATACTAATAGAAAACAAACAAAAACAATAAGATAATACGAAATATATGAAAATTAAAAATATATAAAAAATAACAAGATTTATATCGAGTTTATATAAAGTTATGGTATAATTTTCACTATGAGTTATTAAATAGATTGACAATTTTGGCTCTAAAAGATTTTATACTATCGCTAAATAAGTCAATAGTCTTATCTTTAAGGACACATTCCTTATACAATCTGCTTATTCCCGGTATAAGAGAGTGATGACCAAGATTAGTTTTATACAATTTGTGTTTGAGTAAGGGAATCGAAAAACGCGGTACACGGCAGGGAACTTTGAACATTATTTGTGATAGTAATTCTGCAGAATCTATAGTCCCATTTGTAAGCTTGTACAAAAAAACTAAATCATGTATTTTACGTCTGTCCGATAGTGAGTTTAATTTTAGTTTTAGGAGACGAGTGGAATAGGATTCCATATGATTACCATTAGAACAATATTGAGTGAATCGTCTTTGAATGCTTTCTATACGATCTTTGTGTATTTGATAATTAGGGCTCCATATGATGGTGCCGTACTCTAATTTACTTCTAACTAAGGAAGTGTAAAGAAGTTTTTTTGTTTTGATTTTTTTTTAAACATTTTGAATTCCTGTATAAAAACCAGAGCATTTTGCGTGCCGATCTACAAATACTTTCAATGTGAATATTAAATCTTAATTTAGCATCAATTGTAATTCCTAAGTCTCGGATGGATTCATGCTTCTGAAATGGATTATTGCTCAACGTGTATTTATATATAATATTATTATGATTGTGCATCATGATCGTTAAGAATTGCTTTTGCGAGTTTCAGATCGTCTGCAAAGATGAAACATTTTGAATTATGTACACAATTAGTTACATCATTTACGAAAATATTAAATGGGTCCTAATATGGATCCCTGTACTCCCGAGGTGCACCTATATTTCTGAGAAAAGTGGCCTCTGATCACTACATATGAAAATATGTCTTTTGAATATGAAGCAAACCACGAAAGTAATGGCCCTCCGATTCCCAACTATGATAGTTTCGCTATTAACAACTGGTGATTCACCCTGTCGAAGGCTTTGGAAAAATCGGTGTAGATAGCATCTACTTGAAAACGTGAGCCGACGTAGGGTGTTATATAATTCAAAAAACATGAAAGGTTTGTGATAGTAGATCGAGATGTCATAAATCCGTGTTGGGTGTCTGAGATAGCGTGGCGGACATGGCATGACAATATAGGCGAGATCAAGGACTCGAAGATCTTAAAGACAACAGATAAAATTGATATGGGTCTGTAGTTGGCAATATTATCTCGATTTCCTTTTTTGTACACAGGCACTATTCTTGCAAGTTTCCACATATCTGGGAAGACCCCGGTACTGAGGGATGTATTAAAGATAATACAGATAGGCAAAGACAACGCTTTAGCACACTTCGTAATAAACGATGGAGGAAGATCGTCGGGTCCAGCACCTTTCTTTGCGTCAAGTCTTTTTATTTTTTTTATTACTTCCTTAACATTGATGTTTATTAAACAGAGATTATTTTCGGTAACTGTTTGTAGGGGAATGTTTCTGCAGGGTAGGTCTCTTCTCTCGTATACCGAAGCAAAGGATTCAGAAAAGAGATTGCACACTCCTGGGCCATCGGTAGCAACTTTATATTTTTTTATTTATTATTATTATTTATATATGTTAATTAAGTTTCTAGTTTTAGTTTTTTTTATAGTTTTTAATATTGTATATAATAAAATATTGTATATTATGTTCTGTACTCTTTATTAAAATTAACTTAATTTATAACTTACTAAAAGAACACTTCATTTAATATTACTAAGTTTGTAAGAGAGACAACGAAAGTTAAATTGTCTCTAAAGCCCCTTACTGCCTCTCCATAATTGTTACCCGTAAATCTACTTTATGTTCTAATTATACTTTTAATTTAAACGTCGCATCAATATAACGGATAAAGTTTTTAAATTTGTTTTTTTATTTCCAAAATGTTAGCTTAAATAAAAAATAATTAGAAATACGAAATAAATGTACTTAAATTTGTTCTATATTTTTTATGCAATTGCATAAGTAGCTATTGTTCTAGTTCAAAATGCGGGCTGCCATAATGTAAGTAATACTTCCATTAAATAATTTTATTTTTTTATAAATGAAAACAACAGTATTCGTTATACTTTCTATGCAGATGAGAGTACTGGTAATGCTTTTTTAATACAGTTGCTCAAAAAGTGGCGTATTGCAGTGACGTATAGCGTTCGGGATGTGGGCTATTCAAGGAGGTTATAATATAATATATTTTACAATCTCCTTGGGGCTATTACATACTCCTGATTTTTCTTTACTTTTCCTGAACCGTAGATAGAGCCGAACTCGTGCGTTCTTTTTCACAACCGTCAAAATAATGTCTATTAAAAAGAAAAAACCAACCATGAAGTTTTTACTAAAAAAAATTCATAGAAGTTTTTATGATTCATGCAAATTTTTCTTAAAAGAAGTTACTAATTTGTTTCAATATCAGATTTAATGATTTGATTCAATGAGTTAGGTTAGGTTTCATTTCATTTCATCTCATTCAATTTAATTTTCATTTCATATCAATAAAAAAAATCTACAGAAGACTTGGCGGTATGGGCATAGTTCCCTTTGCCTACCCAGAATGGGTGAAGAAAACAAAAAAATGTCTACTTATATTATTCTTTTACGGTTGGCGCCATTTTCCAAAATGTTCTTTATTAAATTGCTTCATATTTTCGCAACTGTATTAAAAATAGTTGTTCAGTATACGTGCGGAACCGTCATTGCAACTTGTTCCGACTGTCAACCCTCACTTTCGGCTGCGCCTCGGCTCGGGTAGACATTTGTCGGAACTCTTTGTAATGACAGGCTTTCTGCACTGGCAATGAAATATACTATATACACCGGCCGTGCCTATATTTCTCGAGTTTTACCCGACCTGGCGCTATGTACCGGAAAAAACTTCTGTCTAAAGTCGAGACTTTGTTGAACAAAGTCTCAGACTGGGGGCGACTAAATCTAGTCCAGTTCAATCCCCAGAAGACACAAGTTTGCGCGTTTACCGCTAAAAAGAACCCCTTTGTCGTATCTCCTTAGTTTCAAGGCACTCCCCTTGTTACCTCAGCCAGTATCGGAATCCTCAGTGTCGACATGTCGAGTGACGTGCAGTTTCGTGTTCACTTGGAAGAGAAGGCCAAATTGGCCCCTAAAAAGCTTGGCGTGCTCAGCAGAGCGGGACACTATTTCATGCCAGCACACCGCCTGTAACTTAACAAGGCGCAGGTTTGGCCTCACATGCAATACTGTTCCCATCTCTGGGCAGGGGCTTCCCAGTGCCAGCTCCTTCGACTTGACCGCATCCAGCGCAGCGCGGTTCGAATCGTCGACGACCGAGTTCTTTCCAATCGGCTTGACTCACTGGCACTGTGTAGAGATGTTGCATCTCTTTGCGTATTTTATCGCATCTATCATAGGGAGTGCTTTGAGAAATTGTACGGACTAATTCCAGCCGCTCAATTTCACCATCGCACATCACGACAAAACTTGCGATACCATCAGTACCACCTGGATGATTGGCGGCCCACCACTGTGCGATTTAGAAGAAGTTTTCTTCCTCGCACGACTTCCTTGTGGAATTGATTTCCACCAGTGATTTTTCCGGACCGATACGAATAAGGGACCTTCAAGAACAGAGTTTACTCCTTTTTAAAAGGCCGGCAACGCATCTACAATTCCCCTGGTTCCCCTGGTGTTGCAGTTGTTCATGAGCGGCGGTAGTCACTTACCATCAGGTGAGCCGCATGCTCGTTTGCCCCCTTTCCTGGTATTCGTATCCTGTTATATCTGTAACGCCCCGGTTCGAGCCGGCCCATATATGCTACATCAGAAGCTGTAGCGTGGCTTTACCACAGTTAAATGTATTACTACAATAATATGACATTATTTAATATTTTCATTAGATGAATATCAAAGATGTGTCAGGGCATGTATTTAGGTAGTTACGAAGCATGTAGAGTGCACTCCAACCAACAATCTTGTATATAATTAAGTTGCCATACCGTAGAACGAAATAATTTCAAAGCTACTCGTATATAAAAGAAAAAAAATTGGTAAATCCAATTGGGCATGCCTTAAGCGCATTAAAAAAATTACGTATAACATGATTATACGGATTTTTTTAAAGTAACGCCGCACATTTTACGAAGAGATCGCATCTCCACTGCATTCAACTTGCTTTTATGCTTCTTCTGGCATACCCAGGTTTTGCTGCCATATAACAAAGTCGGTACCAACACTGCGTTATGTATTGCAAGGCGTGCACTCTTCACTACGCCTTGCCTTTTGACTAACGCAGTCAGGGCACCATTGACTTTGTTCCCGGCAGCGACACGCCTGTCCACATCTAAATCACATCTTCCATCCCGGCTAAAAGCACTCCCCAAGTATACAATTTCATTTACCTGTTCTAGACATTCCTGATTTACCCATATTTCACACTTCGTTCTCTCTTCGTCCCTTTAAAATACCAGAACCTTAGTTTTATTAGCATTCAAACGGAGACCTTTAATTTCACATTCCTCTATCATACACGTGACTAATGCCTGCAGTTCTGCCTCTGATGGTGCAATAAACACTGCATCATCAGCATACAGCAGACAATTTACTTTTATGTCACCCAATTTTACACCCAAACAGCTATCTTTCAGCTTCTGTAAACAGCTGTCGAGATACAGTATGAACAGCCAGGAAGACATGACACAACCCTGTTTTACGCCCGTTTGGACGCTAAACATGGGTGACAGGTCATGCCTTACCCGCACACAGGCTTTACAGTCACAGTAAAGTGACTGCACAGCCCTTAGCAATCGACCATCCACACCGTACCCCGGCAACAGTTCCCACATTTTCTTCCTTACAACCTTATCAAATGCTTTCTCAAGATCCACAAATGCACAGAAAATCTTCTGGTTAACAGCCAGAAGCTTTTCCGTGATCATGCGGAGAGAAAACATTTGATCCGTGCATCCTCTTCCAGGTCTAAATCCGCATTGAGCCTCCCATACAAATCTTTCCGATTTCTCTTGCATCCTACGTGTCAAAACCTTCGAGTAGATTTTACTTGCTAAACTGGTTAAGCTGATCGCCTGATAGCACCCGCAGTCAAAATGTGAACCTTTACCTTTATATAAAGGCACAATGACCGCGGATCGCCAATCATCCGGGACATCCCCCGTCCGCCAGCACAAATTGCACAGCAGATAAAAGCTGTCCTAGACGCGAGGCCCACCATACTTGACCATTTCAGCAGTAACTCTGTCTAGTCCCGCAGCCTTACCACATTTCAAACTTCGAATCTCACGTTCAATCTCTTTCATACTGATGACCTCAGTGTCATCGAGGTCCGGGTCTGGCGTACCAGTCACGGCGTCATCCCCGGATCCCCCACTAGGATCATCACACGCATACATTTCTCTATAAAATTCGCTCCATCGCTGCATGACGTCCGATTTTTCTGTGAGGACGTCATAAGTTCTCGAAAGCACTTTGTTCATTCTTAAGGCCGTCGCACTACTTCGGGTCCTTCCAACCTCTTTCCAGAAGAGTTTGGAGTTCTCCTTAAAGTTGTGCGACAACATTTCGTCCGCTTCTATTCTACACCTTTCACGCATTTCCTCAATCAATGCTTTCGTGTGAACTTTCTGCAGCTTATATCTTTCTTTCATCTTCTCTCTCATATCCTTATCATTACTAGAGGCCAAGTAGTCTAACCAAGCTTTCTTCTTCTTCTTTACAGCTACTTTCACTTCATCATTCCACCATGCATCTCTTCTTTTACTACTGCCTCTTTTTATTGTTCCACACACTTCTTCCGCTGCACTTACCATTCCATCCCTAAGGTTCTGCCATGTTCTTTCCACACATTCTTTTCTACCATAGATGGTGTCAAGCTTTTCGGCTACCCTTGCATGATATTTGTCCCTAGTATCCGCTTCCTGAAGCTTCCAGCTTCGGATGCGACAGACCGACTGTGGTTCTGTTACTGCCGTCCGGTAGCGCCAACCCGCGAACAGACCCCTAAATCTAGTAATCACTAGATAGTGATCCGTTCCCAGGTCAGCACCCATGAACACTCGCGTATCCATCACCTGTTTTCGCAGTCGGTCATCCACTAGGAACAAATCGATCATACTTCTCTCATTCTTTCTTTCTCTAGTATACATATGGATATCGACCGGAAGCGAAACGAAGAGATTCGCAATATGGCAGGTTTGAAAGATGACCTTATCACAAAAAATGATAAGGGCGTGCTTTGATGGTTTGGGCACGTTGAGCGAATGAGTGAAGACCGAATGGTGAAGAAAATATATAGCACGAAAGTTAATATTAAAAGGTGTCGAGGTAGACCGAGACTAACTTTCGAAGACCATGTGAGCAAACTGCTCGAAGAAGAGAGGGTCAAGAGTACTCGGATACCTAGACGTGCATGTATGAAGAAGTTAATGAATCTGAAAGAAGCGAAAGAGGTATGTAAGGATCGTGACACTTGGCGATCTGTTCTCTCTGGCTACCCCGTCAGGGATTGTGCGTGACGATAAGTAAGTAAGTAAGTAAGTTTTTAAAGTAGTTTAAATACATTTTGACAGCACTATCGGCTTCAACACCCTCGAAAACCAAGAAAATGACACCCAAGATGAAAAAATTGATATCTATTGCAGCCACCATCCTGGATTTACATTTTGACAGTACTATCGGCTTCAGCACCCTCGAAAACCATGAAAACGACACCCATGATGAAGAAATTGATACCTATTGCGGCCGCCATCTTGGATTTACATTTCGACAACCCTATCGGATTCAACACCCTCGAAAACCATGAAAATGTCACCCATGACAAAAAAAATTATACTACTTACTTTTAGTACGTACTACTATTATTTATTCTGTGCTTGAAAATATTGTAATAAAAAATCTCTTATTATTATTATAATCAAGTATTTAAGAAATTTGATTATTCGAATATTGTGTATTTGTACAGGGATCTTTTTGAGCTGCTGCAAACAACCGAAACAATTTTCACTCACGACGGCGACTGACGCCGAACTGAGTGAGTGAGTAAACTACTCTGTGGCTGTAGCTCCCCATTTACAGAAATAATTTACATACAAGGCTACCAAAACAACAAAAAAAATTCGCCATTTTGGAGCCGAAAAAAATTAATTATAGCTAAACAAAACAAAATTACACTGCCATTTACATTCAGTGGCTTCCCACATGATAGACTAAAAAATAGATTGAGTTAAAGAATTGATATTTTCAAAAGTTATCGTGTTTACAAACCTTGGGGACATGATGAATCCACATCATAAGCCACTAAAACCCTTTTTTAATTAAAAAAAGCAATTAACTGATTTAAAAAAAAATGTTAATAAGTTCAACAATCATTTATCTTTCTAACAATGTGCTTTTTATATCATTTATATGTATAATATGATTGCTAGATACGATTTTATTCGATAAAACGTTAGAATCTTAATTTTTAGACGATAGTAGAACATACCTTGCGCTTTAGCTTAAGGCATGCAATTCATTTAAAATACCCAAACACTACATCAGTGGCCTAGTTAAGTCGTTTAGTGTAGTTTTTTGAGGTAAAATTTCTACTAATACTTAAAATTTACATAATGGAACTGACACTAGTAGGATACTTTTTTCATATTAAATATAAAAAGGTATTGCCAGAGCTTGCATGAATTTTTGTATGACTAAAATATTGATTTAGCCTGATTTTTTTTCATTACTATTTAATTATTGTATTTGATGGCACACTTTGTGAAATATAACATGAAATATTCATGAAATAAATGCAAAAGCACTACTGTGTAAGTTATGAGAACATTCAGACAATTTTTCATCTAATTATGTTAGTGTGGATGCTGTGGTCCATAGATATCACAGATATATTATAATTAAATGTGGATACGTTTTCACCTCTAAGGAGTAAGTTAAAATGCCTTAATGAAATGAAATATTTTAATTCACAATCGTGCAGTATTCCTCACAATGTTATCCTTTAACGCTATCATGTGATGAATCGGTATTTAAAATTGGAATTAACTATTTTTCATATTATCGATGATTGCACACGGTTTGTTGGCGTAGGCACTAGAAAGATTAAAGCGAGCGCTTAACGTTATTCAGATACTTAATGTTAAGAGCCGTGGCAGCCCAGGGGTAAGTAGGCGGGTAACTAAGTAACCCGGGTTCGATCCCCGCGGGCAAAAATGAAATTTGTGGTATGTATTTTGTGGTGAAAGGAAACATCGTAAGGAAATGTGTATGTCTGAGGTAAAAAATCGAAGATATGTGAAGTCCGCCAACATGCATTGTGACAGAGCGGCTGGCCTCTTTGTCTAAAAATCCTTTGAGAAATGAGGGGAGGCCTGTGCCCAGCTGTGGTTGTGTGGATGTAACATTACTTTAACTTACTTTTCATTTATTTTTTGTATAAAAATAACAAGACGTTCAAAAAGTAGTATAAATTAATTACAGTGAAAACAGAGCATGTTTCTTTAATACACCTTTTTGACTTTTAGTACTTTTCCGTACCTTAGTACGCTCTTTTAAATGTTAATGAAGAGCCTCCTTCATCTATTGAAAACGTACGTTTTTATTCAAGAGAAGTTGAAATGAATGAAACGAACCTAATTTGGAATCTTTTTTAATCCAAGCTAAAACCTAAGTTTCATGTATGTTAGAGCAGACTGTAATATTTTAATATATTTGAGAATAAAGAAATATTTCATTCAGACACATTTTATACCAGAGAAGTTAGGAAATTTAATTAAAATATAATAATTTGAGTTTCATTTCTTCATCAAACCCATACATGTGGGATATCTATGGATAGGTCTTCAGAAATGATATTGAGGTTCCTTATATAATTATTTTCTAAACTGAATAGTTTGCGCGAGAGGCACTTCCAAAGTGGTAAAATGTGTGTACCCAGAAAAATAAGAGAATGATAAAACTAAAAAAATATATGATGTACATTAAAATGTAAACTTCCACCGGAAATTGGTTTGAACAAGATCTAGTTAATAGTTTTTTTAAACGTCATGAATCGTAAATTATGTTACTTGCTGCTACGGAACCCTTCATGAGCGAGTCCGACTCGCACTTGGCCGCTTATTATTAATGAATATTAGTAGGATAATTTTGGTGAGAGTAAATATAAAATAGAATAGAATAGAATAAATAGAGGATAGATAAGATGGATCTATATACAACATTAGAGGAACTATCTACATACTTAAGTTTAATCCAAACTCTTAGGGCGCAAATCCTACCTGCTCTTATTCTTATTTTAACTTTTCCTCACATGCTATACGACAGACATCTACTATATACATTATGACGAACAACGCAGAAAGTTTTGTGAAAAAAGTTATTTTTTGTATGAGACACGGGTCAGTTAATATTTATTTTCCAAATATGAATATTTAAAAGTAAAAACGCTAATGTTCCAAAATCAAATTTCAATCCGCATTTTTACGAGCTTAATTAAAATATTACTTTATTGGAAAACGAATCTACGTTGGGAACGTTTTCGTGCAATTACTTTTTTTACTATTACAAACGTCGGCTAAAACCAGAAGAATCATTTCATAAAATTCAAATTAAGACCCTTCTAATGTAACCGTGTAACGATGGTATAACAAAATTTCAGCATGGTTGATTAACTTTGAGAGATGAAGAAAGAAGTGGGTGATCACATCTTGACATTAACTATTGTTTCGGAAGGAAATGTTTTAACTAGCAATAGAAATTGTTGAAGAGAATAGACAAATTACATATGAAGAAGTTCAGCACATATTGCGTATTGGATCAGGAAGTTTTCACGAGATCTTACACAAACACATTGACTTTACCTTGCCTGTGGAAAATAGTTTCGTATTTGGTTGCAGCACAACTTCTCTAATGCTCCGAAGCAGGCCCGAACGTAATGGTGCCGTGACATGATTACTAAGCAGGCTATTATTACAGATGATGCATCTTAAATTTATCCAGCCATACATTATTTAATCAGTCGACAGTTTGGCTGTTTCAAATTGAACCAATATCTACCAAAGAGAAGCGATTGAGTACCGCAGAGAAGATTCTGATCGCTAGTTTGTCACTGTTTGGTGTTAATTCCTGTATGAAATCAAAACAATATCAATGGTAACTATATAAATATTAATACGTGAAGGGAAATAATTTTCTTCCTCTTTAAGCGTGGAGTGCAGAATGCTAAAATATATATTATAATATGTTACAAATATATTAAATGAAATAAATTAAAACATTAATTGTTAACTTTATTAGCCAATGTCAAGCATAAAATAGTCTGTAGTCAATCAGTCTCACAAGGTAGAGATTGTCGCCAAAACTTTTTTAAATGTTGCCAAGGAGTTTTTGAAATTCCTAATGCAACTTTTTCAATAGTTTGCGATTTTTATTTCAAGGCAAGAAAGTGTGTGTTAATTTTATATTTTGTATAATGTATATATATATATATATATATATATATATATATATATATATATATATATATATATATATCTGTGATTTATATAGCGCACATGAGGGTACATCCAGTTAATATGTCCATTTCTTAGAACTCAAAAACTACAGCCTTGTTTGCATAGATGACTCTGTGATACAAAAGCTTTTCAGCAGTCAATCAAAAAGTTTTTTTAAGGTATTTTTCCTTCTTTACCAGTCTTATTGAATGGTATGAATTTTTTTCTTCAAAAGTCAATTTTAACTGCACGCATTGCACCCTACTTTTTATCGAACAAAGCTTCAACGAGCGATGGGGGGGGGGGGGGTATAAATAACCAATCAAAATTGTCTAATCCAAAAGCCTTATTAATTAAACGTTATTTATGATTTAGTTTAAGAAAAAAATCGATTATCTCAGTTATAATAACTATCTAGATAAACATGGAAAGTAAAACATTATGTAAATACAAAATTTCATCCAAACCGTTACAGTCGTTCCGAGAAACCAATTACATACGAGTATAATATACGTATGTACAAGAATTGCTCACTTAAAGTATAGAATTTGCCACGAGCTTTATACGAGACAACATGGTGGAGAAACAAGTGAATATAAATTATTCCGAGTACATGTTAAGTTTATCAGTATCTTGATATTGTATCGTGATGATGCATTATTATTATTATTTATAAATAATAATTAAGTTCAATATGCATAAAGTAATTTAAAATATTATAGATATAATATTTAGAACAATTAAAATGCGTTAATAAGCATAAAGTTCAAATATATTAATTTCGAACATTAAGTATTATAATATAGTAAAGGTTTAATATTGTCTCTAAAAACCTTTAAATTAATATAATATTCAAAATGTATTAAATAATAGAAACACAAGTCAATTATGTTACAATAATAAACCTAGCAAGCTAACAGCATAGCAAAGTGGCGAAGCAATCACCTTTGTAGCGGTTACTAACGGTTGCCGTTGAGCAATCAGTTTCAAAATAGGAGGTTCAGATGCCTGGGTGATCAGTAATCGATTGCTGAAAACAGAATTTGAAAATTCGAAATCGTTCTCGAGATAATCGTGGGACAGACGGACAGACGGACAGACGGACAGACATCGTGAAATCAATAAGTTCTTCGCAAGCTTCGCCACTTAATAAGATAAATAGCATTTGTAATATAATTGTAAAATGGGTCAAAGATTTATGTCAAAAATTTAGGTCCAAAATTAATGAGAGTGTTCTTGTATTACTGGAGGGTGTTCATGTAATGATTACTAACCGAGGGAGTTGCCGGAGACGCATACCCAAGGTCGCACATATATGAGTATATGGGCTGGTCGGGTGACTGACTGCTATAGTACTGTTGCACAATGTATAGTCATATATTAGGGACTTATGATAGAAAGGTCTATGATACATAAGCATTAATATAGAAGGTCAATATGATGCATATTAAGCATTATCATAACAGAGCTACGACTTGAAGTCCCATATATAAAAGACATATAATAGTAGGGTCTATGAAATAAAGCAAATATGTGAAAGGTCTCAAATATATAAAAGCATTATATTGATAGAAATTGGACTTGAAAAAGGATTATTATAGTGGCGTGTAAATTGTTTCATAGTGTCCGAGACCGAGGTAAACGTGGACTCGCTAACCGATGTGTCATAGACATATCATCTTAGTCCCGGTGATAAGCGGGTTTGTTGTAGCAATACGACTTGCCCGTGTAAATCGTTCACGCCTACTGTTTGTGGGTGGTGTCCTACCGCATAGCGTTGTGATACGTAGGCAATTTTCCTGATTAGGGTGTGAGTGTGTTTGGTAGTACTTTTAAGTGCAGCAAGCACACTCAACTCCTCCATGTCTTAGTGCAATAGCGCTATGATACGTGGATTTTTAGTTAACAACAGTATCAATTTTGTTATCAAAGTCGATAGGGATCATGATGGTGTGTTGTGAGGGGGCACCATTCGTATAATAGTTGCAATTGACGCTTACTGCTACTTGCGGTATTGCGGCTTGTGATTGATTTGTGGTCTGCAGTCTTGTGATGGGTGTGCAGTGCCTGATTAGATACATCTTGTGGTTCTGGTCGATTGAGGTATGCAGGTGGTGATGTCTGCTGGGATTGTATCGGTGACCTTGGGATGGTGTAAAACGACAATAGTCGACAATAAACAGAATCCTACAAGCATCAATATGCTTGTAGGATTCTGTTTATGCGGTGGTTGTTTGGCGGGTCGCTATTCTCAATGGCGCTCTCTACGTCTTTGTTTGACTCATAACTTATGTAGCATTGCCGAAGTCGGGTCCCTTCATTACGGAGCTGCAGACTGTCTGACCTCCATGATGTTTCATAACTACATAATTATATATCTCTGTAAATTTCCCACCTTTCAAGGATTGAAGGCAACTTGTTGGTGGGTGTGACAATCATGATCGAAAAATGCATATACTCAACATCAGTGACGCAAACCCTTTCTGATGGCGAATTATTACTTTTATCTTATAACTGCCTTTTGACTATATCTGCCGTTGTATTGCTTGGTGGAGCATATGTGTATATGACATATATATATATATATATATATATATATATATATATATATATATATATATATGAATATGACATACGTATATGTATATGACCTCATGCGGGTGATAGCTGGAGGGAGAATCTGAGGAAGATCTTAAGGCTGCGGTCAAAAGCCGCGCAACGTAGGATCCCATCCCCTCAAGGTTAGCGGTAGACTCATGTAACGCTCTGCGGCTAGTTGCCGTGCTGATCATGCAATTAGTGGAGATGCCTTACACTTACATCACGTCTGCAGGAACGGCGATCTGGCAGATGGTGGCGCGCATCACGGTGGATTTTTAATGGTCAATGTGCCTATTATTCGACGTGTGGTTTAAACCGTGTGATGTACATTCACTGTGGCTGGATTTGATCGTATTTTGTATGGCGTTTATACGCATTGACATGCGCGACTTTGGACAATGTTGTGCTTACGCTCTACCAAGGGGCCAAGCCCTCTTTCATTGCTACGCCAGTTATTTTGCTGTGGATGTAGAAGGGATTAATTAATAAGGATTTGACTGATGTGAATCTGATACAAGAACCGTTATAATACGTTGAAGTACCGCGGCGGACCCCTTTCTTTTGCAAATATCTCCCTGCTTCAGTTGTTAGAAATGAGATGCGGCTTGTGCTCAATAGTTTATGCAAAATATATGGAAATTAAAATAAAAATAAAATTTTTGATGAAAATTTTTTTGCAACACATTGACCTTAATTATTGTAGACGTCTCGTACGACGTTCTGAGCATTTGATCTTCTTCCACTTGTCCGCATCCAGCGCAGAGCAGCTTAAATCATAAACAATTTAAAACAACTTTCTAATTAGAACGCTAATTAGCACGACCCCACTACGTGCTACGAAGTGCTACAAAGGTGCTACGAAGAGATGTTGCCCATCCCTTCGCAGATTCTATCGGGCATGGACCACAGCGAGTACCATGGTTGCCCCTTACGACACCCGTGTAACGAAATTAATTGATGGTTTCTGTCAAGATTTTTTTTTGTTTATCGTGACGTGCGTAAACCTGCTTTGTTAATCTACTATAGCAATCATGCAACAACGTGCTTAAGAATAATTTGATTCCTGTAGTTATTTAATTTAATAAATGATATGCTGATATATCATAACCCATGAGCACTCACAACAACATAATGTAACACAACATAGCTAATTTAAGCATGATAAAGAAAACAAAAAGGAAATTATATTGTACTGCCTAAATCACGGATGTCTAACTAAAATGGAACAAATTTACCAAATAAACTTGGGATTAAATATGAAAATAAAATAAACAATTTTAACACAAAAGGGAGTTTTGAAAACAATACTTAAAAGATTTTAACATATTCAGGAAAATATTTTACTTGTAAATATCTAGAATTATTTCCTAGTTAAAACAAGTTATATTGTATTCAGTTTATACATAATCAATCTTCAAATTTCCTTTACGGTTATTATAAAGGAGTTAATATTTAATAATAATTTATATTTATAATTATTATACAAGAAGTAATTAAATTGAGTGCTCGATCCATTCGTGCTGCAATCATAAAATATACATATATACATATATATATATATATATATATATATATATATATATATATATATATATATATATAATGTATAAAGTTACAGCCTACATACGTTCCACTGCTGAATATAGGCCTCCTTCAATTTCAGAGGGTTTTTATCATGTATAAAACTAGAAATAGAAACTAGTCCGGGACCAACAAGTCTGCTTTATTAAAAGTGAATGTTGTGCATGGAATGTATTATTTTTAATAGAAGAGTGGGCAAACGAGCATGTGGCTCACCTGACGTTAACTGATTATGGTAGTAAATCACATAGTGGTGGACCGCCAATTATCAAGATGGTATGGATGGTTTTACGAGTTTTGTCGCGATGTGCGATGGTTAAATTTAGCGGTTGGAATTAGTCCGAACACACCTCTGAGCACTCTTCGTGGTAGATATGATAGAATATGTAAAGGGATACAACATTTATTTGCAGCGCTAGTGAGTCAAGCCCACCAGAAAGAGCTTAGTCGTTGACAATTCGAGCCGATCTGCGCTGGATGCGATCAAGTGCAAGGACCTGGCACTGGGGTGCCCTGAACCAGAGATGAGAACATTCCATGTTAAGCTGAGCTTGCACCTTGCAAAGATGTAAACAGTGTGCCGGCATGAAATACTGTCCGGCTCTATAAAGCACATCAAGCTTTTTAGAAGCCAATTTGGCCTTCCCTTCTAAGCGGCCACCGAACTGAATGTCACTCGATATGTCGACGCTGAGAATTTCGATGCTGAGGGGTTCTTTTTGTATAGTTTTGCATTTATTTAAACTTTATTTGTATAAATAGGTGGTATACCCTATGCACGCAAATTGCTCACGAGTATATATATACGTTATACCTAGGACAATTTGTCCGACTAAGTGTTTGTAACTTCGATCTAGAGATCAATTGACGTATCCAAATCGCGGATCAGGCAGATTGACGATTGCAGTACAAGACGATTTGCAATCGCGACGTTGCTTCTAGTCCCCGGTCTGTGTATTTTACACCTGGCGGAAACGAGATGCTTCTACCGCCAATTGACATATCCCATAGTCATGACGAAATGGGGTGATGGATTCTCTTACTCCGCCATAACTCGGCATAAAAAATTAATACGAAAATATCATATTTTTTTAAATGTCTAAGCACAGTTCTATATTTTTTTTTCAAAAAGCCAATGAACATTCACTTTATATTGCGGTCAAGTATAAATTAAACGAAACTAGTTCACGAATCGTACAAGAAGGTCCTATAAAGAGTTTTCATCTCTGACTTTAACTTGAAAATGTTATTGCAAATCAATGTAAACGTAACTCACAACAGACCCGACTTAATAATATATTAAGAAAATCATAAACATAACTTATATTAATGATATAATAATAATTTAGGGCATCGATGAAGTAATGCGCGAAGGCGCGCAGTAGGAAATACCTACTACTATTGCAGCGATCTAAAGCAGGCGTTTGAACGGTGCCTTTCTGGTAGCTGTTCGTATGATAATAGATAAATCATTCCAAAGTTTAACGGTTTGTGGGCTAAAAGTCTTCCACAAGAAGGCCCGGTGTGACAGAAAGGGAGAATTAATTAGACTAGTTGGCCGCGCTTGCTCGCGTCAGCTGCATCTCAACTTTCCGGTAGACCGATTTGCTCAATTGCAAATCAAATTTTGTATATTTTCTGTGATTTTGTTGTAAAAGCGTATACATCGTCCCAAGAAAGAATTACTTACTCGATGGAGTCGAGTACCTGGTACTATTAGCTTGTATCTGTCCTAGTATTTACGGTATGAATATCACTTATTCTTGTAAAACTACTTTTATTTTTGTGTACGTACATTACATTTTCATAAATGTATTGAGAGGCCAAAGTTAATATATTAATTTCTTTAAATTTTTGTCGCGATAACTCTTTAGGTTTTAAATCATAAATTGCTCTTATGGACCTCCTCTTTAAATCAAATATGATTTGAGTATCAGCCGCGTGTCCCCATAGCAAAATGGCATACGACATTATGCTATGGAAATAGCTAAAGTAAACTAGTCTAGCTATTTTAACACTGGTAAGATTTCTAATCCTTTTTACAGGATATGCTGCAGCACTAAATCTGCTTGCTGGTTTTGATATATGGGGGCTCCATTGAAGCTTCACGTCTAGTTGTAATTCTAAGAAAAATGATGGTACAGATAAGACTCAGTTCCTCCCCATTAAAATTACGTTAGTATTTAATTGTTTGACATTTGGAGTCATGAATTTCATACATTTCCTTTCAGTGCCATTTAAATGCAAATTATTAACATTGAACCAATTTACTAATTTAGATATATTATTATTTACTTTTTTTATATTATAAGGGTGACAAACGAGCACACAGTCCACCTAATGGTAAGTGGTTGCTGCGGCCCATAGACATCTACATTTATCCTCTATTACAAATAAAATGCAGATGCGTTGTCACCCGTGAGGACTAAGATGGAATGCCTCATTTCCAGTAAAAAGGGCCTCCGGCCACCTGCACTCACCAAGCGAAACGCAGAGGTTAACCACGCTGGTATTCTGTGAGGTCGTGGTACCACCCCGGTTCGAGCCGGTCCATCCGTGCGACAGCGAAAGCTGCCGCGTGGCTCTACCACTGTTTAAATTTAACTTCGTCATATTTTAGTAATTGTCGGTTTAATTTGAAAATTAAAGAAGTGTCATCAGCAAATAACTACTACTACATAATGAAACTATATAATGGTCATCCCCTACTATGTAATTTAAGTCATTTATGTATACAAGAAACAGAAAGGTGCCGTGAATTGAGCCTTAAGTCACGCTTTTTTGTACCATCGACCCGGAAGAGCTCATACAGTTAATGACAACTTTTTGCGTTCTGTTATTTAAATATGAAGTAATTATTTAAGAGCATCACTTCTTACACCATACTGTTGAAGTTTCCTGATTAATGTTTCATGGTGAACATAATCGAAGGCCTTGGATAGTTCACAGAATATACCCAAAACATCCTGTGAATTCTCCCATGCATTAAAGATATGTTTAATCAGCTCAACACCGGCATTAGTTGTCGAGCGACCCTTTGTGAAACCAAATTGATTTTCATGAAGTAAATTATTTATATTAATTTTTTTTTACATTTGATCAAGAATTTTTTTTTCAAAAATCTTACTAAGTTTTCGTAGTATAGAAATAGGTCTTAAATTGGGGGGGTCTAATGTACTACCAGATTTAAATAAAGGCTTCTTCATTAAATCAAGAAAAACATCAGATTAGATACTTATATTAAAAATAATAGCTAATTGAGGCGCAATTGTATCTATTACTGATTGAAACCCCCCACAGATCTGCAGTTTGCTTAATATCAATAGTTTGAAAATATTTCAATATCTTTTGATGATACTTTATGAAGTGTAAAATTCTTTGTAGACGCATTTACATTTTGTTTAAATAATGATTCGGCGACGGCAGGAGGCGAATTCAGTGACTTAGTGGTTACGATCGAAACATCAGTAAAATATTTCTCAAAATCATTGCAACATCCTGATGTGATTCAGTTAATTAATTGTTAAAACTTAACTGGTAGTTTGAATTGCGAGAGTTTATGTTACCCGTTTCGTACTCCAAGTCATTTTAATTTTATTAGAAGCCGCCTTAATTTTGTTGTTCAAATGCAAAGACTTGAGTGTGGTGCACACTCTTTTAAATATTTTTGAATATTTTTACATATTCCCTAAATTCGACGCTAGGGTTATATGACCTTTCATGGTATTTGGACATGGACTTCTATTGTCGTCCATTCATTGAATGCCTTTCGACTGTTCAAGGAGAACGTTTTAGAAGTAAAAGTATTATCAAATTATTGCAAATAAGCTTAAACAAAGTTCCATACAAAAATTTTGGATTATTTTGATATAAAAGTGATGGAAGTTTTTTCACTATATTACTTCTAAACTTCTATAACGACGTGCATTTACCGGAACAAACACAACCTTCTCATATAATTCCTTTTTGTGAACATAAGGTATCGAAACCAATTGTTGTCTTAACATTTGTAAAAATATTATCTATACATGTTGCACTAGATACAACGATACGCGTTGGCTCTAAAAATAAATTTAAAAGACCGTATGATTGAAACTATGATCTAAATTTAATATTGGTGGCGGAAGCTTCTAGGAGATTAATATTAAAGTCTCCACATATTGCAACAGCTTTATTCTGTTTATCAAGCTTAACAAAAACTTCGTCCATATTGTTTTCAAAAGTATATTTAGAAAATGGGGGTATGTTGGTGCTCTCAGATTGCCAAAGTCCGCAGAATTTTCAGTGATTTTTTTTAATAATATATAAACTAACTGACACCACTTTCATCTTTTTACAATCTGGGCCTAAGAATGTATGAAAGCGTGTCAGTCTCCATTACTAGCTAAAACTTTATTCATTATATGACTAAAGGATGTTCCAGGCATGCAATAATAAAAAAAACTACTTTTACGGTTTTAACGCTTTTAATTAAACTTATTTTTAAATTCGCGACATTTCGGATGCTTTACAGCACCCATGGTCACGGGTGACTGAATGGATACGTCGGATTACAATTTTAAAATACAACAAAATTTATCGGAAGAAAGTACGTACAGAAAGGTCAAAACAGATCCTACAATTATATGCTTAAAACTACTAGTGATCTAATTAAGAAATACTCCGAGAAATTGAATCTAGACGTTAATTCGATAATACCTGCATGTGCCAAACCACCGGATATGTTTATTTAAGGGTTACTAAAAATACACTAACTGTCGGCGAGATTTTACCTTCTATGAACAGATGGCTATACAAAGCGGTTTGTTGTTTTTTAAAGTATAGTCAGTTATTTATTACAGATTCATACCTTCAAATAGTGTTTAATTTAGTCGGTAATTCATCGGAACAAAGTGATCCTTCGAGCCGGATAAGTGAGTGCGTAGTAGGAAGTTAGGAAGTGTAACGGAAATAGGACAGTGCGGTATACAAGTGAAGTGTTGTGTAGTGACAAACTTACGGATTTCAGTGTTGTGGATTGAACCTCGATAACCGTGAGTATTAGAATAGTAGCAGGGACTTGTAAAATCTCTCGCGAGTTTAAAAACATAGAACAATTTCGGAGTGAAATCGTATGAACATTGGACTTAGAAAATTCGCGTATGAAAACAAAAACACTTGATTCGTTGTGTATGAACATTGGACTTAGAAAATTCGCAAGTGAAATAAACACATATACATACACATACCAGTGAAAGGAACTTCTAGTTGAACTTTGATCGAAAGTTATACCAAAATATTTTCATAACCTTAAAATGGAACAAATAAATAAATCGTTAAACCTACAAAATGAAAGACTAGACGAAATTAGAAAAGCACAAATAAACTACGGGAAATCTCCAAAGTCCAGGATTAATTTAGCATACTTGCAGACGCGCTTAGAAATATTGGAGATGAAATGGAATTCATTCAAAACTACCCATGAATACCTTGTGCAAGATACACCTGTAGAATCAAGAAGTGCCTTAAACTATTTTAACAATGATTTATATGAGACCTGTGAGGAGATTTACATCAATTACAAAAGTGATTTCAAAACAAAAATGTCCGAATTGTCATCCGTTACGCCTACTACCGCCTTACCTGAAAACAAAAAAACAATGCCCGAGTTAAAGTTGCCGACAATTAACATACCACAATTCTCTGGAAAATACATCGAGTGGCCATCGTTTCATGATTTATTCAATTCCATCATACATACTAATCAATCAATAGATGACGTTCAGAAGCTCCACTATTTAAAATCAAGTTTGTCTGGTGACGCGGAACAGCTGCTGCGTACAATAACAGTTACAAGTCAAAATTATAAGGAAGCGTGGGAAATACTGAAAAATAGATACAACAATAAAAGATATATTTCAAACAGCATTTTCAAAAACTTTTTAATATCAAAAACATAACAACACAGTCAGCTTATCAGATTAAATACCTGCTTGATACCACTATTGAATGTTTAAGCTCATTGAGGAATCTAGGGTTGCCAATTAAGTCTTGAGATGCGATCATGATTTATATGACAGTTTCTAAATTAGATACAGAAAGCCATCGTTTGTGGGAACAGCATATTGCTTCAGAAAAAGATGAGTTTCCTTCTATTGACACTTTAAAAGAATTTTTAGAAACTAGATTCCGGACTTTAGAAATGAATGGATACGTCGGATTACAATTTTAAACTACAACAAAATTTATCGGAACACCACACCACTAAACCAACGAGAACCAAATCCTTTCACACCTCAATAGAACCTACAAATATCTCTTGTGCATTCTGCAAAGAAAACCACTACATTTATCAGTGTAAACAATTTGCCAAACTACAATACATAGAGAGACACCGCTTCGTTCAAGAGAATAATTTATGTTTTAATTGTTTGATACCAAACCATTCATCTAATAAATGTATGAGGAAGACGTCGTGCCGAATTTGCCATAAGAAACACCACTCGTTGCTACACCCGGAGAAAAGGGATGAATCTGTAAGGGAAAATTGTCATAAAGACTCAAGTCAAAACATAGTATCACATTTCGTACATCAGCCTGTTCAAATACTATTAGCCACCGCATTGGTAGATGTGACTTCGGGTCACGGTCAAAAACACGTCTATCGTGCTCTCATTGACCAAGGTTCGCAAGCCTCGTTCGTCACCGAAGATATCGTTCAGACATTGGGTTTGAAAAAGATAAGAATCAACGGCGTGGTTTCAGGATTGAGTGAGGGCAAACAGCTTCACACCAAATACATGGTTGAAGTACAATTGTAGTCAAGACATAACATAACCTTCACTATTCCGGTAAAAGCTTACATTTTGAAATCAATCACAAGATATTTACCACAACAATCAATTACAATTTCTAACTGGCCTGAGCTGGAGCACATGGATCTGGCAGATCCGAAGTATAATACACCAGAACAGGTTCATCTGCTGTTAGGCGCTGAAGTCTATAGTAAAATCATAGAAGTTGGATTGATCAAGAGTCCGTCTGGTATTATTGCATAGAAAACACAACTGGGTTGGATTCTTTCTGGTGATACTAATAACACACAACCTGTAAAACAAAACAAAGTTATTAGCATGTATGTATGTGTATGTGAGAATGATCTTTTAAAAAAATTCTGGGAAGTAGAAAATGAAATATTTACCTGTGAGAGGAGGTTAAGTAAAGACGAGCAACGATGCGAAGACATCTACAACAAAACCACAGTACGAACAGAATCGGGGAGATATAAAGTAAACTTACCTTTTAAAGAAAACATAGAGACACCTGTAGACAAATGTGGAAATACAAAAGAAATTGCTATTTCAAGATTTTTACAATTAGAAAGAAAATTAGAACAGAACCCAAAAATGAAAGAAGAATACACTAAAGTAATAAAAGAATACGAAGAATTAGGACACATGGCTTTGACTAATGAAGACGATTCAAATCGTATATTTTTACCTCCCCATGCTGTAATCCGGGAAGATAAAGATACCACAAAATTAAGAGTGGTATTTGACGCCTCCGCAAAAGGTTCCAAAGGACAATCACTAAACGATACACTGCTAACTGGACCTGTAATACAAGATGATTTACGAACTTTGATAACTAAATGGCGACAGCATAAAATAGCATTAATAAGTGATATAACAAAAATGTACAGACAAATTTTAGTGCAAAAGAAAGATACATACTACCAATGTATTGTATGGAGAGACAATCCTAATGAAAATTGTAGATTCTATAGATTGCTAACTGTTACATTTGGAACTGCATGCGCTCCGTACCTGGCGGTTAGAACTTTAGTTAAGGTAGCTGATGATGAAAGTGACAAATATCCTGAAGCTGCAGAAATTGTTAAGACGTCATTTTATATGGATGATCTGATGACAGGTGCTAACACTGAAAAACAGGCTATAGAAATCTATGAACAAGTCAACAAGCTATTAGAAAGCGCTGGTTTCATACTGCAGAAATGGTCTAGTAATTTAGAAAATTTGTTACAAATAATACAGCAAAACAAGGAAAACATACAACCATTTGAGATAAAATTAGACAAAATCATAAAAATATTAGGAGTTGCATGGGATAGAAATGATGACCAATTCAAAATATCTGTCAACTTGCCTGAACCTATCAAACCAATCACGAAAAGAAGAGTACTTTCGGACGTGGCTCGTTTATTTGATCCCTTTGGATGGCTGGCTCCAGTTATTATCAAAGCAAAAGTGATAATACAGAAACTTTGGCTATGTAGTTCTGACTGGGATGAGGAAATACCATCAGATCTTCTGCAGGAATGGTTGATTTTTAGACAACAACTACTTACATTGCAAAATTTAAAAATAAATAGATGGATACATACTCACCCTGAAAATGACAAGATTGAGTTATTTGGCTTCGCAGATGCATCAACAGTAGCATACGCTGCAGTACTCTACATAAGAGTGATACAAGGAGATGAAGTCTATGTCACTTTTCTGGAAAGTAAAACAAAAGTTGCTCCATTAAAACAAATCTCCATAGCACGATTAGAACTATGTGCCGCCGTTTTATTGGCAAAGTTACTGGCTGAAACATCAAAGAAATTGAAAATACCTAGAAATCAAATATACGCCTACACCGATTCAACAATTGTTTTAGCTTGGATTCAGTCACAACCTATAAGATGGCAAACATTTGTAGCTAACCGTATAACAGAATACAAACCAGACTAGATAATGATAGATGGAATCATGTAGCTTCAGCAGAGAACCCAGCAGATATTGCTTCTCGTGGAATAGAGCCCTCAGAACTGCAAGCCGCTGAACTGTGGTGGAACGGACCTCATTGGATGAGGAAACCTAACATACATACTAACAAAATACAGGTACCTGAAACAACATTAGAAGAAAGAAAACAACACACAAAAGTATTTCACAACAATACAGAAGAATCAATACTAAATAGATTCTCAAGTTTTAAGAAAATGATACGAGTACTTACCTATTGCAGACGGTTCCTAAACCTAAAAGAAAATAAAGAAAATAGAAATAAAATGTCTACTTACCTTACCGCGGAAGAAATGAAGACAACTCTCGACGCATGTATTAAAACTACTCAAGATATCGAATTTGCTGAAGAACTTGAAGACCTGAAAACAAAGGGAAAAGTTAAAAGAAGTAGTAAATTAATCACACTCACACCATACATAGATGACAAGGGCTTGTTACGAGTTGGTGGCAGATTACAATCGGCTAATATATCACAAGATTATAAACACCCAATAATTATTCCAAAAAATACTCACCTGGGATATTTGTTGATTAGAGATGCACATGAAAGAGTGATGCACGGAGGAACTTCTTTAACAATCAACTACCTAAAAAGCAAATATTGGATAATAGGTTTAAAACAGTCAGTGAAAAAATACCTCAGTAAATGCGTTACATGCACTAGATACAATGCTAGAATGCAACAACCAATTATGGGTGAACTTCCGAGTGTAAGAGTAACCCCTGGAAGAGCTTTTGAGTGTTGTGGTGTAGATTTTGCCGGACCTATACAGATGAGAGTGTCAAAGGGTAGGGGACAAAAATCTTTTAAAGGATACATCTCATTGTTTGTATGTATGAAAACAAAAGCTATACACTTAGAAGCTGTAAGTGACCTCACCACACCTGGATTCATTGCAGCATTTCGACGATTCGTGTCACGCAGGGGTCACTGCGCTGAAATGTGGAGTGACAATGGTTTGAACTTTGTTGGCGCTGCAAATGAGCTTACAAGAATGCTTAATCAAAGCATGACGAATGTATTAAAGGAGATAGCAGAAATGCTTGAAAGTGATGGAACCTCATGGCACTTTATTCCCCCAAAATCATCGAATTTTGGAGGTCTATGGGAATCGGGTGTGAAATCTGTTAAGGCACATCTAATGAAGACAATTGGCAACGCGACACTTACCTTCGAAGAATTTTCTACGGTCCTTTGTCAGATCGAAGCGGTTCTGAACTCACGTCCGATTAGCAGTCTCAGTGATGATCGGAACGATACCTCTCCATTAACTCCAAGTCACTTTTTAGTAGGAGAACCTTTAATAGTTATACCAGAACCTAACAATATCACTGATACCATAAGTCCTCTCCAACGTTGGAAACTGACACAATGCATGATAAAAATCTTTTAAAGAATATTTAAATACCTTACAACAAAAACACAAATGGCACATAAAGGTGGATGCACCAAAGGTCGGCGATTTGGTCGTAATAAAAGAAACAGACCTCCCTCCAGCGAAATGGTTATTGGGACGAATAACACAGCTTCATCCTGGACCCGATGATCAAGTCAGAGTAGTAAGCTTGAAGTGCAGAGGATCGATCCTGAAGCGTCCTGTATCTAAACTGATCCTGTTGCCATGAAGAAGGACGGAGTCCTTGGCGGGCGGGATGTCGGCGAGATTTTACCTTCTATGAACAGATGGCGCTAATTGTTACTTAACTCGCGCTATACAAAGCGGTTTTTCTGTATCATAATATTGTTGTTTTTTAAAGTATAGTCAGTTCTTTATTACAGATTCATACCTTCAAATAGTGTTTAATTTAGTCGGTAATTCATCGAAATACTAACTGAACGCTCCATTACATCCAATAGTGAATCAGATCGTTTCACCAACTTACAGATTGGCTCAAGACTTAGCAAAAATACTATCACCACTCATAGGACACACAAGAGCACACATTAAGGATCCATACCATTTTGTCAGTAAGATAAAAGACCTACGTCTTACTGACAATGAAACCATGGGCAGTTTTAATGTTTAGACTCTAGTTACTTGCCTACCTGTTGAAGACTACATCTCAATTATAACTAGGAAACTAGAGGAAAACAACATGCCGATAGAATATGAAGTATTACTCAGACATTACACCAACGCTCCGGGAAGTTTGCAGTTTGTGATCATAACTTAGACGGCCCCCGCCATTACATCAAATTTGATAGACCACAAATGCTCACGCAAGAACATCGATTCCTGCCAAGGATGATACGTGAGGCTATAGAAATTAAAAGAACATCCTAATTTCAATATAGAAGGTGGCTGGGTACTACCAAATCCGTAAAAGTAGTTTAATTGAATGTGTAGTATTCGCGTAAATATAATAAATATATTAATTTTATATATATTTGATACATTGTTTTAATCTTTTATAAATCCCAATTTAAATGTAGAGATGTTTTATTCATTCATTCCGCAACATTCCGCATTCTGGGGCGCCAGGTACTTAGATTAAGACCAAATGTATTTTACTTTAGGTCGAATATTTTTTTTATAGAATAGGGGTGACAATTGAGTACACAGTCAACCTGATGGAAAGTGGATACTGTGGCCCATAGACATCTACTTTCACCGTCGATTGAAGATCTAAATGCAGATGCGTTATCTCCCTTGAAGACAAAGATTTAATGCCTTGTATCCAGTAAAAAAGTTCTCCGTTTCTCTACACTAACCATATGAGATACATAAGTATCTAGCTGCTATTTTACGCTGGTATTCTGTGAGAGCGTGGACTTCCCGATCGAGTCGACCCATTCATACTACAACCATAATACACACAACGTGGCTCTACAAAGCATTATGGGATTTTTATTTTTTTTGAACTATGTTATTATTAAATGTTTTATTATTTTGTTAATGCTCTAAATGCGTGACATTGAAAAGATTAGGCAATACGAGTGAAAAGCGCAAGTGTTACATACACTTAAGAAAGTGTTACACACATAAGAAAGCCCATAATAATTGAATAAAAATTCTAGTGATTTTCGTTTGTTCTCTTTGTATGTACTAGCATTAAGAATGGCCTGTAATTAAGCTATTAGTATTAGTTATTAGTAGTAGCTATTATGTACATAAACTTAATACAAGCTCAGGTGTTCAGGTGTTAATTATAGGGTTTAATTATATGACAGGTCACGCAGAAAGTTTTGTGAAGTTTTTTGTATATCTTGTATGTTACTTTTTTGTATCTAACGCTGGCCAGTTATAGTTTATTTATATATTTTGAAAAAACAATTTTTAAGAAGAAAATATACAATGTTTCGATTTCGAATGTCCTTCCACTTTTTTAAAATCTACATTAAACTATCGTGGTTTTTCTGAAAATGGATCTGTGTCGTAAACATTTTCGCGCGATGATTGATGAATCTTTTAATCGGCTTTAAATGGCATTTATAGATAAAGGTCCTCCTGAGGTAACCATGTTCGCATTGGACGCCGCAAGGGATGCAACGATATATTGGAAATCCGATATATATCGATATATCGACGCCCAAATAAATCGATATTTATCGATATAGAAGAATCGAAAATATCGATATATCGATATTGAAAGAACTCAATATATCGAAACAAAATATCGAAAGAACCTGCCCAAAATCAAACTTTATCTACAGAGAATGAAGATAAAGGTGAATTTGAATTTTGAAAGCACCATAAATCTCTGGCTCAAACACAAACAAGAATAAAAAACCGACGGCAACGACAAGATTACGTTATACCTTGCTACTTCTGTAAGCATTCTAAAAGTAAATGTTCTCAAAATTTTGCAAGTAATGCAAGGTGTATATCCCAATCTGTTTAAAGTGGCAATGAGTCACTTACCAATTATGGCAACGAGCGTGCCTTCTGAAAGCCTTTTTTCAAAGGTAGGAGCCACAATAACTCAAAGCCGAAGCCAGCTGCAAGGAAGTAGACTATCAAAGACACTGAGCAACGTTGGACCGCACGGAGCACCGATGCACAGAAGTAGACCCGCGTAGAAAGGTGCCGTGACATGATTTTTACAGAAAGAGAAACAGAAACAGAAACTTTTTATTCAATTTAGATTATAAATAATACTTATTGAAAGTCATTCTTTTGTTTAAATATTACCACTTTACTTTATTTAAAGTAGGCACGTATTGGTGTGTTTACGACATTTTTACAGGTGATGAATCTTGGAATTGTTTATTTTCCTAAAACGAAGAAAGAGTTCACGGTTTGGCTGTTTCAAATAGAATCATCGCCAAATAAAACCAAAGTGAAGCGATCAAGAAGCGCAGGAAAGAATTTTATCACTTTTACTTTGACGGCGTTTCTAGTGCTAATAACTTTAAGAAATTGAAGATGATTCCACGCCGCATGGTTTATTAACAAATGCTTGCCAGTAAGTATCATTGCTGTTAGCAACAAGCGACCGAACATGAAGCCCCGCGGACTACTGCTTCACCTTGACGACGTGTCAATGCACCCATCGCTCTAAAATAAGGACTTTATGTACAGCACACCGGTTAAACGTTATCATATTTTCTTACAGCTCCTATTTCCATTTCAGCAGTGGCTACGCTTGTTTCACGACCTATTGTTATCCGTCAAACATAAATAATGCCTACATACTGCCCGCTTCGCTGGCCGTAAATTATAAAGTTTTATTATTAGTAAAGTAGTTTTATACGTGGTAGAGCCATGCTGCAGCTATATTAAGGTTGTAGTATGGATGAATATATAACAGTTTAATGCGGCTGTGTTTCGTATGGTATGTGTTAAGAATTTGTGACCCTTTTACTGGAAACGAGGCATTCTATCTTTGCCCTCAGGAGTAACAACGTACCTGCATTTTGATTCTTAATTGATGATAGATGTAGATTTATGGGTAACAGCATCCACTAACCATCAAGTAGACAGTATGCGCGCTGGTTACCCTTATTATGTACAAAGATTCAGTTAAAGTTCAGGCTTTTTCGGGGAAACATTTAAACATACATACTTTCGCATTTAAGATATTAATATAAACAAATAATATTAAATTTATTTTGTTGTATATCTTACAAGATTTTATAAAAAATGATTTTTAAAAGTGTTTAATAAAAATAAACACCTTTTAACTTAAATGACTAAAAGAACAATTATCAATGGCGACGAAAGTAAATAGAAGGCTTCATCACAGCAACTCGGGAATATTGAATTAACTCGTTTCAACCCGTGACTGGGGCAAGCAATGCTATTAGTGTTTTTGTTCACATCGCATTTCCTTGAATCTTTGATTAAAAAGAAATCCTTTAAAGTAAAATAAGCTTGCGAAAAATAAGTATTTATTTTATTAAATGTTTTTTTAATATACTCCAATTAATAAATAAAATATTGTTAAATAATACATACGATAATGTGTCATTATGATTTTAACAACCCTTCACAGGTCCACGTCTGAGGGTAGGACGTCTTTAAGGAATGACATAAAATGCAATTAATTGGCTCAGAACTTTCAGCTTATACGAAGGAGTCATAACGCAAATCTTTTCTTTTTTAAAAGAAATGACCAT
Source organism: Parnassius glacialis (assembly GCA_033319125.1). Taxonomy (NCBI): domain Eukaryota; kingdom Metazoa; phylum Arthropoda; class Insecta; order Lepidoptera; family Papilionidae; genus Parnassius; species Parnassius glacialis. The sequence goes on along the minus strand of JAVANC010000010.1, from coordinate 27,071,076 downwards.
CTGTAGATTTTAGAGGTTTGCATTGCACGTGCATATTATAACTACAGCTTCGTTATGTCCACAGCTTATAGGATATAGGTCCTTTCAAACTTTCTCTAACTGGCATACATCATTTGGTAGAGTCATGCTCAGTATGGTAAGTAACTACCATGCTGAGCAGGCGTGTGTACTCTTTAACGAGTAATGCTGTTGTCCAGCTCAAGTCTATGGAATATGCTATTATCCGGATCCGGATATTATACGTCCGGAGAAAAGTTAGCATTTACATACGAAAAATTATCTGTAGTGCCGATAATTATTTATTTAATAACAATATACGGAAACAAGATTTTGAGGCGATGCGTCAAGATATTTCGTCTATTTTACATCGATGTTCAGTGCCAAAACCAAATCTTCTCAAAGACGAATTTATAGCGTTGAACAACCTGCGCAATATACCAGAACTCACGATTCTCTGCGCAAAAAAGGGAAACGAAAAGCGACGGTAATCATATATTTGTCAGGTTATAATTCTAAATATAAGAAATTTTGTCGGTTTTAAGTACTCAAAAAAGGTAACAATCGACCAAACAAATAACACACTTAAAACATCTAGTGACCTCATAAAGAAACACTTCGACAAATTAAACCTGAACGTGAAATCGATAATACCTACGTGTGCCAAACCACGGAAGTTTTATTGGTTACCAAAAATACATAAGCCCAATGCTCCACTACGTCCAATATTGAGTTAAATCGATTAACCAACTTACAAATTGGCTCAAAATTTAGCGAAAATACTCTTCTTTTTTTTTTAAACGTTACCCCCACACTAGGATTTTACCCTGTATCGTGGAGACAGTTTATTAACATAAATAGCACGAGAAGAAACATCCAGACCCGGCACAATGATTTGTAGGCCATACAAATATCTTGTTCCGTGCGGGATTCAAACCCGCGGCCCCAGCGCAACAACTCATTGCTAAGCCACTGCGCCAAGGAGCCGTCAACTCTCACCGCTCAGGGGACATACAAGAGCACACAGAAAGTATTTCTACTATTAGCTACCGTCAGCGAGATTAAAGACCTTACCCTTGGGAGACAATAAATCTGTGGTCAGTTTTATAGTTTCTTTGCAGTTATTGTTTACATGCCAATGCCTATTGAATACTGCATCTCAATTGTAACTAGAAGGCTGGAAGAAACAATATGCCCGTAGAATATGTAGTATTCCTCAGTTAATACCTAACATCTAGCTACCTATTGTAGAAGGAAGAGATGCACAAGTAGATGGTTTGGCGATGGGTTCAGCTGTATCTCCCATTGTCGCCGATATATTCATGTAGGACTTTGAAGAGAAAGCCCTTCTTACTTCTCCCGTAAATCCAAGATTCTACAAGCGGTAGCAGACGATACTTCCACAATTCTAATTTTAGATACAATAACTGCATTTTTAGACCATCTCTACTCCATAAATTCTAAAATTCAGTTAAAAATGGAGTTTGAGGCAAATCATAGTTTAGATTTTCTAGATATATTAGTAGTTCGGAATCCTGATAACACGTATAGTGTATAGATAAAAGACCTATACAGATATATGTATACTTAAATAGTAATTCTCACCATCCTTTACAGTTAACTAACGTGGGAAAATCTTTGTTTCAGAAAGCACGAGGGATCAGTGCCAGTAAACACGGCTGAGTTCCAACACGTAAAGTAAGTTTTGAACGACATCAAGATTCGGGTCCCGTGCCTACGTCACAGTGAATGAGTGAAGCCGGCTACAGTCGAGCGTGTATCTGCCGTACTGCCATGTTAGATGTGTCACTGACAAGATTGGCTACGTCTTAAAGCGTGCTTCTATTAAAACATACTTCAAGCCACCAGAGAAGATAAATCAGTTTTTACTATCAGTCAAGTGTAGTAGCCCTCTGTAAGATGCAGGAGTGTACGAGCTTGATTGTAATGTATTCTCTCTTACATAAGACCTTTATAGCCCATTCAAGTTAATCGTGAAGTTATCATCTTATATGACAAAGTTAAGTTATACGTATCATAAATAATATGAATGTTATTGTTATTTAAAATTATTAGTCTAGCAAGCCTCGTAGATTTTGGTTCGCTAGGTGAATGCAATTTGTGAAGTCGTACAACTTTATTTGATCTTTATTTTTAATAATATTTCCTCCTCTTCATTAACCTTTAAAATTTAGTTCTGAACGTAGGCTATATTAATGTTTTTATATTATTAATAATTTATGTTGCCTTTTTTGTCTCATTAAACGATTTTAATAACTGATTGAATGAAACTGATTCAAAGTTACTTTTGTTGGAAATAAAGGTAACAAATGAGCATATAGTCCACCTGTCCCGTAAGCTGCTGCGCATAGACACCTACATCTAACTCCGATTAAAAATCAAAATGCAGATGCGTTGTCAGTTGTCACCTTAAACAACTAAGGTGGACTGCATAGTTACCAGTAAACTGATTCTCCGATTCTAGTCATTATGCTGCTACTTTACGCGAATATTCTGTCCTTTCGAATTCGAGCGTGTTCATTCTCGAATCGAATCAACCTATTCGTGTTGCACCAATAATACGAACCGTAGCTCTACTGCGTCGAAAACACAAAATTCAAATTATTATACTGTAAGAAGCTACTCCACTTCTAATGTTAAAAATAATTCTCAAAATTATTTAAATAAAAGAACACTACTTGGTAACAAACCCTGCTTACTATCAGGACCCAATTACATGACAACACTAAAGTATGCAAACCAACAGCATCACTACCCATCTTAATGTATTTTTTTTTAGAATTAGGGTGACAAACGAGCACACAGTCCACCTGATGGTAAGTGGTTGCTGTGGCCCATAGACACCTACATCTGTCTTCGATTACGAATCAAAATGTAGATGCGTTGTCACCCGTGAGGAATAAGATGGAATGCCTCGTTTCCAGTAAAAAAGTGTCTCCAGTTCTCTACACTCACCATACGAAACATAGCAGCGTTATGCTGCTATTTTACGCTGGTATTCTGTGAGAGCGTGGTCCTACCCCGGTCGAGCCGGCCCATTCGTGCAACAACTATAACAGTAATATAGCTGCAGCATGGCTCTACCACGAAAAAAAATCTCCCTCTGTCGCTTCTAACGACATCCACGAGACAATAGAGGGTATTGAATATTCTGACACCATGTGTGTTAGAAATCTTTGATTTATAGATATATTGTAATATCTCAGTATGTTAATACGTATTGATTATTATCTATACCACAGGGCAGCCTCTCAGCAACACGATCTTCCTTGTCTGCACTAGTAGAATACCCTAACGAGTGTAGTAAGGACAATGAGACTCGTAGAATTACAGACTGATGCCTCTTAGTCGCCTGTGCGAGACTTTATACTGCTAAAACAAGTGGAAGATTACCATTCTACCTTCATTTGTTCGTATTTACTTTTATTTTTTTTTACCCTCATTCCCAGCAAACTATATACAACCTGCTTAATATACAAACCTAAAAATTTTATGAATTACGGTCGAATTCTGTCCACTAGGCCAAATAATTTGTTGAGTTACAATACTAACTGTATTATATAATACGAGACTTTCTTTCGCGCTGAAAAGATGCTAAGAAGCAACGAATCGATTTTAATTTAATCAGCGAGGCAGACGGAGATGGGTGTAAGCTTCATTTTATTTTTAAATGATTACTACTAGATCTACGTTTTAAGCTGAAAAGTATTTAAATTTAATGTGAAAATGAACGGAAGGGAATGAAGGGAATGGAATGTTATAGAGAGGATACCGTGGTTAATTGTTTAATACCATCCGCTATACCGTCCGTAATATAGTCCGCCTTCTAGGCATGGGTAGATTTGAATGTCTGATATTGAATTTACATATTTTAATATATATGTATATGGTTGATGTCTACGTGATCCTGTAACTCTGTAAGGAAATCAGTATTCAGTACTACACGGTAATATGCAATTTTTGATGGATTTAGTTTGCTTAACATTACAGCCATTACAGTCTCACAAAAGTACACTAATAAATATAGGCCACCCCACAAATCGCCTCATTGGTAGATATTTGCCGTAGTTGTCTCGCTTGGCAAGCGGGTTGGCAAGTGAAGTTTTCATTATAATTTTGCGTTGTTTTTAGCAAGACGCTGTTGTCCATCTCCTGGTTTATCACCCTCTGTCGCTTCTTACGACAATAGAGGAGAGAGGAGACAATAGAGGGTAATGAATATTCTGACACCATGTGTGTTGGTAATCTTTGATTTATAGATATATTGTAATATCTCAGTATGTTAATACGTATTGGTTATTATCTATGACTGAGTATATCCTACAACGAAGACTTGTAAACTCTTAGACGTATGTTTGACTAAAATAAAGTATCTCGCATTCGCGTTATTTCTTATTTTTAATCATAAATATTATACGATAATATTATTTCTTCGAGTTCGATGTTAGATATTCTTTGAAATAACGTTGTATGAGACTGCAGCTGTATCTAATACATACTCTGTTGCCCGAAATATAGATGTTGGAAATTGTAATATAGATATTGTATCCCACTCCTACCGGCAACACACTTCCGAATGAGCTTTCAAAGCTCACTCAGAGCGGTCACCTCTGGCCCACCATGTACGTTCTCTTCATTTACTGTGGGCAACCACAACAATAAAGTGAGAATCCATTCGAAGGAGACTCATAATACTTTTCTGCGTTTACTTTTGTAATCATAGAGTGTAAAATACTGTGTTCGACTTAATCCAAATGCACTCTAATATAGTGACAATCTAAAACAATAACAAGACATGTGTTATTAAATCAGTATCACATTTTGATGAGATGCAGGAGAAAATATTCATCTTTTATGTGTATTTGTGGATAACACAAAGCACTTAACTTCTGCAACTGCTGCCACTTAAGATGCTTCTGGGTTCGAATACTAAGCTAATATTTGTGTTACACACCATAATACTGATTATAAATATATTATTTATTAATTCTGTAATAATTTATGTTAAGCAAATTTTTTGATTAAATCTTTTAGAATATTTATACATCAGTGGATAAAAATTTCGTTGGGAAATTTCTGAAAATGAGTTGAGCGTGTTATATTCAGTGAATAATCTCGTACACTAAGTAAACTCGATAGCATTCGTAAGTGATTAAGTAATACACGTATTCAACATGCATATACCATGTTTCCATTTGCTTTGAATGCTTTGATTCAATGGAAATTCAGTATAATCAGTTTTTATACGATGTATTTAAAGATAATTAATTTTAATAATCAGTGACGGAGACAAGAAAGGTATGACAGGATCTGATAAATGGAAATCCGTGTTCCCTGTTAGCCATATACGTGACAAGTGAGTGTTAATGTATGTAAGTACCTATGTGCTCGTATGTATGAAATAGGTTATATTTGTATATGTACTTGTTTCATAAATTTTTACTTACTTTAATACTGACCGTTATTTAGACTTGATGACTTGATGAAGCTGTCAGGTAAATAGCCAATTAAACTTTTAATAAAACTATAAAGCAACTTCAAAACTAATATAAATAAGAAAATCTACGTAATAGCTTCTAAGGTCGATGCTAACACATAGTGTTTCGAAGAATTTCCCCGGTTTCAGAAAAAAATATTTTATTTGTTTTAGACGTTTTATTATTTTATTGTTATTAAAGTTTATTATTATAGTTATTAAAGTAGTATTATAGTTATTAAAGTTAAATTTTTACCATTTTTAGACTTAAGAACATCGCAACATTTAATATAATAGGATTTCCACTAAATAGTTAGAGGATTCTAATATCTGTACAGTTAAATGTACTGGAATTGTATATAGTTGATTTTTAGTTAAACAAAACGGAATATCGTTTAAGAACTGAATCTCATGTATTAACAACACAAAATTGTTGAATATTCATAGGTTAATCACTGGTCAACCTATTTGGCAGGATAACAACCATTATCATGAAATTTATAATTTTAATATCTCTGCAACTGTTGCCACGAGACGTGGTAAATATTCTTTTGAAAAAGAAGTTGTTACACCCCCTACTTATGTTACATTTGGTATATGTAACATAAGTAGTTACATTTGGTATATGTAACATAAGTACTACTTTTATAATTCTTTAAATGATATTTTGAATAAATATGTTTCCGTTTGTAATTTTAATTGTAATTTAAAATACCCAGTGTGGTATACTAAGCCCCTTGTTAAATTATCGAAAGAAAAATATAAATACCATAAAAAATGGAAGGTATACGGCAACATAAGTGACTATCAAACATTTTCATTATTAAGAAGCAGATTTAAAAAAATGCTGCGCGACTGTTATAAAAACTTTATTGAATTTTGCGAAAATAAAATAAAAACACATCCTAAATTTTTATGGTCTTTTATAAAATCGAAAAATAGCGATTTTCCTGAAATGATGTTGTACAAAGGTAAAGTTATTTCTGGTGGTATAGATATTTGTAATGCCTTCAATGAATACTTCCATTCCGTATTTAGGTTTAAAGAATTTATTTTCAAAAAGACAAAAAATGCCACTTACATGAAAATAATTATTACATTTTATTAATTTTATTCTAATGGTCGCCGAACACTCATTCAACAGCTTCACAGTCTCAATTGAATGGTGAAAATTTTTCAGTTATATATTCAGACAGCTGAGACTTAAAACTATTGAATGAGCTTACATTTTTTATCTTACAAGGCAATTTATTATAAATCAGTGCTCCTTCAAAAGTAATGCTTTTTTTTGCGTAATTTGTTCGTACCTTTGGTAGTACAAGTAAGCTAGGTCGACGAAGACTGCGTTTACAAATTTGTGATTTCTTTACAAAAGACAAGTTAGTGTGGATGGTTTTATCAAGTATTTTCCTAATTAAAATGCAAGTATTATATATATGTAGTTGTTGAACGTTCATAAGTTTTGTTTCATTTACATCCGTAAGCAATGGTAGTCACCAAGATTATCCGATTAGTCAAAGTTCACTTACTACTTTAGATACAAATTTAACTGATATAGGCAGTGACTTAGTTCTTAAAGAATTACAAAAAGTTAATATCAATAAAGGCGCGGGTTCAGATTTTATTCATCCTCTTCTTATTTCGAAATATGCAAATGAACTCGCAGTTCCGGTAACATTAATTTTCCGCACATATGTCAAAAGTGGAGTGTTCCCCAACATATGGAAATACTCTTTAATAACGCCTATTCCAAAAAATAATAACAAAGATATAGTAACCGAGTATAGACCTATCTCGAAATTATGTGTGTTGAGGAAGGTCCTTGAGAAAATTATTACTACTTACTTATCGTTCTCTGTTCGTCAATATATATCTCAACAACAACATGGATTTTTCAAGGGCAGAAGTGTTGATACGAATATGATAACTTTCACAGAATATTTGCGAAGAGCCATGGATGACAATCTACAAGTGGATGTCGTGTACACTGATTTCTCGAAAGCTTTTGACAAAATTAACCACAGTTTACTAATAGCAAAGCTCGCAAAGGCAGGTGTACATGGCACCCCCCCCGAACGGGTTCCCGCCTTGTCGTGGCGGGGGGGCTTAGTAGCCGTGGCTTGGTCAACCGCGGTGAACAAAGAGGAACCCCTTGGCTGGCCCGAGGTGTAGGGCCGGCCCGAGGTGGCCACTCCAAGTGGGCTTGACGAGCCCACTTCGGATGTGTGTCGGTGGGCTGCTGCGAGAGGGGTGTCCTCCCCACCCCTACCTCTGCAGCCGGGGTGAAAAATGCTGACAAATTTACGTCTTTGTTACAAATATGCGGCCATGTTTTTTAACGTTTAATGAGTATAAAGTAAATTAACGTAAAATTATTGGGTTAAATTGTATTCTCATTATAAGTAAATGTAGATGTCTAAGGGCCACAGTATCCACTTGCTATAAGGCGGACTGTGTGCTTGTTTGTCACCTTTATTATTTAAAAAGTAACTAGGTGTTATATATTATTTGAATTGTTTACTAAAATAGAACGTTTTAAATGCTGATTGTGCTTTATCTGCACACAAGCGATGAACGCTTAAGATAGTAACTTCATCTACAACTATACGCTTTATAACTCCATTTGATATACATAACAGAAAATCATCATTTCAACATCATTACAACTCCTCACAAGTTCATTGCTGAGCAAAGATACGTTCAATCCTTGATTTTTGCAGCACGGTATGGAGCCCCTCTTATCAAATACATATTGAGAGGATTGAAAAAGTACAAAAAAAGTTTTTGAAATCCCTTAACTATCGTTATGGTATTGAGAACGAATCATATAATGAAGCTTTGTGCAGACACAAAATGCTTAGTCTTTTTAACAGACGTAAAATGTTTGACATTATTCTTCTACATAAAATTATAAACTCATTAATAGATTCACCGACTCTTTTGTCTATGATTTCATTTCCAGCAAGTGTTCGTTTTCCAGTGCGCTCCTCACGTTCGTTGCCACTATTCATTCCTCCTCGGTTTCATAAAAACTATACACGTAACTCTTTTATATGTCGTTCCACCAACATGTATAACAAACATTTTTCAGAAATAGATCTTTTTACCACTAGTTCTAATCTTCTTAAAATAAATTTAAAAAAGTTTTTGCGGTATAATTGTGATTACGATTATTCTTAATAACTTGCCCGACTATGTTATCTCACAATGTAAATAATATGGTTTGTTAATGAAGATTTATTGGCACTATTTGGTCTTTTTGTCACGTGTAAATGTAAAATGTAAACTATATATTAAGAAATATGACTGTTTGTTGCCAAAATAAATGAAAAAAAAAATAAGTAGTTACATTTGGTATATGTAACATAAGTAGGGTTTTTTGCGTGGTAGAGCCATGCTTCAACTATATTAGTAGTATAGTTGTAGCACAAATGGGTCGGCTCGACCGGGGTAGGACCATGCTCTCACAGAATACCAGCGTAAAATAGCAGCTTAACACTGCTGTGTATTGTGTATTGCTTCGTATGGTGAGTGTAGAGAACCGGAAAGCCTTTTTACTGAAAAAGAGGCATTCCATCTAAGTCCTGACGGGTGACAACACATCTGCATTTTGATTCTTTATTGACGATAGATGTAAATGTCTGTGGGTCACAGCAACCACTTACCATCAGGTGGACTGTGTGCTCGTTTGTCAACCTATCCTATATAAAAAAATGTTAATTTAATTATTTCAGCTTATCAAAAGTCCACTGCTATAGTAGCAACACTTGGGAGGCAGGATAGCAACCGCAGGTTTGTTTTTATTTTGAGTTGATATCAGGAAGATGTTGCGGCCCATTTTCCTGTTTCATTGCCTGTTTTGCCTCTTAAGACACTCACGGGTAGTGGATACTCTTACGCCGCTAGTACATGTGTAATATAATACAATATCATTAGTTTAAAATAAGTAAATAGCAATAATGTGATTAAAAATTACTTATTATATAAAGGTAATGCCATCTTATTATAAATTTGACGTGGCAGATCACTTTTTAACCGGCTTCAAGAAAAGGAGGAGGTACTCAATTCGACTGTTTGTTTTTTTATGTGTGTTACCTCAGAACTTTTATCTAGGTGAATTAATTTTGATGATTCTTTTTTTTTGAAAGCTGACGCTTCTTATGTGATCTCATATAATTTGATCAAGATTTAACTTGTAGTTTTTTGAGTTATTCTTAATAATGCATATTTAATTGATTTTGACTACATTGATGATGTTCTCATTTTATTTATATTGAAGTCGGTTATACAAAATGTTTCATTTTACCACTTGCTTTTGCGGCAAGAAATTGAACAATTCGGCATTTTTGTAGTTTAACAGTGGTAGAGCCACGTGGCAGCTTTTGCTGTCGCACGGATGGGCCGGCTCGAACCGGGGTGGTACCATGACCTCACAGAATACCAGCGTGAAGTAGAGGTTTACCTCTGCTTTTCGCTTGGTGAGTGCAGGTGGCCGGAGGCTTTTTTTATTGGAAATGAGGCATTCCATCTTAGTCCTCACGGGTGACAATGCATCTGCATTAGATGTAGATGTCTATGGGCCGCAGCAACCACTTACCATCAGGTAGACTGTGTGCTCGTTTGTCATCCTTATCCTATAAAATAAGGACGTCGATTCAGCCGCTATATTAAATTTAGTCTAATGAACAATGCTAATGCATTTAGTTTTTTTTGTACGCATAGACTTGTTTACTCCACTCCGATCTGCTGTGGCCCGTGTTGCTCTATTGTTTTATCGATATAATATCGAAACTTTTTGTTACTTTTTTGAATAAATAAAATTAAAAAAAGTATGGCTACATAATATGTTTATTAATATGTAACATATTTTTTGGAAACGATGCTTTTGACGAAATTTCGCATTTAATTATTGGATAACTTTATAAGTGTTTTTTAGAAGATCCTTGAGAAAATTATATTGTATGTCACAAATATTTCATAACGAATATTTACTTTACCCCAAGTTAATAATATGACGTGTGTTATTTGCAAGAGCCAGATAGTGGGGATGATTTCCCTCGATACGAGTACAAAGTTGAAACAAAGTTATTAAATAGACAAAGACATTACAATACAAGGCAAATCCTCTTTATTTGTAAAAGTAATCTAATATACGACGTATTTTCTTGCTTACACATTGATTTATTTTTGAAGTTGCAGTAGTGTTGTGGTACGTACTATTGCAATAAACAGTACTATTGTAGTACTGATCATAGTAACATTAGTTCTATGCGTTGTGTATTAATTTTAACGTTATTTTATATAAAAGTTCATTTAAAATGACTCCAATCCTTCTGAATATGTAATCACATTAGATGCTAAGTTATTTTAAGCGCATCGTACTTTGCATTAAATATTAAGAGATATGAATTGAATATTTTTTCAGGTTCGCTTAACTTTACAACGCAGTATGTATATTAATTACTAGCAGTGCCCCGCGGTTTCACCCGCGTATATATATCACGTATCTGAGCTACGTGACATGACATTGATACCTTGTTCAAGCATTTTAGACAGCAGTGTATGGTTTATCAATAATTTTACCAATTTTGGTAAAATTAATGGAGTACTTTTATCTATTGGCATATATACATTATAGAGCGAAATTAAATTTTATCTACTCTCCTTTCCCTTTCTGGGTGAGCATCACGCCCCCCCCCCCCCCCTATTATTTATCAAGAATCATTTTTAAAATACCTTATTGTGGCTTATGTTTAAGAAATAGACATATGATATTACGGAGCTATTTTTAGATGAAGCAAAGATTTATATTTTTGTAGAATATATTTACGTATGTATATATATACCATTACCTCAGCGCACGCGGATAAACCAATTCGGGTGCGATTATATACAATATTTAAGGCTAGCTCAGAGGTGTAGTATAATGCCAGATAGCCTATACCGTTCCTCATGAATCTGGATATAATATATAAGAAGATTTTTTCAAATCGGACTGGTAGTTCAAGAGATTTGTCTGTTTAAACAAACAAGAAAATTCTTCCGTTTTATTATATTAATATATAAGTATAGATCATATTTGAATTACATGATAGTAAGTGCTCACCACCTCCCACGAACAACTGCAACACCAGGTGATTCGCGGAAGGGCGACAATCTTTTAAAAAAAGTAGGCTCTTTTCTTGAAGGTCTCTTGGTCGCATCAGTCCGGAAATATCGCTGGTAGCAGTCGATTCCACAAGGAAGTTGTGCGATGAAGAAAACTTCTTGTAAATCGCACAGTGGTGAAAATTTATCAGTACAATAAAATACGCCTATGTAAATATTATATCTCGTAAACTTTAAAATTCAAAAAGGTGTTTTATTGTTTAATAAATTACTTATTACATAATGCAATAACCTTTCTTAATATATCATAATAAAATATAATAAATAAAATAATATTCACGTAGTTTTCTGGTAACTGAATGTTGGTATATTTTACATTTTTCTTTGCATGAATCTTGCAAAGGAAATTGCCAAGGCCGGCTTGCGGTGTGCATTCAGAAGTAATCATGTAGACTTTAGTGCACTCATTTGTAATTATGCAATACTTGCACACAACGAATCTCATTCTCTGTTCGTTTAAACTGAAGAAACTTAAAAGAATATCTTTAATTAAAAATGTATATGTTATATATGTTTTTATATTCAAATATTTTTATTTATGTAACCTACAATTTCTTTTACTGTGTACAACTTGTGTTTGAGTCGACAATTTTTAGCACATGATGATATTTTATAACAATTTTTGTTAAACTGAAATGCACGTTACACTCACTACAAGTTACAATGTCTATAAATCTTTTAACTGATACACCCTGATAATGCTCAATAGTAAAAACGGCCAATTTATTAAATCTAAGTCATATTATCTTTCCATCCGATTACAATGTGGGTGTCTTCTAAGCAAGAATAAATAAGCTATAAGTCAGTGCACTTTACCATCGTCACCAATTAACATCAGGTGGGTAGTCAAACAGTGAGTTAAAAATAAGTCCCAGTCTAGTGTTTTTCGTTCTGTACGACCACGTTAATATTAAAATATATTGTGGGGATTTTCATTTAGTTCTTACCAATAAACGGACCAATAAACCGACTGATCGACGAGGAAGGTTTAAAACTAATCTGAAGTAAATATTTGGTTACCTTAATGCTCTAGCTGGTATAAGTATAAAAGAATAAATATAAATCGAATCTCGTTTTAAAAGCTATGCGCTAAGCTCCTAGATAAACTTATCACTACGTCCCTTACGTTACTACACACACGTATTTGAGCTGGAGATACTTAGTGCACCCCGTCCGAAGCCGCCGTGACCGAAATTCAGTTTGGAGGCCAATATTTTCAAAATTATTCTGAATATTGTTATTTATGTTACAAATGCTTATGTATATGTCACAAGTAACATATAAATAACAATATTCATAAGCATTTTCAAAATGGATAATGGCCCCAGACTGAATTTTGGTCAAGGCGGCTGTTGTCAAGAACAGTTGCACACACTATTCCTTCACTCTTGTAGTCCGATGGGACAGCAATCCCGACACAAATTTTTTATACGATTGGGTGACAAACGAGCACACAGTCCACCTAATGGTAAGTGGTTGCTGTGACTTGTAGATATCTACATCTATCCTCGTTTGCGAATCAAAATGCAGATGCGTTGTCACCCGTGAGGACTAAGATGGATTACCTCTTTTCCAGTAAAAGGGTCTCCGGTTCCCTACACTCACCATACAAAACACAGCAGTGTTAAGCTGCTATTTAACGCTGGTATTCTGTGAGAGCGTGGTCCTTCCCCGGTCGAGCCGACCCATTCGTGCTACAACTATACTACTAATATAGCTGCAGCATGGCTCTACCACGTTCAATCTAGATAAAGATAAGACGCAGGACCAACGGATATAGACACGTGTTTTCTGAGACGCAGTCCGGGCTACTACTAATAATTTCTGGACAGAAAAACCTAATAACCGACCCGGGATTCGTACTCAGGAAGACGTGACACACAGTTGTGCTTACATTGACTAGAACCACGGGCTAGTCATTATGTATAGGAATTTATAAGTAATACATAATATTATATTGGAAGTTTCATAATAAATATGATACGAATAAAACTAATCTTTACGTGGCACTGTAAGTAAAATTCAATCTATTGCTTTCTATATCTTTTAAACAAAGTTTTGCTTTGGACGTCTTCCAAGTGCTTGTTAAGAAATAATGTTAAGCTCACTTGCTATGATTTAACTTATATAACAGTGTAAAAATTGCTTAGTTAATTTAAAATACTATGTGCTTTAATATTTTACATTAGATTTGATAAACCACAAATTTTCGCGAAAGAACATCGATTCCTGCCAAAGATGATACGTGAGGCTATTGAAATTAAAAAAAACACCCTAATTTCAATAGAGAAAGAGGCTGGGTACTACCACCTGCTTGGGATCCTGTAATTAATAAAATTAAAACTAAACCCAAGCATACCACTGCGAGACTTCAAGACACTGTAAGTTCATTCTGCGTAGGTCGGACCAAAATTAATAATTAAAAAGCTGAACGTACTACGGGTTAATTTTGACATCGGGACGTCAATTACCTCAGTCCTCCGTGAACAAGGATGCTGTAAAGCACCTGAAACGTCGGGAATTGATAAAAACAAGTAAAAAAAAAACAATTAAAAAAATAAGTAAATAAAACGCGATAGAATCCGTAAAAGTAGTTTTATTCAATTCAGTAGTGTAATTTATATTATAGTCTCCTGATATTGTATTTTTTCCAAGAAATATCGTAAGAATTACAGATATAACTTTTTTATAGATCATTCGTAATTTTTAGAATTTTTTTATGTTTACATTACTAATTAAAAGTTTGTAAAAGTTCCACCTTTAAACGTTACAAAATTATTTTAAAACGTCATGATCCCATTATGTAACGCGACTAACTGAAATAGGCGACTTACATAGTTATAAAGTCCTCGAGAGTGAGCAACTTAAGCAAAAGTTAATTTATCAAATTTGACAAAGTAATGAGCTTCTCGTAAATTTGCTTTAGAATTAGGAACTTCTGAATAACATAGTAGGTGTTATGTGCTGTGTTTGTGAAGAGGGTTGTATATACGGACAAGTGACTTAAAATTTATTCACCAGTAGAATTCAATAACTGGTGATAGTACAACATTAATTGTAAATTGTAACAAAAGAATTAGGGCGCGTTCCGACGACACGCACCCGCTACGCACACGCCACGTGCGTCACCACCCGCGTCTAACTCGTTTTGAATTTTGTTGCATATAGTTTGAGCCTTACGACAAATCAATAAATCTGAAATTGTATAAAAATCGCGTGTGCGGGTTGAGCGTGGGATCAGCGCGAAGCAGGAACGAGGCGGGCACGAGGCGTGTCCGAGGCGGGCGCGTGGCGTGGGCGAGGCGTGTGCGGTTGAACGTCGATAAATTCCCTTTGTCGTGTCTCCTCAGTTTCAAGGCACTCCCCTTCTTGCCACAGCCAGTATCGGAATCCTCGGAGTCGACATATCGAGTGACGTGCAGTTCCGTGGTCACTTGGAAGAGAAGGATAAATTGGCCTCTAAAAAGCTTGGCGTGCTCAGCAGAGCGAGACAGTATTTCATGCCGGCACACCGCCTACAACTTTACAAGGCGCAGGTTCGGCCTCACATGGAATACTGTTCACATCTCTGGGCAGGGGCTCCCCAGTGCCAGCTCCTTCCACTTACCGCATCCAGCGCACAGCGGCTCGAATCGTCGACGACCGAGTCCTTTCCGATCGGCTCGATTCATTGGCACTGCGAAGAGATGTTGCATCAATTTGCATTTTCTTTCGCATTTAGCACGGGGAGTGCTCTGAGGAATTGTTCGGATTAATCCCAGCCGCCAAATTTCACGAACGCACATCGCGGAAAAACTTCCGATACCATCCACGTCATCTGTATGATTGGCGGTCAACCACTGTGCGATTTAGAAAATGTTTTCTTTCTCGCACGCCTTTCTTGTGGAATCAATTACCATCAGCGATTTTTCCGGACCGATACGACTTAGGGATCTCCAAGAAAAGAGTCTTCTCCTTTTTAAAAGGGCGGCAACGCATTTGCAATTCCCCTGGTTCCTCTGGGTGTTGCAGTTGTTCATGGGCGGCGGTAGTCACTTACCATCAGGTGAGCTGCATGCTCATTTGCCCCCTCTCCTATAAAAAAGTGGTAATAGGGTACATTCAAAATAGTGACAGCCTGTGCAGCAGCCATCTCGTCGACAACATACCTTTCATAGGCTTTTTGTGTATTCAGGCAATTTCAATTAATACAGGTTTTAACATTATCTTTTCATAAGGAATATTTTTTTTATTTTAGCCAGTATTGAATTTGCCGTTTTCACCAACTAGAAGCAGATAACGATTCCAGTTTCCTGGTGTGATATGGAGCATTACCTCTTACGAGAACTGCGTTGTCTATTAATTTCGGGAGAATATATTTTAACCAGTTTTCATATTGATGAAAATTCATCTCTTTGTGTTAATCATCTAGCCTCTTTTTCGTTCCGAATACTAGTAGACCATCATCCACAAAATTCTCTTCGCTTCCAACATGAGACACTACTAGTCATCTCCCCTTGCTTGTGAGCCCTTTTAATCCCGTAGTTAGGCCTTTTAAGAAAGCCTGACGTGAAGATTGCACACTGGTGTCCACCCAGTGCTTATTCTCAGTATCGCCTAGAATTATTAATAATATTATGTGAACAAAATAATGATAAACATAAATAATAATATTATAAATAAATAATAATATTATAAAAACTATAGATTCGAGAAACAAGTAAATGCTAATATAATAATAAAAACGTTTATTTTCTCCTCCACAGAATGCATAATTATTAAAATAGATACATAATAGTGCTTACAAAATACATTGATGTTGTGGAAACTGGAGCCCGTACTAGGATTACCTGTGTTACAGGTCTCCAGGCATCCAAACTACCCGGACAAGTCATAGTAATACAAACATAACTGCTATTAGATGATAATACCAACATTCATCACTCCACATTTCATCTTGATTATATATAATATATATATATACTAGCTGGCCAGGCAGACGTTGTTCTGCCCTTAGCAGCGAATCTTTGTACTATGAAATATCTTCAATTCGCAATAGGTTTTATAAGTGGTAGAGTCATGCTGCAGCTATATTAATAATATAGTTGTAGCACGAATGGGTCGGCTCGACTGGGGAAGGACCACGCTCTCACAGAATACCAGCGTAAAATAGCAGCATAACACAGCTGTGTTTCGTATGTTGAGTGTAGAGAACTGGAAACCCTTTTTACTGGAAAAGAGACTATCTTAGTCCTCACGGCTGACAACGCATCTGCATTTTAATTCGCAAACAAAGATAGATGTAGATGTCTATGGGCCACAGCAATTACTTACAATCAGGTGGACTGTGCACTCGTTTGTCACCCTTATTCTATTAAAAAAAAGGTAATTATGAACTTAAATTAAAATTTCAGTTTGCAAGCATCAACATAATATTTACCAATGATATTTAATACAAAATATATTAAATAAACAAAAGTAGCATTACTTTGTTCAAGGATGGTGATTCGTTTCTACGTGATGCATACTGAAATGATCGGGAATAAGAAAAACCACATGCACGATATAGCTACATTGTATATTATTGTTTTTCAAAGTATTCTCCGTTCAACTTAAGGTACTTTTTCATTCGTACAAACCAATCATTAAAACAGTAATTCCACTCTGAAGTTGATGTTGACAAAATGCCTGATTTGTACGCTTCCACAGCTGCTTCGGGGTCTTCAAACCGTTGACCGCGTAATAAATCTTGCATTCTAGGGAATATAAAGAAATCGTTTGGATACAGGTCAGGACTGTACGGAGGATGATTCATCAGCTCAACGTTTTCCTGCTTCAAAAATTCATTTGTCTTCCGAGCCGTATGGGAGCTCGCATTATCGTGATGTAAGATGATGCGACGTTTCGGGTTATATTTATCTAAATGAGTATTAACTGGTTAATCTAAATTTTGAAAGATGTCTCTTTTAGTTAAGACGTAATTGATTTATTTATTGTTTTATCAAAATGAAAATGGGAATTATGCGAAAGTATTTTAAATAATTTTTACCAACTATTTTCACTATTAGTGAAACAATAATTTTGTGTAGTGCATGACAATGCTTTAGCAAGCTGCATCCTCGCACCTCTAGGAATTCTTTTAACAACTGATAAATTACGATAATAATTGTAAATTTGCTCCGAAAAAAGGGAAAATTTTGTGTCATTAGAGGAATTGCTAATAGAGTTATGAATTTCTACTGTAGGCTGTGAAGCCGAAATCCTTTAATATGGCATCGTTTAATATGTATATTAAAGAGATAAGGATATTTATAAGATAAATTAGATGATTTCACTCTTTGGGCTATACGTCACACCAATTCTTTTATACGGAGGGGCACACTGAAATGATCGGGAATAGAATATTTCGGATTGAGTTACAATAAAACCTTTTTTAGAATTTGAATATTGGCCTCTTAGAATCTTAATGACATTCAAACAATAAAAAATATGTTTAAAAACAAAAACTATATATGTTTAAAGTTGACACGTCATTAACAGAAATGGAGCTCAAGCGTGAACATTTCCGTGCCATAATTTATCATAATTTTCGTCGCGGCTTATCTCAAGATAAAGATACATGTTTAAGCGAACTTGTTTCGATTTATGACGTTGAAGCACCGAGTCAAACGACAATATACCGCTGGTATGCTGAGTTCTGACGCGGTCGTGTGTTGCTCAGCACTGTTTCTTCTGCAGATTTATCAAGAACAGCGGTCATACCTGAAAACATCGCAGCTGTGCGAACTATTATATTAGATGATCGCAAATACATTCTAGTATTTTAAATCTCTTTGGATGATCGTCATGTGACGATGTTCTTTAACATGTGTGAACTTTATGCTTTCTGGTAATGTTAATCCAAATTTCATTCCATTCTTATATGGGCAAGATTATGTCCCTTCATAAAAGGATAACGGTATCCGTTCTATTACCGTTGGTTCCACATTTTGACGCTTAACTTCAAAATTAGCTTGCAGGCACATAATGTCTAACCTTAGGACCAAATTTCAGCCTACTCAACTAGGCTTTGGCATTAGAGGTGGCTGTGAGGCGGCGGTACAGTCAGTGCGTACATTTTAACAAACTTTGATGCAGATGTTCTTGTGAAGGATGACGAGGTTGAAGGTTAAGGAGTGCTTTTAACTCTATCGATAGGGTAACCTTGCTGAAAGAAGTGGCTAACAATACCCCCGATATTTATCATTACGTTTGGCAATGTTATAGTCAAAATACTAACTTGTTTTACGAAAACCATGTTTGTCGATTCTGCTGTCGGTGTTCAGCAGGGTGACCCACTGGGTCCAGCACTGTTCAGTTTAAGAATTCAACCCATTATTTGAAATTTGAAATTCAAGCTGAATGTCTGGTACCTGTACGAAGGTACACTGGGAGGTAGAGCAAATGACGTCCTCAGTGATCTTACTCATATTTTTTGAAAATTTAAAAAAATTGGTTTTAAAACAAATAGCAATATTGTATAGCCAATATTATTTGTAAATTATGTGTTTTTTTTTATGTTATGTGTGATGGCGTCATTTTGGAGAATAAACATTTCTTTCTTTCTTTCTTTCTTTCTTTCAATAAATGTGAAATATTTTTTTCCAAAAATTTATCTACTTCTCATAGAGATACTTTAATTCAAGATTTCAATCATGTTTCTCCAGGAATAAAAACTGTCAGTACGGAATCACTATACCTGCTAGGTGCCCCGTTGTTTTTCGATAGTATTAAACCTGTTTTAAAAACAAAATTTGATCAGTTTTGTATAAATTAAACCCCCATATAGCTCTTACTACTTTAAAATATTGTCTCTGTGTACCTAGATTTACAAACTTACTCCACTCGAGTCCAGTCTGGAAATGTTCGGATATTTTAAAAGATAATAATAATAATCTTAAAATATCTATAGAAAAAATTCTAAATTTAACTTTAAATACAACAGCCTGGACTCAAGCTACTTTTCTTATAAAGTTTGGTGGCATTGGTGTGAGAAATCTTTCTAGCGTTGCATTGCATGCTTTCCTTGCTTCCGTGCATAGTGTCACTGACTAATGTCACATAATTTTAAATAATAAAATAGACCTATGCTTTGCTACGGAGGCAGGGCAGACATGGCAAACGCTCTGTCCCGGTGAAAATGTTCCACTGGAAGTTAACCAACAAAACCTGTGGGATATTCCGTTGGTACGGGTCGTGCAGAAAGATTTGTTTCATAATTTCCATAGTGACCAAGATAAGGCACGCCTTCTAGCTGTTTCGACTAAGGAATCTAGTCACTAGTTACACGCTTTACCATCAAGTAATCTCGGCACATTACTTGATGGGGAAAGCTTGCACATCGCCGTAGGAATTCGACTAGGAGCGGCGCTTTGTCAACCCCATCAGTGCCTCTGTGGTAGCAGCATCGACGAGTTTGGGCTCCACGGACTTTCATGTAAGAAAAGCGCTGGTAGGTTTTCACGACACAGTTCTTTGAACGATGTCATCCGAAGGGCTCTTGTCTCTATAAATGTTCCCTCGGTTTTAGAGCCTTGCGGAATATTTAGAGACGATGGCAAAAGACCCGACGGTATCACATTGGTCCCTTTGGAGAGAGGAAAAGCCCTAGTGTGGGATGCTACTTGCGTAGACACTCTGGCGGCCTCTCATCTCAGGAGTACCTCGTCTAGAGCCGAGGTGGCATCAGAGGCAGCTGAACTGAGTAAGTGGCGCAAATATGAGTTTCTGTGAGATGACTACATATTTGTGCCATTTACTGTAGAGACTATCGGTCCGTGGGGTCCACGTGCGGTGGAGTTCCTAAAGGAACTACAGCCGTGGCTGGTCGTTGCTGCTGGTGATAAGAGGGCTGGTTCTTGTCTCGCTCAAAGGCTAAGTATATCCCATTCAGCGGGGAAACGCAGCCAGCGTTCTAGGCACGATACCGCGAGGAGTAGGACTATATGATAATTAAATTTATAGTTTTAGTTTTTTTATTATTATTATAGTTTTTATTATTGTATATACTGTAATATATTGTATCTTTAATATGTAAAAAAAATATCTTTGAAATTTGATATAAATACCTAATAACATTTTAGGAGAGCTAAAACGTTCATTTTCTTTCTGCTCATTTGGCAGCCTGTAGATTGAATCTTTGCATATGTTAAGTATTTCGGCATTTTTTAAAACACAGTCATTTTTTTGGCCTCGCGGTTGGAGATTCGGTTTTCTTTTCAGTATGTTCTTATTTTTAAGCGTACATGATTATATCTTTTTCCGTTTGGCTAAATGAGCTGTTTTTTTTTTGGCAATACACTTTCTTTATCATGCCTACGTGACCAAGTAGAAGGCTGAGTATCCATCATAAATTGTTCAGCAAAAACAAAAACGTAACAAAACCAAAAGACTTAACATAACAAATAAACCTAGCAAGCTAACAGCATAGCAAAGTGGCGAAGCAATCAGCTTTGTAGCGGTTTCTAACGGTTGCTGTTGAGCAATCAGTTTCAAAATAGGAGGTTTAGATGCCTGGGTGATCAGTAATCGATTGCTGAAAACAGAATTTGAAAATTCGAAACCGTTCTCGAAATAATCGTGGGACAGACGGACAGACGGACGGACAGACAGACAGACGGACAGACGGACAGACATCGTGAAATCAATAAGTGACTTCGCAAGTTTCGCCACTTAATAACTAAGTAAAAAAAACAAAAGCACAAAGAAAATATGACAAAGAAAACTTGATATTGTATCAAGATAGACAACGGGCGCATTCGAACACTCCAGAGGACTTGAAGGACGAGTAAGGTAAAAAAATGGCGTTCAGTGATGTTTTTGTGAAATTTAGCGTTGCCGTAATCTAAATCTGAAATTTCCGCATTTTCAGTAAAACACAATAACTGCCTTATTATCATAATTATTTTTAAGATAGTAGTTTTTTGTATGGTGTCAAGTTTCAGTAATTACAGTACTTTTAAAAGTTCTGCCGTTTTGTAGGATAGAAGGCTTCAGGTTTTCATTTTACCGTGTACGGGAACAACACTGACGGCGTCTATTAATTTTTTTTTGTTTAATTTAAGGGGATCGAAACATATGAGTACGGGGTATTGTAAGGCCACGGCCAGCCTTACAATACCCCATTTTATCTGTCTAGTTAGTTTTTTAGTACATTTTCGATTATTTGGGCCTCTTATTCGTCAATGGCAACTTTGTTTCCAGATATCAATTTGTCAATAGTATCTGGATGGTTAGCGTAACACTTGTACTTAACGGCTCCCCGCAATTACAGCTTCGAGGCGGCCAATTGACATTAGCATTTCGATTTTCGAAAACAACTGATTATGCGATTTTCGAAAACAGTGCGCTAAAGATCAATTGTTACGTTGGCTGTGTGGTACGTTGCGCCGTCCTGTTGAAACCAAATGTTATCTATGTCATCATCTTCAATTTTGGGAAACTAAAAATTGCTTAGCATGGCGCGGTAGCGATCGCTATTCTTTGTAACGGCGTTTCCTTGCTCATCTTCGAAGAAAAATGTCCCAATAATGCCGCCAGACCAAAATTCACACTAGACAGTCACTAGACAGACTCGTAGATGCATTGGTTTCTCCACGATGATGTGTAGATTTTCTGAAACCCAGATGCGACAGTTTTCTGAATAATCTGAAAAGATGATTTTTCGGTAAAAATGCTCATCTACTAACAAACGGCCTTCGGCCCATTGAGCGGACCAAAAACGCATCGGATGGCCAGTCGGATTCAGCTCTTGCACTAATTCATATCGAAATTTTTATGCAAAATTTTTCTCAAAGAAGTGCGTGGAAATTTCAATCCTTGATAATGATGACAAGTTGATGTTGATGGTTGTTCACGCACACTCTGAGCAACAGCAGCAAAATATGGTGCTACAAGGAATGGAACTATTTATTCCATCATCTGTGGTACCCATCGGAGGCAGATCTCAGTATTGATTTGGTCGCTCCTGTAAGACTGCATTACGCAGCAAGCAGGAGTGTTATCAAACCTGAGCTGCGACTTCGGCGACTCGGGATGTAAACACCAGTACACTTAAAAAGAAGTATAACTTCACCTCCTGGTCCTTCAAAAGAGTTATTGCCAAGGCAAAGTCAGAGCACATAGGCAGAATCGGCGAGAAACTAGTACGCCTTCCTTTGGGAACCCGTACATTCTGGCCTCTTGCCAAGGCTGTCCAAGGGAATTTCTGTAAGCCATCACTACCATCTCTGCACAGGGAAGACGACTCACTGGCCGAAGCCGCAAAAGACAATGCCGACCTTTAAGGCTCCCTTTTTGCGTCCAACTCGACTCTTGATGACGGGTGAAAAACACCGCCAACCATCCCGCGGTGTGAGTGCTCCATGTTGGATGTGCTGTTCTCACAGCGCTCGGTTCGCAAAGCACTTCTCTTCCTGGACATCCAGAAGTCGAGTGGGCCTGACGGAATCCCCCCAATTGTGCTGAGGATGTGTGTTCCGGAGTTGGCACCGGTCCTAACGCATCTTTTTCGGTACTCCTACTCCCAAGGCATAGGCCCGAATTCAAGGAAGACAGCTTTTGCCCACCCGATTCCTAAAAAAGGCGACCGCTCAGATCCGTCCAACTATAGACCTAGAGGATCACCAGCTGATTAGTGACCGCCAATACGGTTTTCGTCGAGGCCGATCAGCTGGTGATCTTCTGGTCTACCTGACCCATAGATGGGTGGAGGTAGTAGAGTCCAAGGGGGAGGCGTTGGCCGTTAGTTTGGACATTGCGAAGACTTATATGGGGTTTGGCATAAAGCGCTTCTTTCGAAGCACCCTTCCTTTAGGCTTCCCGAGAAATTGTGCCATTGGATCACCAGCTTCCTTACAGATCGGAGCATCGAGGTCATTGTAGACGGTGCATGCTTCGACTACAAGCCTATTAACACTGGTTTCCCACAAGGCTGTGTGCTATCACCAAAGCTGTTTCTTCTGCATATCAATGATATTATGCTAACTGGTAACATTCATTGCTATGCGGATGACAGCACTGGTGATGCTCTATACACTGACCGTGCCAATATTTCTCGCGAAAACGTCGCAGAGTACCGGAACAAACTTGTGTCTGAAGTCGAGTCTTTGCTGAACAAAGTCTCGGATTGGGGGCGACTAAATCTAGTCCAGTTTAATCCTCAGAAGACACAAGTTTGCGCGTTTACCGCTAAAAAGAACCCCTTTGTCGTATCTTCTCAGTTTCAAGGCACTCCCCTTCTTGCCTCAGCCAGTATCGGAATCCTCGGAGTCTCGTGCAGTTTCGTGGTCACTTGGAAGAGAAGGCCAAATTGGCCTCTAAAAAGCTTGACGTGCTCAGCAGAGCGGGACAGTATTTCATGCCGGCACACCGCCTGCAACTTTACAAGGCGCAGGTTCGGCCTCACATGGAATACTGTTCCCATCTCTGAGCAGGGGCTCCCCAGTGCCATCTCATCCACTTGACCGCATCCAGCGCAGAGCGGCTCGAATTGTCGACGACCGAGTCCTTTCCGATCGGCTCGGTTCATTGGCACTACAAAGAGATGTTGCATCCCTTTGCATTTTCTTTCGCATTTACCACGGGGAGTGCTCTGAAGAATTGTTCGGATTAATCCCAGCCGCCAAATTTCACTATTGCACATCGCGGTAGAACGTCCGATACCATCCACACCATCTGGATGATTGGCGGTCCACCACTGTGAGATTTAGAAGATGTTTTCTTCCTCGCACGACTTTCTTGTGGAATCGATTACCATCAGCGATTTTTCCGGACCGATACGACTTAGTCACCTTCAAGAAAAGTGCCTACTCCTTTTTAAAAGGCCGGCAACGCATATGCGATTCCCTCCCTGGTGTTGCAGTTGTTCATGGGCGGCGGTAGTCACTTACCATCAGGTGATCCGCATGCTCGTTTGCCCCCTCTCCTAAATAAAAAAAAATTGGTTGAGCGCACTGACCACGTACGTACACGGGTTAATTTATTCAACAACATTTTTACGTGGTAGATCCATGCTGCAGCTATATTAGCAGTATAGTTGTAGCACGAATGGGTCGGCTCGACCGGGGAAGGACCACGCTCTCACAGAATACCAGCGTCAAATAGCAGCTTAACACTGCTGTGTTTCGTATGGTGAGTGTAGAGAACCGGATACCCTTTTTACTGGAAAAGAGGCATTCCATCTTAGTCCTCAAGGGTGATAACGCATCTGCATTTTGATTCGCAAACGAGGATAAATGTAGATGTCTACAGGCCACAGCAACCACTTACCATCAGGTGGACTGTGTGCTTGTTTGTCACCCTATCCTATATATATAAAAAAAACAATCCAGTTTTACGAACTCGCTTCAGAAATTGATCCACAAACTAAGTTTTTGGCACATCCTTTTTGTCCATTTTTTTTTTCGTAAAAATTACAGTTTAGGTAGAAGACTCACTATTGGAAATAAGTTTTTAATATTTCCCAACTTTGTTTAAGCGAAAAGCGGCCTATTTCATAAATGTCATACATAAAACTCACTTTCTGTCATATCGGATATATCATCAAACCCTCTGACCCAAAATAATTCAATATTCCAATTCCAAACGTTAGATAGCCAAACCTATATAACACTTTACAAAAGCGCTGGCAACATTATTTGTATATTTGACATTTGCATGTGTAAATTTCGTCTATTATATATTCAGAGATAAAAATGTTTTTATTAGTTTGTTATTTTTTAGCTTTTTATGGTGATAGTCTCCATGGTGGCAAGTTGTTGACTTTGCATTCTTTCCACTTATGGTATTATCACATAAGCAGT
Source organism: Parnassius glacialis (assembly GCA_033319125.1). Lineage (NCBI taxonomy): Eukaryota > Metazoa > Arthropoda > Insecta > Lepidoptera > Papilionidae > Parnassius > Parnassius glacialis. Next base: position 27,045,594 of record JAVANC010000010.1, on the reverse strand, counting down.
CTCCGTATTTTCGCATATACTTTATAGCATTTTAATGTTTCTTGCCCAGTGAAGGGATTCCAGTGCAGTTAAGCAGGCCGTTACCAACCTCATTTTGTCCTCTGGATGGCAACAGAGAGAAACAAACCAGTTATGTAATACCCATACCGGTATGAGCATCTTCCAAATAACAACTAAAAGCCTGCAAATATGGCAAAGCTTATTATTTTATGAAGCAATCTCCTATGTTGAGCAATAGATTTTAATAGTTTGTAATGGATGTGATGTGTAATGGATGTGGATTTACCTGCATTGATCGACTCCCTATACAAGTAGAAAGGTTTCGACTTTAATTTTGGAGATATTGGGTACACCGTTCGCAGTTTTTACCGGTTGACCTCTTATTAGAATTTGAACTAGGTTGGAAACTTCGTTCTAGACATAAAAAATGTTTCTACCCATTTCGAATTTTGTTTAATGTTAATACTGTTCCTTATTAGACAAGAATGACTGAGATATCCTCTTCTTTACAATTAGATGTCCACTACGGTATTACATACACCGACAGTCAGTCGCTTTTTCGAAAATTGTTAAGTAAGTAGCAACACGCATACGTTCCATTCTGTCAAAGCATAAGTCCATGCGTACAATAAAACTATAAAAAGTAAAACTACTAATAAAATAAAATTAAAACTTATTGTTTCGGATTTGATTACCAACACAGAACAATCGTCCTCATACAATATGCAGATCGGTCGAGCAACTGATCCGAGTCTGTAACCGAGTTGTCGCTGTCACCGAGTTATAATTTATAATGTGTGAGTGAAATTATAGTTTACTATACAATTTAACATATCCTTCACTATTCATGCAAGACTACTTTGGAACTCCTTGCCCGAAAACGTAACAAGAGCGACAAGTAAGTACCTACTATTTGAAAAAGTTGGTACACGACTTCTTATTTGAAACGCTGCGATGTTGGATGTTAATAAAGATGATGATATATTTTAATATATCATCATCCTTATTATACATATTTTGTTTATATATTTACATTTTAAAGATTTTTGTATTTTATATGATATCATAAAACGTATTAGTATATATAATTTCACCTGCCACAAAATCTTATCACTACACGGGTTGACTGGCAGAGAATGCCGATAGGCATTAAGTCAGCCATTTTTACTTATAACTTATAACAATAAAGTTTTAATTTATAACAATAAAGTTTAAATAAATAAATATTTACACGGTGATTCTCCACTATCCTTCACAGTTAGCTACCGTGGGAAAATCTTTGTTTCAGAGAGCACAAGGGATCTGTGACAGTAAACACCTGACCGCCGAGCTCTATCACGTCAAGCAAGTTTTGCATAAATACGCGCCTCCGTTACAGTGATCGAGTGAAACCGATCACAGTAGAGCGTGTGCCTGCTGTACTATCATATGTAATAGGAGTCACAAACAAGAATGACTACATCTTAAAGCGGCTTCCATAAGAACATACTACAAATCTCCGAAGAAGATTAATCAGTTCTTAACATCCGTCAAGTCTACTATTTCTTTACAAGATGCAGGAGTGTACAAGCGTGATTGTGAATACAGTCTCTCTTACATAGGATAAACAAAAAGATCCATAAAAACGAGCGTGAAAGAACATATCGTTGATGTGAAGTACCGACGCTCCGGGAAGTCTGCAGTACGTCAATATGTTCAAGATCGTCCCAACCACTGTATTAGATTTGATAGACCACAAATCCTCGCAACAGAATAGCAATTACTACCAAGAACGATTTGCGAGGCTATTGAAACAAAAAAAAACCATCATAATTTCCATAGAGGAGATGGCTGGGTGCTACTGTTTGCTTGGGATCCTTTAATTAAAAAGACTTCAAGATGCTGTAAGCTCGTTCTGTAAAGTTCGGACAAAAAATAAATAATTGGAAGTTGAAGGTAGCCTTTGTTAACTATGACATGAGGACGTCAAAAACCTCAGTCCTGCCCGTGATCATGGGTGCTGTAAAGCGCCTGAAATGTCGGGAATATAAAAGTTATAATTAAACGCGATCAAATCCGTAAAATTAATTTTATTCCAAGTAATGTTTTTAGTTTAACGTTCGTACTTTATGCACTTTCTGAAGAAAAATCGTAGATGTAGCTACTTTATATGTTGCATCTTATGTATAATGTTAAAGGTTTCCCTTTTGAGTTATTTGTGTAAATGGAAATAAGAGACAATACTAACATACAATGAAAGCAGGTGTACCAAACAATTATTCTTTTGTATATGTTACCGGAAATGTATGTAATCCGTTATTGTATACAATTCCTAGGAAATGTATGTAATTCCTAAAATTGCAGGGAAATGTGTAAAATAAATTATATTAGACACATTTCCTAGGAAATCTATATACTGTCTAAATAGCAGTCGGCAATGTAAATATTTGAGATATCAGAGGGTATGCGGGGATAGCGGGGCGAGTGGAGGGTATTGTTTTGTCTGATCAGGCAATCTCGCTAGTGCCGCGTTAACTGTCAGTGTGTACGCACGTCGCTGTTGTTCAAAATGGCTACCGAATCACGCATCGCGCTTATGAACGAGCGATTTTATAGTACTTTAGCGTCATTAAGAACGTTAACAAACGCTAAGAATACTGCTTATATTGAAGATGAACGTTATAAAGAGTTAATTGAAGAAGTTTCCACGGCAAAAATAATAGCTAGAAAGACTTCTCGTGATTATTGGTTATTGCGGCGATACGATGTGCTTACCATTGACCAGAAAAGTAAGCTTATTTTTCCTGTTAAAGACACTACAAGCACTATTATTTACTACGCATGTGATAGCGAGTTATTCGACATATTACACGAGACACATATTCAAATTGGTCACGGCGGAAGAGATAGTATGATGAAAAAGGTAGGGAGTCACTACAAAAACATAACACGTAAGGATATACAAACATACCTTGACCTTGTGAACCCTGTCAACAAAAGCAAAAAAACATCAAATAAGGCATTGTTGTAAAGCCTATTATATCGTCAGAGTTTAACTCTAGATGCCAAGTGGATCTGATAGATTTTCAGTCCCAGCCCAACGGTGATAACAAATTTATAATGGTGTATCATGATCATTTAACAACATTTGTTGTTTTAAAACCACTTAAAACAAAACGAGCTGAGGAAGTGGCTCACACTTTATTGGACATATTTACTCTACTTGGTGCTCCTGCAATACTTCAGTCTGATAACGACAGAGAATTTTCCAACCGAATTATTGAGAATTTAAAAACATATTGGCCTACTTTAAAAATTATTCATGGTAAACCCAGGTATTCGCAAAGTCAGGGGAGTGTGGAAAGAGCAAATCAGGATATTGAAAATATGTTGACCACGTGGATGCAAGACAATAATAATTCACATTGGAGTGAGGGTTTGAGCTTTGTGCAACTCATGAAAAACAGAGCTTTTCACGCTGGTATTAATCAATCTCCTTATGAGGCACTTTTTGGGTGTAAAGTAAAAGTTGGTTTACAGTTACCCAATGATTTCACGCAAAATGTAGAAACTAAAGAAGATTTGGAGAAAATTATACAGGACCTTACCAAAAAGGAAGAAGAATAATATAAGTCGATTTTGTGATAAATACATTTTAAAAGTTCCTAAATACTTGATTTTCGTAGCTTTAATTAGTAAGATAATATGAAAATTATTATATTTTACGAAATGACTGTTACCTGAACGCTGTTGTCTCAACGAGTGCTTTAATAAAAATTATTATGTTCATTTTAACAACGTGTTTTATTATAGAAATCATTATTTTTATACATTTCCTAATACGATATTGGAATTATATACGATTCCTAGGAATTATATAAATTTCCTAGGATTTGAATACAATTCCTAGATTTTATACATTTCCGGTAAAATATATATAAAATTTCTATACAAAATGTCCGAGAACTCAATGTCAAGCCGAAACGGGGTGACAGGATTGACTGTAACCATCATGAGAAAAATCAGAAAAAAATCTATCCCATGCAGTTTGGAAATTATGGGCATTTAAGAAAACCTAGAAATTTGCTTAAACTGTAACGATTTTTGAGTTATTGTGGTTAACTTTTATTATTTTTGTCCATTTAAACTTTGAAACCGTAACCCTAAATAACATTTCTAGAACCACAGTCAAAAATAATGATACAACTGCCCCAAGTTTTGTAGAATTTTTTGTTTGTAGTATGAAACTAACAAGTATTGTACCATTTTACAATTCTAATTAAATGCGCAAACTTTTATTGGCACTTGACAAGGCACTTTAGTATATTTTTTTTAAAAGAGGGTCTTTCAAAGTCTACAAATTTTGAAAATTTTAAATTCATAGTTTAACAAATAGTCTTAATTCTAGAAAACTTGGGACAGTTGTATCATTCTTTTTGACTGTGGTTCTAGAAATATTATTTAGGGTTACAGTTCCAAAGTTTAAATGAACAAAAATAATAAAAATTAACTACAATAACCGAAAAATGGTTACAGTTTGACCAAATTTCTAGGTTTTCTTAAATGCCCATAATTTCCAAACTGCATGGGATAGATTTTTTCTGATTTTTCTCATGATGGTTATAATCAATCCTATCACCCCGTTTCGGCTTGAGATTGAGTTCTGGGACAGCCTGTATATAAAATTCAATTGATTTCCGTTAGTGTCGCTAAACTCGAAACTGCCTCGACCGATTCAGATGAAATTTTATGTGTGTATTTGTGTGTCCCTGGATGGTTAAGATTTACAATTGGACCAGGTTTTTTTAAAGGAGGGCCTTTCAAAGTCTACAAATTTTGAAAATTTTAAATTCATAGTTTAACAAATAGTCTTAATTCTAGAAAACTTGGGACAGTTGTGTCATTCTTTTTGACTGTGGTTCTAGAAATTAATATTATTTAGGGTTACGGTTCCAAAGTTTAAATGAACAAAACTAATAAAAATTAACTACAATAACCAAAAAATGGCTACAGCTTGATCAAATTTCTAGGTTTTCTTAAATGCCCATAATTTCCAAACTGCATGCGATATATTTTTTATGATTTTTCTCATGATGGTTACAATCAATCCTATCACCCCGTTTCGGCTTGAGATTGAGTTCTGGGACAGCCTGTATATAAAATTCAATTGATTTCCGTTAGTGTCGCTAAACTCGAAACTGCCTTGTCCGATTCAGATGAAATTTTTTGTGTGTATTTGTGTGTCCCTGGATGGTTTAGATTTGCAATTGGACCAGGTAGCGAAAAAGCGAGCAAAGCCGGGGTGGATTGCTAGTATACAATCAAATTCAAGCTCTTTATTGGCTTGCTCTCAAGATTTTGTTCTTACTGTTAATTTTCCCTTCGGCGATATTAAGCCTAGTTATACCCAATTTCATTTGTGTACTTTTTGGATAATGTATACTCGTACGTTGCAACCTCCACGCCAATTGCATGCCGCAAGGATCTTAAGCTATTGTGAATGCGTAATATTTGTATTTACTAATTATATAATTGTTATATGAAATCATCATAATATAGCTATCATGCTCGCGAGTAGTGCCGGATCCGCACTCCATCTCATCTCGTGGGTATCGTAAAAGGCGACTAAGCGATTCACCTGAAGAATAGGCTGCAGCGTTTTCTTAGTATTTAACAAGCGTACTGCAAAACGAAAGTATTTCTATTACTATTACGTAGCCTGGCTCTTTTATGCCGCACTATATTATTTGAGACCCAGTTTGAGTATCCTCCCCATCTAGGTACTTGCGAAGCCATATTATCGCTTAGAAAACTCCAAGAGAATTGCAGAGAACAAAGGCAACCACTATTTCTCTGATTTGTAGACTAGGAGGAGGCTTTCGAAAGTGTACCGTGAGCTACTTTGGATAACACTGGCGAAGTTGAGCAGTACTCACAAGTTTATCAAACTAGTAAGACTTTAAAAAAAGATAATATGAGGAGCTCTGTTACTATTAATGGAGAGTAGCCTGAATTTCTTTCTATGACTTGTGGTGTAAAGCAAGGCTGGGGTGAGAGGGGTGTGCTCTCCCCCTACCGCTGCAGCCGAGGTGGAGTCGCAGAAAAAGAGGAGAGTTGGTATGGCGATACGCCACTCGCCCTATCCTCCGCGACTCTGACGGGGCCGCACCTTTGATGCAGTGGTGGTGGGGCTGCGGGGGGAGAGGAGTGTCGGTATTGCGAGGAAGGCGTTATCGCTACCCTCCGCAGCTGCATCTTGGTTCGCGGTGGAGTCCTAGACTAGATCCACCGCTATGGTCGGGAAAGCTAGTGTTCCAAGTGCTCGTTATTCCTGGCCCCATGGACTCTGCGTATCCAACTTGGGGGAGTCCGTATCGCAGTTGAAGTAAGAGGCCGTGGAGAAAGGCGCGCCATTTGTTCCTGGTTCCTTACCTGAGAAGGAAGTAGAGGAGGAGAAATTGTTCCCGAGGAGGGGTTGCCATGGGGCGGCCGGCACTGCTGGGTCCGCGGATGTGTGCGAAAGCGTTCCCGTAGCCTTCCCTAGATGCGGTTGGACACCATGGAGTTTTAGTCGATGTGTGTAATAATATAGCAAGGATAGCACTGCTATGTTCATGTCCGTCTAAAAGATATAGATAGCCAGTATAAATATCGCCTGTGACGAAACCCTCTTAGTACTTAAAAATCGCAAAGTATCTCTAGCATTATATTTTATCTATCTTTGAAGTTGGCTGTAGGTGTCCATAAAGATCGTTTTGTCTTTTCATTTTATAAAAAAAGAAATAAGTAATGTAGTAAGCAAATAAATAAGAGTTATTTTTTTTGGTTAAATCAATTTCTGATCGAGAGGAGAAATCTAGAAATTATGACAACATATAGTGGTAATGTCCATGCTTATCACGCGAATTGGTGATTCCATTAAGTAACAAAATATTAAAAATAATATAATGATTAAAAAGCAAAATGAAAAATAAACTTAACTTTGCCATTTTATTCAAACAAGAGCGGAATACGTTGGCTTAATATTTACTCTAGAGCTACACTTTCCGACAAAATTTTGTTATTTCTTAATTTCCCTTGCTTACCATATGAATCGAAATAACAAACGAGGGTATAATTTTCGTTCAATTCCATTTGTCATTATTTTAGGTAACTGTGTACCCGTCTTATAGACTCTAAAAGGGTTCAAAATAAAAGTTTTTGCTGCAATAAATTATTCTCAATTGAAATAATACTTTGCGAAAAGGCCGAAGTACTCGAAACGTCATGAAAATAAGATAATTAAACGCCAAAAAATCCGTTAAACTAGTTTTATTAAATGCTACACATTCGAGGACGACGCATCAGATATGCTTCCTTTCCTAAGACATAGGCCTGACGTTATACATCAGTATAAATTTCTGACACGGTCTGAACATTTGATGTTAATAATATCGCGGAGGCATCTTAGATGGAACGTATCCAGCGTGTTTATGTATCGGCTTTATAAAAACACAATGCCTCGATGATACTGCAAGCTTCCGGAAGTTTTGGATACGAATCCAAATCGTCGGCTGACATAATTCCAATTATCAAGTCGCAAGAGACTTTGTTATTCGCCTTCAGCCTCGCCAGGTTGAAATTACCACCACCTGTTTAAAATCGAATATGTTCTCCTTAAAGAAAAAGTTAAATGTTATGATTTCCTATATTTTCGCGAACACTACACATTGAATAAAACTATTTTTTATTTATTTCATCGCGTTTAATTTATTATTTTAATTCCCGACGTTTTGGGTGTTTTACAGCAACCCATGGTCATGGGGGGGGGGGGGGGGTGGAGACTGAGATGTTTGACGTCCCAATATCACAGTTAGCAGCCCGGCAACCTCTTCAGTTTTTTAATATTAATTTTTTGTTCGATATACGCAGAATGATCTCACAGTTCCTGAAATCTTGCAGTGGTATGCATGGATTTGGATTTAATTTTGTTAATTTTAGGATCCCAAGCAGATGGCAGCATCCATCCATCTTCTCTATTAAAATTAGGATGTTTTTTAATTTCAATAGCCTCGCGTATCATCCTTGGTAGGAATCGGTGTTCTTTTGCGAGGATTTGTGCTCTTTTAAATCTGTCGTAATGGTGGGGGCCGTCTAGGATATGTTCACAAACTGCAAACTTCCCGGAACGTCGGTGCTTCACTTTCGCTATATGTTCTTTCACGCAGGTTTTAATATAAGTTAAATTACGTACGATCACTGAAAAGTAGAGAGCAATGACAGTTGAAGCTAATACGCAACCTTGCTTTACACCACAAGTCATAGAAAGAAACTCAGACTACTCTCCGTTAATAGCAACGCAGCTCCTCATATTATCTTTTTTTTAAAGTCTTACTAGTTTGATAAACTTGTGAGAACTGCCCAATTTCGCCAGTGATATCCAAAGTAGCTCACGGTACACTGTCAAAAACCTCCTCCTAGTCAACAAAGCAGAGAAACATCGGCTGCCTTTGATCTCTGGATTTCTCTTAGTCTTCTCAGCGATTATATGGCTTCGCAGGTACGTAGATGGGGAGGATACTCAAACTGGGTCTCAAATAATATAGCGCGGCATAAAAGAGCCAGGCTACGTAATAGTAATAGAAATGCTTTCGTTTTGCAGTATGCTTCTTAAATACTAAGAAAACGCTGCAGCCTATTCCTCAGGTGAATCTCTTAGTAGCCTTTTATGATATCCACGAGAAGAGATGGGGTGCGGATCCAGCACCACACGCGAGCATCATAGCTATATAATGATGATTTCATATAATTTAATAAGTAATAACAGTTCATTTCGAGACCTACTTCTTTGCTTTCGTTGACTAGAGTTCGTACCATTGCTTGCAGTTTACTTGAGTTTTTTTCCAGAGAGATAATATCATCAGCAAACCTCAAATGATTTAAGACGCTGCCATCGATGTTGAGGCCGTTTTCATCCCAGTCTAGTCTTCTGAAGTTATTTTCCAACACAGCAGTAAACAGTTTGGGGGACGGTGGGTATCCTTATCTGACACCTTTGTTAATGGGAAATAGGTCTCCTTTCGATTCCAGTTTGATGCGGCTCTTACTCATGCTGTAAATGTTTCTGAGTATCTCGCTGTAGGTATTTTCCACTCTTTGCCATCTTAACACTTTTACTTTCCGGTATTCAGACACAATATTAAGACAATAGCAATGACCTATATGTAGTGCACGGGATGCAAACGGGTTAAAGTTGGCCAAATGTTTCAGACTGTCAAATAATTTCGAATAGTCTATAAAAGCTATGTCAACGGGTTTCTGAAATTCGTTACTTTTTTCTAATATTTGTTTGATAGTGTGAATGTGATCAAATTATGCTGTAGTTTTTTCTGAAATTGTCTGTAGTTGCCTGCTCTACAGGTTTATTTTCGTCTAGCGTTTTTATAATTCTTTCCAACAATACTTTTGCGAACCTTTATAGACGTTTGAGATCAGAATAATTGATTTATAATTGTCAATGACTTCACTAGGCCTTTTTTATGCAGGGGAATTATTTTGGACTCTCCCCACTGATTTGGGATGACGCTTGACATAAGTATGTCGTGAATTATCAGGATATCACGGCAGGGGAACCGACTCCAATCCCAGGTTAGGATTGTAGTCAGTTCCTCTGCCGTGCCCCTCATCAGCTTGTTTGGTATGTTGTCCGGGTCCGGAACCCCGGGGTTCTTTCTAGTTTTTAGAGGTCTATGGCTCTTGTAGTGTTATGCTACTTACATTTCTTTGTACACTATTTCTCCATTCAGTTTTTGATATTCTGCATTCATGTTTTGCATCACTTTATACTATTTTTTTCATTCTGTTTTTGATTTTCTGCATTTATATTTTGCATCACCTTTATTTATATAGGATCCTGTAACGTTTTTACACAATAACATATCATTTTACTGCGTATTTTCACACTATTTAGTACTTTTAAAATAGCTGTCAATGGAGTCTTACCTTTTTTGGTCTTTTATTGAATTCTCTGTAACTCTACAATTTCAGGCTTCGTGCACGCTGCCGCGCGTTAGTTTTTCCTATGTGAATAATATCTCATTTCTTACTAAAATGTAATAGTTTCTTAATAATAGTCCAAAAACCAAAAATTGCTAAATATGACAACTATTATTTATGTCGTTGTTATGGTAACTTTTATTCAAATTCGTCTCTGGTATGATGTTCTTTCTACATAAATACTCTTTGGCTGTAGGTCATTTACAATAAATTTCGTTTTAATTTAAATAATTTCTCGTTCTCTCTAAAAAGGTATAAAAGCCGAGCAATTGGAGAATACAGGACAGTCTCGCTTCAGTTCTCAAAGGAGAAGCATCTACTAAAGGCCTTATCCCGGGGCCGCATTGCCCCGGGATCCTGCAAGCCTCCATCTACACGTGAAGTCGTCGGCAGTCTGCTTCAAGCGCGGGGCCACACTACCTTCGGGCGCGCTACGACTGCTTGCTCTAGGCGCCGAGTGCACCTACTGCCCGCGCTACCTCTGGGCGCGGCGACTACTTCTCCAAGTACTGAGCGCACCTACACCAGGCGCTACGTGCGCCGGCTCCGGACGCTGCGTGTGCCCAGTCCAGGCGCTGCGTGCCGTCGCCGCTGAGAAAACCTCAAGCTCTGCGTATGCCTACTTCTACAAAAGCAGCGAGGCTCCAGGCTCCACTATAATACTAATTCTCCTATTCTCCTATCTTTTTTTTTAAACCTAATTGTAATCTCATTTCATCCATCATCATCATATTTAATTTTTTTTATAATATTGTAAATACCCTTTTAAAAATTTAAATATATTATTTTATTGGTCTACTTTTGTTGTTTTGCTGTTCTTAGGTTAGGTTATATTTTTCTTTTCTTTAATTGTCGCTTCACGACACTCTCTCTGTACCTCTGCTATAAGTATGGGCGCTACATCATCATATCTAATTGTAGATGACTTGTTGGTTTCTAATTCATGGTCTTCGTCTATATTAGAGTAGAGAGCTCTGTAATATTCCGTAGCAAATTTCTGAATTTCTTAACTTTTTGTAACATGACTGGATTGATTGCTTTTGAGTCTAGGAATCCATTCCTTTCCATGGTCCCTTAACTCTAAGAGCTTTTTTCGTCCCACCTGTTATTTTGATTGTGTCTTTTAGTTTTTGTCTTTCATTTTATATTCCTGTCTTCTCTCATACTTCCCTGCATCTGTTTGTTAAGGTTGGAAATCCTGTAAATGTTTTCTTTACTTATAGTTTTATTTAAAATTAGTAATTTTCTTTCTTCTAACAACTCTATAATTTTGTCGCTGAATTTGTTGCTGTCCTTTTTCGTAATTATTTTCTTAATTTCTAATAGTTTCTTGTCTAGGTAATCATATTTAACTTGAACACTCAAATTTGAGTTAGCGACTTCATGCAGTGTTACGATGTCAGCTGATTTCATATTTTTTCATGTACTATTCTGGTAGTAATATTGTAGTGTTTGTAATAGCTTTCCTCGACTTTTTTTTATTAGATTCATCTTTAGGCGTCAGCGCATCATTCGGTAGTTAGTGTGGAAATTCAAATTATGTGCAACTTGTATATCATTGAAGTACCTTACTTTGTTTGTTCAAATAAAATCAATTTCGGAGTCCTCGAAAAAGAAGATATCCAGGTCTATTTATTTTTGTATTTTTTCTTATAGACTGAATTGAGCAGAGTCAGATTATGTTGTAGGAGGAATTCTATTAGTCTGTATCCGTTGGTACTCTTACCATGGCAGTACTTCTCTAGTACAAATACGTCTCCTGCTTCTCTGGAGCCTACTTGAGCATTAAAATCCCCTATTATTACGAAGCAGTTGTTGTTGGAATATTTCTTTGTAATATAAGATACCTGAATGATTGTCCATAGTTTCTTGTAGCCCAGTAGTTTTATGTTTAGAATCGCTATTCTGTACAAAATATATATTTCTATATAATTATATTAGCTCCAGTTTGTTTTGTTTTAAGAATTGTTTTATGATAAATCTTACTACACCTCTGTGTACTGCTATTTTTTTGTGGTATAGGTTATAGTTTTTATACTCTTCTATTTTTTCTCCCAGTTTACTCATCTCACTTATTCCTAAGATATCGTAGTTGAATTTTTCTAGTGACTCTTCTAGTTCTAGCACTTTCATGTATTCCTAAGGTTCCTGTATTTAGTGTTGCAATGTTGATTGTTACACGTGATTTTGTTGGAGGGTTTTGATCTAGTTCTTCCGCGGGAACTAGCCGTGTTGGAAGAGATTTGGTTGGTTGTGTTCTCATTTTTCCAGTTCTTGGCAATTTTCTTTTGTGTAGGTTTGGTTTGTATAAAGTCGTTGTATTTGTTTTAATTTGGTTCAGTGTATTAATGGCAGTTACGAGTTTTTAGGATCCTCAGCTAGTAAAAGCTGAGGCGGAGCTGGTTTTCCTCGTTCAACATATTTGAGTGTGCTGGGTTTGAAAATTTCTTTTGTTGCTATTTTGGTAGGTTCCTGTAAAGTAATACTATCTTGCGACTTAATTTTCTTCTGCGCTAACAAGTTGGGTTAGCTTGAGTCCCTTGACTTCCTTTTTTCTCTTGTCACGGGTAATATATTTATATTTCTTTACTATTAATTTGTCGTATTTCAGATAGGCCATGTTTCCTTTTTTCTTTCCTCTTTTACTTGTGGCTGCAACTGCTTTCGTTTCTCTAACACTATTTTCCGGTAATCCTCTTAGACAATAATGCCTGGTGGTAAATTAGTTTTATTTTTCAAGATCAAATGTTTCCTCCATATAGATGCAGCGGAAAATACAACGGAGCGGTTTTTTTGCGTTAAGTTTTTAACGTTGTTCAATCCTGCACACGATTATAATTTCATGACTTTTTTATAGAATAAAGGTAACAAATAAGTACACAGTTCACCTAATGATAAGTGGATGCTATGGCCCATGGACATCTACATTTATCCTCAATTAAGGATCAAAATGCAAATGCTTTGTCACCCTTGAGGACTGAGATAGAATGCCTCGTATACAGTAAAACGTCTCCGGTTCTCTACACTCATCATACGAAATACAGCAGCATTAAGCTGCTATTTTACGCTGGTATTCTTTGAGAGTGTGGTGCTAATCCCGGTCAAGCCCAACCATTCGTGCTGAAACCACAATATAACTGCAGCATGGCTCTGTGACTGTCTAGGTATGTTCCCGATTCTATTATAGCTTCATTAATGTGGTCTACCAGTACAGCTTCTATTTTACCTAAAAGAGATCTTTACTCCGAAAACCAAGTTGTGTCCTCGTTTCTCTTTTTCTATGGCACTTAATTTTTTTAGCGTTAATACTTTATTTTTTAAGTAGAGTAATTTGTTCCATTATAGTTTCAATTTCTCATCCAATGCTTCCATAATATTGCTTGTGACTGATGTTGTAATGAGCATAGTTTGTTGTCCGAGCTTTGCATCCATTTTTGATAATAATTGTTCCATACTTTTTTTCATTTTGGTGGTAATTTTAATTCTGTAGTGGCAACACTGATTTTTTTATTCACTAGTAACACTAAGACTTCACTGTCAATGTCAGTTGGTGATTGGTTATGTTGGTAATAGTGATAACACTATTTAGTCTATGATTATAACCACTGGTAACAATTTTAAGGTATGTTGTTTAGTATTAATTGCAGATTTTTCGCAAGATGAACAATATTTGCAGTGTGATCATTCCATTAAACTTTATGTCAATGCTTTCATTTGATGGCGTTTCATCAAGAATACGTGATTCTCCACTTTTTGCACTATTTTTAACGAAAATATTTACGGAAGACTGACGTACGTACGTACCATACAATATCCGGGATTGGAATCGAAAAAGACTATTTAATCACACTTAATAAACGACGAAGTATTTTATGAAGTTAAATGAAATAGTAAAGTAAATAATTTCTCATTGTATAAATAGAGAGTTTATCTCTTAATCTCGTAAAGTAATAGGTAATACGATAATGTACGTAGTAGGATAGATTTACGAGTTTATGATACTCTTTGTAATCTGTAGAAAACTTACATTAATTTTAGAGCGTTGTGACAGTAAGTGTAACGACCCCCCGTCAGACGGAGCATGTAAGAAATTTCTCAAAATGCTAATCTCACTTGCATGCGGTCCTTGCGGGAAATTACAAACGAGGCTCATCAGGCACATAATACGACGGTATTTGCTCGGAATCATAATCTCAAAGACTCTAAAATGAGATAGGAGCAGTATAACCGGTGCGAGTATTAAATTTGACCAAATATTTGTATTGTTAGTTTATTTAAGTGACGCATTTTTATGAAGTTCATGCTAAGTGTTAAATTAAAAATAAATAGAAAAATAGACGATTTAATGATTTTTCTATATCCCTACTAAAGATTAAGATGAAATGCGTCATTTCCAGAGAAAAAGTTTCCAGTTCTCTACATTCACCATGAAAAAAAGCAGCCTTAAGATGATAAGATGATATTTTACGCTGGTATTCTGTGAGAGCGTGGTCCCACCCCGGTCGAGGCGACTTATTCGCGCCGCTAGACATCTGACATTTCAATCGGCAATTTTTTTTCCTGTGGGAGAGACTATTATGTCTTTACAGGCCGATGAGGGAAAAAGATACCTCATAATTTGCTAGACTTAACATTTTGTGAATAAGTGACATGTTTATTATATTTCTGGGTTTTGCTCAAAAAATCGTAACGTTCAAACATTAAGTGAAACTTTTTTCTGATTTTACATAGTGTTTCTTATTATAACATAAGGAAAGTTCCAAAGAGTAGAATTAGTATGTTTTTATAGGAGTGGAGACAAACGATATAGCACACTTGATGATAAGTGTCAGCTGCTGCCAATCTGTAAAACCAGGGGTATATTAGGTGCGTAACTGGCCTTTTAAAAGGAGAAAGCTTGTTTCTCGAAGGTCTTTATGCACTATAAGCACTAACAGTGGTAAATGCGAAAGGAAATGCAAAGGGATCTTCGCAGTGCTAGTTCTTTGAATCGATCAGAAAGAACTTTTTTTATTTATTTATTATACCAACAATATGTATTCAGAAAACAAAATAAATAAGCTTACATCTGAAACAGTACTATTGTTAGGTGAAAAATTGGTACCTAAACAAGGTAATACCTGTATCTTAGGTTACTAGGACTTAGAACGTCGACGATTCAAGCTACTCTTCACAGGATGCGGTAAAGTAGAAGAAGAGTAGACACTGGAGTGCCTCAGTCCAAAGATGACAAACTTTATGTCTTTGGACTCCTAGTCCAAAAATATAAAGTCCAAAGATATAAACACCTAAAGTCAAGGATACGATTGACTTTCTGTGATTTAATTGCTAATGAAGGATCATTCAGCCACTTAATTATTTGTTTCTCTTATAACTTTATAAATCAAGATATTTTAATGATTAAGGCTGATGTCTAATTTTATTAAATATTCTACAAAGCTTGGCACGTTAACGGATTAGAGGAAGCTAGTTTTAAAACGGCAAGGAATAAAAAAGCTGTAAAGAAATTTTAATGAAATAAAGCGTAACAGAATTTTCTTGAAATAGATTTAACAGTAAATTTAAATATAAAGAAAAAATATATCCTAAGTTTTTATTATAAACTAGCTGGTACCTGGCGTGTTGCTGCCGCAAAAGTAATAATTGTGGAAATATCGTTTTAAATTTGGAGCTTATATTATTGTTTAATGGAGAATGATAATACATTCACAGAAATTGAATCACTTTAAGGCGGTACGATACGCGTGCCACCTAAAGTAAGTAAATTTTACTATGCCTATAACCTTCGCGCATGTGCAAACAATAAGTTGACAAAAACATGACAAAATTCGTGAATTTCGACCCTCAAATCCGATCACTGAAAAAATGTGGTTACTGTCAAGAAACTAATTAAAATTAAAAACCTGTGAGACGATTCAAGGACATATTTTTTGGATATTGATATAAGCCAAATTCAAGAAACATTAAAAAGTCAGAAAACTTTGTGGCCGCTGGATTCCTCATGGACACATCCTGGAACAAAAGAGTTGATTGGTGTAAAAATGTTGTTAAGGTATGATCACAGACGTTCAAATGCTGTGTGTATGACATTGTAACAGGAGATGAAAAATGCATAATATTGTTACAGTTAGAAAAGGAAGCAGACTATTGCTTTCTTTTCTGTATGGAGTATGGGTGTTCAAAGGTGACAGAAGAACAACAAACTTGAGACAGGCAAGAAGCGTGGGCACAAAATGATTTTGTATTTCTTTCACCACACGGGTCCTGTCTACACAATCTCACTTGATGAGCAAAAGATGGGTAATGATGTATTGTACACTATTATTCATGTTTGTCTAATTATATGTTAGAAAAGTTTAGGGAAATCTGACCAAGAAGTCGCTTTCTATAGCACCATGAAGTCACCGCGAACAAGATATTCACTTTTGGCTTCTGAAAAAGTCGAGTATGATCATTGTCCCATCCCGCACACAGTCCAGACCACGCGCCAAGCCATTTGTTTATTTTCCCAAAAATTAAATATTTGATAAGAGGTTTGAAATTTATGGAGCTGACGGGACCAGCACCATTGCATGTGCGGCGCGGTAGCCGTCGGTGCAGTTAGACAGATTTCTTGTAAATAACACCTGTTCCGCACACCTGCACTATTGCACCTGCAGTGGCGCTCGTTTTGCTTGTATAAAACGGACGGCGCGGCCGCCGTTAGGACAGTCTTGGCTCTGACGTGGAACGGTACGCTTGTCATATCCCGTTACTAGTTTATCCTCGACTCGTTGGATAATTAATTCGTTTAAACGAATTAATTATTATTCCTAACTACAAAATTAGTCTTTCTACAGAGCCAAAAGAGGCCGTGATATTCTCAGACTCAGACGAAATGGTACTTATGTTTCCAAAAATGGTTTGAACGAATGAAAAGGTGTTATAAAAACGTTGGCAGTAAATGAGAGATTACATATACTCGTAAGTTGTTTTATTTATGAGTGTCACTAAGCTTTCTGTGTTATGGTATAATATATATAATCGTGAACTGAAAAATAAAAAAAAGATACTGCTAAAATATTAGATTTTTTAACACCGTGCTTAATGAACCTTTATCAAGACCTTGACTAGTGTGGCAATAAGTTTGATTGCACTACAAAATGCATTTGCGCAAATATGTACAAATTTATCAAAAGTTTGAATATTTTTGTAAGCTTAGCTTTTAAACTTTAATGCAGGACTTTCAACGTTTTTAGGATTGTTATCACAATCTTATACGTAGTCTTGCTTTAAAATTTTGAGAAACGTGACGAGATTTGTCGTAATGTCTCGAATGCTGCTCAGCCGAGTTTAATCCGTCGATGGACTCTTGTTAAAAGGTGGACTTTAAATTAAATTAATTTTACGGATTTTCATCATCATCATTACAGCCCCTCACAAGTCCACTGCTGAACATAGGCCTCCCCCAAAGAATGCCACAAAGCACGGTCCTGAGCCACCTGCATCCATCGACTTCCTGCATGTCTTACCAGGTCGTCACTCCATCTCGTGGGGGGACGCCCTACACTCCCGATCTTTACAACGTTGTTAACGAGAGACTTGTGGACGATAAATCCGACACCTCCTTGGTACAGATGGTCGCCCTCCCGGTGATAGAGCAAGTTGCAGGATTCGAGGATTACCGTGTCCACCACTCTCTTCGGACTTCGGATAATCCTATAATATGCCAGCGGAACTTGTCTATCTCTTCTTCCAGCTCCACGATCTTCTCGTCAGTCCTCAGAGTGCGTGCGTTGTACGTTGCCAGGTCGAGTCGTCGTAGGTGGCAACCGAACCTCCACCGGAGATTCTTTGCACCCCCTGCCCCGCCGTTACCATGGTCGCCACTTACGGATTTTATCGCGTTTAAATTTAACTTTTTAATTCTCGACGTTTTGGGTGCTTTATACAATGTATGATTCGGGGGAGGGGGGACTGAAATGATTGACGTTCTGATGTTACAGTTACCTTCAGTTTTTTGATCCTGCGTAGATCTGACCAAAATTAAAAAAAAGTTAAATTTAATCGCAATAAAATCCCTAAAATTAATTTAATTTAATTCGTCGTGTTCGGGTAAATAGAAGAAACCATTAAAAGTTGGACTATGTTGGACTACGTTAGAAAGTTACAGTAGTCACTTACGTTTTCTTTTAATTTTTTTATATGATAAGGGTGACAAATGAGCACACAGTCCACCTGATGGTAAGTGGTTGCTGCGGCCCATAGACATCTACATCTATCCTCTATTACAAATCAAAATGTAGATGCGTTGTCACCCGTGAGGACTTAGATGGAATGCCTCATTTCAGTAAAAAGGGCCTCCAGCCACCTGCACTCACCAAGCAAAACGCAGAGGTAAATCTCTACTTCACGCTGGTTTTCTGTGAGGTCGTGGTACCACCCCGGTTCGAGCCGGCCCATCCGTGCGACAGCAAAATCTGCCGCGTGGCTCTACCACTGTTAAAATACCACGGTTAATTGTAATCCATGGAAACTTTCAGCCAAATTAGAACAATAGGTACAGATGCGTCACACCCTTTAAAGCGGAATACTTCAATTAAAGCACTGCTATTTGGCAAAATAGATAAGTTGGGGGTACCTTCTCAAACGGATTCCTAGGTAGAAAAATATTCCGTCTTTAAGTATCGGTTCTCTCACCACTTTGAAAAGCTCTGATGAATTTCTATCCTCACTCGGTGCTTTGTCTTTTTTATTTTTAAGGTGCTAAAGAGTTCCTATTTTGCTCAGACTGACGTTAGGTTATCGTCGCAATAGCGTCGGATGAGACCATGCGTACAGCAGTGCGTAGAACCTCTCAATCAAGAACCTGCTCCTTACTCAAAATCTCACTTGTCACGGAAATGATGCTACCTTAGTTGGTTTTCAACTTTTATTTTTGGATTTTTCCGGCAGACAGATCTATGTCGAAGAATTTGGAGCCTTGTTTCATTTCTTCAGTGCCCAGCTTTTTTGTAATACAGTTGATGATATAAATGTCTAGCTCGTGAAAACTGTCCATGTGGTCGAAACTAAGGACATCAAAACCTCTTCTTTAATAATTTGTGATAATCCCTAACCTAACGGGAATCTCCATTTCGCGCGATTTCATATTTTGTTTCACTATAAAGTTTCATCAAATTCTGACTTTGAATTGTTGAATTTGTATTGAATTTGAATTGTTCACAGACTTTATGGTCCTAACAGCATGATGTAGCCCTGATTTTTTATATAGTGATTGTTGGTTGGTATACTGTTGATAGTGCAATATATAATTTAAAATGAAAAATTTTGTACAATGGACTTCAATATAAATTATTAAAAATAACCCAAATACTATTGGTCAAACCTTGATCAAACTATGAGATCATATGAGAAGTACCAGCTTTCAAATAAAAAAAAATAATCCAAATCGGTTCACCCAGAAAAGAGTTATAAGGTAACACATAAAGAAACATACAGTCAAATTCAGTACCTCCTTTTTGAAGTCGGCAAAAAATTAATAGAATCAGGCGTTACTTTACAGAAATCCATTATATAAAAGCTTTACGAAAATTTACTTCGCAAATATCCGCGTTATAAAATAAAGTAATGTGTCTTATCTAGTATGAAGAGCACCTCCCGCCCTCCCTCAATTGCGTGCACTATCCCCGTCACCACTAATCCCAGCACCGCTACTCCCAACACCACTACACTAGGCAAGACACACCACTGACGACAATACGACACGTGTTTCGCCTCTACACGAGGCATCCTCAGGTGATATAGACTCTACGGTGGCCAACCGCTAAGTGAGCGGTGAGCCAAAAGAACTGCCTTTTATACAGATCGCTGACGCAACCGCTCTCTACTTAAGGAGCGAGCGACCACGTCATGCGATAAAATATGCGACCAATCACCGCCGGACTTACGCAGCCGTTTGTAAAGTTAAAAACAAACCGCCGCGCAACGCCCGCCTACCCTCCAACCACGCAACCAATCGTCGATCACCGTGAGGGTGACAAACGACCATATTGCGAGACTCTCTATTATTAGAGAGCAGGCTTAAAGATATTTAAGAGAGGTGAGTTAGTAACATTTATTTGTTCATTCAGCAGTGCAACGTTACTGTTATTACTTTTTAGTATCTCCAACTGTTCCAGCACACACAACCGCAGCCCTTTATTACACGTATGTAAGACTTTAAAGGAGTGGTCGTTGGCTAGGTAGTCAAGTTGCGGGAGCTGCCGAGAGCTTTTTTAAAACTAAATACAAACTAAGACTTAAAACTAAATAAAAACTACGTGTTCACAGAGAGAGATGTGAATTTATTCTGACCATTGTCTTTTACAATCCTTAATCCTATGTTTACAGTCTACTTAAATTACTACATACTCAGCGTTTATGTATTTATGCTGATGGATGTTTTATCTGTAATACGGGTGGTGCTGGTGTAACCATAACGCCTCCCTCCTCAACTGCAAAGTTATTGGCAAGATTTGGATTCCGATAATTTTGCATACAATGTAAGAGCTTAGACTTATTTTTCCAAGTTTTAATTATTTTATTATAAATTAGTCTTATTGTTGTACAATAAGACTAATTAAGACTAATATATCATAGAGTAGTACAGTAGCTAAACTTACACTTTTCTTATTCACTAAGCTTTCACTTTGACTTTCCACTATTTCACTTTTCAGTTTGTACGAGAGATATTTTAGTTCATCCAAATTAACGCGATTTAAATTCACTGTTTTCTCCGTATTTGTAGGCTGCTCTATCAATTTGGGTAGAGTTAAAATAGGTGTCACCTTATATTACAGTTTTCCTGAATAGTATCGTTTCCGGTGTAATTAAATATTGCCTAATTTATCTCACAGTTTTCATCGATTTCGAAGAGGTAAGTGCCCTTTACAGCATTTCCTTGAGTGTCATCGCCCCACGTTTTTGTAAGCACTATAGGATCCAGTTAATAGGACCAATAGACTGTATCTTAACACTTTCCAGCTCTACTATTAATAATTTACAGAGGCTTAGATTTGATGCGAAGTTCATAAGTTGTTCGATGCATGTGTTTTCAGGATACTGCACGATATCAATTTCTTCACACAGGAACTGGTTTGCTGTTATCCCCTGACATGGGCCACTTGAGGGTAAGTACGTGTGATCTTTCACCATAAGATAAGGATATTTGGAAAAAATAACAGTTGTTCTATTATAGGTGGGATCAAACATAGGTAAAGTATATATTCTAAAATAACTGTAGGTATGTAATATTATCAGTCAGAGGGATTTCCATAATGAACGTTATTTGGTTTTCTTTTACATAGGCCTTAACAGACATAGATCTTTCTAAATTAACTAAATTGTTTTCAGTAATAGGATACAATAAACTGTTTGAGATATAGATTCTAATATTACTAGTAATTCGGTGGAATTAACAATGGGTTGATGTAGAACGTGAAGTGTAGTAAATGCTAATTTCGTTTCTATTTCGCTTAAAATTAGGTATATAGTTCTAAAATTATTGACAAACATTTTAAACATACTTAAAACATATGTGGATATGTGCTGTTATCGTCTTTAGTAATTATATATTTTACAATTCTTTCTATACGTTTCATTAGTTCATTTACAATTTTTATATTTTCCTGTAGAGATCCAGTACTATTTATAAGAGAGTCAAGCATCTTCGAGATTATTGTTATTTTCTTATTAGTGTGCGTTTGCTGGGTCTTTAATTGAGATATGAGATTGTCGTATTTTACTGCATCATTGTGGTCTCTAAGTTTCCTGTAAGCGCTTTGATAACAGAATGTAATGGATAAATAAGACCGCGCTAAAAACTTATCGAAGGTATGAGTTTTTAAACTTTTCTACAGCAAAGTAACTAAAATAATTTACTTGTGTGTTCATATTTTGAAATTCATTTACATATTTTGTACAGTTGTAATGGCATAGCCATTCTCACATTTAACCAATGCAGTCCATCACAGAATCGGGTATAATTTAATATTCCTTCGCCATAAAACATGTTAGCAGATAATTTTGATTTAAACTTCAGAACGAGGTGGAAGTATTACAGCACATTCTAAGCTATTGTGTATTATAGGTATTCTAGAAGAATTTGTGGTAAGTACTCGTTTCTTTAAATCTATTACAGCTTCCAACTGATTTAATAAATCATTCCCAATTAACCCATCATAACGTGAATCGACATTATAAAGATAAAATTTATGTTCGTCGTTATTTTGAAATATAGAAAATAGTGGAATTTTAATTACCTGATTGTGTTTGTTAGATGCATGAGTGCTTATAACATTAAAGGGTTCAGTTGTTATATAATTACGGTAGTATTGATGTGTTTTATCGGGTCTTATAAAAGAACTTAAAAAGAAAAACTTGAAAAACTTAAAAGAAATTAGATATATTATGTATGGTAGTTTTACATTTATGTCGCAATTCAATTCTGTTATATAAGGTGGTTTTCGGAGGCTTTTACTTGAAAATTTTCAGTCTGTGCAGGCATGTCATAATCCTCTGAATCATTGTTTTCGTCAGCCTCTATTACAGAATTTTCTTCTATGGATTCATCTCCATAATAACCTTCGTATGTTTCCTCATACATGTAATTTTGAGGAAATTCGTAAGGATAGTATGATGGACAAATTTCTAATTCGTTTAGGCGGAATCCTGGTTGAAAAGGCTTTGGAGGGGCAGTTCTCATAGAAACATCAGTATCATTAGAAACCGGCTTGTTAATGTACATCATTATTATTATTAGGATAATTAAAACGCTGAGAATTACCAAACTGTTGTGGTAACATTGGTTGCATGGGGCCGGATGTCTCGTGTAGAGGCGAAACACGTGTCGTATTTTCGTCAGTGGTGTGTCTTGCCTAGTGTAGTGGTGTTGGGAGTAGCGGTGCTGGGATTAGTGGTGACAGGGATAGTGCACGCAATTGAGGGAGGGCGGGAGGGCTCTTCATACTAGGTAAAATACATCATTTTATTTTATAACGCGGATATTTGCGAAGTAAATTTTTCTAAAGCTTTTATAAAACTACAACTGCTGATGCCTAACTTTTGAAGCATCTAAAAAGGTCTGACTGTTCCATATGCAGTTTCTGTAAAGCAATCACAGCAATTTTGAATCAGAATGCACCATTGTCACGTCCTATACACTATATTAATATCATTTCACAGGATATTGACATATTTACATGCAGTTAGACAAAATTCGTAATTGCAGCACAAAAATGCGTTGAAAGTTTAATGGCGGTAAATTGATAATTTTTTTATTTCAGTAATAAACGTTTTACAAGTTTAAAGTCCGAAAAAGAAAAAGATCGCTTTAAATTGTAATATCATTTATGGCCAGATTAGTTTTAGACTTACTGACTGACTTTAGACTAGTCCAGACTAGTTTTAGTTACTCTGATACTAAACTAATTAACTAGTGGTGAAACTTGGTCGATCACGTTCAAAAGTTTTAGATCAAGGGAATGTAAGCACTGCAGTGGATATACGATGTCCGATAAAACGCGGTCGCATACGTAATGAGTACCAGTATATTATCCAAGATGAACTTGGGAAACTTAGTAGTCGTTAAAGCAAACATAAAAGCCAAAAAATTAAATAACGTTTTTAGGAAGTAGAATATAGGTATAATTAACACTACATAACAAAGCGGCTGAAATATGTAAGATTTGAATAATTTCAATTACATTAAATGTTTGTATCAAGTATTTCACATTCAATTAAATGGCATTTAATTAAAAGTAAGGAAAATGTTGTTGTTATATAACAACATTACAACACACATAGACCACACAAAATTAACATATGTTTTAGTTGTATGGATAATTTTTGGAATAGAACAACCGCTGGCTTCGAAGAAAAGAAGCTGTGCAGTAGAAAAGAAAATTGCCATTATGCTTGCATCATGGCATAAAATAATTCAACGCTACATTTCGTCCAAGGGTAGTGTAAGAGATAACTATAGGAAAGACTAAAAATTTCGTAAGGCTATCGTAAATACTGTCGGAAGTCTTACGAAAATTTCATTTGCGCCAGGCCTAAGGCACCCGAATCGACGACGGGCAGAAGCATTAAAAGTGCTACATCTGGTACTGTGATCAAGCCGCCTGCCAAGTGAGACGATCAAATAAAGCTATGCTACTATGAAATATTTAACAGAGTAGAAATACATATCCAAGAGCCAAGAAAATATTGCACGTTTAAATTTATTTATAGGCAGCTAGCTGTCTGATCTATGGTGGCAACTTATTCTTTAAAAATTATTGTCATTCAGTGGACGTTACGACTATATAAGTAAAGTCTTTGGGATGGTGCCACTAGTTGGTTTGGGTTTCCGTCTTGGATCCATTTGTACATAATATAATATACATATAATAGATCTGTGTAATGTCTCTAATGTTCAAGGGACTATATAAACTGTATAAAAAGAGTAATCAGATTGTGAGCCATTCCATCTTAGTCGTCAAATGTAATTATACATCTGCAGCATTCCTTTTTTGACGTTGACTTGGTGTTTGCTTGTTTTTTAGTGTTTGCGGACTGCAGTAGCTATTTGTGGCGAGTATTCCTAAAATCTCAATATCGTGATATTTTAAACATCATATACTTAATTTAAAAATTTAGACTTTTACTATTTAATCAGTTAATAGTAGGTAAGATCCATATTTTTTTTATAGGATAAGGGTGACAAACGAGCACACAGTACACCTGATGGTAAGTAGTTGCTGCGGCCCATAGACATCGACATCTATCCTCGTTTGCGAATCAAAATGCAGATGCGCTGTCACCCGTGAGAACTAAGATGGAATGCCTCATTTCTAGTGAAAAGGGCCTCCGGCCACCTGCACTCACCAAGCGAAACGCAGAGGTAAACCTCTACTTCACGCTAATTTTTATCTGTAACTATACATATTTGATCTACCTATATTCACACATGTATCAATTTCAAATTAAAGAAATACGCATTTTCATTTAACCAGTAATGTGTATTATATACAAACGTAAAAGTAATGTTAAATGTAAATAACAATGTGATATATGTATATAATATGAAGTATGTTCTTCAATTTACTGTAACGTGTTAGGTGAAAAGGGTAAATGGCATAGGGGCTTGAGACGTGTCAGCTGTCAAATCAAATATAGTGCTTTTATTCTCTTTGTCTCAAATAGCTTTCATGATCATATAACACTCTCGGTTAAGTTCATAATTTCAGTTTTTATGAGAGAACTGCTTTAATGGATACATTGATTATTATATATCGTCATGATAATAAATTCACAATTTTTTATAAAACTAAAGTTATAAACAGACCTACAGTCCATCAAATGGTAAGTCGCTACTTCACTCAATGGACACATGCAAACAACTTCAAAAACAGAGGGCCCTACAGTTGCGTTGTTACTCTGACGACTTAGACGGAATACCTCACAGGCTCTAATTACAATGACTTTGTACCCTTTTGCCCGGAACACGGCATCGCAGGCACTTCTTTCTTTTTCAATCAAGTTATTCAATGTAGAATATGCACTGTTAGATAAAATTTGTTGGGATAGTTTGTGGTGTGGTCCATTCTGTCTTATATTACTATGATGTATAGGGACATTTGACCATTGGATTTGCACAATCAGCATCTTTTATCAACTATATAGTTATTAAACCTCACCACTTATATAATCTTATTGGACATCTTAGATGAGCGACGAGTTGGATGTTGGGATAAGCGCTTGCCTTTAAATTTAATAATAATATAAAAACGAGGTTCGATTCCCGCCAGTTGCTGGCTGCGATTTCAAGTGCTGATTTACTACATGCTCGGCCATAAAGGAAAACATCGTGAGAAAATCAGTGTGTCTTAAAACTTGAAAAGTATTTTGGGGACATGTGTAATCTGCTAACAACAGCACGGCAGCTTTTATGTGAAAATTGTTTTATTCTCATTAGTTCTTTGAAGTCGGCTTTTACTTTTATTCAAAGTTAGTTTTACTTTTTTTAAACTTTTGCATGGACAAAGATTATCATTAATCAATGAGATAATCATCAGGGTTCCAAGATGGATGAATATCGCCCGGTAGCCCTATTATCTGCAGTCGCTTAGGTATTCAAGTCGATTATTTATAAATGCGTTTATAATCAAGTGAACTCGCAGCTTACCGAAGCTCAGCATGGTTTTCAGACAGGTCGAAGTACGGGCAGTAATTTAATGTCTTCTATGTATTATGCGGTACTAGTAGTAGATGCTTGGATGCTGATACCGCATATCTTGATTTTCAAAAAGCCAACAAGATAACGTTATCAACGGTATCAAACCGTTGATAACGATATCTTGTTGGTTAAGTTTGCCGAGTTAAGTTTTATACCTAGCTTACTAGTTCTTTTGCAAATTATCTGAGTGGGTGTAGACAATACGTGAATTTTGGAGGTTTTGAATCGCATCCATACTGAAGTGAATAATATTTAAAATACCGTATACCGTACCTATTCTGGAGTGAATCAAGAGAGCAATCTCGGTCCTTTACCATTTATGTTAATGGTTAATGATCTTCCTACGGTGATTGAGGAGGCGCAGTGTTTATTGATGTGTGTTATTTGCTGCCGATCTTAAAATTTTTTGAAAGTCTACAATGCTTCTGTCTGTCAAAGTTTGTACAGGGAGTGGCACAGCGCGATATGGAAAACAAATTGAATTTAAAAGTATATAAATGTTAATGATTTCTTATATTTACGCGAACACTACACATTTAAATAAAACTAATTTTACGGATTTTATCGCGTATATTAACTTATTTTTATTTTCCCGACGTTTCGGGTGCTTTCCGGCACCCGTGGTCACGGGGGACTGAGGTGTTAGACGTCCTGCTGTCATAGTTAGCCCGGCTACCTTCAGTTTTTTAATATTAATTTTTGGTTCGATTTACGCAGAATGAGCTTACAGTATCTTGAGGTCTAGCAGTGGTATACTTGGGTTTGGGTTTGATTTTATTAATTATGGGATCCCAAGCAGATGGCAGCACCCATCCACCTTCTCTATTGAAATTAGGATGTTTTTTAATTTCAATAGCCTCGCAAATCATCCTTGGGGGGAATCGGTGTTCTTTTGCGAGGATTTGTGGTCTATCAAATCTAATGTAAATCTAGTGGCGGGGCTGATCTTGAACATGTTCACAAACTGCAGACTTCCCGATACGTCGGTGCTTCACGTCAGCTATATGTTCTTTAACGCGGGTTTTTATAGATCTTTTTGTTTGTCCTATGTCGAGGATAGATGAAGATGTCTATGGGCCCCAGCAACCACTTACCATCAGGTGCACTGTATGCTCGTTTATCACCCTTATCCTATAAAAAAATGTACAAGAGACCACATTCACAATCCAGCTTGTACACTCCTGCATCATGTAGAGGGATATGACACTTGACGGATGGTAAAAATTGACCAATCTTCTTCAGCGGCTTGAAGTATGTTTTAATGGAAGCTCGCTTCAAGATGTGGTAATGGGCTCACCTGTATCTCCCGTAGTCGCCGACATATTCATGGAGGACTTTGAGGAGAAAGCCCTTCTTACTGCTCCTGTAAATCCAAGATTCTACAAGCGGTACGTAGACGATACTTTCACAATTTTACAATCTGACAAAGTAACTGCATTTTTAAACCACCTTAATTACATAAACCCTAAAATACAATTCACAATGGAGTTAGAGGCAAACAATACTTTAGCTTTCCTAGATGTTTTAGTCATCCGTAATCCTGATAACACTATTGGTCATACTGTGTACAGAAAAAATACCCATACCAACCGATATTTAAATGGTGATTCGCACCATCATCCTTCACAGTTAGCTACCGTGGGAAAATCTTTGTTTCAGAAAGCACGAGGGATCTGTGGCAGAAAACATCTGGCCGCCGAGCTTCAGCACGTCGAGCAAGTACTGCAAGACAACAAGCTTCGGGTCCCGCGCCTACATCACAGTGATCGAGTGAAGCCAACCACAGTCGAGCGTGTGCTTGCTGTACTACCCTATGTCAGAGGAGTCACAGACAAGGTTGGCTACATCTTGAAGCGAGCTTCCATTAAAACATACTTCAAGCCGCTGAAGAAGATTGGTCAATTTTTACCATCCGTCAAATGTCATATCCCTCTACAAGATGCAGGAGTGTACAAGCTGGATTGTGAATGTGGTCTCTCGTACATAGGACAAACAAAAAGATCTATAAAACCCGCGTTAAAGAACATATAGCTGACGTGAAGCACCGACGTATCGGGAAGTCTGCAGTTTGTGAACATGTTTAAGATCGGCCCCGCTATTACATTAGATTTGATAGACCACAAATCCTCGCAAAAGAACACCGATTCCTCCCAAGGATGATTCACGAGGCTATTGAAATTAAAAAAACATCCTAATTTTAATAGAGAAGATGGATGCCATCTGCTTGGGATCCCATAATTAAAAAAATCAAATCCAAACCCACATATACCACTGCTAGACCTCAAGATACTGTAAACTCATTCTGCGTAAATCGAACCAAAAATTAATATTAAAAAACTGAAGGTAGCCGGGCTAACTATGACAGCAGGACGTCAAACACCTCAGTCCCCGTGACCACGGGTGCTGGAAAGCACCCGAAACGTCGGGAAGATAAAAATAAGTTAATATACGCGATAAAATCCGTAAAATTAGTTTTATTTAAATGTGTAGTGTTCGCGTAAATATAAGAAATCATTATGTAAACCAGTACGGACTGGTAATTGCAAATAAAATTCGCCGATTAGAAGATCTCATGACCAAGCGCGCAAGATATTTAACATCATTGATTTTCTTGAAGAGGTGCCGCGATCACAATCTCATTCCTACGTGTGTCAAAATATCCACTAAAAAGTGTAATGAGGGTACATTAAATATATAAGTGATTAATTGTAAAAGGCTTGTCGAACAGTCACGAATAAACCGTCAATCCGCTTACCCGTGTCTTATTTACGAAGTACACTACAGTGGCGACGAGGATTAAGTTGTTTTTATTTTTCGGTAAATTTACGTGGACGCATATAGTAAATATAATGTCGATCGGCAAAGTGAGTGAATTCAACGTCAAAACAGGAAACTGGACTTTATATGTTGAGAGACTAGAAATGTACTTTACGGTAAATGCAGTGAAAAACGAAATGTGGTTGCCGACATTAATCGCCGGTATGGGAGACGAAGCGTACGAATTATTAAGTAATTTAACAAGTCCGATTAAACCGAGAGATAAATCGTATCAAGAAGTGGTAAAAATACTTCGGGAACATCTTCAACCGAAACCCTCGTTCATGGCGGAGCGATATCGTTTTCGACAAAGAAGACAGTTAAGCGGAGAAACGATTCCGCAGTATTTAACCGAACTTAAGAAATTGTCGAAATACTGCGAGTTTCATTCAACTCTAGAGGACAATTTAAGGGAATAATTGGTGTGTGGGCTAAGAAGTGATGTCATCCGTCAACGATTATTCGCAGAAGATAATCTGAAATATTCCGTAGCCGTGAGAATAGCTTGCGCTTTAGAGGCGGCGGAGCGGGATTCGGCCGCGGTGGAGCAGGTGGGTGGCGGCGACGGGCTCGGCGGTAGCGGCGCGGACAGCGCCTGCGGTGACGTCATCGACAAGCCGCGCTCGAATGCGGGAGCAGGACAGCGCACCGAGGGCTTTTAAAGGTCGAGAACATGGCGGCGGCAATGCGCTATATTGTAGCGCGTGCGGGTCGAGGTACCACCGAAGTGATGATTGCCGCTATAAGAAATTCGTGTGTGGTAAATGCAAACAGAGCGGTCATCTACGCCGGGTATGTCCCAAACGAGGGGGGTACACGGGAAATGCGGGCTCCCGACGCCACATGTACCATGTGGAGGCGGCAGAGTGCGAGACACCGTCAGCGGACTACGAGCCACCATCCGTGGAAAGTCAAACGGAGTTACAGGAGGATCTACATCATCTATGTTTAAATAGCTATAAACCGGTGAGCCTAACATTATTATTAGACGGATTTAAACTTAATATGGAAATTGATACCGGGTTGGCAGTGTCTTGTATAAGTAAAGCGACTTATAATAAATATTTTACACTAGACCTATGGACAAGTTCGATCTGGTTCTAAAATTTTATGATGGAAGTCGAATCAAACCTTTAGGCATCATCAAGCCCGAAGGTAGATATGGAAATATAACAAAGCACTTAGAACTGTTTGTAATAGATGGGGGCACGACTTCATTGTTGGGTAGACAGTGGCTGTCGGAACTGCAAATTAAAATTCCGACATTCCACAGCATGGTGCTGGATGACCATTTTAGTAACAATAATTTGTCATTATTATTCGACAGATATAACAAGTTGTTTTCCGGCGGTTTGGGGCGGTTCGCGGGCGGCAAGGCGACGCTGCGAGTCCGGGAAGGGGCGACACCGGTGTTCTGCCGTGCACGACCTTTGCCCTACGCGCTCAAGGACCGCGTGGATGCTGAGCTGGATGCGATGCTTCGGGAGGGGGTTATTGAACCCGTGGAGAGCTTTGACTGGGCTACACCTCTGGTGCCGGTACGTAAAGCGGATGGTGGGCTCCGAATTTGTGCTGACTATAAAGTGACACTGAACCCCGTATTGCTGGTCGATAGATTTCCCTTGCCTAGGATAAATGATTTGTTAGTAGGTATGAATGGCGCTAGAATATTCTCTAAAATCGATCTGTCACAAGCCTACAATCAGATCGAACTAGATAACTCTAAAAACCTTACCGTTATAAATACACATAGGGGCTTATTTACGTATAACAGGCTAGTATATGGGTTGTCATCAAGTCCAGGAATTATCCAGCGTATACTGTCAAATCTTTTTCACGATATCGAAAAGGTAGAAGTATTTTTAGACGATATAATAAAAGGTTCTTCTAATGAAAGAGAGCATTTACAAATATTGGAGACGGTGCTTAGTAGATTACATAAAAACGGAATGAAGCTTAGGAAAGACAAATGTTTATTCATGGTGGACGAGGTCAAGTATTTAGGATATATTATTTCAAAAGATGGCATTAAAGTTGATCCTGACAAGGTAGCTGCTATAGTAAAAATTCCGCGCCCCAAGGACGTTTCGGCCTTAAGATCATTTTTGGGATTAGTCAATTTTTACGCTAAGTTCATTAAAAATTTAAGTACTACCTTAGCCCCACTTTACAGCTTATTAAAAAAGGGTGTTACTTGGGACTGGGACAGAAGTTGCGAGGACTCTTTTAAAAAAATTAAAAAGGTCTTAACCAGTGCGGAAGTATTATTGCATTACGATCAAAACAAACCGTTAATACTGACGTGTGACGCGAGCGCTCGAGGTATAGGAGGCGTGCTCACTCAGCCGTGCGCCGGCGCAGCGGGAAGCGAGCGGCCGGTGGTCTATGTGTCGAGAGCTCTCAGCGACGCGGAGGAACATTATTCACAAATTGATCGCGAGGCTTTAGCAATTGCTTTTTGCTTAAAAAAATTGCATCAATACCTGTATGGTCGACGGTTCACCTTACGTACTGATCACAAGCCGCTTGTCAGTATTTTTGGCCCAAAACATGGCATTCCTTTAATGGCTGCGAGCCGATTGCAGCGTTGGGCGATTACGGTATCCGCTTACTCTTATGACATAGAGTACGTTAGTAGTAAACAGAACTGTGCGGACGGCTTATCTCGTCTACCGGTATCGGTTCAATCCACAAAGAAAGAATGTTTAGATTTACCTGAACAAACGTATTTACATTTCGCTCAAAGTGAAATGTTACTGGATTATAATGAAATTAAAAAACAAACCCAGCGCGATCCGATTTTAGGTAGAATTATACTATACTTAAGAGAAGATTGGCCCACCGATAATGAGGTCAAATCATTGCAACCGTATTTTAACCGAAAAAAGGAACTATACGAAGAACTAGGGTGCATCATGTGGGGTCATAGAGTAGTCATACCAGAGAATTGCAGGGGTAGGGTGTTAAACAAACTCCACGAATGCCACATGGGAATCGTCAAAACGAAGGCGGTAGCTCGAAGCTATGTGTGGTGGCCGGGAATCGATGAGGCAATCGAAACGATGTGTCGAGCGTGCGTCGTGTGTGCGGCCGAGGCGGACGCGCCCCAACGGCACACTCCAAGCCCGTGGCCATGGCCGGCTAAGCCTTGGTCTCGTATACACATAGATTTTTTTAGGGCCAATTTTCAATAAAATTTACTTGGTAATAATTGAGGCCAGAACTAAATGGCTAGAGGTTTTTTATGTACCGAGTACAGCAGCTAGCCACACTATAGTTAAACTTTCCGAAGTTTTTGCTAGGTGGGGTCTACCTAAATAATTAGTATCAGACATTGGGCCGCCATTTACCAGTAGGGAATTTTCTCAGTTTTTAACAAATAATGGGATACAGCATGTTTTCACCGCACCGTACCACCCGGCTTCAAACGGTGCCGCGGAAAACGCAGTACGCACTGTCAAGAAAGTTATTAAAAAGGCAGTGAGGGAAAATAAAGATATAAATTTATTTTTAAACACTTTCCTATTGCATTATCGAAATACCGAACATTGTACTACGGGCGAAAGTCCCGCTTCTCTCATGTTAGGAAGAAGATTACGTACTAAACTAGACGTACTTAGACCGGATATTGAGAATAAAATTATTAAAACTCAAATAAACCAGAAAGAGAACGCTCCCACTGGTGAACGTGGCCTGCAGCAGGGTGATGATGTATGGCTTCGCAAATATCAGGGGAGTGACAAGTGGGCAGCCGGACAAGTGACGCAACGTTTGGGCGTAACGGACTACAAAGTTTTAGACACTATAGGTAAGGAGTCACATAAGCATATCGACCAGCTAAAACGTAGAATTAGAAGTTTACTGATTTGTCCCCGTAGTAGTAATAGTCAGCCAAATTCGAGTTCCGAGTCTTTGTCTTGCACCGGTGCAGAGGAAATTAATGCGCCTAGAATAAACCCTGCCGTAACAGACACCGGGAGGAAATCAAAAGCACCGGAGGGAACCGAAATAATAGATAAGAGTGATTGCTTAGATACGGCTAGGGAAACGTCAACACTTCGTGCTCCATCAGCTCATACGTCGCCTGTGCCGCCCGCAACGCCGCCCGCGCAGGTCTTCCGGCCGGTACGCAAGTGCCGTTTGGATAACCCCCCCCCCCCCGCTATAAAGTGTAGTTACCATCGCACTATATTATTTTTATATACTTCTTTTTTTTAAATACTTTCAAGATTTTTTTTACTTTTCTGTATAACAGTATAATATAAAATACTTATATGTATAACTAATTGTAAGTCTTAATTAAGGGGGGAGGATTGTAATGAGGGTACATTAAATATATAAGTGATTAATTGTAAAAGGCTTGTCGAACAATCACGAATAAACCGGCAATCCGCTTACCCGTGTCTTATTTACGAAATACACTACAAAAAGGACATTCTAGGAAGCGTTAAGATCTTAAATCAGGCAAGTGATTCAGCAAAAACGATTCGATTTACAGATCATAAATAATACCATAGACAATTTGTCCAGTGAGTTAAAGACAGTTTTAACGACATTTGATTTTAATAATTGCATTGAAACTTTAAACAAACGCGAAATATAATGAATGCAAAGAGAAACATATAGAAAAATACCAAAAATTAACTATCAAATCAAATGCCAAACATCCATGTCAACGTAGAAACGAAACGCAACAACCGTTGACCACAGACACATACAATAAACAACGCACGGTCTATAATTTGTCAAAAGAAACACTGGACGAACCTACAATAAAAGTATTGTCGAAAGGCTTGAATTTTGCTATAACGCCGCAAAAAATCCCGTACGAGGAAATTATATGTAGCGTAGTGGATTGTCTGTTTAAGAACAATATCGGTAAACAGGATTTAGAGGCTATACGTCAAGACATTTCGTCCTTGTTACGTCGAAGTTCCACGCCGAAACTAAATCTACCCAAAGACGAATTTAAAGCGTTGTACAACTTACGCAACAGACCAGAGCTCACGATTCTCCGCGCGGATAAAGGAAATGCTACGGTAGTAATAGACACGTCAGAGTATAATTTCAAAATACAACAACTTTTATCGGACGTAAGTACATAAAAAACGGTCAAAATAGACCCTACAACTAATACACTTAAAACAACTACTGATTTAATAAAGAAATTCTCCGAAAAATTAGATTTCGACGTGAATTCGACAATACCATCATGTGCCAAACCACCGAGATTGTATTGGTTACCGAAAATACACAAACCGAACGCTCCACTACGTCCTTTAGTAAGCCAGATCGATTCACCACCTTATAAGTTGGCTCAACACTTGGCAGAAATACTGTCACCACTAAGAGGACATACCAGAGCACACACAAAGGATTCATACCATTTTGTTAGTGAGATGAAAGACCTACATCTCGCTGACAATGAAACTATGGACAGTTTTGATGTTCAGTCACTATTCACATGCCTACCTATTGAAGACTGCATCTCAATTGTTACTAGAAAGCTAGAAGATAACAACATGCCCACAGAATATGCAGTATTACTCAAACACTGCCTTACATCTGGCTATTTATTGTGGAAAGAAGAGTTCTACATGCAAGTAGACGGAGTGGCAATGTGCTCACCTGTATCTCCCGTAGTCGCCGACATATTCATGGAGGACTTTGAGGAGAAAGCCCTTCTTACTGCTCCTGTAAATCCAAGATTCTACAAGCGGTACGTAGACGATACTTTCACAATTTTACAATCTGACAAAGTAACTGCATTTTTAAACCACCTTAATTCCATAAACCCTAAAATACAATTCACAATGTAGTTAGAGGCAAACAATACTTTAGCTTTCCTAGATGTTTTAGTCATCCGTAATCCTGATAACACTATTGGTCATACTGTGTACAGAAAAAATACCCATACCAACCGATATTTAAATGGTGATTCGCACCATCATCCTTCACAGTTAGCTACCATGGGAAAATCTTTGTTTCAGAGAGCACGAGGGATCTGTGACAGAAAACATCTGGCCGCCGAGCTTCAGCACGTCGAGCAAGTACTGCAAGACAACAAGCTTCGGGTCCCGCGCCTACGTCACAGTGACCGAGTGAAGCCAACCACAGTCGAGCGTGTGCCTGCTGTACTTCCCTATGTCAGAGGAGTCACAGACAAGGTTAGCTACATATTGAAGCGAGCTTCCATTAAAACATACTTCAAGCCACTGAAGAAGATTGGTCAATTTTTACCATCCGTCAAGTGTCATATCCCTCTACAAGATGCAGGAGTGTACAAGCTGGATTGTGAATGTGGTCTCTCGTACATAGGACAAACAAAAAGATCTATAAAAACCCGCGTTAAAGAACATATAGCTGACGTGAAGCACCGACGTATCGGGAAGTCTGCAGTTTGTGAACATGTTCAAGATCGGCCCCACCATTACATTAGATTTGATAGACCACAAATCCTCGCAAAAGAACACCGATTCCTCCCAAGGATGATTCACGAGGCTATTGAAATTAAAAAACATCCTAATTTTAATAGAGAAGATAGATGCCATCTGCTTGGGATCCCATAATTAATAAAATCAAATCCAAACCCAAGTATACCACTGCTAGACCTCAAGATACTGTAAGCTCATTCTGCGTAAATCGAACTAAAAATTAATATTAAAAAACTGAAGGTAGCCGGGCTAACTATGACAGCAGGACGTCAAACACCTCAGTCCCCCGTGACCACGGGTGCTGGAAAGCACCCGAAACGTCGGGAAGATAAAAATAAGTTAATATACGCGATAAAATCCGTAAAATTAGTTTTATTTAAATATATAAATGTTGTATCATGAGTTATGGTCGTGCAAAAGCCCCTCATAATTATGCTTATCAAATGAACGGCCGCGTAATCCCGCAAGTTACGCATATTAGAGACTTACAGAGATGGTAATTTCCGTAATCACATATTATATATTTGTAAAAAAAGCTTTTAGTAATCTCGGCTTTGTGTTGAGGCAGTGCAGGGATTTTCGGAATTTACTTACTATTAGAATTTTATATAATGCTCTCGTAAGAAGTCAACTTGAAACGAATGCCATTATTTGGAATCCACGTCATGATCGAAAAAATTTAAAATAAATTTACACGATTTTTATTTTTCAAGCAGTACGGACCTGTTCCCTTTTTCCTAGCACATACCGAGAGTGAATTGGACCGTCGCGTAGGACGGCCGCGTCCGACAGTATATTTGTCTTAAAACCGCAATTTAATCGCTGGGAGTTGGTTTGGTGCATATGAATTTATCGGGAAGAGTTCAAGTATCATCATAATTCATATGCGCGTCCAGCAGCAGTCGAAGACACGAGATACGCCGCCAATTGTCAAGGTATTGTGCTATCCATTCCTTTTATTATGAGCTGTTTTATTTATTGATTCTTATTCCGTAGCAGCTTATCTTCCTTTCGTGCCAACCAACGAATCTAATCAATTTTATGCAAGGGTCTATTGTCTAAAGTATATAAAACACACGCGGCGCTCTCCGCCATTTTGTTTTGGTTCCTAGAACCACTCTACACAACCATAACCGCATGGTCCTTCGAATTGCAGTCCACTTCTGAACCAAATAGTATTACCTCAATTAGCAAAAAACAAATCATTAAAATCGGTTGTCTATTGACGAAGATATCGAGTATCGTACATATATACAACAATGCATTGAGAGTACTGTTGGGGCTGCCATGGCGATGCAGCGCCTCAGGTATGTTTGCTGAAAGCCGTATTGACGGCTTCACCGCGATAGTTAGGAGGCGGCTTGCCTCCGTGCTGACCCGTTTGCGGAACAGTACCAACAGTAATCCTTGGGGTATTCGTTGATCGGTGGGACTTGCCACTTCTACAAGCGTGGGTGCGAGTACACACAGCAGCATAACAGTGTACGAGTATAATATGTTGTGTGGATCTATCTTACAACTGTTTGAATTTTTCTGTTGTTTTAATAGAAACTTATTTTTTAATAACCCTCGCTATAATTTTAATTTGTTAGAATCTCATATGGGCTCTGCCTGAAATAAATAAATAAATGTTACGACTTTCCATTGACGTCCGTCGAGTTGGGGTTGATATTTTTTTTTTACAGAAAGGTTTCATTATTATAAGCACACGCAAAGTTTCAACATGAGGAAATGTGTACTTTTTGAGAAATTATTGAAAATCTATTATTTTTGCAATATTTATGCCAATCCCCGTTGACATCCCTCGAGTTGGAGGTTGATATTTTTTTACAGAAAGTTTACATTATTATAAGCACACACGCAAAGGCGTAGAGGCTGCTCTTCCCGCAGCGCCGGAGATGTAGTAGTCTCAAAATAAATACAGAAATCCTTCTGAATCATTCCCCCTATTTTTTTTTGATGAAGGGGATTTTTTCTCATAAAATGGATTTATATTTACATTATAAATGCAAACATGAAAAATATAGATATTTTAGAAATCGATTTTTTGTGAATCGATACATCAGCTTACAATTCGAATCGATTTAAAAAATCGATCTTTTTCGGAAAGAATCGACATCCCTACTGATAATGACAATAACAAATAGCGTCAGTTTTACGGTAGCAATTGACATACATATTGCAATAATAATAGATTGTAAATATTTTTTTTCTAAAAAGTATGCGTTTTCGCATGTTTGCGTGTGTGCTTATAATAATGTAACCTTTCTGTAAAAAAAATATCAACTTCCAACTCGACGGATGTTAATGGAAAGCTAAGCCAAATAAATAAATATAAGAAGAATAAAAATAATTAAAATATACAATGATGTATGTAGTTTTAAACATTATTAGAGAGCATAAGGGATTAGAATCTAATCCCTTATGCTTATAATAAATTTGTTTTCATTCTAAGCCGTACCATCTAATGATTAGATGGTACGGCTTAGAATGAAAACAAATTTATTATTTTCGACAGTGAGAACGGTTTCTGCCGTCGACAGGACCGCCATAATCTTCAAATTATTTGTATTGCTCTTACTCTTGGCCTAGCCACAAAGGAAGTCAAATATATAATACATTATTTTCTTCACTATTTCATTAATAAACTATGTATTTAAAAATTGTTTACTGTAACAAACTGTTACAATATAAAAATATTAATACTATTTTTATAGGTACATGACTGATAATATCCCCTGTGAATGAGGTGATCGCTACCATGCTGTTTCTAAATGTTTTCATAACAATTGTGTAAAATATTATATTGTATTGTGCTTTTTTTTTTTAAAATCCGGCTGGGTTTCTTGCTGGTTCTTCCCAGGACAGAGGTATTTTGCGAACCAGTGGTAAAAGTAAAAAATGACTTTCAATAAGTATTTGTGCCGGACGGGCGTAACTCTCCGGAGTAAATAGGTTGTCGAAGATACTCCGCGAGTCGCTCACGACCTACACCTATAGGTTCCGGAGGATACTTCCACTGCCGTCTCTGTGTGTGCTGCTGGAAACTGTGGACTGAGGTTCAAAATTAAAATGCACGATTTATAAATTCAAATAGCAAGGGAGTGGCCAGCGGTTCGACTGATTAATTAGTCGCGAAATTTTATAATTATTATTTATTGACCACGGTTGTTGAATACGGTTGTTCACTATAGGTTGGTCACTATATATTTCAAAATACTTAATTAAAATGAGCGGTAGTATAAAAATATCTATTGGTAGTAGCTGGTTTTTTGACACTACTGACTAGCAGCTATTAATCAACTAAAACTAGTTGATTTTATCACTTGTGTAACTGCGAATATCAGTTACCACTTTCTGCGATTAGCTATCACTTTCACTATATGTAAATGCGAATATCAGTTACCACTTTTTTCGTCTAGCTAACACTTTTCACTATATTTAACTGCGAATTTTCAGTTACTACTTTTTTCGGCTAGCTAACACTTTTTCACTTTATGCAACACCGAATTTTCAGTTGCCACTTTTTTCGGCTAGCTAACACTTTCACTATTCACTAGGCCTGGGTCGTATCACGTTTTCTGAGAATCGTATCTAAATCAGATTTCGAGTTTCAATATCTGATATCAAAACTATATATTTCAATATCTATATATTCTGCGTACACTTGTTTATATTTTCTACTCCGATACGCTGTTGATATCTGATACGAGGATTTTATAGTTACTCTTACCTATTCGATGCGAATCAGTATTGTAGATATATTATAATAAATTTATATTATGTTATCTTCTTAGAGCTAATAGAAACAGAAACAGAAACAGAAACTTTTTTATTCAATATAGATTATAAATAATGCTTATTGAAAGTCACTCTTTTGTATAATTACCACTGGTTCGAAAAAAAACCTCTGTCCTGGGAAGAACCAGCAAGAAACCCAGCGGGACTTTTTTTTTTAAATAACAGCTTACAATCATGTATGTTACACAAATTAACAACACAACAAATTAGAAATAGCTTGGTTACGCTACTACGCTAAGTTTACGCTAAGTTTTTGAACTTTGAGCAGGTCAAATTTTGTATATTTTCTGGAATTTTATTGTAAAAGCGTATCCATCGCCCCAAGAATGAATTACTGACTCGATGGTGTCGAATAACCGGTACTACTAGCTTGTGTCTGTTCCTAGTATTTACAGAATGAATATCACTTATTTTTGTAAAACTACTTTTATTTTTGTGTACGTACATTACATTTTCATAAATGTATTGAGAGGCCAAAGTTAATACATTAATTTCCTTAAATTTTTATCACAGCGACTCTTTAGGCTTTAAATCATAAATTGCTCTTATGGCCCTCTTCTGTAAAACAAATATAATTTCAGTGTCAGCTGCGTGTCCCCATAGCAAAATACCATACGACATTATGCTATGGAAATAGCTAAAGTAAACTAGTCTAGCTGTTTCAACACTAGTTAGACTTCTAATCTTTTTTACGGCATATGCTGCAGAACTAAGTCTGCTTGCTAGTTTTGATATATGGGGGCTCCATTGAAGCTTCGCGTCTAGTGTGATACCAAGAAAAATGGTGGTATCTACAAGACTCAGTTTCTCCCCATTTAAAATTACATTAGTATTTAATTGTTTGACATTTGGAGTCATAAATTTTATACATTTCGTTTTAGTGCCATTTAAATGCAAATTATTAACATTGAACCAATTTACTAATTTAGATATAGCATTATTTACTTCGTCATATTTTAGCAATTGTCGACTTAATTTGAAAATTAAAGAAGTGTCATCTGCAAATAATACTATATCATGGTTATCTCCTACTATGTAAGGTAAGTCATTAATGTATACAAGAAACAGAAAGGGGCCTAGAATTGAGCCTTGAGGCACGCCCATCTGTACCATCGACCCGGAAGAACTCATACTGTTAATGGCAACTTAATGCAGATATAGTTGTAGTTTTAACTTATTATTTTAAAGTTTTGAACTAGTTATTCATTTACAACACTAGATACTCAATTAAAATAGTTCAATAAAATTTATAATATAAAATAGTAGGTATTTACAGTATTTTTATTATTTATTTACATCACAAATTGCATTTAAAAGGATAAAAATGCAACTTTCTCCTTCCACTACATTTATTCTGGCAGATCTGTTGAACTAAAAATAAATTGAAAATTCTATATAAAATAATGTTATAAAATGCACTTGATTTTAGACTAAAAACAATCAGATTTGAAATTTATCATTATTAGGCAACATAAGTTTAAATTCTTACATCTATGATTAAGATTAATGAAATAACTTTGTAACGTAACAATGTCATAAAAATAGTTCGTAAAGTTATGTTGATTAGGTTCCAAATCATATACTATTGGGTTACGCGACTGGGAAGAAATTGCCGTACCGCTCCTGCATTTGTCTCGGCCGGAAGTATTTAAATAAAGATGGTTAATATATCTTTTAACTGGTAAAATAAACATTTAAAAAAAATCAGATTTATTAAATAAATAAAATAAATGATAATTAATAAAATTATCATATTCCAGTCCATTCAAAATCATTCACGATCGATTTCTTACCTAGCCGTATTTATGCCATCTAGCGTCTTCTTTACGTTACACCTTGAGAGTCAATCAATTTTCGTTCGATAAAATGACTTTACCCATAAAATGGAGTAGATGGCGGTTTACAAAACAATTTTATGATTTATTTATTACATTAACATTTACATGTTTAAAAATAAGGATTGTAACAATTATAAGCTATATATATATATATATATATATATATATATATATATATATATATAATTAAAGTCAAACTTATATACAATATTTTATGCTGAACTTGTTTTTGACAATTATCATATTAAATATCGTTTGCGGTTAAATCTTTTGAAGTGTTGTTTTTATTAAAACGTACGAAATGATATTTTAACACATAGATGTAACGCTATTGACTGAATTCATTAGTGGTTGATGTTAATTTTATGT
The DNA here is from genome assembly GCA_033319125.1 of Parnassius glacialis. Classification (NCBI taxonomy): domain Eukaryota; kingdom Metazoa; phylum Arthropoda; class Insecta; order Lepidoptera; family Papilionidae; genus Parnassius; species Parnassius glacialis. Next base: position 27,004,081 of record JAVANC010000010.1, on the reverse strand, counting down.
ACTTTGTTGTTACAATATTGGCTCAAATATTGGTTGATAGGTAGTAGTTTAAATAAAAGGGCGCCAGTTTATATTATTTTGTTTAGTTTACATTTCTATCAAAATATTACAAGGGATTTATATAAAAGCTTGAAAAAATAATTAATAGGGATGTTAATTAAGATTTAGTGAAATTGTTTTTTTTTATTATTTAGTGTACTCTACACTCCATAGTACAAATATAAGATTTTAGTAAGACTTTAATTTTCCGCCATGTCTAATCTAATACCCATATCGCTCGCACTCTGTCGCACACGGTGAATCTAACCACCGACCGAAGCGAAACGATTTGGGCATCGCGGCGGTACGCAAATATCAGATTTTGTAATACATAGTTTTCGAACGAACCGGTATAATATCTATATCGCTCGCGCTCCGTCGCATACGGCGAATCTAGCCACCGACCGATGCGGAGCGATATAGGCATCGCGGCGATACGCAAATATCAGATTTTGTAATATATAGTTTTGAAACGAACCAGTAAGCGGTTTTTAGATATTGTACCAATATATAGATTTCGTATCAGTATACGGTTTGCATCGCCCACCTCTACTATTCACTATATATTACTGCTAGTCACTGCAACTACTACCGGATACTACTGCTGGGCACTGGTAGTTCTTCCTACTGCAACGTTACTGGGTTTCGCCCCCATAAGGTAGACTTCGGCTATACTGTATAGTGAGCCGCTTGCCATTTCCGTTTTGCCTCTTTATTTTAAAATATTTTCACTATGTAATTAGCATAAATTACACTATTTTCTATATAAGGTTCAATCTTACACTAATATGCTAAACATCATTAAATCGGCATCTTGGTCCTTTATCGGTATATGATAAAGGATAATCAATATATTTACATTCAAAACAGTTATTAAACGAAATGTTCCAAACTTTTATAATAAATGGACACGTTAATTCTTTAATTTTCCTATAATTATTAAATGCGTTTAATTATACAAATTATTTCTTCACTATCATAATCTATATACCATATGCTAACTAAATGTCATATTTACAACTATTTAAAAAAAAATATTCTCATTATTTTTTGTATAAACTATTGCGCAGTTAATTTAAATTTCCAGAAAGTTCTACGATACGACGCGCTGTGATTGGTCGATTTTTTCTTAAACAATTAAAGTTGTTTATATTAACTATTATCAAAACGACATTCTATACAAATATATTAAGAGTTGTAAACACACTATAAACCTATATTAATACTATTTACTCGATTTCGTCCATAATTTCACTTTTTATACAAAACAATATTCTTTCATCACTTTGTTTCTTAAAGTCGGTAGGCCGTCGCGAACAGTATTATTTATTGTAATCTATATTGAATAAAAATGATTCTATTTAATTCTATTCTATTGCTTTTATATTATATATTTTAGTTACTTTCATCTATAGAATAATACAACGTACTTTTATTGATTATTTCACAATTTGTTATACTTAATACTTGCATAAAAGGAACTGTTTTCATAGGTTTTATGTATATGTAGTATTGGAAATAGATTAAGAACTACGTAAATAGACAGCAATAAAATAACAATATCAGGATCATTTTGTACCTGGACGCGTGGTGCTAAATTGAGTCCGAGTTAATGGTCATACGCCTGCTAATTTGCATTTAACATGATTTATAGTCGTTACACGCAGCATGTAACTTATTCCCGTGATCACTACGGTCACTGTTAAACGGTTGATTTATTCGCAAAATTTGTTAAATGCATTAATATTTGGAAGTATTGTATAGGTATGTCCTAGGATAACTGGAAAAATCGAACCATTGGGATAGTCCTATGACGATTGCGAAGGATTTAGTTTATTTAGTAGGATAATGTTCGATAAATATTCGATTAATTATATTATATAAATATTTCCGGCTTTGAATCTAAGTTAACAAATTTGTAAGTTGTTGAACCGATCTAGTTCACTTTTGGACGTAGTGAGTTAGGCTTGAGTATATTTGATAACTCCTACAATACAACTTTTTGCTACTACTATTTTATTACGTTTTGCTTGTGGCGTGACGTCAACGCCGCCAATATCACCCCTGCTCAGACTCGAGTCGATAGTGCAGTCCACTTACCGGTGTGTCCTTAATGCCGGTGAGGAATGCATACTGTATGCGTAAGGGCAAGTGACGCCGGTCCGAACAATATGCCGGTGTGTGTAATGCATGCCATACTAAGCACTTGCAAGTGATGCCGGTGAGAATGATTTGCCGGAGCAAGTGCCAGAAGTCTGCCTTATAAATCTGCGGTGATTCGAGATGAAGACAAATTGGATTGGCTTGCAGGAGCTGAAGACTGCAGAAGACGATACTTGGAAGTTAATGATAGTTCTTGAGGATAATGACAAAGGCTTGAAATTGTAGTTTTCCGAAGGTTGTTGGATGCGTGTTCAGATCACGTCGGAGTCACCACTATGGTCAGTGGTAGGAAAGTGGATATCTACCGCCGGGCAAGGTGTTCTGCCTGGGGGGCGACCAACGATCCGAGTTGTAGTTCGGAGCTATTCAATATGTATTGCTCTTACTTCGGAACTTTGATAGCACGATTTAGGCGACGCTGTCGTCGCGCCGCAAGTAATTTAAACGTCTGTAATAAGCAGATTTAAGATTGATGATATCTGTTCAAAGTTCAAAGAACAAAGTTAGCTTTGATTTGTCTTGCGTGGCGTTTACAACAACCCGATAAGTCAAACGAATTTTTTAATGGTGGTAAGGAATAGATCCTTAAATGTATTTCGGTCGTAAGTTATTTGTAATATAAAACCCGTAATATGTTCTGATTTCACACAGTACAATCTTAAGTTCGTCGAATTTCCGAATACCACTCGAACGCTGAGATATCATTAATGCAGTACAAATAAATGATCCAAAGTAAATAACTCACGAATAATTTAACGTCGCTATCACATATTCATATTATGTTTACCCGGTAGGATAATGCTGCAGCTGAATTATAGTGTTCAGCTAATATGATTGCAAGTTGAAAAGGTCAACTTGTCTGGAGAAGGATCACACTCTCACAAATACAGCAACATAATGCTGCTGTGTCCGCATGGTGAGTGCATATTAAGAACCGAAGACCCTTTTTATTGGTTTTGATTCCTGACTGACGACATATATTACGTTTAAAGGTCTGGGTATTCACTTACCATGAGGCGTAAGCACAGGAGTATTATAAATTGTACAATAATAGGTAATTAGATATCAACATTTTTCTTTCGATGTTTTATAGCATCATTCCCAATAGTAGAATATATAGTCAGTGACAATATGCAGTTAATTTTGGTTGAGGCAATAGCATCACGTATGCGTCAATATCATCATCTATATATCATCCCAATAGTAGATAATATATCTCGTATTATGTTTAAAGGTCTGGGTATTCACTTACCATGAGGCGTAAGCACAGGAGTATTATAAATTGTACAATAATAGGTAATTAGATATCAACATTTTTCTTTCGATGTTTTATAGCATCATTCCCAATAGTAGATTATATAGAGGCAGTAGGAAAAAAATATGCGAAAATATTACTGTTATATGAAACGAAAGTACCAACTTACCAGCACTAAATTCTTTGCAATTTATCAGACGTAGCTACATCTCGTTATTCTCTAGCCGCTCATTTTGCAAAATGGCGAGGCGGCGTAATAAATCTTGCTGGAACGTAGTTTAGTCTTTTCACATTTAACAATGAAAATGAAGGACTTAATTTAATTTAATTATATTTTTGGCACTTATTTAAATAAAATAAATGCTATTACATGACGTTTGAAAATAATAAAAATACCAGATTATATTTCCTCACTTGTATCCGATCAATCACATCACCATCGTCGTCAATGTTAACTGTTTCATAGAAGTTGTATGTAATCGCCGCTTTAGGCGATTGATGCATACGTGATGCTATTGCCTCAACCAACATTAACTGCATATTGTCACTGATTGAAATATTATTTAACACCTGGTTTTTTGAGATAATATATCAGATATGAAGTATTTTTTCTTCCATTTGTTGATTTATTGTGACCTCCGTGAAATGAATTGGGGTGATGCATTTGCTCATGCTATCACCTAATTGCCCACATATAGTTCCAGACATTTATTACGAAGAAAAAATGTTCCTCATATTTATGTTGAAGTTTTTGGAAAATAAATAAATAAATAATAATAATAATTTGCAATACAAGATCAAATCAATAAAACCAACAACTATCAGCGATACATGCTAAAGGATGACATCGTTGACAACTGTCGAGCTTATCGCCATTCGTCGGATAGGATGTGTTTTTTCTTCCATTAGTTGATTTTTGTGACCTCCGTGAAAGAAATTGGAGTGATGCATTTTCTAATGCTACCATCCCATGACCCACGTATAATTCCAGACATTGTCACGAAGAAAACAAAATTGCTTATTTTTATGTTGAGGTTTAAGGAAAATAAAATAATAATAATAGGTCGGGGAAAAGTTTCTTCGCATTCCATTTAAAAATTCATGACATTTTGTTTTCAAGGGTTAATTACATTTAATTGTAATATAAATGTGCCATTTTACTCGATAACTTGTTGGTACCTTCTAGGTACGGACATAATTTTCCGTTATTGTAGAAATATTGAGATTTTTGATTAAAAAAATGCGACAAGTAGTTTTGGCAGTCCTCTCTTGATGTTAAACAAACACTATCCAAACAATTCTGAAGAGATCGAACAGGTAAAAATCTGAGGATCCAAGGCCAGGATTATATGGTGAATGCAATAAGACAAATCAAGCTCTCTGAATTTTTGCCGAGTGGCCAAAAATGTGTGGTCTGGCGTTATCATGATGAATTTTAACACTGTTAGAGCCACGCGGCAGTTTTTCGTGTCGCACGGATGGGCCAGCTCGGGCCGGGGTGGTACCACGACCTAAAGGAAATACCAGCGTGAAGTAGAAGTTTACTTCTGCATTTCGCCTTGTGAGTACAGGTGGCCGGAGGCCCAATTCCCCCTCCATCCCTTAACATGGTAGCGGAGTTAAATAAATCATTACCCCAGGAAGGTACCAGCACCCTTGGTGACGGAGGATCCCTCGCTGAGCATCCACGACCAAGCTACCGTGCTTTTCTAGATCGTGGGTGCTCATGCATAAGACGCAACCTGCTCGGGTCAACCGGAGCAATAAGATCAAGGCAACCCCTGCCACGCCTTCCGTGAATTTCTGCAATATCAGGGGACCTCATTCAAACCTTAACGCCGTCCACTACTATCTGGATACGGCAAAGCCGGCCTTGCTGTTTCTAACCGAGACACAGGTGTTCTCTCCGGCTGATACTTCGTATCTCTCCTATAAAGGAGTACCCGGAGTACAAATTAGAACACTCCTTTATGCCCCGGGCTGGAGTTTGCGTGTACGTCAGAGAGGACGTCTGTTTTCGACGCCTTGGGAGCCTTAAAAGTACGGATCTATCTATGCTATGGCTGCGCGTAGACAGCGACTAACATCTCTGCGTCTACGGGTGCCTGGGTCTCATAGTGGCAATGCCTACACAGACCGACTCATCGACTACGTCCAAATGGCTACAGATTCCTTGCTACAACAGGTAACATCCGCAGAGATCGTGATCCTTGGTGATTTTAACGCCCACCACGCCGAATGGCTCATTTCACGTTAAACCGATCATACGGGTAGATCTGTTTATGACTTTGCCTCGGCATATGGTCTGACACAACTGGTTACTTCGACTACGTGGATCGCAGATGTGGAGGATCATGTACTTTTCCTGTTGGACCTTCTGCTGACGTCTCATCCGGACGGATATCAGGTCTCCGTCTATGACCCTCTTGGCTCTTCGGACCATTGTCTGATCCGGAGTATGGTGCCACTCACGCTCCCATCGCAGTTGCGATCTGCAACTTGCCGCCGTGTTTGGCACTATAGGTTGGTTGATTGATGGAGAAGTAAAGGAGAAAGCTGATCTGCTAGGCTCTCTCTTTGCTTAAAACTCGACTCTCGATGACGAGGGAACACACCGCCGACCATCCCGCAGTGTAAGTGCTTCATGCAGGAAGTGCTGTTTACACAGCGCTCGGTGCGCAATTACTCGTCTCCCTGGACGTCAAGAAGTCGAGTGGGCCTAATTAAGTCCCACTTATTGCACTGAAGACGTGCGCTCCAGAGTTGGCACCGACTTTATCGCTTCTTTTCCGGTACTCCCACTCCCTAGACGTTGTCCCAAACTCATGAAAGACAGCTTTGGTGCAGCCGATCCCTAAAAAATGCGACCGCTCAGATCCGTCCAACTACAGGCCTATTGCTATCACCTCCTTGTTCTCCAAAGTAATGGAAAATATTATTAACTAGCAGCTCATGCGGTACCTTAAGGATCACCAACTGATTAGTGACCGCCAGTATGTTTTCCGTCAAGGTCGCTCAGCTTGTGATCTTTTATGTTACCTAAATCATAGATGGGCGGAGGTAGTGGAGCACAAGGAGGAGGCGTTGGCCGTTAGTTTGGACATAGCAAAAGCCTTCAATCGGGTTTGTCCCAAAGCGCTTCTTTCGAAGCTTCCTACCTATGGGCTTCCCAAAAAATTGTGCAAACGAATCACCAGTTTTCTTGCAGATCGAAGTAACAAGGTCGTAGTAGACGGTGCATGCTCCGATTACAAGCCCATAAACGCTGGTGTTCCACAAGGCTGCGTAACAACTATCACCAATGCTGTTATTTTTTTATAGGAGAGGGGGCAAACGAGCATGCGGCTTACCTGATGGTAAGTGACTATCGCCGCCCATGAACAACCGCAACACTAGAGGAATTGCAGATGCGTTGCCGGCCTTTAAAAAATGTTAAATGATATGTTGCAAACTGATAATATACATCGCTATGCAGACGACAGCACTGATGATGCTCTACACATCGACCGTGCAAATATTTCTCGCGAAAACGTCGCCGAGTACTGGAACAAACTTGTGTCTGAAGTCGAGACTTTATTGATCAAAGTCTCGGACTGAGGGTAACTAAATCTAGTCTAGTTCAATCCCCAGAAGACAAAAGTTTGCGCGTTTACCGTTAAAAAGAACGCCCTTGTCGTATCTCCTCTGTTTCAAGGCACTCCCCTAGTAGCCTCAGCCAGTATCAGAATCCTCGATGTCGATATATCGAGTGATATGTAGTTTCGTAGTCACTTGGAAGAGAAGGCCAAATTGGCCTCTTAAAAGCTTGGCGTGCTCAGCAGAGCGGGACAGTATTTCATGCCGGCACACCGCTTCAAACTTTACAAAACGCAGGTTCAGCCTCACATGGAATACTGTGCCCATCTCTGGGCAGGGGCTCCTCAGTGCCAGTTGCTTCCACTTGACCGCATACACCGTAGAGTTGTTCGAATCGTCCACGACCGAGTTCTTTCCGATCGGCTTGACTCACTAGCACTGCGTAGAGATATTGCATCTCCTTGCGTATTTTATCGCATCTATCACGGGGATTGCTCTGAGGAATTGCTTGGACTAATTCGAGCTGCTCAATTTCACTATCGCACATCACGACAAAGTTCGCGACACCATCCATACCATCTGGATGATTGGCTGTCCACTAGTATGCGATTTAGGAGAAATTTTCTTCCTCGCACAACTTTCTTGTGGAATCGATTACCACCAGCGATTTTTCCGGACCGATACGACTTAGAGACCTTCAAAAAAAGAGCCTACTCCTTTTTAAAGAGGCCGGCAACGAATCTGCAATTCCCCTGACGTTGCAGTTATTAATGGGTGGCGGTAGTCACTTACCATCAGGTGAGCTGCATGCTCGGTTGCCTCCTCTCTTATAAAAAAATTATGAAAGGTTACTCCTTTTCTGTTGATCGATTCCGGCTATTTTTCTCAATTTCTTCATTGAGTCTCATTAGTTGTTGGCAGTAGAAATTTGGGCTTAGCTTTCCATTGACTCCCGTCGAGTTGGGGGTTGATGATCGTATTTTTACAGAAAAGTTGCACTATTATAAGCACACACACAAAGTAACAACATGCGGAAACGCGTAATTTTTGAGAAAAAACTTATTGAAAATCAATTATTCTTGCATTGTTTATATCTAATCCTACCATAAAAGTGGCGCCATTTTTTATTGTTATTGTCAGTAGGGATGTCGATTCTTTCCGAAAAAAATCGATTTTTTAAATAGATTCGAATTGTAAACTGATGTATCGATTCCCAAAAAATCGATTTCTAAAATATCTATATTTTTTCATGTTTGCATTTATAATGTAAATATATAATTAATAGAATCAGGCGTTACTTTGCGGAAATCCATTATATAAAAGCTTTTATAAAAATTTACTTTGCAAATATCCGCGTTATAAAATAAAATAAAATAAATAAGACTTTACTTAGCGGTTAGTCGCCGTAGAGTCCATATCACCTGAGGATGCCTCGTGTAGAGGCGAAACACGTGTCGTATTATCGTCAGTGGTGTGTCTTGCCTAGTGTAGTGGTGTTGGGAGTAGCGGTGCTGGGATTAGTGGTGACGGAGATAGTGCACGCAATTGAGGGAGGGCGGGAGGTGCTCTTCAAACTAGGTAAGACACATCATTTTATTTTATAACGCGGATATTTGCAAAGTAAATTTTTATAAAAGCTTTTATATAATGTAAATATATGAATTTTATGAGAAAAAAATCCCCTTCATCATAAAATCAATTGAGAAATGACGGGAAAGTTTTTTTTTTACTTTTTAATTTTCTTTTTCTTAGTACCCTATACGTATTGATATTAAAACCAGTCAGATACAAACAGTACAACCAAAGAGATTTTTTATCAATTTTATACAAACAAAATACGAAGAAACTTTTTCACCGACCTATTTATAAATGCAATACACAGATCAGGTTATTAAAAACAAAAACTATCGAAGATACATCCTAAGGGATGGCACTGTCATGCTTGTCGCCTTCCCGGTGGGTCACATATCATGCCAAATTTTTCCGCGCTTTCAACTCTGATTATTTGCACAAACAAAGTCCAGTAGCAAAGATACTGCATCAGGAGCTCGCTTTTAACGACCACGTAGATCAAAAACTACTTTATTATTAGTACTTTCCAGAAGCCGTGCTCGAAAAAGAACCGAGCCAGGCTCTATCGGCACTGGTCATCATCACGGACAGGACTATTTTTGTATTGAAGTATTTTAATCGGAGTATTAATGTTACAGTTAATACTCATAACTGGTCAAAACTAATTTTGACTGCGAAAATGAGACAAAATGGTTCCGACCGATGCCTTTAGTGAAAAACAGTTTTGACATTTTTGCAGTCAAAAGTAATTTTGAGCAACATTCTAAGTTATAATTGGTTTGACCAACGTTCTATTTCAATTCTTTCTATATTATATTTTAATTCATTTATGGTTAACGAGCTGCACCTTAACATACTGTCACTGATATTGCAAGATTGGTGATATGTTTGATTAGACGCTAATAGCCTATTCATACGAGCAAGTCTCACAGTATACAGAAATGTATATATACCAGTCAAAATCAGTTTTCACCAACATCAACAGATCTATTTTTTTCCTGATTTTGCAGTCGAAAGTGGTTTTCGCCAGTTATGGGTTTTGACTGTAACATTTTTAACAACATTTTTAACATTTGTAACATTAATTATATTATAATTAAAAAAAACCGGTCAAGTGCGAGTCGGACTCGCGCACCGAGGGTTCCGAACAAATCCGTAGGTATATAAGTTTAAATACATACATACATAAACACTCACGCCTGTCACCCAGAGGGGTAGGCAGAGACTATGGATTTCCATTCGGCACGATTCTGAGACCCCTCTCTGGCTTCCTCCACATCCATATACCTACGCATACACGCTCGTCGCTCTTGATTTGGCCCATTTTCAATATATCGCCAATTTGGTCGATAAACTTTCGCCTTGGGCGTCCCTTCCCGACTCTGCCGTTCACCTCTGCAACATATATTTGCTTTCTCACTCTTTCCTCGTTCATTCTTTCTACATAACCAAACCACCGAAGCATTTCTTTCTTAATCCTGGTCACAACGTCATCTTGCAAACCACACTCTTCTCTTATCACGCAATTTCTCACTTTGTCATTCAGATTTATTCCTAACATACTCCTTAATGACCGCATTTCTACAGCATTTATTCTACTCTCGTGCTTCTTCTGCCACACCCAACTTTCACTACCATACATTAAAGTGGGGACTAACACAGCATTGTGAATTGCCATACGTGCCTTTTTGGACACATTCTGATTTCTCACAATAGAGTGTAAAGCCCCATTAACTCTATTTCCTGTGTTCACTCGTCGTTCTATATCTTTATCATATCTACCATCCCTGCTAAATACACATCGCAAATACACAAACTCATCTACTTGCTCGACTAACTCCCCTTCTATTCTTATTTCACATATCGCTTTATTTTCTTCTCTTTCAAAAACCATCACTTTCGTCTTACTTACTTTCACTTTCATTCCCTTTTCTTTTAATGTCCTGTTCATTAATGTTACCATCATTTGTAACTCGGCCGCCGATAATGCAAGTATGACTTGATCATCGGCGTACAAAAGGCGTTTGACGGTTAGCTCACCCATTCTTAACCCGCATTCTTCTACTTTAAAATTTTCGCAACAACTGTCCATAAATAGGTTGAACAGCCACGGGGAAGTCACACATCCCTGTCTGACACCTTTATGGATGCCAAAACAGTCCGAGTAGGCCCCGTTGATCCTGACACAAGCACTAGAGTCCCTATACAGAGACTTCAATGCCTGTATCAACCCAGTGCTCAACTTAAATGAGTTCATTATTTACCATAACAGATCCCTTTTCTAAGTCCACGAACGCACAAAAAACTTTTTGGTTTTTGGCCAAAAATTTCTCCGCGATCATGCGCATGGAAAAGACTTGATCCGTACATCCCATTTCATTTCTAAATCCCGCTTGCACATCCCAAATTTTTCCATCAGTTTCTTTCATAACTCTTTCAATTAATATAATAATATTGTTAGGAATGAGGGTAAAATAATAAAAGAAAATAAGAAATATTGAAAGTAGAACTATAATCTCCCACTTGTTTTAGCAGTATAAAGTATGGCGCAGACGACTAATAGGGATCAGTCAGTCTGTAATTCTACGAGTCTCATATCGTTATTATGCCCGTTGGGCTAAAACATTACTTCTACACTGAGATTCTGCCCAAATAAGACAAGTGATGTGGTTCTATTCGTGTAGTAGTTCCTCTAGTGTAAGCAAGGAAGATCGTATTGCTGAGAGGCTGCCCGGTGTATCATCAGAAGTGGAGTAGTTTCTAAAATCAGAAGTGGGATAGTTTCTAAATATATATAATTATAATTAAATATTAATATATAAGTTTAAAATTATTAAAAATATGTTTATTATATGATGTAACTAAAAAGTTATGCTCTTCGCAATTTCCCTTTATCTGTGCTATAAAACGTTGCTTCGTAGCAAATTTCAAGTTTCTGAGTTCACGGGAATTACCCTGTAGATTTTGATTCCCTTGCGAATGTCGAAAATTTGCGGCATAAACGGCTGTATCTTTTGATTGCGTTGGTTTAGAAGTTTGATTTTTTCACAGCTCTAAGGGACAGTAAACTTGAGTATTTGATATGAATTTGAGCTTGATACCTCCACGCGTTCCTGAGAAAAAGGGTCTTGACAGACAGACAGACAGACATACGGACAACAAAGTGATCCTATAAGGGTTCCGTTTTTTCCTTTTGAGGTATGGAACCCTAAGTAGGGCATAACCAAGGTTACTTTTGGTTGACGTTACCATTCCGGATGACAAAAACCTAATGAAAGCCGAAACAGATAAGTAGACAAAATATCTCGACCTGGTGACCGACATTTGGAGTGGTCTGTCGACCGAAACTATTATTGCAGTCATTTCTGCGAACGGACTAACCCGATCAGTTACTTGGGTCATCCGCAACTGCAGCTCCCTGACAGTTGATTCCGGACTCAAATGCAGAAGGCAGTGCACCTCGATACCGCCTGTATCTTTACCTTTCTTTCTAACCCCATCTTTGGCCGTTTGCTTTTCTCTGCTGAGGGCTTCCAACTGGTTGGGATTTTATTTATTACTTAGTATTGTATTCACATTTGTATGGACTTGCTCCACATGTTTCTGTCGTAGTTTGGTGGGCTAAATACACGAACATTCAAACGTTTGCTATATTTTATGAATGATATTATATTCAACATATTCTTCATTATGTTTATATTTTTTCATATATTTACATTTATTTATAAGTAACAACCAGATGAGTAAATAACAAACAATTATCATAAAAAAAAAACATGCGTGAGTGTCGTGGAACACTTTGTTGGAACGAAGTTCCTTTCGTAGTATTTTCTTACTGATAAACGTATTATATTATTCATTAACAAATACAAGTAAATTATTCACGAGCGTCTATTAAAATGAAGCGTCATTTAAAATAAAATAATATTTCTTTCATGGTAAAAAAAGAAAAATTGCGAGGGAGATGGATATTATTCCATCTCGCTTCCTAATAGCCGCCAAAGCCGTCTACACTACGTCAGAAGGGTTCGTGACGAAAAAATCTTACACTTTTTCTCGCCTAGCATCCTATAGCAGCCTATCTGCAAAATTCATACCGTCCGATAAGATACTTCGTTCCAATAGCTTTATAATATTTATTTATTTTATAATTAGTTTTAAAAATAGATGTGAAATAAGTCCTGGCTTATGTGTAATACGAAAAAAAATAACTTGCAAGGTCTCTCAAGACAAATTAAGAAAAAATCTCAAATTTATTGTTTGTAGTTAAATCGCATAAAAAAATTTTTTGCGATCACAACCTTATATTTGCACTTAGAGCATCGAGCGTCATGAAGACCGATGTATGAGAGAAAATTTTTCATCACAGCATAGTTTGTCCTACTTACCTTTTCGTTAGAGTTAGAGTTAGAGAAATGGTCGATGCTTTCCTCAATTATAATTCTCAGAACATAAGGAGAATTCGTACATACCTAATTTATTGATTTATTTATTCTTTATTGTGTTACACCTTAATCTAAGGATTACTACAATGGGCGGACTTAATAATACCTTATGGCATTTTCTACCAGTCAACCCTGAGAGAATCAAACAAATAAAAGTTGGTAGGTGTCAAAAAATGTTAAAAACTACTAGATATATATCTATACATATAATAAAATCTGTAGAAAAGTCGTGTCTGTAATTCTAATATATTTTAGAAAAAACAAGTCAGGTGACTAAATAAAGGGTTCTGAAGCCAAATTAGTGGTTTTTAGAGTGTTTGTTTGTCTGTCTGTGTATTCCGGATTCACGCAAAAACTACTGAACCGATTTACATGAAATTTTGTATATAGGTAGTCAGTAACCCGGGGGCAACTTATAGGCTAATTTTTATCGAATTACGGAAATTCAAAAAAGGAAGGTTAAGTTTTTTATTTCCTTTAGATGTTAATTTTCTATTAAATCTTGGTTATAGGCGGGATGACTGTTGCTTGTCAAATAAATACCATATTTGTAAATAAAGTTTAAAATATAGTTAGTAGTTAGTAGTGGTAAAATAAATTGAAACTACACCGATTTGGTATTTAAAACAGCGCCATCTATCATAAAATGGAAAAGTAGTATATTTTGCCTTCAGTTACTAATAAATGAAATAATATAAATAACTTGCATGTATATGATTAAATGATTAGATTTATAAAATTATTGACTATTAACTCTAACGTTTAGTTTTTTAGTATTTTGTTATTTTATTTTAAAAGTGTAATAATTTCAATAGATAATAGTGACATCTATCAAAAATATGAAAATTAATAAGGTATTTATTGCAATTACTTATAACTAAGGTGATTAAAACTGGTCTGTCTACAATTGTTTCAAAATTTTCGTTATCATGATAGTTTTATTCAAGAGATTTTTATATATGTCGTGGCCAGATCGTAGAATTGATCATATATGATAAAGTAGTCTATCATTTCGTGAAATGGTGTCGTCAATTTTTTTTTATATGGTAAGGGTGGCAATCGAGCACACAGTCTACCTGATGGTAAGTGGTTGCTGCGGCCCATAGACATCTACATCTATCCTCTATTACAAATCAAAATGGAGATGCGCCGCCACCCGTGAGGACCAAGATGGAATGCCTCATTTCCAGTAAAAAGGGCCTTCGGCCACCTGCACTCACCAAGCGAAACGCAGAGGTAAAGCTCTACTTCACGCTGGTTTTCTGTGAGATCGTGGTACCACCCCGGTTCGAGCCGGCCCATCCGTGCGACAGCAAAAGCTGCCGCGTGGCTCTACCACTGTTATCATCATTCATAATATTTAACACTATTTGTCTATTCGATGATATAGCATGACCAAATCAATGAATAGAAATCGTTTGAAAATATTAAGAACTAAACACAACGTTGCTATTTCATAATATGGTCATATTATGACGATATCATTAAATTGTTTTCACCGCTAGCGGCGCTGATAACATATTTTTTAACAGAAACAGAACTTTGAGAACAATGACATCACTTTATCCCTTGATATAATAAATAAATGTTCGCTTCAATTGCTGATATTACGAGATGGTATGGTTTTGGCTTTCATTATTTCATCTAATATTAGCGCTGTCTACTTACTTCTAAATAAACTAAAATGTCAAGTCATTGATAAAATAAAATAATACAATGCTACTGAATATACGATGTAAATAATTGAATCATTAACATTACATTCATCCACACTTTTTTGGCCAAAAATTCTGCGGCCTGTACTTTTTGTTTTCACTCTACCGTAAATATTATGGCTTGCAAGTTGAGTAGAACTCATTATCGTCAGCCTATCAAAAGTCCACTGAAATGAACATAGGCCTCCCCCATAAATTGTCAAGTAGCTGGATATTTGCTATAGTTGCCACGCTTGGTAGGTGGGTTGGCAACCGCAGCTATTATTATTTTGATCTGTTGTCAAGAAGATGATGCAGCCCATTTCATCTCCAGTTTGTTTTCCTATGTCACCTTTTACGACGGGACGATATGAGGTGGTGGATTTTCTTTCACCGCCACAACAGGGCGAACATTTTCCTACTCCCGTTCGTGAGTGTAGTGATCCTCACGTTCACTGTGAATAATATTTATAAGGAATAAAACTAATTTGAAGGATTTTATCGCCTTTAATTTTAGCTTTTTAAATTCCCGATGTTTTGGGCACTTTACAGCATCCATGGTCACGGGTGTAGCGAGAGAACTGAGGTGTTTGACGACCTGATGATGATGTCGTAGTTAAAACAGAATAGAATAAATGCAGTAGCAGTTTTAATTTAATTTTATTAATTATGGGGTTCTTAGCAGATGGTAGCACTCAGCCATCTTCCCTATTAAAATTAGGATATTTTTAATTTCAATAGCCTCGCGAGTCATCATTGGTAGGATTCGGTGTTCTATTGCAAGGATTTGTTGTCTATCAGATCCGATTTAATGGTTGGGACAATACTAAACATGTTGACATACTTGACTTCCCGGAGCTTCGGTGCTTCACATCAACGATATGTTCTTTTACTCGGAACTTGTAGTGTTATGGTACTTACATATCATTTTACACTATTTTAAATTTATTTTTCCATTCTGTTTTTGATTTTCTGCATTCATATTTTGCATCACCTTTATTTCCATAGGATCCTGTAACGTTTTTAGACTATAAGGACACAATAACAAATCATTTTTACTTCGTATTTTCACGCTACCAGCACTTTTTAAATCGGTGTCAATGGAGTCTACCTTTTTCGATCTTTTATCTCCGTTACTCTGCAATTTCGGGTTTCGTGCGCGCTGTTGCGTTACCTTTTTCCTATATCAATAATATATCTTTTTTTACTTAAATCTTGCCGTTTCTTTATTACGAGCCTAAAAGCAAAATTTGACATGTTTTGACATCGTTGTTTATCTGGTTGTCATGGCAATTTTTATTCGAATTCGTTATCGGTCTGATGTTTTTACTTCAATATTTTCACATAAATACTCGTTTCCTCTGGGCAATTTACAAAAATTTGCTTTTAATTTAAAGAATTTCCCGTTCTCTCTAAAAAGGTATAAAAGCCGAACGATCGGTCAATACAGGAAGTCTCGCTTCAGCTTCCAAATGGGAAGCATTTCCTAAAGGCCTTATCCCGGGGCCGCACTGCCCCGGGATCCTGCAGGCCAGGCGCATCCTGCAAGCCTCTGTCTTCACCGGTAGTCATCGCCTAGCCTACTCCAAGCGCGGGGCCGCACTGCCCCGGGATCCTGCAAGCCTCTGTCTTCACCTGAAGTCGTTGCTTAGGCTACTCAAAGCGTGGGGCCGCACTGCTCCGGGATCCTGCAAGCTTCTGTCTTCACCTGAAGTGGTCGCCTAGCCTACTCCAAGCGCGGGGCCGCACTGCTCCGGGATCCTGCAAGCCTCTGTCTTCACCTGAAGTCGTCGCCTAGCCTACTCCAAGCGCGGGCCGCACTGCTCCGGGATCCTGCAAGCCTCTGTATCCACCTGAAGTCGTCGCCTAGCCTACTCCAAGCGCGGGGCCACACTGCTCCGGGATCCTGCAGACCTTTGCCTTCACCTGAAGTCGTCGCCTACGCCTCCACCTACCGTCCGTACAGCCCGTGCTATTTTTAGCCGCTGTGCGTGCTTTCTCCAGGCGCTGCGAGCGTTTACTACATGCGCTGAGAGCGCCTACTCAAAGCGCATCGTGTGCCTACTCCAGGCGCTTCGTGTGCCTACTCCAAGCGCAGCGTGTGCCACTTTGATCTTCAGGCTCCGCTTCAGTATTCATCTATCTTTATTTTCTATTTAATTGTAATTCACGTCACCTATCATCATCATCATACTTCATTTTTTTTATATAAAATTGTAAATATCTTTTTAAAATTTAAAATATATTATTTTCTTGTTCTATTTTTGTTATTTCGTTGTTGTTAGGTTAGGTTCTTTTTTTTATTGTCGCTTCACGACAAACTTTCATCCAAGATGCGTAAAAAAAACCCGTAACATTAGTTTTAATCCATGTATAGTATTCATTATTATAGAACTGTATTTATGAAATTTTCAAGTCTACTCGAAGTAAAAAAAATCTACATCTATTTTATGGTGCCAATCAATATTAAATAGGACCAATGATATGAATAAAATGTCTGAAATAAGCATTATATTACTTTGTTAAAACTAAATTAACTTTAACTATGAATAAATGTAAAATAATAATAATACATTTTGATTTCAAGACTATTTGCCTTTCTTATGGATACATCGGAATCGGAAGACACGCCCGATATAAAAATAATCTAAGAAAAAATAGTAGTGTAGCGCGCCGATACTTACCTATGTCACCCGATGTCTCACTATCCCCTCTCGTACGATTACCCCGCCACGGGATCACGCCACTCGTCCGAACCTTGACCGCCGATATAAGCCAGTAGGCGGCCCGACTAGCTCCGCGCTATACCTATGTTAATTATTGATTGTTCCCGCGCTCGCGCTGCGTTTCGCGAGACGTTGTTTATGTACTTACGTGTCAATAGTTGCCTATATGTTCCTATATAAGTGAATAAACTGTGCATTCGTATCATTTGTAACGTTTCATTTATCATGCGTGACCAGTGAACGTTATATTGGCTCCCAACTGCGGGCCACGAAGGAACCTACCGTGGCTCTCGAAGTTTCTAGTGCACAAGTACGTACGCGAGAGTGTGCCTAGTGTACCTACGAGTTTATCGTTTGATATTGAGACGCGAACTACAAGGACTCAGTCATAATGCCGCCGCGAAAACCACGTAATAATGACACCAGTTCGGATGAGGAACCGGTGAATCCGACACCTGTGGCACCTGTAAACCCGACACCTGCAGCACCTGTGCTTATGTCCGAGAACCAGCTGTCGTCGCTTCTGGCTGCCTTCTCTGCGGCACAAGCCGAGGCAAACCAGAAGCTCGTCCAGTCTCTTCTGTCATCGCACTTAGGGGCGCCGCCGAATGTCGAGCCTAGCGCTGCCGGTGCGGCCACTGTCACGTCACTACGGTCGTCATCTATCCCAGGGACATTCGTAAAATGCACTGCACGGTTCGACGGTTCGTCTCAACACCCGGAAGCAGTGGAAGCATTCATTGACGCGGTGGAAATGTATAAGGATTGTGCATCAGTTAGTGATGAGATGGCACTTCGCGGCCTTCCTATGTTACTTCAAGGAGATGCAGCAGTGTGGTGGCGTGGAATTCGAAATGAAGTACACTCGTGGTCGGATGCTGTGAAACGCCTGCGCTCGATTTATGGAGTTCCACGACCTGCATATAAGTTGTACCGAGACGTTTTTGCCGCCGAGCAAAGATCGGAACGTGCCGATATTTTCGTCGTAAAGATAAGGGCTTTGTTGGCGAAACTACCCTATGAGTTACCAGAGGAAGCGAGATTAGATATGATTTACGGGCTTCTACATAAGAGAATCAGAAAACGACTGTCGAGAGATACTGTGAATGACATCGAATCTCTCATTGAAAGATCTCGAGCTATAGAGGAGTCGCTGACGGAGAACGCTGCGCTGCCGCCGCTCGCGCCGCCACAACCGCTGGCGTCGCCGCTGAGCGTGCCCGCGAGACCTAGCCGCAGGCATGGCCAGGGACTTCAACATAGTACTTCGGGTTCGAGTTCGACGGCGCCGCAACTGCGCGCCCCCGACTCCGCTTCGCAGTCTTCACGTGACCGCGTGCCTGTGCCGCGTAGTGATCAGTGTGTGAACAAAATAGTGATGGTGAGAGAAAGCTATTCTGTGTTTACTGCAAAACGCGAGGACACGTCCGTGACTCCTGTGATAAGTTAAGTAAAGGATCTCATTCTTCTAACTCAGGTATTGTTTGTTATAATTGTGGCGAGAAAGGTCATTGTTTACGCAAAAGCGTTGGTGTCAGGCATCGACGTTAGATGGCTCTCGGCTCGGCTGATACGGGATGACGTTCGCGCGGGTTGAACGTCCGAGCTTGCTGAAAGGTGGGAGTCGAGAGCGAAAGATTAGATGTCTTCTTCGCGTCGAAGGAGAAGGCAGTCCGTTTTTTGGTTTGGGAGCTCTTGGATCTGATTTTATGTTAGGCGCGTATAGTGAATATACCACTGGGAATGGTGGCGCGTGTTGAGAGTTTACCCGGGACTTTAGGTTTAACGCAGAATCTGTATAAGTGGATTCGACTGTATTAGTTACTAGTGCGGTAGTTAATATTCTAGAAATAACGGTGACCTTTGACCCGTACGTTCTGTGTTCATTTTCGCGAGTAAATCGTAACAAAGGAAGAAAGTGACTGCGGAAGGCGACCTTAGCTTGGAGAGGAGCTGAGGGCCGAACTGCTGCAGGGGGAACGGTCAAATAAGGTCAACAACACTACCAGCCACACCCAAATACACATCACTGACCTTTACTTCCTAACACAATACACCCACACGAGACCTGACCGAATCCTGAGGGACCAGTCGCCTTGAATAGAGGTAAGTAAGCTCTGTACAATAATTGTAACGCTCCCCCCGGATTATTTAGTGTAATTAGACTTTTAACCCGTGGCGTGAGGACGCCCGACCAGCATCTGCCTGTAGCTTCTTCGTCTATGGGCCGCGAAGGATTCTACTCCTGGGATAGGCAGCTGCCGGCCGTAATATTTGGTAGCAGAACGCGGTGCTGGGATCGATTCCCGGTCGATCCACCGACCATAGTATTTGATAAAAATTAAATAATTTTGGTGGCAGGGAGCGTTGGGTTGATTGGTTTAATTTTGTGTCTACAATCACGCCCGTCCGTAATACGTAAAAATATTTTTTTTTTATTATATACGTAATAATAAAATTCCTTTCTTTGTTAGCTTGCTTTGTTGTTTGCGGGTAAATTTGAAAAGCCACGCCCGGTTTAGCGCGCAAGCGGGAGATTGCGTCATGTAGGTAGATGGTTATTTTTACGTAATCGGTTAATTATCGTTGTCGGATGGTTGTAGTGTGTTACTTATCGAAGGGTCGATTTCCGAGCAAGGCATTTTTTGTTGATGTGTATCTTCGTTATGTATCTTTCGTATTGTAATTTGTATTTGAACTAAAGAGTGGTAATTTGTATTTACGTAATTTGAATTTAACTTGATTTGATCGCACTAGTATTTGTTATTGTTAATTTGATTTGCCTTTTCTTTTGTACTAACTTGTGTTTGATTTAATAAATAGCGGTTCTTATTTGTGTAATTTCTATTCAACTCGATTTGACAGGAACTGCATTGGTTAGCTGTTAATTTTTTTGTATTTTTTATTTGTTATTTTTGTAATTGTGCTCGAGCGGCGTCGTAATTTGTATTTAGTAGTGATGTCCTCGCCCAAGATGCTAATCCGTTGCCTGCGGACTGAGTTACGCTGGGCCACCAGCGCCCATGCTTTGATAGGTCGACCGGATAGGGTCCATAATTTGATGAAGCGGTTCGAGCAGGTCGATGCTCGAAGGGCTGCAGTGGAGGAGGCTTACGCTGAGCTCGAGGATTCGGATGTGGAAAAGGGAGTCCTGGACTCCTGCTTCGCAGACTACGAGCAGTTCTTGTGGCTCACGGACGAGTTGATCGAGGCTGAAGGCAGGTATGCCGAAGAGGCGCGTGAAGCTCGTACGAGTGGCCTGCCCGAGTCCGTTCGGAAGCAGCCTCAGCCGGAGCTGTTGGGACGACTCCCAACTCTGGACTTGCCAAAGTTCTCCGGGGTCCTTTCCGAGTGGCTGACCTTCGTTGGTCTTTTCGACGGCCTAGTGGACGCCCGGAGTGACTTGACTCCGAGCCAGAAGATGGCGTACCTCTTGGCCTCACTGGAGGGGGAGGCCCTGGGCGTTGTCAGCCATTTGAGCTTGTCGGACGACGCCTACCAGACTGCTCGGGACCTCCTAGCCAGAAGATACGCCAACGTCCGGCGAATTGCGGACGAACATGTTAAGCAGCTTCTGAGCCTCCCGCTGCTGAGTGACCGGGCCAGACTACGTCCGGACCTGTTGGATCCAGTCTTGGTGGCCTGTAATATGTTGAGGCGGCTGGATTTACCAGTGGGCGAATGGGCCTTCTTGTTGCTCCGCATCGTGCTGTCCCGTCTACCTCTCGACCTTCAAATGCATTTTGAGGAGAGGTACGGCGGGGACGAGGCCTCCTATATTCCGCCCTTCTATGACCTGCTGCGGTTTTTGGAGGAGCAGTGCCGACAGATCGAGCACGCGGCGGGCGCCGTCGACGACTTACGAGCCGTGCCCAGTGAGAGGCGAAATCCGCCGGGCAAGTCGTCGTCAACCCCCCCCTGCTCCTATTGTCGAGCATCTGATCACCGGGTAACGTCTTGCCCAAAATTATTAGGTAAGCCGAGTCCGGCGAGGCGAACTATCGCCAAGGAGCGCCGCTGGTGCTACTCCTGTTTGGAAGGGCACCTCCAGCGAGACTGTCCGCACCGGCGGCTCTGTCTGCAATGCCAGGGCAATCACCATGCCGTACTGTGCCTGGGTGCGAACGGCGTCTCCTCTCGGGGCGCTGCCAGGCCCTCGACCCCCACGGGCGGGGGCGCTCCGCCATGCCCTTTGACGGGCGACGCTCGGCTCCCGCCGGCTAGCCACCAGGCCCCTAGGTTTGAAAGGGGTCCCTCCCCCGAACAGTCGGGGGGTAATTCCCCCAGGGGCGGGGGTGTCATCACACCCCCTCAGCGTGCGGAGAGGAACTTCACGGCCACTCATCAGTCCGCTGGACCCTTCTCACTCCCGTTAGCTGAGTGGCCGCGACTGGTGTACCACTGTACCCCATTTGATGGAGGCGGCCCTAGCTAGCTGCCGCCTTAGCTCCCACCATGGCTGCCTCTACTGAGCCTTAAGCCGTCAACAGTCCACTTGTCAAGCTGTTCTGTTGCCGACGGCCTCAGTGAGGGCGTACAACCCGAGTGGCGACTGTTAGCGGTTGCGCTCTGTTAGTCTCAGGTTCACGCGGTGTGGCCTCCACTTGGTGGTGGGAAGATTAGGGCCCCCTGGAGAGTTGAATCACACTCTCAAGGGGTATTGGATTTGGTTTGGTCGAGCACTTAGTTAAAAATTCTTTAAATTTAAATTAAAATGCTTTTGGGTTTTCCGCGAAATTCATATTGTAGCGGTTATGATTAAGAGAATTGAATTTAAAATACTCCTTTAAATGCTGCTGCATATTTTTTGTAAATACATTTGATCACTGCGTTTATTGTTGCACGGAAAATTGAGATTAAATTGTGTGCCCTTTTTTAATGCTTGTGATAGTGTTTAATCATTTTTCTTTGTGATAAGGAAGGTTGAAATTAGATAACCCTGTGGTTGCCGAAGGAAATAGGAGTCAATTCTCTTTTGGTTTAGATTTTGTTGGCACTGTCTAAGATATTTATTTGAAATAAGAAATAGGGCTGTCCCTTACGTTTATTGTTTTGTTTACTTTGCCAAGTTGACCTATGTACATCGGTGATTACTTGTTTTAATTAATTCTGTAATTGAACATTGATGCTTTTGAAAAATTAGTTGAAATATGAGCATAGGATCACCTGCTAGGGACCATCTGTGCGTTTCGTTCAGCTCTCCACAGACGACGTTCATGGGGAATTTGGGGGTGCTCTCTGCACTGAAGCTTGAAGGTCCCTCTGGGCCGCTTCGTGTCGCGTCGCTGTTTGCAGACCTGATCCGGTCGAGTTGCGGAACTAATCATAGGAGCGCAGATAGGTGTTTGAAGGAGGTCGTCTGACTTCTGTCTAGGAATAGGACTTATTTATGTGCTGCGATGCCCAGGAAGGGCATCCAGTTCAACTTTCCGGCTAGCCCACGTTGGGGCTGTAATTTTGAGGCGTTGGTCAGGGTTGCAAGATCTGATTGGGTGCGTAGGGTGGCCTAGTTTGGTTGTAGATTCGATCTTGCAACTTGCCGTCGCGACCCTGTCCCGCTGACCGGTTTGCTCGCGGACCTAAATCCTTATGTCCGGGACGGGGGTTTGTTTACGCAAAAGCGTTGGTGTCAGGCATCGACGTTAGATGGCTCTCGGCTCGGCTGATACGGGATGACGTTCGCGCGGGTTGAACGTCCGAGCTTGCTGAAAGGTGGGAGTCGAGAGCGAAAGATTAGATGTCTTCTTCGCGTCGAAGGAGAAGGCAGTCCGTTTTTTGGTTTGGGAGCTCTTGGATCTGATTTTATGTTAGGCGCGTATAGTGAATATACCACTGGGAATGGTGGCGCGTGTTGAGAGTTTACCCGGGACTTTAGGTTTAACGCAGAATCTGTATAAGTGGATTCGACTGTATTAGTTACTAGTGCGGTAGTTAATATTCTAGAAATAACGGTGACCTTTGACCCGTACGTTCTGTGTTCATTTTCGCGAGTAAATCGTAACAAAGGAAGAAAGTGACTGCGGAAGGCGACCTTAGCTTGGAGAGGAGCTGAGGGCCGAACTGCTGCAGGGGGAACGGTCAAATAAGGTCAACAACACTACCAGCCACACCCAAATACACATCACTGACCTTTACTTCCTAACACAATACACCCACACGAGACCTGACCGAATCCTGAGGGACCAGTCGCCTTGAATAGAGGTAAGTAAGCTCTGTACAATAATTGTAACGCTCCCCCCGGATTATTTAGTGTAATTAGACTTTTAACCCGTGGCGTGAGGACGCCCGACCAGCATCTGCCTGTAGCTTCTTCGTCTATGGGCCGCGAAGGATTCTACTCCTGGGATAGGCAGCTGCCGGCCGTAACAGTCATATTAGAGTAAATTGCCCTAAATGTTTACAAAGTAGACTTTCTAATGATAACATTAAAGTTGAAAATGTATTGTCGTCCATCTTTGTTAATAATTGCATCTCGAGTTCGAAATCCGATTGTAAGGAGCAAGGTCGGCCTATCGTACGAGTGAGTATAGGGGGATACTCGGGTACCGCGTTGTTGGATACCGCCGCGCGTCGTAGTGTTGCAAGTTGTTCACTTTATGCGTTAATGAAACGTATCGGTTTAAACTTTCGTACCGAACTGATGTCGGTAAAGCTTGCGGACGGTACTATTAGGAATAGTGAGGTATTACTCACGGAGGTCAATGTTCAACTTGCTTCATTAAGTATACCTATTGAGTTCATTATTTTATCGAATGCCGTTAATAACGATACTTTGTTAGGTATCGACTTTATAACAAAAGCTAGAATGATTATTGATTTTGATAAATGGAATTGGCGTACAGTTGATCAGCCCCGGACATTTCACGCCTTGTCATGGGAAACTCGTCGCGAACCTGTTGAGTGCGCCGCCGCATTGAACGTGTTGCGGGAGGACGAGGCCACCGCGCTATCGGAGTCGGAGAGGTCTAGACTGGCGAATCTATTAGGTGAGTATTCTGACGTTTTTGATATTGTCGGAGAACCGACACCATTCGCCGAATACCATATAGATACCGGTGACCACCCGCCGATTGCTGTGCCCCCGTATCGGGTCACGCCTGCGAAGAAGGAAATCATGCGCGCCGAGTTAGACAAGATGCTGGCTGATGGTGTGATTGAGGAGTGTGAATCCGCCTGGGCCGCGCCATGCGTCCTGGTACCGAAGTCTAATGGCACCTATAGGTTTTGTGTAGACTATCGCAAGCTAAATGCGGTTACCAAGACAGATGCATACCCCATGCCGCGTATCGACGAGCTGTTACAGTCGACCAAGAAGGGATGTGTAATGAGCTCCCTCGACCTTCGTAGTGGGTACTGGCAGGTCAGTACTGCGGATAGGGATAAAACAGCCTTCGTAACACCTTTTGGAACCTACCGATTCACGCGTATGCCGTTCGGCCTGAAGGGGTCTCCGGTAACGTTCCAGCGACTCATAGATCGCTTCCGGTCAGGACCTTCACTTGGTGGTAGGCATATTCTAGGTTATCTTGATGACCTATTAGTAATTTCAGAGGACTTTGAGTCCCATTTGTCTGATTTACGGGCGGTATTTGAGCGTCTTCGGATGTTCAAGTTAAGAGCCAACCGCGAAAAGTGCGTGTTCGCCAGGGACCGGCTCAAATACCTAGGTCACGTAATATCTAACGACGGTATATCTCCAGACGAAGATAAGGTGCGTGCTGTCCTAGAGATGAAAGAACCGACTAATCTCCAGCAACTTCGTACCTTCCTGCAAACTTGCTCTTGGTTTAGAAAGTTCATTCCAGAGTTTGCAATGGTAGCTGAACCGCTTACGCGCCTTACCAAAAAGTCACAGATCTGGCAATGGGGAGATGATCAGGCCAAAGCCTTCGTACATCTTAAGTCCCTTCTGACTTCACCACCCATTCTTGTTCAGCCGGATTACTCGAAACCATTCATCCTTAGGACGGACGCCAGCGATTTTGCCCTAGGTGCAGCTTTGCTCCAGGGGGAGTCACCACAGGATGAACACCCAATCGAGTACGCGAGCCGACTCCTCACATCAGCCGAGAAAAATTATACCACTACGGAGCGGGAGGCGCTAGCAGTTGTTTGGGCCGTGGAAAGATTCCGTGGGTATGTTGATGGTCACCAGGTAGTGGTCAGAAGTGATCATCAACCCCTGAAGTGGCTGTTTTCTGTCAAATCGCCTAGTGGTAGACTTGTTCGTTGGGCTTTAAAGCTACAATCCTTTGGTCTACAAATGGAATACACTCCTGGGAAGGCTAATGTGCTAGCCGACACACTCAGCCGTCCAGTCATCGATAGCACTTTGACGGAATGTGGTGTCTGCCCCGTGTCTGTGGATGTTCCACGTTGGGACGCTACTTCAACCCGTGAAGCCCAGCTGGCTGATCCAGAAGTAGCCAAAATACTTAAGGACCTGGAAAGTTCTGATGAGCTGTCAGTTCATCGGTGGTCGGAGAGGGGGTACCTGGTAAACCAAGGTGTTTTGTACCGGTACGTGGACGACACCGATACTGAGGAGCCTCAGCTGGTAGTACCTGAGAGTTTGCGGGGCAAAGTTATGTTTGAGTGTCATGACTCGCCAACCGCTGCTCATGGAGGTATTCAACGGACTTTGCATCGTATATCCCAGCAGTTCTATTTCCCTGGTATGAGACGCTATATCACCGATTACCTGAAGACCTGCACTGAGTGTCAGCGGTATAAGTCTTCCAACTTGAAACCGCCTGGCTTACTCCAGACTCCGGTACCGGCTCAACGATTCGAGGTCATTGCCGTCGATCTTTTTGGGCCGTTACCCAAAGGACCTCAGGGTGAAAGGTGGATTTTGATAGTGGAGGACACTGCTAGTAAGTGGGTCGAACTGTTTGCTATAACCGAGGCCACAGCCGAAATCTGTGCGAAAACTCTTGTTGGTGAAATCTTTATGAGGTATGGACTTCCTAGGCGGATGATCTCCGATAACGGTGTCCAGTTTGTGGCTGATGTTATGCAGAAGGCTCTGTTTGTCCTAGGTGTAAAGCAGAACCTGGTGCCTTTGTATCACCCAGAAGCGAATCCCGTAGAACGGAAGAATCGGGACCTTAAAGCTCACCTCGCCATTCTTGTTGAGGGTAACCATAAGCAATGGTCTGAAGTATTACCTTTCGTCCGATTTGCTCTTAATAGCTCAGTCACCGTTTCTACAGGTACCACTCCGGCTTTCTTGACATTTGGACGTGAGCTCCGTTCTCCTTTGTCGGTTCAGGCTGATCTACGGGCGGTCATCGAGTCTGAAAACTTAGTCCCTCAGATTACGCCTTACCTTTTGAAGCTTGCTGTCTCTCTCTCGGAAGCTAAGGAGAACATTGAACATCAACAGGATCTTCGTAAGCTCCAAGCCGATTCCGATCGCCGTGGTTCGGATCCGTTACAAGAAGGTGATCTCGTTCTCATGAAGTCACATGTCCTGAGTAATGCTGCTAAGGGTGTTACTTCTAAATTCATCCCGAAGCAGGATGGTCCGTATGTGATCTCCAAACAGGTGAGTCCAACTACTTACATTCTAACTTCGCGGAAGACTGGTGAAGTCGTTGGTAAGTATCATGTGTCGGATCTACGGAAATACCATGACAGGGGTGGTGAAGAATGTCCGGAGCCGGTTGCTCCTAAGCGTCGTAGGGGTCGTCCGCGTAAGGATCGCAGCTAGGCGCTAACTATTAGTTTGACCATTCGTGATGTTCCCTCTTGGTCAAAAGGGGGAGTATGTAGCGCGCCGATACTTACCTATGTCACCCGATGTCTCACTATCCCCTCTCGTACGATTACCCCGCCACGGGATCACGCCACTCGTCCGAACCTTGACCGCCGATATAAGCCAGTAGGCGGCCCGACTAGCTCCGCGCTATACCTATGTTAATTATTGATTGTTCCCGCGCTCGCGCTGCGTTTCGCGAGACGTTGTTTATGTACTTACGTGTCAATAGTTGCCTATATGTTCCTATATAAGTGAATAAACTGTGCATTCGTATCATTTGTAACGTTTCATTTATCATGCGTGACCAGTGAACGTTATAGTAGGTGTTATTAGACAAATATATTTACGTGTTTCTGTAGCATGTCAGCAATCATCTAGGTCTAATAGCATTTTAGAATGAAAAAAATGTTTGACAGACATAGAGACAAGACACCGAGGTAACTCTAAAAGTGATCGAATTTTTCTAAATTTGGCAGGGAACAGCTTTTTAATGATGTTCCTAAATTAAAGCGCACGTGAGCGAAGCCGCGGGTAAAAAGCTAGTTGTAAATAATTATAAAATATATTCGCATACGTTCTAATAATACATATAGAAAAATAATATAAGTTATGAAAATATTAAATAATATTATATATAATAAATAATATCAAAAATATTGCATATATAATATAACTAAAAATAAAAATTGAAATCGACGGTTAATTGCAGTTTTCCTTAAGATAATGTTGTCGGACCAGTCTCTTAAACGCATGCTTATTCGGTGCTTTTCTTATATGAACGGGCAGGGCGTTCCAGAGATTTATGGCCTGAACTATAAATGAAGATTAAATAAACCAGTATTATGCTGAGGTAAATGAATTTTAAGGACGTTAGTGGAACGAGGTTCACGCTCCAGAGTTGAATACCGGAAGTAGAAGTTATATTTAATATAAGAAGGAGACCTCGGATCATAGTGTATAATAGGAAGTATAAGGAAATTAACCAACAAAAGTTTGGTTTTAAAGGGTAAGAAATCTTTAAAACGATAAAGAGAACGTAGAGTGGCAACAACTTTACGACTAACTTCCGAGATCTGTACTCGCCAGTTCATAGAGTGATCTATGTGCAAACCCAAACTAACTATGGAATCAGAAAATGGAATTGAAATTCTATTGTGTACAAAACTGGTTCAAGGTTTCCATAGTCTATCATATTCAGCATTCTGGAGCTATCAACGACCATTGTTTTACATTTTGACGAATTTACTGAAACACCAAATTTATGTTGGCTCTAAGTTTGTGTTTAGTTTTCTGATTTCTTTATTCATATCATCGATACTGCACTGTGATAAGTCATATAGCTGAAGATCATCAGCATACAGATGATATGAGCAACTAAAATCATTAGATATTGAGTTTATAAATAGCGAAAACAACATTGGAGATAATACGAGTATACTGCCTTGTGGTACGCCAGTTTTAACGTCACCAGAAAACTGCTCCCCTGAACTTACCACTGCTGACGACTGTGAAGATAGGATGAGATTCACTCCAAGGCTGGAGATTAGAATCTGAGATAAGTCAAAATGGATAGGAGGATATCGAGGTCAACTGTGTCAAAAGCATTTGAAAAGTCAACAAGCGCCACCACTGTAATTTTTCGTTCATCCATCCCTTTTCTAATGTCATCCGTGATCTTAATCAGTGCAGTGGTGGTACTGTGACCAAAACGAAACCCTGACTGAAAGATATCCAGTAGGTTATATTTAATAATGAAAAAGTTAATAATCGAATACTTAGCTAATGAACGAGAAAAGAACCAGGACTTTCTAGTATAATGACAAGCGGTTTCATTATATTAAATCATAGTACAGGAATATCACCGTCCGATAGGCTAAAATAATATGGCAATTATTTGCACCAGACAACAAAATAAAGTATTTTATTTAAATATTTCCTCAGTTCAGCTACGTATAATTTCACCCCAGTGAGACGAGATACTACAGTGTATAGTATAGATTTAAAGTGTCTACGAACGAAGCGTCTCACACAAGGGCTTTACTTCTCTCCCAAGGGATCAAAGTCACTGCTATCGGATCATTCGCTATCTTTTATTATTTTATTACACGAAGCTAAAAAACCAAGGAAATATTTATAAAGACAAAAACCGAGACAAGAATCGAGACATGACAAGCTTGCACGATTTTTATTATGAAAGTCCTTAAAGACCGTTGGACGTCGCTACCGCTGTGGTATTAATGAGAGTAATATATCGTCGCTCATATTTAAATTCCTATGACTTTATACATTTCTAACGTCAAGTAAAGTAAAAATTCAGCATCATTCATTCGTTCTGTTGAGCATAGGCTTCATCCATAATTATTTCATAACGGGGATATTTGTCATAGGCGATACAATATGAACTAATTGGTCGCGTAGTGGTTGTTTGACATTTACGCTATGAACGTAAACAATTTATGTTTTATTTTTAAAATTTATTGTATACTAGCTGACCAGGCAGACGTTGTTCTGCCCTTTCCGAACGACCATTTGCTTTCCCAAAAAAACTCCTGAACTGAACTCCTCCTATCTCTCAAGTTGGGCCAAGCTGCACACAGTCTGCAAATGTTTTTTGAAATCGGTTCTATCTGTTGAATACTTACAGCAACACGTGGTGGTTATACTACTAAATTGTAGCTTATATTAAACGTTTGTATTTTTAACATAGCGACATTTATTAAATATTTACTCAATCCAGTCAACAGATATCGTCATCTGACAGAATCGTTTGGATAGCTCCAGATAATTGTGACTGTCAAATAATAGACAAATCATTTTCAATAAAATAATATTGTATTGCGACTATAAATTGAGATGTAAGCTATCCTATCTTTTAAGTTGGACCAAACTGCACATTTACCAAAAATTTCATTGATATTAGTTCAGTAGTTTAGGAGTCCATCGCGGACAAACAACGTGACACGTACTTTTTATATATAAAAAATAAGATGTAACACATAGTATACATAAGACTAGATTGCATATTAAAATAATATAAAAAAATATAGTTGTGTGACAAGCTCTTTAGTTGAATTTGTTGATTACCTACAGACCTAATCACACTAAATGTTTGTATCAAGTAATTATATTATTGTATTGTATTGTATGAGGAAGCTTCAGGTCGCTGAGCGAGCTATGGAGAGGGCTATGCTCGGGGTGTCTCTGCGTGATAAACTTAGATATGAGGATATCCGCAGGAGAACCGGAGTAACCGACATAGCCCAACGGATTAGTAAGCTGAAGTGGCAGTGGGCCGGCCATATAGCTCGAAGAACCGACAACCGATGGGGAAAAAAGATTCTCGAGTGGCAGCCTCGTACCGGTAGGCGAAGTGTAGGGCGACACCTCACTAGATGGAGTGACCACCTGGTAAGACATGCAGGAAGTCGATGAATGCAGGTGGCTCAGGACCGTGCTTTGTGGCATTCCTTGGGGGAGGCCTATGTTCAGCAGTGGACTTGTGAAGTGCTGTAATGATGATGATGATGATTGTATTGTATTGTGTTGTATGGTAATTACGTCTATCTCTCCGTTCGAATACAATATGGGCATCTTCAAGGCAAGAGTGAATAGGGTTTTGTTACGCTACGCCAGTGCGATTTACCATCTAAGGCTGCATCTACATTTACCACCAGGTGGGATTTTGGTCAAGTACTGACTTATAATAAGTAAAAAGAAATCACGAGTTGAATTACTTTTCATTTTAATTTAAGGAAAATTTTAGTGTTTTAGTAAAATTACAAGTCACATACTGTGAGAGATTATTGTAATAGTTGAGGGTGGATATGAATAAATCAGTCTCAGCTCGATCTCGTGTTTGATTGCCGCGTTCCCGTGTTGACATGGCGCAGTCGGAAAAGTAAATAAGTTTATTAAGTATATTAAATACAAGTTAATTCAAATAGTGTTTAGTTAATAATATTTAATAATTATGGAAGGTGTCTTAAGTCCACCAAAACCATTTCGTTTCGACGGGAGTTCAGACTACGCAAATTTAAGTGCCAGTTGGACAAAATGGAGGAATAGCTATGAAATTTATACAAAGGCATGTGAAATAACGAACAAAGCGGCGAGTGTGCAAATTAATATATTATTGCACGTACTTGGCGAACAATGCCGAGAAATCCTAGACCAAAACAAAGATTCACTTTTAAAATGCACTACCGCGGAAGCTGTCTTACAAATATTGGATGGACATTTTAATATAAAACCTAATGTTACAGTGGAACGACACCGATTTTTTACAAGGAACCAGAGAGAAAATGAGACCATAGAACAATATGTTTTCGATTTGCAGAAATTGGCTCAAACATG
This sequence comes from Parnassius glacialis, assembly GCA_033319125.1. Lineage (NCBI taxonomy): Eukaryota > Metazoa > Arthropoda > Insecta > Lepidoptera > Papilionidae > Parnassius > Parnassius glacialis. The sequence continues at coordinate 26,972,495 of JAVANC010000010.1, read as the reverse complement.
CGATTTTGGGGCCTTAAATGACGGTCTTATAAAAGATAGGCTGATATGTGGCGTATCCAATTCAGTTATTCGGGAACGGCTACTAAGGGAGTACGATCTAACTTTAAGTAAAGCATTAGAAATATGTCGAGTCGCGATAGTATCGAGGGTTTATGCGGATAACATTAAACAGGAGCAGTTATCAGCATGTTTAATCAACAACAATAATCAAGCGGTCGAAAATGATGAGAATATTTGGAGTGTACGGCACAGGAGGGATTCAAGGAGAGGATATCGCGGCGGCGCAGGTGGCGTGAGCGCGGACGCGCGCATTGGCGGACGCGGCGTACGCGGCGGCGCGACCCGCTCGGCCCAGCGCCCGCCGCCGCGCGCTCGAGGCGAGCGTGCCTTCACGGGTTCGACGCTTTGGGTGAAGCAATGTGGGCATTGTGGCAGTGTACATAAAAAGTTTGAGTGTCCCGCGTATGGCAAGCAGTGTCTAAGATGTGCGAAAATGAATCACTTTGCCAGAGCCTGTGTTGCTAGTGTATTCAATGTCGAGGAGTCTGATGAGCAGGTAATACATACTGTAAAATCTAGTAGTGAGTGGAATGTAAACCTAATGATTAATAATAAGTCTATTAATTTTAAATTAGATACTGGGGCAGATGTTAATATATTGCCGTTGTATTATTTGCCACAAATTGGGGTCTCGGATAAAGATTTGCTAAAAACAAATACCAAGTTGTCTGGCTACTCGGGCACCGCCATAAAAGTAGAAGGAAAAATCACTTTAAAGGTTTATTACAAAAGTAAAATGTACATGCTAGAATTTAAAATAGCAGATGTTAAGTCTATGCCAGTGTTGGGCAGGTTTGCGTGCAGTGAGTTGGATATGGTGAGGCGCGTGATGTCGATACAGGAGGATAGCGGAGTTCCCTCATTTTTAGGGCAGTATGACGACGTTTTTCAGGGTATAGGGTGCTTACCGGGGAAATACAGAATAAAATTACATGAAAATGTTGTACCGGTTGTTCATGCTCCTAGGAAACTACCGTTCGCGATCAGAGACAACGTTAAGATGAAATTGGAAGAGATGGAAAAACAAGGCATTATAGCCAAAGTAGAGGGCCCATCGGATTGGGTAAGTAGTTTAACTATTGTTAAAAAAGCTAACGGAGACATACGAGTTTGGCTTGATCCGAAAGAATTAAATAGCGCGATCAAAAGAGAATATTTTAGGTTACCGTCACTCGACGAGATTGTATCAAAACTTTCCGGTGCTAGGTATTTCAGTACTCTGGATGCGGTAGCAGGGTTCTGGCAGGTAGCTTTAGACGATACTAGTGAGTTGTGCACGTTCAACACTCCCTTTGGACGTTACAAATTCTTAAGGTTACCCTATGGCATATGCTCGGCACCAGAGGTGTTTCATAAAAAAATATACGAAAATTTTGATGACTTAGATGGAGTTTGTATGTACATCGACGACTTATTAATATACGGTAGCAGCAAAAAAGAACATGATGAAAGATTAAAATTAGTATTGGACAGGTGTAGGAAAGTCAACCTCAAACTAAATAAAAATAAGTGCAAATTTGGGTTAGAAGAAATCAGGTATTTGGGACACAGGATTACAAAAAAGGGGCTTTATCCGGATAACTCACACATTACAGCAATAACGAACATGCCTAAACCTGAAAATAAAAAGGACGTAGAGCGATTACTAGGATTAATTACTTACGTGGGTGCTTTTATACCAAATTTATCTGATAAGACATTGTTGTTGAGAGTGTTGTTAAAAAAAGAAACGGAATGGCACTGGGATGAAAGACATGATGAGTGTTTAAAAGTTATAAAAGAGTGTTTATCAAAACCACCAGTGTTAAGATATTACGACTTAGACCTCCCTATTACTATCTCAGTAGATGCGAGCAAAAGCGGCTTAGGTGCCTGTCTAATGCAAAATGGAATGCCAGTTTGTTATGCGTCTAAGTCATTGTCAAAAGCAGAACAGCGATATGCTCAGATAGAGAAGGAGTTATACGCTTGCGTTTTTGCTTGTGAGAGGTTTCATGCGTACATTTACGGAAGAACAGATGTAGTTATCGAAACTGATCACAAGCCACTCGTTAGCATTATAAAGAAACCAATAGTAGACACACCATCGCGCCTACAACGGATGTTATTGAAATTACAACGTTATACATTCAAATTAGTATACAAGGCCGGTAAACATCTATTTATTGCTGACGCGTTGTCACGGGCCTACGAGCCGGAGCCAGCGTTGAGCGCGCAGCTTTCCAGCGCTGACTATACACAGCACGATGAAGTTTGCGCGATCACAAGAGATATGGCAATGAGCGCAGCGACTGAAGTTACGGACTTGCAGTTTATTAAATTGCAAAAGAGTTCAGAAAATGACGATGAACTCGCGTTGTTGAGAAAATACATAATAGAAGGGTGGCCTGCAATTAAGCATGACGTCATGGATTTGGTAAAGCCATATTGGGGCTATAAAGAGCATTTATCGATCGCGTACGGGCTAGTCTGGAAGGATCAAAGGATAGTGGTGCCAAAACTCTTAAGAAAAGATTTGTTAAACAAGATACACGTCGGTCATGTAGGGTTGCAAAAATGTCAATTGCGGGCAAGGGAGACAGTATTTTGGCCGGGAATAAATAACGATTTAAAAAATTTAATATCTAATTGTAGTACGAGGGTGGATTGAAAAGTACTCGGCCTAACACAGATCCATTCAATTCTAAAAATCGAATCTACCCACATTATTTAGTTCAGTTCAGACTAGTTCATTGTGTGAAGTTCGAAACGTGTGCGATAATTAGTTGTGATTTTATAAATTTATTAACAAAGTAATCGGACATAATTTCCGCGAATGGAGCAAATCGAGCAGCGTGCCGTCATTAAGTACCTCCATAAGAAGGGGCTATCATCAAAAGCCATCCATGATGACATGGTCAGTACATTAGGCGATTGTGCTCTGTCATATTCATCCATCAAAAAATGGATAGCAGAATTTAAGCGTGGTAGAGAGAGTGTGAAAGATGAACGCCGCTCTGGAAGGCCTTCGACGTCAACTACTGACAAAAATATTAAAAAAGTACTTGATTTAATAATGGGAGACCGCAGATTAAAAATTAGAGAGATAGCCGAGATTATAGGCATCTCTTATGAACGAACTCAAAACATTATTGTCAACGAGTTGGGTTTCCACAAGGTGTCTGCGAGGTGGGTTCCGCGACTGCTTTCAGTTGAACAAAAAAGGACGCGATTGACTATTTCACGCGACTGTTTGGAGTTATTTGAAGCCGATGCAGATGATTTTTTGAATCGTTTTGTTACTATATACGAAACATGGGTTCATTACTGTACACCGGAAACAAAACAACAATCAAAACAGTGGAGAAGACCTGGTTCACCACCCCCTAAAAAGGCTAAGTCGATTTTGTCGGCAAATAAGGTGATGGCTTCAGTATTCTGGGACTCGAAAGGTGTGATTATGATTGATTATCTTGAAAGGGGTCAGACTATAAACTCTGATTACTACTGCACCTTACTACGTCATTTACGAGAGGAAATAAAAGAAAAACGTCGAGGAATGCTCAGAAGAAAAGTCCTGTTTCATCAAGATAACGCCCGTGTTCACACGTCAGTAAAGTCAATGGCTGAAATTCACAACTGTGGCTTTGAACTGTTACCGCATCCGCTGTATTCACCTGATCTGGCACCATCAGACTTCTTTCTGTTCCCTAACCTAAAAAAGCACTTGGGAGGTCAAAGATTTTCGACAAACGACGAGGTCAAAGCAGCTGTAGACGCATATTTTGACTCTAAGGAAGAATCATTTTTTTTCAACGGTCTAAATGCTTGGAAGGGGAGGTGGCAAAAGTGTATTGAACTTGATGGTGATTACGTAGAAAAATAAAAATATAACTGATTTAGTATGTGTTTATTTTCTTGGTTAGGCCGAGTACTTTTCAATCCACCCTCGTATATGCCTGACGTACAGGAAACACAACCAAAAGGAAAAAATGCAACCTCACGAAATTCCCGACCGACCATGGGCAAAAGTAGGTACAGATCTATTTCAAATAAAAGGTGTGGATTACTTATTATTAGTCGATTACTATAGCAAATTTTTTGAAATAGAGAAATTACAATGTACAACTTCACCTAGTATAATTGAAACCCTAAAAAACATATTTAGCCGTCAGGGTATACCGAACGTAGTAATGTCTGATTGTGGTCCGCAGTTTTCATCAAGCCTGTTTAGACAGTTTTCGTTAGAATGGAATTTCAAACACATAACTTCATCGCCACGATATCCGCAATCTAACGGACAAATTGAGCGAATGGTACAAACTGTAAAAAACATAATACTTAAAAGTAAAGAAGATGGAGTTGATTATCGATTGGCGTTACTAGAGTATCTTAACACACCTTTAGAAAATAATATTTCATCACCAGCTGAGTTGTTGCAAAGTAGGAAATTCAGAAGTATGTTACCAAAGTTAGATCACACTTTAAAACCAAAATTACAAAAAAATGTACATAATAAATTAGTCATGAGGCAAAATAATCAAAAATACTACTACGACCAACATACGAGAAATCTAGACCAATTAAGTAACGGACAAAAAGTAAGGGTACTACTAGATGTAAACAAAAGAGAATGGTTATCAGGGACAATATTATGTCAGCTGCGATATCGTTCATATAAAATAAAATTAGCAAACGGGAGCATTATTATACGTAACAGACGGCATATTATTAAAGATTCTCCACATCGAAAGGACGCGTCGCGCTATACTTTAAACAATTACGATGATATCCAACCTCACTGCCCGCAAAACAATCAGGTTTCAAACTGTACTATACCTTCTGGAACCTCACCTAATACAGTAAACAACAATAATTACTATGTCACACGTTCCGGTAGGACAGTGAGGCCACCGGATAGATTGGGCTTCGAACAGTGAACAGCGGTGATGAACATCTGCGTCGCCCCAGTCACCGTGTTCAGTGAAAACAAAACTATAAACTGTAACGTACGCTCAAATAATGAAAATAAAGTATGTAAAAAAAAAATATGTAAACTATCAAAACCAGGCATGATATTTTTTTTTTGTTTTGTTGGTTCCAGGTTCGATTCTCGACTGGACTTTAATTTGTGTTAGTTAGTATATTAATTTAGATCTATTACTTAAGAAATGAAATGTAATTGGTTTATTACTTTAAAAATAATATAAGTATTACTTAAATAAAAAAAAAAGGAATTGATCGGAAAAATAATAATTTAATTTAAGTAAATAAATGAACATTTCATACTCAAATTTTATTGTAATGCCAGTGATTTCATAATTGATTTTTCTTATTTGTAAGAGAGGGGAAGATGAGTAGTTAGAGAGATATACTCTCTATATAGATATTGATTATTATAGATGATCTCGATATAGATTCAGAATAATGTATTATTAATCAGAATAATTTGCGAATTTAAAATACATATATAATATTATATACATCTATTGTTAATCTACTTATAGTGAAAATACCTATCAATTGTCTTACTATTTTTGTGATAAAAATAGGCAAGAGTCAAATACCATTTAATTTTGTTCCTTATCATTAAGAAGGGAGATGTGAGAGATTATTGTAATAGTTGAGGGTGGATATGAATAAATCAGTCTCAGCTCGATCTCGTGTTTGATTGCCGCGTTCCCGTGTTGACACATACACCACACAAAATTAAGACATGAGTTTATTTATTTTACTAGTATAGAGAATCTCTGGAATACAAACACCGCTGGTTTCAGAGAAAAAAAGCTGTGCAGTAAAAAAATTAAATGATGCTTACCACCTTTTGGTGACGTCATAAAAGAATTCATCGCTTTCTTCCAGTGGGAGACAAAGAGGCAACTATGAGAAAAACCATAAATTTCGTAAGACAAATTTTTATTTATGTCAAGCGTAAGGTACCCAGATCGGCGACTGGCAGAAGTGTCAAAAGTACTACGTCTGGTACTGTGATCAAGCCGCCTGCCAAGCGTGACAATCGAGATATCTGTTAAGGCTCATGTCCACTAGAGGACTTTGATACGCTCGTATTAATCACAATGATGATTTTATTTACCCATTGGCATGCATGAGGTACGTTGATACGTTGCATCAAAAATGTTAACGCTGGACGCCAAACAGCAGTGGACGAAAACTTTTCAAAAACTTTTAGACTTATGTAGACAATTTCGAGAAAATTTATTACCGCATAGTCACGTAGATGTCACTTATATAAGATCGCGGTAATTTTTTGGGATTCTGAAAGGATTACGTTGATTGACTACCTCCCTAAAAATGAGCATTATGCCGTCGTTGTACGGAAAGCCTATTCGACGAAAAGGAGAGACAAAGTCGATAACGGCAGTTCATTTTGATAAGATAATGCATCATTTCATATTATGGCTTGACTCTTGAGATTGGCATTTAGAGACAGAAATTTAAGAAATAAATGGTATCTTATTATTAGTCTTTTGAATTTTCTGTACAGCCTTTTTAAGAATACACATAATAACTAATTCTTTAGAGATTTGCTTAACTCACCACGATGGGCAGGTGAGTTAGCTAGTCGGATTGATATACGAGTACTAGTCTGCGAAATATAAGTGGTGTATTTGATTTAACACCCTATAAATAAATTATCCTAGATCTTGCTTACAGTGATCACTTTCTGATTAGTTATCTCATAAACAACGTGTGGGGGTAAAGGCGAAGATCAGTAGTATAAAATATTTTTTAAAAGCAACGAGCGATTTATTTTTAACGTTCTTACAAGGAGATTGTGTTTATATAACTAATTTTACGGATTTTATTGCGTATATTAACTCATTTTACATTTCCGACGTTTCAAGCACTTAACAGCACCCATGGTCACGGGGAGATTGAGGTGTATGACGTCCCAATGTCATAGTTAACCACGGCTACCTCCAGATGAAAAATTGTTAATTTTTGTTCCGATCTACGCAGTATGAACTTACAGTATCATGAAGTTTTGCAGTTGTATGCTTGGGTTGGGATTTAATTTTATTAATTATGGGATCCTAAGCAGATGGTAGCACCCAGCCATCTTCTCTAATGAAATTAGGATATTTTTTAATTTCAATAGCCTCGCAAATCATCCTTGGAAGGAATGGGTGTTCTTTAGCGAGGATTTGTGATTTATCAAATCTAATGTAATGACGGGGGCGACTCTGTACGTGTTCACAGACTGCAGACTTCCCGGAGCGTATATTTTTCACATCGGTTATGTGTTCTTTAACGCGGGTTTTTATGGATCTTTTAGTTTGTCCTATATAACGGAGGCCACATTCACAATCCAGCTTGTACACTCCTGCATCTTGCAAAGGAGTATTACACTTGACTGATTGTAAAAACTGACTAATCTTCTTCGGCGGCTTGAAATATGTAAAACCCGGTGTTAGTTGATTTTTCAAATTTCTTATCAAATGTTTAGACATTTATTAATTTGGTTGGTCTTTACTATTGCTATGTCAATTCAAGCTCAAAATGTACCTACTCTATTAAGTTGTTCTAAGATCGAAAGTAACATTTAATAAATACGAGGCGGCACTGAAAATTTCGGGAATCAAGGAAGTGACACAACATTACTATTTAAAAATGTATTTATTGCTTTTCGAAGTATTCTCCGCGAAAATTGACACATTTCTTTAGACCGAGAATATTTTTCTTAATAAAATAAATAAATGGTATTCGATTTTTAAAACCAAGGAGTTTGCAATTAAAAAGATTTTTATATGACAGGAACAGTGGAAATATTCCATTCCCGATACTTTTAGTGCAGCCTATGTAGCAATAGGTTAATAGGTAATTGCGAGACTTTCGAGACTCTTGTTGCAACACCAAGACCAAGAACAAGAATGGGAATGCAATACAAAGACCAAGACCAAGACCAAGTGTAGCGCAAGACCAAGACCAAGACTGAATAAGTCCCGTCTTGTTCTTGTATTTGGGCAACACTATATGGTGCGCTTTCTCGATGATGTTAATTTAAAAAAAACAACGGTTGTCACATTATCACAGATACGACGCTACGCTAGAGTAAAACCTTTTACCGTTTACTCTTGATCTGGCCAGTATTTTATAGTCGTGCCTAGACGGCCAATCCTGACAAACGACCGTCCTCGTGGGTGTATCTTCATGAATTCCTGTAAAAAATCGCTCCGTCCGCTCGTCTATCCCACCTAGGTTTACTGTCCTTATATAGGACATTCACTCATATATACGCAAGGTAATTACGTTTGACCACATGCAAACTAACACTAGCTAAGGCGTCCTTTTGACCAGCCATTATCTAATATACTATATGGACCGGACAACTGGCTCTTTACACTGAGTACACACAGACACAGCTCTATAGACAGCTTACATGCCACTATTAGCATCGATATAAGATATAGACTTTAACAACACATACCCTATTGTAAATATACTAACATCCTCAATCATACATTATTCGAAAGCGTGCGTCCTTCGACCACGCATGGACTGGACGGCACCTCTTTCTCAAGCCACCACATACAGCTGTAAACTAGTATGTCCCTACGACCAACCGCTCGGGTTCGGCCCGGACAATACTGTTATCTGTATTCTGTTAAACCAACCTGACTGGCCTGAACGGGTGGATCCGTTCGTTCTGTGTAATTCCACAATTCATAATCTTGGACCAGACGTATGTCTCCTTTCAACCAGCCGCGTGCGACATGGCCCGATATGACATTGTCCTTTCGACCAGCTTCACAGAAATCCTACCCTTAACATCAAACATTCATAAGATTGGACCGGACGATGCCGCGTATGGCTGGTTGAAAGGACACATCTTTCAACCAGCCATACGCGGTATGGACCGGTACGACATTGTCCTTTCGACCAGCTTCATACCAAGTCAACCTTCAACATCAAAAACCACTTCTGTTGACCACAAAATATTCAGAGCAAAATTGTTCATTTATTCTCTCTATTCATAGCACGTTAAAGTTAAACATTTCCCCGGTACATCGGTATACATTTGGAACTTTAAAATGTACCCTAAATAAATCATATTTCGCATGAACATAAAACTGAGATAACAAATCCATTAATAACTTCATCAGGAATGATTGTTTTAGGAATTTATTCGATGAGGGATTATAAACGAAGACCAGTTTCAGATGCTGTGTCTTTAACTCGAGTTTCTTGCCTAAGGGATACGCCATTTTAGTAAACTTATGATCGGTAAGATATAATAAGCTATATGATCTTTTAAGGCGATTATAAATGCTACTAACAAATTAAATCATTTTCTATCTAAGCGTTTATTTTATACGTGGTAGAGCCATGCTGCTGTTATATTAGTAGTATAGTTGTAGCACGAATGAGTCGGCTCTCCCACAGAATACCAGCGTAAAATAGCAGCTTAACACTGCTGCGTTTCGTATGGTCAGTGTAGAGAACCGGACACCCTTTTTACTGGAAAAGAGGCATTCCACCTTAGTGCTCACGGGTGACAACGCATCTGCATTTTGATTCGCAAACGAGGATAAATGTAGATGTCTATGGGCCACAGCAACCACTTACCATCAGGTGGACTGTGTGCTCGTTTGTCACCCTTATACTATAAAAAAAAATATAGTTTAGTTACATTTAAATTTATACTATTTTTAATAGATAAATAAAATATTTAATATAAATATATATATATATATATATATATATATATATATATATATATATATATATATATATATATATATATATACATCATATCTATATATATATATACCATCCATCAGCTGAACTGTGTACTCGTTCGTCACCCTATTCTATAAAAAAAATTTACTACACCATCCTTCTATATCCGAGTTTAGATGGCCTGGATTAAAATGCAATTACCAATACTCGTGATAAAACGCCTCCATTATGTCTACATATGTATCTACGCATACATGCTTGTCGATTAAGGGTAATTAACAAAACATACTTTGTATAATAATTTTTATGGAGTAATAAAACTTTAGGTCACCCTTTCCGCCAAGTTTTCCCGAAAAATCATTATGTATAGTGTGCCAAGACATAGAGAAATCATTTAAGTTATCTATTTCATTACACACAGTGATCACAATGCCGCAATGACTAGCAACAAACTGTTACCCCATCTTCATCACTTCTTGTGATACGATCTACTGTAGAAAATACTGTAGAAACAACGACTATCAGGTCGTTCAAAGTCGACAAACAGTAGTCTCTACGAGACAAAGACCTTCCACCACAACATCAGATGTTCATCGTTCCTGAATGACTCACAAGTAAATCGTAGCTACATTTACGCACCAATTCCTGCAATGCAAACAAATAGCATAATAAAAAGTGACTAGGAGTATGAACGCTTGAAAATACCTACGCAATTTCTTCAATACATACTACATATAATTCTACTCCAACTAGATCCATTCAAAGGAAACTTCACATTACAAAATAAAATGTCCGAGAGCCCATAAACTTTTTAATCGTTTGTTACGCAAAAAATGTATACTACACTTCATTTTAATTTTATGAGCATTCAGCTCTATGTTCAGTCATCCCCGTTACATCTCAACGACGATATTTAAGACAAATTTACTTCCCTCACGCGTCAAATCTCGGCCGGCAGCAGCGTTAAATAATCCGCCTGCGCCGTCCCACGCCGAAAGCATACACGCTTGGGATCTTCGGACTCAGCTACGACATAAATCTTTTTTTTTATTACCTTTTTTTTTAAAAAATAATTTGTAAATTACATCATCCATCCTCACATTCATACTCCATTTTTGATATATAAAATTGTAAATACTCTTTTAAAAACTTAAATATATTATTGTCTTGGTCTATTTGGTTGTTTTGCTGATCGTAGGTTAGGTTTTCCTTCTCTTTTAATTGTCGCTTCACGACAGTTTGGCGCCCAACGTAAAAGTCCTCTTTCTCTCTTAATTCTTCACCTTTACTGCGCCTTGTCTAGTTCCTTTTGATTTAATTGCTTTCCCTTTTGTTCTTAACTTACTATTCATCATTCATTTACACATCCTTTTCATACCTTCAAAATTCTAAAACAAAACTTCTTCTAGTTTTTCAACTTATTTGGATTATATTTAGGCCTACATATAACACTTCACTTACATTCATCACTCTAAGTTACATTCATCACTATAATATTTTTTATTCTAGATAACTTAGAGGTACGATTTTTAATAATATTTTTATTTCTTAAACTTAACTTTACACTTTGCACTTTATATAAAATTGTTTTTGAAAGCTGAAGTGAAACAAACCATAACTTTTCTAAACATTTATCAACTGTTCATTTGTATATATGTATAAATATCACCACTTTCACCTTATTATTTCTATACATTTATTAACTGTTAATTTGTATATATGTATAAATATAACTGTTAATTTGTATATATGTATAAACCTTCACTTGGGAGCAACTGACTACTCCCTTAATTTGCTTTATCTTTATCTTCACTTGGGAGCGGCTCACTACTCCCTTAATTTTCTTCACCTTTATCTTCACTTGGGAGCAGCTGACTACTCTCTTGATTTTTTATCTTCACTTAGGAGCGGTTGACAACTCCTTAAATAAGCCTGAATGTCCTTTCGAAAACACACTTCTAAGAGTGGTGTTTCTTCGACTAACTTTTTTTTTTCACACAGGAGTGGTTGACTACTCCTTAAATAAGCCTTAATGTCGTTTTGAAAACACACTTTTAGAGTGGTAGTCATTGAATGTGAACTCCACCCTTACCTGAATGCAGATGATGAATGTAAGAGATAGTATATCTGATTTTGACTGGTGATGTCTGTTTCTGCAAAGCTGTGTTTTTATGGTTTATTTTAGAATGTATATATCAAAATTTTTGCTGAGTCAAAATGTTTTCCAGGGTCGGGGGGAAAATGTAGTGTTATACTACTTACATTTCATTGTACACTAATTCTTCATTCTGTTTTGATATTCTGAATTCATGTTTTGCATCACTTTATACAATTTTTTTCATTCTGTTTTTGATTTTCTGCATTCATATTTTGCATCACCTTTATTTCTATAGGATCCTGTAACGTTTTTACACAATAACATATCATTTTACTTCGTATTTTCACACTATTTATCACTTTTAAAATAGCTGTCAATGAAGTCTTACCTTTTATGGTCTTTTATTGAATTCTCTGTAACTCTACAATTTCAGGCTTCATGCACGCAGCTGTGCATAAGTTTTTCCTATGTGAATCATATCTCAATTCATACTTAAATGTAATAATTTCTTAATAAAAGTCCAAAAACCAAAAATTGGTTTTTATGACAACTACTATTTATACCGTTGTCATGGCAATTTTTATTCAAATTCGTTACCGATATGATGTTTTATCTCGATATTTTCACATAAATACTCTTTTGCTCTAGGTCATTTACAATAAATTTCCTTTTAATTTAAATAATTTTTCCGTTCTCTCTAGAAAGATATAAAAGCCGAACAATCGGTGAAGAAATTCAGTCTTGCTTCAGTTCTCGTATCGGAAGCATCTTCTAAAGGCCTTATCCCGGGGCCGCTCAGCCCCGGGATCCTGCAAGCCTCTATCCTGCCTGAAGCCACTGGACTCTACGATCCGTTGCTCTGCCTGAAGTCGCCGGATCCTACAAAACGTTGCTCTGCCTGAAGTCGCCGAGATCCTACAAGTCTCTACTCTACCTGGAGTCGCCGGAACCTACAGACCTCTGTTCCGCCCGAAATCACCGGAACCTACAAACCTCTGTCCCGCCTGCAGTCACCGGATCCTGCAGGCCACTGCGCTGTCTGAAGTCGCTGAGGATCCTGCAAGCTCCTGTCTGGGCTGAAGTCGCCGATCCTGCAATCGCCGCATTCACCTGAGGTCGTCCCCTAGAGACGCCCACGCCTACCCACCTACGCCGTGCGTGCTCGTTCCAGGCGCTGAGAGCACGCTTGGGATCTTCGGACTCAGCTACGACATAAATCTTTTTTTTATTACCTTTTTTTTAAAAAAATAATTTGTAAATCACATCATCCATCCTCACATTCATACTCCATTTTTGATATATAAAATTGTAAATACTCTTTTAAAAACTTAAATATATTATTGTCTTGGTCTATTTGGTTGTTTTGCTGATCGTAGGTTAGGTTTTCCTTCTCTTTTAATTGTCGCTTCACGACAAAATCACAGCAGACCATAAAACTGGCACACAAAATTCTACTCCCTTACAAAAAGGCTCGTACAAGCAAGCTCATTACTAACCTCCTCAAGGAACTATTTCGGATGAAAAGAGGACATAGAGCGATAGAACGCTTGTAAGCATTCCAAAGAGTATTATGTGTCATACTAGCAAGTAGGGAATAAAGATAAAGTTAAGTTTTTAACAAGTTCGTGTTGTATGTACACTACTTATATATAATACTTATTCAGGAAATATTTCTTTATATTATTTATAATATTCAATTACACTTTTATTTTTTCTTACTTACTTTTATTACTTCACATTATAAAATCATAATAAATCCCTCAGTATATTCTAATATAATATCTGAAATAGTTAATAATTAGATGTGCGATTGTTAAACTTTTTTATATTTATCCATATATTATTATATATTAAACTTTACATAATGTATAGAAATAGGAACAAAAAGCGAACTTAACGCTAAAGGTATTCATTGCCAATCCAAACTGTATAACGTAGCAAAACATAAAAAATAGTAAAAAAGTATACTCGGAATTAAGAAAGATATAATATTGTGTTATGTTTACTACACGTAAGCAGGTGGAAACATAAAAGTTTGTTACAAAAGTGCAATCTCTAGCACGTATCTCACGCGAGAGCTTCACATGCATCGCATAAAAATGCATTTACTAACTTACGTTAGTATATTAAAAAAAATAAAAAAAAACCATATCCATTGACATAACACCTAAAAGAATTTACATAATAAATATAAGTTGTCATATAAAATAAAAAATTCTCAAGGCAGAATAAATGTTACATTTATGACATGTCACAAAAATCATAAAACAAGGTCTGTACCGAGACTTTCCTCGTGTTAATTATATTTAACAACATCATTGCAATTAAAATTTTCATTAAATGGAGCACTTGTGAGATCACCTCGTTGTGTTGAACGTTCTTCTCAGAGATTTATATATTCCCAGCGTTAACCCACAATTCAAAATTTCATGAACTCATTGTTAAAATTAAAATAAAGTCGCCTTAAACAAAATTTTCAATTTGTAACATTTACGAACTATTCCTAAACTTATTCGTTTGCGCTATGAGAAGTGAGACCAATGGAAGTGAGTTAGTAACAAAATCTTATCAATTAATAAAGCCTATTAAAGTCCACTGCTGAATATAGTTCTCCCTCATAGATTGTCTCATGAGAAGGATATTTGCTATATTTTCAACGTTTAACAGGTCGGCTGACAAATACAATTTTTATTTTTTTATTGTTTTAAGTAAGGCACTACTGATTATCTGATTTAATATGTCGGGGGTAAAGTTTCTTCTTATTTTATATAAAAATTCAAGACATTTTTTTTTCAAAGTTTAATTACATTTAATTAAAATATATGTGAGCCATTTTGTTTGATACGTATAACTTATTGCCATCTTGTAGATCGTGAAATAATATCGTTGCTGTAGAAATATTGAGATTTTTGATTACAAAAATACGACAAGTACTACCCATACAATTCTGAAGAGTACGAACAAGTGAAAATCGGAGGGTGCAAGGTAAGAATTATATGGTGAATGCAATAAGACTTCCCAGACAAGCTCTCTCAATTTTTGCTGAGTGCCCAAAGATGTGTGGTCATCATGTTATCATGATGAAAGACCACTCCTTTTCTGTTGATCAGTTCCGGTCGTTTTTTCCCAATTTCTTACTCGAGTCTCATTATTTGATGGCAGTAGAGATCCGAATCGATGGTTTTGCTCGGCGGTAAAAGCTCATAATAAACCATACCCTTCCATTCCCACCATACACACAGCATCACCTTATTGCGTGTTAATCCAGGTTTCGCTACAGTCTGTCTGTGGAGTCTGTGGAGCTTAACTATCCTTCGACCATGACATTTTTCGCACGTTTTTGTCGTAAGTGATTCACTTTTCATTACCGACTTACAGTGACTTTACATCACAAATGAGTACACGATGCATTAGGTTTCTTTCAATGAGCTCGTGTGTTGTCCAAATATCGAGCAATATTTTTGTATAGATAGACTTTTTCAAATATATCAGGGCTGTTTTGAGGTCAATCCTCAATTCCTCGGCTATGTCGTAACTATTAATATGCCGATCGAACTCCACTTTTTCAAAAATGGCTTCTACCTTATCCGTGTGAGGACAACCATCTTTGACATCAATATTCCCGGACTGAAAACGCTTGAATTAACTCTGTGCTACTCAAAGACATTTAAGTAGTATTTAAATCTCTTTGTTGCTACTCTTACTTACACTGCATAAGGTCCATTAACGTTACAAATTTTTACCCCGGCTTTAGTCGCTTTTTCCCTTTTTTTTTTGTTGTAATAAAACTTTATTATGTAACGAAATTCTTCGTTAGATTCATTCATTTTCGCGGACAAAAAACATTGATAAATGGCGAGAAAGTGTTTTCTACTTTTAATTTTTCTTTTTTTTATTGTTCTACATGTATTGATATTAAAACCAGCTAGACACAAATAGTACAACCAAACAGATTTTTCTTCAATTTTATAGTAATAAAATATGAAGAAACTTTTTCCCCAAACTATTATTTTACTCTGTCGCCTTTTAACACCCAAGAGACGATATGGGGTAGTGGATCTGCCACTACACTGTGCGACAATAATAAACAGGGTGGAGGGTGTCTCTAAATGGGCCACTAGCTAAATTATTTAATTAGCTTAATTGCGGGAAACGAACTACAACCTTTGTGAGAATCTGCAGCTCGAGAAAAATACCAGATACGGTATGCGGGTTTGACCAGAAAAACCAAGTCCATGCGGTGGATGTGGCCCACGAGGCGCCCACGCGATGGAGCTTTAAATTACGTCCTACGTTAGCTCAAGCCCTCAGGTAGAGGCTGGTTCGACATAAGTTGAATACATACGAAGGATTAGCGAGTAATTGCATGTTCATAAGATCAAATGAGCTCACCTGCGATCTTCGGATGCAGGGCGGCGCGGCAAACTCCTTACTTCAACAGCTGCGATGCGGTTATGTATAGGTTTGCTGGTTTTATTGTTGCGACGCGCGCTTCGTCAGCGAGCAGGCGGTGATGAACCTTTTACTATGCCGTGCGTTGCGCGAATAAAATGGTGCGCGCGTTTTAATAGACGTTCGGACGTGACTCTCTACGTCGACAAACGGAAAGCGACTAGTGCGTGCGCACGCGTCTACAATTGTGACGCGACTGTATCGACAGGGCTTGCCCACAATGTCATGAAATTCAATTCCCAAGGTGAAACAAATTATTTAAAATAATGGCAGGAAACGACCTCTGGCCCATCCACATACCAACAACTATCGGTTGTTATGGGTCTTTTTCCTATACACAGTGTGACCAATGGTGTTATCAGGATTTCGGATGACTAAATAATTTCGATATTTAAATGGTGAATCGCACCATCATCCATCACAATTAGCTACCGTGGGAAAATATTTGTTTCAGAGAGCACGAGGGATCTGTGACAGAAAACATCTGGCCGCCGAGCTTCAGCACGTCGAGCAAGTATTGCAAGACAAAAATCTTCGGGTCCCGCACCTACGTCACAGTGACCGAGTGAAGCCGACCACAGTCGAGCGTGTGCCTGCTGTACTATCCTATGTCAGAGGAGTCACAGACAAGTTTAGCTACATTTTGAAGCGAGCTTCTATTAAAACATACTTCAAGCCGCCGAAGAAGCTTAGTCAATTTTTACCATCCGTCAGGTGTAATATCCCTCTACAAGATGCAGGAGTGTACAAGCTTGATTGCGAATGTGGTCTCGCTTAAATAGGACAAACAAAAGATCCATTAAACCCCGCGTAAAAGAACATATAGCTGACGTGAAGCACCGACGCTCTGGGAAGTCTGCAGTCTGTGAACATGTTCAAGATCGTCCCCGCCATTACATCAAATTTGATAAACCACAAATACTCGCAATAGAACATCGATTCCTACCAAGAATGATACGCCAGGCTATTGAAATTAAAAAACACCCTAATTTCAATAGAGAAGATGGATTGGTGCTGTCATCTGCTTAGGATCATATAATTAACAAAATTAAATCCAAACCCAAGCATACCACTGCTAGACTTCAAGATACTGTAAGTTCAGTTGGCGTAAATCGAACCAAAAATTAATATTTAAAACTGAAGGTAGCCGGGCTAACTGTGACATCGGGACGTCAAACATCTCAGTTCCCCCCGTGACCATGGGTTACTGTAAAGCACCCGTAACCCGTCATCGTAGAAACGAAGAAAGTGACTGTGGACGGAGAGCAGGAGAGCTAACGGTCTAATAAGTTCAATAACACTACCAGCCACACCCAGATACACATCACTGACCATTACTTTCCTAGCACTATACATCCACAAGCGACCTGACTGAATCCTGAGGGACCAGTCGCCTTGGATAGAGGTAAGTAAGCTCCCTTTATTAGAATAGAACGCGCCCCCCTGATTGTTTATTGTAACTAGAAACTTTTACCCTTGGCGTTAGGCCGCCTGACCTGTACCTGCTGGTAAGTTCTTCGTCTATGGGCCGCGGAGGACCCTACTCCTGGGAAAGGTAGTTGCAGGCCGTAACATTTGGTAGCAGAGAGTGGTTCCGGGATCGATTTCTGGTCGATCCCGACCATAGAGTTTGATAAAAATTAAACAATTTTGGTGGCAGGGAGCGTTGGGTTGATTGGTTTAATTTTGTGTCTACAATCACGCCCGCCCGTAATGCGTTAAAATTTTTTTTAATTATATACGTAATAATAAAATTCCTTTCTTTTGTGGCTTGCTTTTTTGTTAGCGGGTAAATTTGAAAAGCCGCGCCCGGCTAGTGCGCAAGCGGGAGTTTGCGTCATGTAGGTAGATGGTTATTTTTACGTAATCGGTTAATTATCGTTGTAGGATAGTTATAGTGGATTACTATCGAAGGGTCGATTTCCGAGCTAGGCATTTGTGTTGATCGACCGTGATGTGTATCTTCGTTTATGTATCTTTCGTATTGTAATTGTATTTGAACTAAAGAGTAGTAATTTGTATTTACGCAATTTGAATTTAAATTGATTTGATCGCACTAGTATTTGTTATTTGTGTTTGGTTTGTGTCTTTTCTTTTGTATTATATATTCGTAAAATATATTTATCAACAATACCATCATATAGCGTTGAAGAAAGAAATAGGTTTATATTCAAAAAAAAAATTACATATAAGACACGAAATATAACAAATATGAATTTCTATAAAGAAAAATATGATAAAACTAGCGATATTACTCCCCGAGCGAGAATATTTACTTGCTTGTAGAAATTATTATGTTATCCAACTTCATACATAAAATTCAAAATGTTTTGCTGCAAATACACAAAGCGCAGAGATTGAAACCATTATCAAAACCCTGGTTCCAGTATTGTTAGTATTTATACCAGCAATTTTTTTATAAAATGATCAATATTTGGTCACAAACTGTAAATTACTTTGAAAAACTATTTAGAAACATAATTAACAACGTAATAATATATACTTTTAGCAGTATGGTGGCAGCGTAAGAGAACATATATATAACCTTCTTTCTGCTGATGACATGAAAAGCCAGGAACATTTAGTGAATAACTTTCTCATATTGACTATAAGATCAGTATAGGAATAAACTAAATAATGAGAGACTTTTGATGCTTGATGGCGAGATTAGGACCGAGTGAAAGATCGGAATGTACCATTGGGTGCATACAATAAAAAATTATAATGAGTACGTTACAACTTTGATTAAATGTTACTTCACTTGTCTACATAGTCAAAGAACAATGGCAGACTTTCATACATGAAATTAGTTGAGAATGAATGGTAGCGGCTATATATCAAAAATATTTTAAAATGTTAAGCGTCACTCCCTTAAAAACTCTGTCAAAGAATTTTGTCCTGAGAAGGCGTCAAAAAAAAAGATATTTAGATTTGAACCTTTTTAGGTTATGTATTATGTCGCTTGGAAAAAGTCATGCGTCCTGTGGTTGTTTGATGTTAGCTTAATACATTTTAAACATAATGTAGCCCTACCTACATAATTGAGAGTTTTTAGATTATTGTATCTCTATTATATATTTGCATACTATAAATGTACATTTCTGGCATGGCTCCATGGCTTTTATGTCATACAGTGACATTCTCAGAAGGGCTAAAACCTAAAGCCGTAAAGACAGTAAAAAAAAACATTGACATTTTGTTTTAGCTAGTGTTGCCATAACATTAAATGGAATTGTTACATATTACTATGATTGAGATAATGTATTATTGTAGGAAGTTCTTTGTAAGAGACTTCTTTTCAACCATATCACTTTTATTATTATAATTACTGATACTATAGTTATTACTAATAATAACTTAATATAAAAATATTTTGTGTTTGTGTGTTGTGTTAGTAGTCTTACAAAGTGTATACGAAAATAGTATGAATATAGTAAATGGCAACACTTGAATAGAGTAAAATGATTTAATTCATTTGATATTCCCAAAAATGTTTGTTTTTTTCTGTGGCTTTAATTAAAATACATTTTTATTTGAAAAATCACAGAAAAATAATAAAACTCATTTTATATATAACTTATTTCTAGACGCAATAATTTTTGTCAACTATTTTTCTGCCATTGCTCTTTCAGTGTGATTCACTTGTTTAAAATACACAAGTTTAAAATATCCTTACTGAAGATTTTTTTAATCCGAAATCCTAAAAATTCTAAAAAAAATATCTGTCTGTTAGCCATTTAGATTTTACGGCTTCAATGCACTCAAAAAATTGGTGTTTGACATTATCACCAGTATTTAATAGAACACTTGCCGGAGTAAAGGTTCCCTAAAGCTTAATATAATCGTTACTTTGCGGTATTGTGGTGTTATAAAAAGCTTTAAGCTAAATTATAATTATTAATCCTGTTAATAAATTTTAGAATTAAGCGCGTACCTTGCTACACCATACGCAAATGCCACTGAAATGCTGAGTCGGGAAAAGATATCTACAATCTACAAAATGATATAGAATAAATATATCATTTTGTAAATTGAAGATATCTTATAATCTGTCTCTAATTTATCCTGTAGATGCCATAAAATCGGCTCAGTGAATTTCTAATATTTTGCAGTGTAGTGAACTGAATACCAAACATTACAATACAATATCAAACATTGTCTTCACTATCAAAGACAATAGTGAAAAAAATATTACAGTAACTGACTGTGTACAAAAAATTACTGCCAAAAGAAAAGATATTATACCTGTCACTTCTACGACTAAGAGAAATCTAACGAGACTTAATCAATGTATTAAAATCAATCAAGCCGTTTAGGCTACAGAGCGTGCCAAAGAAATAGACATGTATACAATATACGTACATATTATGTATGTATGTACATATTACATACATAAAGACTCGCAATGAATATTACCCTCTTTTTTGTTCAGTGGGGTTAAAAAGATACATAGCAAAAAACAGCTTTCATAGTGAGAAAAGTTAATCCTAAATTCAGATATAGGCCTTCGACTAACAATGGCAGTAGACAGTTGCAAAATAATGACAGTATCACCATTGTCATAACAAAGTAATGTTTTATGAGACCATTTGTAGCACAACTCATTTTTGTAGACTGCATACAGATTTAAATTTGCAGTAAAAAGGAAAGAAAAAGTATAAGGGGCAAGGTAACAGTGTTTAAGCTCAGTGTGACGAATAACCAACCTTAAAACTACGTCAGTAGAAGACAATGGATTTTTTTCAAAACACGTATAATAGTAGGGTGTCTGTAGATTCATTTTGGAAACTCGAGTGCAAACTCGAAACTCGAATCAACGAGCAATTCTGTGAATCGTTTCTGTACACACTAAACATTTTTGTGAAAACATTCGTTGCTCGAATCAAGTTCTTTGCGCAATCTTATAAAATTTTCAATATAATATGTAACTTAATGATTTGTTATATTTACGCGAACACTACACTTTAAATAAAACTACTTTTATGGATTTTATCGCATTTAATTAAACTTATTTTGAATTCCCGACGTTTGGGGTGCTTTGCCACCCATAATGCCATGCCAGACCCATGGATGGTCACGAGGGACTGAGGTGATTGACCTCTCGATATCGGAATTAACCTGGAGTACCTTCAGCTTTTTAATTATTACTTTAGGTCTGATCTACGCAGAATGAACTTACTCTCACACCTCAATCAAATTAAAAATAAGTTTAATTAAACGCGATTAAATCAGTAAAATTAGTTTTACTCAAAAATATGTAACATGAATAGAGTTGAAAATAATTTGTTACATTTTTATATTATCCGAATTTAATAATAATTAATTTCATATTCATTAATTAAGTTTTATTATAAAACTTACTTTAATTGAAACACTCTGAAAACAGTAAAAGCTAAGATTTCTAGTGAGAAATATCATCGGAATAGTGTCGGATAAAACTTGCTCTTGCATGGTTACACGTATACAACTGCCCATAGAACCTCTCTATTTCACTTAAAATCTCAGGTGCCCTGGAAACGATACTATACATTCGGTCTTTAGCTTTGACCGTTCGCTATTCCTGGCAGACAAATCTCTGGCAAAGACTTCGGCACCCTTGTTAATCGTAAATACGTACTGGTTTGAAGTTTCGTAGGTCTCGCCGCATGCATTTGGAGATCTGTCTATTCAGTTGACTGTATGCTGTCAACTCTACTGAAGACTGCAGCTTCACTTCCCGTCTAACAGTCGTAAGATTGAGAGTGTGATCGCAGAGTTTTTTTGTTCTACTGCGGCGGGTCTTGTAAAACTTACCTTAGAACGCATGGACAGTTTCCATGACCTTATCATTCATATCGTCCACTGTATTGCAATCTTCTAGGCACTGAAAACGGTTTTGTAGCTCGAGCTCAAAGTTTTCTGGACTTTGGATTAGAACAGGAGGGGGACGGAGCGTTGACTTTATTAGACGTGGCCTCTACGATTTAACGTTTAGGTTTAGTGTGTACTTCTCACCATTCGGTGAGAATGTCGGTTTTCACCCTCGCAATCACTGAGACATCACTAAACAGTTGCAGTCTAATCGTCATAATGAAGTCAATCTAATTGTTTGTCGAACCGTCGGGACTCGACCACTTCCTGTGGGGCCGCTTGTGGAACAAAGAGTTCATCATAAAGAATCCCTCTTTCTCCATGAAGTCGGCCAGCTGTTGGCCCCTTGTGTTCCGTTGCCCTATTCCGAATTTCCCTACCTTCAGCTCACTGTTCTCTCTTGTGCCTAGTTTTGCGTTACTATTGTTACGAGCTTGGGGTTCAAGACAATTAAAAACTGCCGATTGAATTACCAAAATTGACACTTTAATTACACAACACTAAATACAATCTAAAACCACACTAATAATAAAACACAATCACTTTAGTTTGCAGTTATTTAGCTACGGAGTATTCTCTTGTATCGCCAATTCAATTTTGCCTTGGTCGTGGTCTATACCGGCCTTATATAAGGCCTCAGATAGTTTCCGGAACCTTCTACTGTAGCGACATCGAGAATGTTCGGGAACATATCGGTCCCGAAATTTCTAGAAGGATCATGAGTCTCCTAGTTCTGCTACTCGATGCTACAGGGCGCTAGTGTAACTAGTGTTGCCATGTTTTTTTTTTTTTAGGAGAGGGGGCAAACGAGCATGCGGCTCACCTGATGGTAAGTGACTACCGCCGCCCATGAACAACTGCAACACCAGGGAGGGAATTGCAGATGCGTTGCCGGCCTTTTAAAAAGGAGTACGCTCTTTTCTTGAAGGTCCCTAAGTCGTATCGGTCCGGAAAAATCGCTGATGGTAATCGATTCCACAAGGAAGTCGTGCGAGGAAGAAAACATCTTCTAAATCGCACAGTGGTGGACCGCCAATCATCCAGATGGTGTGGATCGTATCGGGAGTTCTGCCGCGATGTGCGTTCGTGAAATTTGGCGGCTGGGATTAATCCGAACAATTCCTCAGAGAACTCCCCATGGTAGATGCGAAAGAAAATGCAAAGAGATGCAACATCTCTTCGCAGTGCCAATGAATCGAGCCGATCGGAAAGGGCTCGGTCGTTGACGATTCGAGCCGCTCTGCGCTGGATGCGGTCAAGTGGAAGAAGCTGGCACTGGGGAGCCCCTGCCCAGAGATGGGAACAGTATTCCATGTGAGGCCTAACCTGCCCCTTGTAAAGTTGCAGGCGGTGTGCCGGCATGAAATACTGTCCCGCTCTGCTGAGCACGCCAAGCTTTTTAGAGGCTAATTTGGCCTTCTCTTCCAAGTGACCACGAAACTGCACGTCACTCGATATGTCGACGCCAAGGATTCCGATACTGGCTGAGGCAACTAGGGGAGTGCCTTGAAACTGAGGAGATACGACAAAGGGGTTCTTTTTAGCGGTAAACGCGCAAACTTGTGTCTTCTGAGGATTAAACTGGACTAGATTTAGTCGCCCCCAGTCCGAGACTTTGTCCAGTAAAGACTCGACTTCAGACACAAGTTTATTCCGGTACTCGGAGACGTTTTCCCGAGAAATATTAGCACGGCCGGAAGAAACAGCGTTGGTGATAGCACACAGCCTTGTGGAACACCAGCGTTAATAGGCTTGCAGTCAGAACATGCACCGTCTACAACGACCTTGATGCTTCGATCTGCAAGGAAGCTGGTGATCCAATTGCACAATTTCTCGGGAAGCCCATAGGAAGGGAGCTTCGAAAGAAGCGCTTTGTGCCAAACCCGATCGAAGGCCTTCGCAATGTCCAAACTAACGGCCAACGCCTCCCCCTTGGACTCTACTGCCTCCGCCCATCTATGGGTCAGGTAGACCAGAAGATCACCAGCTGATCGACCCCGACGAAAATCGTACTGGCGGTCACTAATCAGCTGGTGATCCTCAAGGTACCGGATGAGCTGGCAGTTAACAATGGATTCCATTAATTTGGAGAACAAGGAGGTGATCGCGATAGACCTATAGTTGTACAGGTCTGAGCGGTCGCCTTTTTTAGGGATCGGGTGGACAAAAGCTGTCTTCCATGAATTCAGGACTACGCCTTGGGAGTAGGAGTACCGGAAAAGACGCGTTAGGACCGGTGCCAACTCCGGAGCACACGTCCTCAGCACAATTGGGGGGATTCCGTCAGGCCCACTCGACTTCTGGATGTCCGGGGAGAGAAGTGCTTTGCGAACCGAGCGCTGTGAGAACAGCACATCCGGCATGGAGCACTCACACCGCGGGATGGTCGGCGGTGTTTTACCCCCGTCATCAAGAGTCGAGTTGGACGCAAAAAGGGAGCCTAAAAGGTCGGCTTTGTCTTTTGCGTCATGGGCCAGTGAGTCGTCCTCCCTGTGCAAAGATGGTAGTGATGGCTTACAGAAATTCCCTTGGACAGCCTTGGCGATAGACCAGAATGCACGGGTTCCCGAAGGAAGGCGAACTAGTTTCTCGCCAATTCTGCCTATGTGCTCTGACTTTGCCTTGGCAATAACTCTTTTGAAGGACCTGGAGGCGAAGTTATACTTCTTTTTAAGTATGCTGGTGTTTACATCCCGAGTCGCCGAAGCCGCAACCCAGGCTTGATAACACTCCTGCTTACTGCATAATGCAGTTTTACATGAGCGACCAAACCAAGGCTGAGATCTGCCTCCGATGGGTACCACAGATGATGGAATAAATAGTTCCATTCCCTGTAGCACCACATCAATGACAGAGTCAGCAACAGCGCTGGGATCATCCGGCGAGAAGCAAACCCGCCCCCATGGGTAGGATGCAAAGAAAGATCGCATTCCGTCCCAATCCGCCGACCTGTAATGCCAAACACAGCGGTAACCTGCAGAACGCAACCGCGAAGGGAGCGTGAGTGGCACCACACTCCGGATCAGACAGTGGTCCGAAGGGCCGGGAGGGGCATCGACGGAAACCTGATATCCGTCCGGATGAGAGGTCAGCAGAAGGTCCAACAAGGAAGGTGTATGATCCTCCACATCTGGAATCCGCGTAGGCGAAGTAACCAGTTGTGTCAAACCATATGCCAAGGCAAAGTCATAAACAGCTCTTCCCGCATGATCGGTTAAACGTGAACCCAGCCATTCGGCATGGTGGGCGTTAAAATCGCCAAGGATCACGATCTCTGCGGATGGGACCTGTTGTAGCAAGGAATCTGTAGCCATTCGGACGTGGTCGATGAGTCGGTCTGTTTCGGTATTATCGCTATGGGACCTATAGAGGCACCTGTAGACGCGCGGATGGTCGTCGCTGTCTACACGTAGCCAAAGGATGGACAGATCCGAACCTTCAAGACTGCCGAGGCGTCGAGAACAGATGTCCTCTCTGACATACACGCAAACTCCAGCCCGAGGCACAAAGGAGTGCTCCAATTTGTACCCCGGGTAGGAGAGATACGAAATATCAGCCGGAGAGGAAACCTGCGTCTCGGTCAGGAAGAGCAAGGCCGGCTTTGCCGTCTCGAGATGGTAGTGGACGGCGTTCAGGTTAGAGTGAAGTCCCCTGATGTTGCAGAAATTCACGGATAGCGTGGCAGGGGTCGCCTTGGTATTATTGCTCAGTTTGCCCCGAGCAGTTATGTTTTTGAGCGGAATTTTGCCCCCCCCCCCCCCCAGAATACACGGGGCAGCCTGAGCACCCACGCTCAGGATTAGAATAACATGGTCGTGGATGCTCAGCGAGGGATTCTCCAGGGGTACTGGTACCCTCCTGGGGTAGTCTTTTGTGTAATTCCGCTACCATGTTGATGGGGGGGGGGAATTGGGCCTCCGGCCACCTGCACTCACCAGACGAAATGCAGAAGCAAAGCTTCTACTTCACGCCGGTTTTCTGTGAGGTCGTGGTACCAACCCGGCTCGAGCCGGCCCATACGTGCAACAGCGTAAACTGTTGCGTGGCTCTACCACCGTCAAATGTACTATGTGATGTGATGTGTAATGTGATGTGTCTTTATGTAATGTGTAAATGTACAAAATATTAATAGTGGCGCGCAACATTATTATAATATTAAATAATAATTATGTTAAATATTTTAATAACAAAGGAAAAAAAACCTTTCCGACGTCATTTCATAACATGGTTTATTGCTAGTATCGGTTTTGGTAATAGTAACAAAGGATAAAGTATTTTTTTCTAGGAAAAATCGCTGACGGTCTAGTGTTATTTTACTGTATCCATTGAAATTCATGAAGAATTCGTGTTTGGCGAAAACCTGAACGTGAGCCGCCTTTTAAATCTCCAGGAAGTTAAGTCTTATTAAGGTAGTAAAATCATAGTATAGACGGGAATATGCCTCGTCGGTGGAATTGATCGTGTTCGGGTTCACGGTATTTTAACTGCTGTAAAATACAGTGATGAGGTGTTGGCATGCGCATATGTACTCCGAATTTTTGAAATTTTCTCGAAATCACCATTATATTATGTAACTATTGTAGACGGTGTAAGGAAAAGGGGAGATCTTTCGCCGGATAAGGTGTTCTGCCCGGGGAGCAGACAACGCTCCGTGTGAAACTATTATCTGTGATGTTTACGCTGTTAGCCTATGCAGCTTTTACAGCTTCATCTGACACAGGGCTCGTGACCTTTCAGGTCGCGAGCTATTTAAAAGTGGAAAGGCGGTAAATTGGGATGACAATGAGGATGATGGTGGCTTATGAATTGGTATTGTTACCAATTATCATTTCCCCTCCGTAGAGGTTTATTTTGAGCTAACCGCTGTCCGAGGAGGTGACGATGTTCGACGATCGGTCGATGTTCTGGGCGGTGAGAACCGCCCAGGCACGCGGGTGTACGGTGTGTACGCGGTGTGTGTTGGAACGCGTCGTGCCCGCCTACGGGTGCGATGCGCCCCATCCGTTGTCCTATTAGTATTTGTCCCATTTGCTGTGTGTGTAGTGTTAGTGTGTGATGTGCCTGCCACGTTTGGGTTGACTGGATCCAGCGAGCCAACGCTCCGTGTGTCGGAGCTAGTAATTATATACTGCTTTTTACTTCGGAATTTTGATAGCTCGATTTAGGCTTCGATGTATTTTTGCTTGTGGCGCGATGGCAGGCGCCGCCACACTATCACGATTAATATTTTGAAAAATCTCTTCAAACGCTGTAATGTAAGAATGTAAAATAAATCATACATCATGATATGCATAAAATATATATATTAAACAAAAAATCACTCTAGCTAACATTTAAATAAAGTACGTATTATTATTATTAGATTAAACCAAATCATTCCAATGTGTTTATTTAGGAACTGGGAGCTTGAGTGAACTGACGCAAACAAAACAATTGTGTATCATTAATCTTAAAGAAGGATCCCTTGTAGACAGACTACCTGAAACATCTGCTATGATCAAAGAACGTCTTTATTGTTGTAAATGTATACGTACGAGTAAATGTAGATGATGTCGTAACCTACCTCTGTTTTAATTATATATAAAGTAGGATTTTTATCATTGTCACTAATATTATTCTGTTCATTTGTTTCGTTTGTATTAAAAACTTGTTTTTATTGAACGTGTTTTTATTTTATACGTGAAATTTTTAATTTGAATCAGTAATCTCCAAACAATAAACTCCCCGTAAAATTGCAAAAACAGTCAAGATGTCCACTGTGTCCAAGAAAACGGGAATTTTTTAATGGTTTTTTTTTGCATAAAATGCATTTTGCTGACATGTTTTGAGCACAACAGTGATATTTCTCCAAGTGTAATTTACTACTGTTTTTCATAATTTTTAATTGTTTAAGTGAATGTTTTCGTATTAAATATGTTTGATTTTCTATTACAAAATTGCTTTATTTAAAGTTAAAAGCGATGGTGTGATGAAGCTGATGTTATTTATTTATGTACATATAGTATTGCCTGCCGGCAAGTTACAACATCTGCAGGGTTTGTACCCGTGGTGCAGCGCTGCAACTAAACGATTAGCCACTGCGCTTCCTCGTCTACCGTCTTAGCTATGTAAGAAAATTTTGGAATAAATTAATTTGAATGTGGTTCACATTCATGAATGTCTTATTTTATTTTATTTTATGTATTCGTAATGCATAAAATATATAAATTATAAGTTCTTCAGTCCTTCATATAAATCTAACCTATGCCAAATATCACACTCCTTTGTGCGTGCAATTTGCGAATTTTATATGTATAGATAAAAATAAGGAATAATGATTTCCCTAATTTTATTTTTATATTATTAAAAAGTAAAGTTATCGCTAGAGTGTGGTTATGGTAGTTTTAATTTTTACAACACGTATAGTAACCATCAAATATAGCGTTATTTGTAGGCACAGTATTTGTACTGTGAGTTCGTATTACGTAGTATTCAAAAATTTTAATAATTTTCAATTATAAATATCACAAGTACCTATATTTATTACTAGACATTCTTTTGAAACCTATATTTAATTAGGGACTTCTTCTCTGGTGAGTTACTAGCCTGCTATGGAGGTTCTTGTTCCCCAAAATAAATTTACTAGATAGTTTACTAATGTTTAAGTCATCTAAAATTTTTATCATACAATTATATTTTCTGAAAATAGAAATCATTCTTTTGCGTAGAAAACAACATCATGCTACGTGTATTGTATACATATACCTACATAGTCAATATTTTCTTTTATTATATCACTTATAATAGATTCTCATTTTAATCTATCTTTGAGATTTATATGCAATTTATTTATCTCTGTGTGTGTTTATTATTATATTTTATCGGAGTCCACCTATAACGCCATTTCTGTTAAAATAAAATTATTGATCCGCCAATTAAAGAGGTCACGTCAGAGGAAAAGGGTTACCCTTTTCCTCATCACGTCAACAATTACCTATTTAATATTTTTTGTTCAGCATGATCTCATTTTATCGTCGATTATAGTCGTTAAAACTACAGTGACACGTTTATTATATTGAGCTGATTTTATAATCATACCATGTTTAAAAGTCACACACATTCTTGAAATGGCTTTAGATTTCTACCCAAATTTGAATACATTCACATAGAAATTGTGTAATAAAATCTTGGCAGTCCTTCTTATCGCACAGGAACAGCTCTTCAAATAGGAATCTAAAAATATGAACGCAATTTATATGCTAAAGATCTACGCGTAACATAAATTATATAAAAAAGCAAATTATGTACATAAGATTCGTGATTTTAATACTAAGACTAAATTTTAAATGAATTAAGACATCGAAAGTGTTGCATTACTGTGTTTCATTCAGGAATTCTATCTTTGTCCTTAGGGGTGACACAACGCATCTGTAGCTTTCTTTCTTTGAATTTGGCTAAGAAGTTCATGAACTTCGTTTACCACATACCATCAGGCAAACTGCAAGTTTGTCTATTACTTCAATTTTATTAAAAAAGTCTTTTTTATCATCAGTCCATAATTATAATAAATATTATTAGTAATATTGATATATTGAATGAAAATTATCAATAAATAATATATATATAAAATATATATATATATATATATATATATATATATATATATATATATATATATATATATATATATATAATATATATATAAAATATTATAAAAAATTCTTTCGCACTCACGATAAACAAATCCCAGGGCCAAACATTCAAATTAGTAGGAATTGATTTACGAAAAGAATGTTTTACGCATGGGCAACTTTACGTTGCCCTATCACGGGTCGGGGCTCCCAACCATCAGTATATTTTGTTACCAGAAAATAATATAACGTCAAATGTTGTGTATAGAGAAGCTCTACAATAATAGCTTAAGTTTTCTATCCTAAAACAACAGGTTGCACTCCGGGACTTAACAAATAACATCCACAGAAAGAAAATCTGTTCAGCCTGCGGAAAGTGACTGCTTCGTCGATGTTAGTGTCGGTGTCTGTGAATTGACCTGGGAATCATTTTGTTTGCTGACCGTGTCTTTCCTGGGTAGGATTTTTGCAGTGGTAACCGACATCCACGCGGGCGGAGCCGCGGGCGACCGCTAGTATGATATAAAACTTGTTGCGAGATTCACAGCAATCACTTACTATCAGGTCAATTGTGTGCTCGTTTGTCACCCTTATCCTATAATAAAAAAGTAATGACATGACCCCGCTTATTTTACCGTTTAGCCGGGCTACGTACGACGTATTTATTCGTATTTTTTTCACCAAACAAGTGGTTCATCTTGTTATAATCATTTGAATCCATATGTTCATTTGGTATCCATGTATTGGGGTTGAATAATAAACAAGGTCCGTCATCTTTGGGCGTTCACCTTATTCGATTAAGAGTGACGTCATTTTATTTTTCGTATTCTTACCAGCAAATCCTTTCCTATTATACCCATATTATGGGATCGTTTAAAAATTACTAGTCCCCCATCTTGGTCGGTCCGCCATATTACATTTAGAGTGACGTCGTTTAGCTAGGCGTACTTTTAAAACCCAGTTGCAAAATTTGACCCGAACAATTCGACCCCAAATCACGGGGACTCCAAAAACCCCAGGAAAACAAAATTACAGGGGGATTTGAGCAACTAATATTTTCATCGCCAACTTAGATCCGCCATCTTGATTATTTTATTACCAGTTGTTGATCGTTTATCGTTTTAAGTTATATAAATAAATTCTTTAGCAGACAACCACAAACACTATTACTCTCTACTTTTATTTTTCCAGCAAATGGAGAAATTTATCTAAACAATTTATTTTTCTACGGTAGAAGTAGTAGGTGCAGATTGGCCCCAGATGCTGCAATTCGAACGCGACATTGAACAAAACCATTTGCAAGGAGTTATTTTGGCAAATGAATTGTTTTCTGGTTGGTAAAAGTTTTCTTGTATTTTGGCTTGAAATACCCTATTCGAAAAGATTTATTTGCATAAAAATGTTAACAACATAAGGGGAATAAACATTTATAGTTCCAGAATTTTATATTTAAG
Organism: Parnassius glacialis; assembly: GCA_033319125.1. NCBI lineage: Eukaryota > Metazoa > Arthropoda > Insecta > Lepidoptera > Papilionidae > Parnassius > Parnassius glacialis. The sequence goes on along the minus strand of JAVANC010000010.1, from coordinate 26,941,290 downwards.
ATATTTTAGTGTGAAATTCATTCAAAAAAAGTTTCATTGATTGAAATATGGTACAGATAAATTTACGACCAGACTCAACTGTGTAGGAACCTAGTCTATCGTAAAGAAATCTTACAAGTGGTAAAATTTATAATTTTGTACAACCGACTTCAATATAAATAAAATAAGATCATCATCAATTTAGTCGAAGTCAGTCGATTACAGATAACTCAAAAACTACTGGCAAACTCTTGATCAAATTTATATGAGACCACATGGACAATACCAGCTTTCAAATAACGTAAGTATTTTCCAAATCGGTGTAGGCATCTTCGAGTAATCAGCGAACATACATAACAAAAAATATTCCGACTAATTGAGAAACTACTCCTTTTTTAAAGTCGGTATAAAATCCGTTGAAATTATACTTTATAGTAAATTACCATAAACTGCAAGCTGCCGTATAAAATTTATCTTTTGAATTCAATTAAGTATGTACGAAACCAATGTGTAGATTTTTGTTATAACAGATAACTACTAAAGCTGCCACGATTTTAACATGTAGGCTTGTTACAAGCCGCATTTTAGTGTTATTAGCCGTAGGTGATAAAATTATTTTATTGACTATAATAATATAATTGTCTTTGGTTTTTAGAACTCAAAAGAAAAAATACGGTACTCTTATAGGATCATTTTATTGTCTGTCCGCCTGTCTGCCAATGCTCTTTTTTTCAAAAATGGGTCAGTCAGTCTACGGTCCCATTGAGTTGAATGCCTCGCTTCCAGTAAAAAAGGTCTCCGGATCTTTACACTCACGATACGAAACACAGCATTCAGCTGATATTTTACGCTAATATTCTGTGAAAGCTTGGCCCTACCCCAGTCGAGCCGACCCATGTTACATGTTCGTGCTACAATCGTAATATAACTGCAGCGTGGCTCTGCCAGGTATTACTTTTCAGTTCAGTTTATGAGTAAACAACGATAAGGAAACAAGGATAGTACTCATTTTAGTTTACTCCAAATGAAAACTATCCTTGGTAATATAAACAAGAGCATTAGGAAAATGTCCTAAAATAGGTAGACGATGTAAGCATATTCGTACCTTCATTTCAAAGAAAGGAGTTCAAACACTCAAACTCCAGACATACAAGATTGCAAACGACTTGGGATAAACGAAACAATCATTTGAATGACTTGTATTTACACCGAGAAATTTCGGAGAAAGATTTTGATAATGAAAGATGATACTGTTGTTGTCATTTTTTTTATACAAAGAAGTTTACAAAAATATTTATTTAATAAAGATTTTAGCTAAATTTATCATTAAATACCTAGTTAAATGCAGCACACATTAAAATGCATGAAAACACACTCTACTAAATGATCATCTCAACCAAATTACACACTTGGAAGCTGAACTTTTTAAAGCTCCGTATATCATCATCATAAGCTCTCACGCCTTTTACAATTAGAGTAGGCAGCGACTAAAGTCTTCCATTTGGCACGATCCTTAAACACCTTTCTCGCATCCTTCGCATCCATATATCTACGTATACATGTTCGTCGGTTAAGGGCCATAACTTGGCCAATCTGCAATATATCACCAACTTGGTCAAAAACTTCGGTCTATAGCGTCCCTTACCGACTCTGGCATTAACTTCTGCCGCATAAATTTGCTTTATCAATATTTTTCATTCATTCTTTATACGAGTTCAAACATTTGTTTCTAATTATGGTCACACTGTCTCCTGCAAACATTGAACTATTACGTACTACTACTACTAACTACTCGTATTATGTTAGTACGTAATAGTTCAATGTTTGCAGGAGACAGTGTGACCATAATTAGAAACAAATGTTTGAACTCGTATAAAGAATGAATGAAAAATATTGATAAAGCAAATTTATGCGGCAGAAGTTAATGCCAGAGTCGGTAAGGGACGCTATAGACCGAAGTTTTTGACCAAGTTGGTGATATATTGCAGATTGGCCAAGTTATGGCCCTTAACCGACGAACATGTATACGTAGATATATGGATGCGAAGGATGCGAGAAAGGTGTTTAAGGATCGTGCCAAATGGAAGACTTTAGTCGCTGCCTACTCTAATTGTAAAAGGCGTGAGAGCTTATGATGATGATATACGGAGCTTTAAAAAGTTCAGCTTCCAAGTGTGTAATTTGGTTGAGATGATCATTTAGTAGAGTGTGTTTTCATGCATTTTAATGTGTGCTGCATTTAACTAGGTATTTAATGATAAATTTAGCTAAAATCTTTATTAAATAAATATTTTTGTAAACTTCTTTGTATAAAAAAAATGACAACAACAGTATCATCTTTCATTATCAAAATCTTTCTCCGAAATTTCTCGGTGTAAATACAAGTCATTCAAATGATTGTTTCGTTTATCCCAAGTCGTTTGCAATCTTGTATGTCTGGAGTTTGAGTGTTTGAACTCCTTTCTTTGAAATGAAGGTACGAATATGCTTACATCGTCTACCTATTTTAGGACATTTTCCTAATGCTCTTGTTTATATTACCAAGGATAGTTTTCATTTGGAGTAAACTAAAATGAGTACTATCCTTGTTTCCTTATCGTTGTTTACTCATAAACTGAACTGAAAAGTAATACCTGGCAGAGCCACGCTGCAGTTATATTACGATTGTAGCACGAACATGTAACATGGGTCGGCTCGACTGGGGTAGGGCCAAGCTTTCACAGAATATTAGCGTAAAATATCAGCTGAATGCTGTGTTTCGTATCGTGAGTGTAAAGATCCGGAGACCTTTTTTACTGGAAGCGAGGCATTCAACTCAATGGGACCGTAGACTGACTGACCCATTTTTGAAAAAAAGAGCATTGGCAGACAGGCGGACAGACAATAAAATGATCCTATAAGAGTACCGTATTTTTTCTTTTGAGTTCTAAAAACCAAAGACAATTATATTATTATAGTCAATAAAATAATTTTATCACCTACGGCTAATAACACTAAAATGCGGCTTGTAACAAGCCTACATGTTAAAATCGTGGCAGCTTTAGTAGTTATCTGTTATAACAAAAATCTACACATTGGTTTCGTACATACTTAATTGAATTCAAAAGATAAATTTTATACGGCAGCTTGCAGTTTATGGTAATTTACTATAAAGTATAATTTCAACGGATTTTATACCGACTTTAAAAAAGGAGTAGTTTCTCAATTAGTCGGAATATTTTTTGTTATGTATGTTCGCTGATTACTCGAAGATGCCTACACCGATTTGGAAAATACTTACGTTATTTGAAAGCTGGTATTGTCCATGTGGTCTCATATAAATTTGATCAAGAGTTTGCCAGTAGTTTTTGAGTTATCTGTAATCGACTGACTTCGACTAAATTGATGATGATCTTATTTTATTTATATTGAAGTCGGTTGTACAAAATTATAAATTTTACCACTTGTAAGATTTCTTTACGATAGACTAGGTTCCTACACAGTTGAGTCTGGTCGTAAATTTATCTGTACCATATTTCAATCAATGAAACTTTTTTTGAATGAATTTCACACTAAAATATCTTAAATATAAAATTCTGGAACTATAAATGTTTATTCCCCTTATGTTGTTAACATTTTTATGCAAATAAATCTTTTCGAATAGGGTATTTCAAGCCAAAATACAAGAAAACTTTTACCAACCAGAAAACAATTCATTTGCCAAAATAACTCCTTGCAAATGGTTTTGTTCAATGTCGCGTTCGAATTGCAGCATCTGGGGCCAATCTGCACCTACTACTTCTACCGTAGAAAAATAAATTGTTTAGATAAATTTCTCCATTTGCTGGAAAAATAAAAGTAGAGAGTAATAGTGTTTGTGGTTGTCTGCTAAAGAATTTATTTATATAACTTAAAACGATAAACGATCAACAACTGGTAATAAAATAATCAAGATGGCGGATCTAAGTTGGCGATGAAAATATTAGTTGCTCAAATCCCCCTGTAATTTTGTTTTCCTGGGGTTTTTGGAGTCCCCGTGATTTGGGGTCGAATTGTTCGGGTCAAATTTTGCAACTGGGTTTTAAAAGTACGCCTAGCTAAACGACGTCACTCTAAATGTAATATGGCGGACCGACCAAGATGGGGGACTAGTAATTTTTAAACGATCCCATAATATGGGTATAATAGGAAAGGATTTGCTGGTAAGAATACGAAAAATAAAATGACGTCACTCTTAATCGAATAAGGTGAACGCCCAAAGATGACGGACCTTGTTTATTATTCAACCCCAATACATGGATACCAAATGAACATATGGATTCAAATGATTATAACAAGATGAACCACTTGTTTGGTGAAAAAATACGAATAAATACGTCGTACGTAGCCCGGCTAAACGGTAAAATAAGCGGGGTCATGTCATTAACTTTTTTATTATAGGATAAGGGTGACAAACGAGCACACAACTGACCTGATAGTAAGTGATTGCTGTGAATCTCGCAACAAGTTTTATATCATACTAGCGGTCGCCCGCGGCTCCGCCCGCGTGGATGTCGGTTACCACTGCAAAAATCCTACCCAGGAAAGACACGGTCAGCAAACAAAATGATTCCCAGGTCAATTCACAGACACCGACACTAACATCGACGAAGCAGTCACTTTCCGCAGGCTGAACAGATTTTCTTTCTGTGGATGTTATTTGTTAAGTCCCGGAGTGCAACCTGTTGTTTTAGGATAGAAAACTTAAGCTATTATTGTAGAGCTTCTCTATACACAACATTTGACGTTATATTATTTTCTGGTAACAAAATATACTGATGGTTGGGAGCCCCGACCCGTGATAGGGCAACGTAAAGTTGCCCATGCGTAAAACATTCTTTTCGTAAATCAATTCCTACTAATTTGAATGTTTGGCCCTGGGATTTGTTTATCGTGAGTGCGAAAGAATTTTTTACTGGAAATTGGAGCCTTTTGAAGGGTATAGGCAAATCAGTAGGGATCATGGGTATTCTTGGTATATGAGCTAATTCACCAGCTGCAGGGCCGGTGATAATCTTCGCAACTATTAAGTTATCTTTTAGCTCCTTTATAAGAAGTCTCGTGCCATTACACATGTTGGGGGGTCTTAAATTTCTGAGAAGCATTATCGGGCGTGCCAACTTTTAACGACAGTTCATGAGGTGGAAGCCCAGCGGGGTTCAGAGAATTTAAAAATTCCTGGGGGGTAGTGCACTGCGTCCTCGATGTTAGTGACGGTGTCTATGGATTTATAGCACTTAACTTCACCCGGTACTTTCTGCATAATTAAATTGTTTATTTCGTTGACTGTTTCATTCCTGGGAGAAACTATTGCTCTACAACACAGCCAACGAAAATCATTTTGATGTAAGTTTTCGATGTCAGGATATATAGCATCTATCAAACTATCTAAATTATAGACTATTTGCTCTAAAGACTCATCCAAAGTAACCGCATAATCGGTGTCCAAATTTAAAGATGGAAAAATTCCTTCTCCCAGTTTCAGCAGCTGTTGTGGAAAATTGCTATGCGTATTTCCATGTAGGTGAGCTCTCATATTAGTACGCAAATTCAAATGTTGAACAGATGTCCAAAGGTGAGACGATTTTAAACATGCCTTCATAATATCTGCTCGCGTACCTCTGTTGACGACAGGAAGCGTTTGTCGGAAATCTCCAGCAAATACAAAAGTGATACCACCCATGACATTAGCAGAGCTTCGGAGGTCTTTTAAAGTACGGTTCACGGCCTCCACATGAGCTCTATGACTCATGGTGCATTCATCCCATATTACCAACGACGCGTCTTGCAGCAACTTACCAAGAGGCCCATTTTTCCGAATAGAGCACGTAGACCGTTGATCTAAAGATACGGATAGCGGGAGTTTAAACGTAGAGTGAGCAGTTTTTCCTTCGTTCAAGAGAGTTGCAGCAATTCCTGACGAAGCAACTGCAATCGCTATCTTCCCTGATTGCCGTATCTTAGCAAGTATCAAATTTGCGAGAAAAGTCTTTCCGGTGCCTCCAGGTGCGTCCAAAAAAAATAATCTCCCCATGTTATTGTTCACGCTGTCCACAATAGTCTCATAAGCATGTCTTTGATCTGGTACTAATTTTGGCACATTGTCATTAACAAACGCTGTTAGATCATTGCTGTTATACTGTTGTACCATTGTGTCAATAGTATTATTCTGGGTACGAACGGGAGAAGGTAATCCAAAATCACTTAAATTTTTGTCGTTTAGTTCTAGAAGTTTGTTTTCTATTTCAATTAATACTTCATTATAAATGACTTCAGTGAAGGGTGAAGTGTTATCCTGATTTTGTTGTCTGATACGATGTCTAATATCTTCACAGAACTGATCTTTGAAAGTATCCCATAACTTCAATGGTTCCGATGGTTGACAAAATAAAAGTATGACTACGAACAACTCCCTTAGTTTTTTTGGACAACGTGATAACGAAGCTTCGCTTAAAGTGTTACCCCAATGATCATCGTTTTCAAGTAAACCTCGGTCACGGCAAGCTGCTTGATACGTCTCTTTGACAATACCGTTTACAGTTTTAAGGTATGCAAATGAGGTCGGACCGCGTACGTGGTGCAGTAGAATCCTAAGATAAAGACACTCTGATTGGGATGGATGTATCCCGTAGACTCTACCTAAAGCGGCATCTTTTTTTATCCCCGGATGTCCAACTACATCTTCACCACGCTTCCTTCTAGTGAATGTATTATTTGCCCATGTATAGTATTGCGGGACTTCATGATACAGAAGAGTTTTCGCGAATTCATCTTCATTACAGAGAGCAAAAAATGCCAGTAATGTGGTATTGCGTGGGTTTTGGACAACTTGATGAGCTGTCCCTGGTGTAAAATACACCCTTTGACCGTTCTCTAGATGAACGGCCAAATGCACTACAGTAGGATGCCGCTTGTGAATGGGAAATTCAAATAAGCGCCAGACAGCTTCAGATGTGCTTATGTACCTGCCATTTAAATAGTTTTCGACCTCATCGTGTGGGTTTCTACGGCTAAAAGTTGCCTGATCTGAACCTTTATTTATATACTTACATATATATTTAATGGCTTGGACAGAGTGGCAATACTCCACGTTTATATGAGCGTTAAAAGTCTTACATAGTAGCGGGGAGTATGGAACAATCCACCTATTATCTATCGTCACCATGTTGCCCCTGATTTGTAGCGTAGTGCTCCGACCGCCATTTCCTGTATCGCGCCTACGATAAACTGGATACCCATCCTCTCCGGTCTGGGTATCGTTCATGAAACGGCGAGGGTAATTTTTTGTGCAGACACCGTTCTTCATGCATGGTGCAGCTAAATTATGTTCTCCGCAGGGTCCATGTACCATATTTTTAGTTATAATGTCGTGTAGTACCGGATCAATTTGTTGATCGGGTAGCTCCGCAACTATGACACTGTCGATCTCATCTGGTTGTATTTTAGTTTCTCGCCAGAACAGCAAATGACAATGAGGTAAACCGCGCTTTTGCCACTCCACACTTGCCATATAACATTTTACTTTACCGAATATCTGTTCTTTGACAAATAATTTGATGAATTTCTTCATCTTTAAATGAAATACACGTGAAATTATGTCATGACGGTCGAAAGACCGTTGTCCTGGTAGCAGCTTGGCTTTTATTTCAGGCCATTCGAGGTTACATGTAAAAGTGACAAATAAGTCAGGTCTACCATAATTTCGAACGTACGTCATCGCGTCCTGCGTTTTCTCGTGCATGAAACGCGGAGAACCCGTAAATGACGATGGCAATATGACATGTTGACCGATATTTGATGGGGTCAACATTTGCGTCATGATTTAAGGCATCTCTGAGATGAATGTAGTCATCAGCCCTCAGTCTTTGTTGATTCCGACAAATATAATTTAATCTTTCCGATATCATTTTCGCCATCATATCAACACAATATTGACTAAATAAGTCTCTGTAATAATGTAACGGATTAAAAGAGTTAGTTCTAATCATTAATCTAAATGCATAAAATTGCATACACGAAACAGTTTTATTACGCGCAGAACCCTGCTGAGGGATAGTCAAATAATAACCGTCTTCTCCTGTCACAAACATTATAGGATACTGTAGTGGATCATAGGACCGATGTAGCTCAGAAACTCTTTTGAGCTGCCCGTCTCTACCGTGTAAGACTATATCCCTGGGACCTTTGTCTTCATCGACCAAGAGAACAGCTACCTCGTTTACAGTAGGAGCATTATATCTGCCTCTGTGTGCTGTTTGTGGAGTGCGATCTGAATGAATAATTAACTTTAAATTATCTGAGGAGTTAAGTTCTAAGTTTTGTTTAAAACTTCGTATGTACACGTTATGATTATTTAAAGCGGTCTGTAATTCGTGAATTAAATCCATTTTTAAGGTTGGTGCGATGCTTGATCGCAACGATAACTGGTCTGCATCCGAAATAAAATATATTTGCAAGAACTGTGGGTTTTGGCCTGATGGTGGTAAAAGGCTACCAATTAGATGATACACTTGTCCTTCAATTTTAAAAGTGGGCATAAAATTTCCTTCCCTGATTTCTTTTGCGCCAAACGAAGTCATTTGAAAAAGACTATTGTATTTACGTATGTTTGTTAAAAAATGCCTACATAATGGATGGTTATTAGTCAAAAGATTTTTTATTGGTTGTGGCGGCTCCTGCAGGTTTGGAAGACAAACTTTATCTGAAGCACAGCACATACCATTAGGTTCGTCCGCCCATTTCTTGGCAGAGCAGTTAGAGCAGATTTTATTCATGACTCCGATTTGGACGGACGCTTGTTGTGCATAATCAAACTGCGGATCATATCTGAAAGCCAGTCTGTTGCTGTTAGCTAAAATTCGATTGCGAACTCTATTTGTGGACAACTGCTGTCTCTCTGCCTGAGCTCTAAGTCGCTGCAAACGCTCGACACTCGACTCTCTTTCGCGTAACTGAGAAGTCCTTATATTTTGTTCATGAAGACGTTGGGAACGCTCCAGGCTCGACTCTTGAGCGCGTAGCTCAGAGGTTCTCAAGCTTTGTACGGCAAGGCGTTGCTAACGCTCGACACTCGACTCTCGTTCGCGTAAGTCAGAGGTCCTTACATTTTGTTCATGAAGACGTTGGGAACGCTCCAGCCTCGACTCTTGAGCGCGTAGCTCAGAGGTTCTCAAGCTTTGTACGGCAAGGCGTTGCGAACGCTCGACACTCGACTCTCGTTCGCGTAAGTCAGAGGTTCTTACATTTTGTTCATGAAGACGTTGGGAACGCTCCAGCCTCGACTCTCGTGCACATAACTCAGAGGTTCTCAGATTTTGTTTTGCAAGGCGTTGTGAACGTTCGACACTCGACTCTCGTGCGCGTACCTGAGAGTTTCTCTGATTTTGTTCAGCAAGGCGTTGTGAACGTTCAGGTGAAGATTCTCCCATACGACGTATTTTTGCTGCCCGTGCTTGAGAACTATGTTTAGAAAGTTGAGACCTGGCTCTCTTAGGCATTTTCAAATGTTTAAGATAATGTTATTAGCGTGTAATATTCTAGCTCTAAAAAGAACTGTTGGTTAGCCGTGAAAAGAACTTTTGGTAAGCCCTAAAAAGAACTGTTGGTTAGCCCTGAAAAGAACTGTTGTTTAGCTCTAAGAAGAACTGTTGTTTAGCTCTAAGAAGAACTGTTGTTTAGCTCTGAGAAGAACTTTTGCGAAGGTGTAGTTTAAAGAACGAAACCTAAAAAAAAAATCGCACGAAAATTATTAGACTTCACGCACGACCGCTGCGTAAGGAGCCGACCGCGCGACTGTGCCGCGCGGGGTACCTTACTCATAGATCTAAACTCCCCCTCCCACACGCTCACCGGGCCTTGGTAACGCCTACTTCGCAACGGGCCGTGCAGCAGAAATCGTAATATTTTAATTTCGCTATAACTTCAGAACCAAACGTCCAATTTTAATCATTCAAAGACCAAATATTATCTACATTAACTGTACTTAGTGATGAAATAATTTATTTTGATAAGGATTAATAGCATGAGTAAAATAAACGCGTTTAAATGTAGTCCAAAAAAAATCAAGATTTTTCAATAAAAAAATGGTTATTGTGCCTCACTCGACATAGATATGTATAGTGTGTCGCGGACTTTTTTGTAGATATTTATAAGATCTACAACTACTTAGAACATTTTATGGTTCTATCTTTAATAGTTTAGGCAGGGTACGCAAAATAAGTAACTTTTTTGGTTGATTTTTTACACCTTGTGTCCGAAAAACCCTAATATCTTACGGAACCCTATTCTTGTTCAAAATTAAATATAGCCTATATTACTTGAGGATAATGTAGCTTTCGAATGGTGAAAGAATTTTGAAAATCGGTCCAGTAGTTTATGAGCCTATTCATTACAATCAAACAAACAAACAAACAAAGTTTTCCTCTTTATAATATTAGTGTTGATAAATTGTGTAATGTAACTAATTTATTGGTTTGATTTAAGTTAAAGTTTATTTTCTTCTTTTAAGAGCATTTAAATAAAAGCTTGTTTTAAAAAAAAGTTTTATTACTATTAATTTATTAATTATCTCGTCATGTCAAATTTATCCACTTAGATTTGATTAAGCCCTTCAACGCTTGTCGGTTTATAATAAACAATATTATATTATAGTATTTATTATAAACCGACTTATACTTGTATAATCGATTGTCAATGTTATTCACATACATATGTTTGCTTAAAAGTGGTATTGAGATGATCAACTCAGTACTACAAAATATTCTAATTACATGGGTCTCTGATTTATAATTGGATAACAGACGCACACACTTGACGTTGCTTCCTATTGCTGATTTTGTATTTTAAATCTAACATTATTATTAACCACACGACTTTGCTATGGTTTCCCTTGGCGGACTCTCATAACAAATACCGGATAAGTAAGAGTCGTGAATATTCTTAAGTTTTAAATCATATACATTATTATATCAATTAATTTTCCTCATAAACTTCAAAAGTACAGTGTTGCTAACTGTAACAAAAAATTCTAAACTAAAACTCCCAAAATCATGACACACTTACTCATCATAAAACAGAGGAAATAAATTACATAATAAAATTTGTAAAATATCAGATATACTCTCGCAATTTTGCTCTCTTGAGAAAAAATAGACTCTCTTAAAAGTGCAGAGAATACTCTACGTACTTAAAGGATGTATGTATCCATTTTCCCTTAGTCTTTTAAAGCACCAGTAAAAAATTTCTGTCAAAAAAATTCGTTGTCCTTCATCTTGACGCACGTTTAAGAAAGCGTCACTGAAACACGGCACTGGCTGTGCTAGCCATACACTACAATACAATGTGATTATGAACTGGATATAAAACACTCTTACTATCAAAGGAGGTTCTACCAGTAGTAAATTTTTAATGGAAAGAAAGTAATGTATTTTTGCGGCAAAGGGTATTTCGAATCTGAATTTCTGATACGGAAATTTAATCAGGAGATGTGACGTTTGCGCCCTGTAGTGTCCATCATTTATTTTTATCTACTGAAAAAGTACATATAATAAGGAAAAAAATGCGACAATGTTCTATTACTTACTGCCATTTATTAAACAAGAAAAAAAAAGAATCGTAAAGCTCTGCGACGGAAAAATATTGTTGTAAAAATACGCTATGAAGCATTTATGTAAATGAAATGCTTTGTTTGCACGTTAAAGCAGATTTCCTTTTCAATATGATTCACTGCTGTCGAATTCATTAGTACCAGAAATAATGACTTTTTAAAAAGCCTTATCAACTTATATGAGAGAGCTGATAAACTTCTTCATTCGATAGGTTTTCGATCATCAAATGCTATTAAAATTATTTATTAAATATGAATCTTATCGGTTTTTTATTTAAATTATGCACGTTATAAAAGTAAGTTACAAATCATTAGAAAGTTTACCAGGTGGTATGACTCCTTTTCTGATTAGTATTCCGTCTGGGTACGTACGACCCTCTTACCTATTTTCACCGTCAAATAGTAATGTTGGCACTGCTGAGTTACAGTCTGATGAGCATAGATAGCCATATAATTACTTTGAGTTTGGCTTTAAGGCAATCCGTCTTACTCTTCAGTGTGACAACGCATCTATATCCATCTTCGTTTGAAGTTTGCTGCGGGTGCAAATGGCCATCTAGCTAGACTGTATGTACGTTTGTGACATTATTTTTTTTAAATAAATTTTATGTTATAGTTCTTATCTCTCGTTTCAATACGAATTAAAACGTTTAAATTGATAAGTGTAGTGAATTCGAATGCATCGCAATTATTTGAACCGAAGACAATTTTCATTGTTTTTTTTTGTGAATAAAACTAGTAATGAGAAGATGCGTGCATGATGAGAGTATCAGGTATGCCATCACCAACCATCTGCTAAGCATGGTGAGTATTGGCAAATCTTTAAAAAGATGCCAAATCCTGAATAAAGAAAGCTAATAACATTTTTTTAAATATGGGTGAGTGAAGCCCTTGTATCGGGTACTAGTATGAATATGTAATGTGACAATTTTCAAAATCAGCCAGTTTCAAATTAATTAATTTTTGATTAATTAATAATGACCTGACTGATGTGCACCTGATTCAAGTGGAAAAGGAACACATTGTTATTTTTCCTTTTTTATCTCTCCTAGTGAACGAGTAAGCAGAATAATTATTAGGCATTAACAACGACTTGCGATTGCTCTATTCATTCTTATTAAATATACCTAAAAGAACTACGTCACTAAAAAAACAACGTAATAAAGATCATAACTAAGATAATCAAGCCATGAAATAATAAAAATAAATAGCCTATTATAAACCTTCAGAAATATCGTTTGCAAAGATCAATCTTCAATATTTATTAAGTGCCCGGGTTAAGTAAAGATGTTAAAAAGTTACAGTTACAGCCTATATGCGTCTCACTTCTGGACACAGGCCTCCCCTCATTTCTGAGAGGGTTTTAGGGCAAGGAAATATCCGCCGCGTTGCCTCAATGCATATTGGCGAACATCACATGTCTTCGATTTTTTTTCTTATTCCTCAGACATGAAAGTTTCCTCACGATGTTTTCCTTCACTGCCGATCACGTGGTAAATCAGCACTTAAAATTGCAATTAACAATTTCATTGGTGCTGGCGGGAATCGAACCGGGGTTGCTCGCGTACTGTGAAATTTACAACGAGCGCTAATCTATATATATATATATATATATATATATATATATATATATATATATATATATATATATATATATATATAGTATTTTTAACAGTGGTAGAGCCACGCGGCAGGTTTTGCTTGTCGCACGAATGGGCCTGCTCGAACCAGGGTGGTACCACGACCTCACAGAATACCAGCGTGAAGTAGAGGTTTATCTCTGCGTTTCGCTTGGTGAGTGCAGGTGGCCGGAGGCCCTTTTTTCTGAAAATGAGGCATTCCATCTTAGTCCTCACGGGTGACAACGCATCTGCATTTTGATTTGTAATAGAGGATAGATGTAGATGTCTATGGGCCGCAGCAACCACTTACCATCAGGTGGACTGTGTGCTCGTTTGTCACCCTATCCTATAAAAAAATATACATATATATATACATATACATATTTCCCTCTCATATATGTATATTATGTCCCATTCAGGGATGTTAAAGAATAAAATGGAGTATAATACTTTTCTTTAATATTACAAATATTTTATGTTGAATAATAAATATAATATATTTTATTTTTTAACCTACCGAGTCGGTAATGAAAATCACTTTTTACTTCAACCACTGTTTGAAAAGAAAACCTTCTGTCCTAGGAATAACAAGCTAGAGACATAGCGTGCTTTTTTTCAATGTAATATTATATAATTGATAAGATATTAAATAAAGATCCTGTGATTATCTAACCATCTTTTATACAACAGTATAAACTGCTATGTGGGAGCACCGAGCAGGGATGTTAAAGAATAAAATGGAGTATAATACTTTTCTTTAATATTACAAATATTTTATGTTGAATAATAAACATAATATGATATTTTATTTTTTAACCTACCGAGTCGGTAATGAAAATCACTTTTTACTTCAACCACTGTTTGGAAAGAAAACCTCTGTCCTAGGAAGAACAAGCTAGAGACACAGCGTGCTTTTTTCAATGTAATATTATATAAATTGATAAGACATTAAATAAAGATCCTGTGATTATCTAACCAATTTTTATAAAACAATATAAACTGCTATGTGGGAGCACCGAGCAGGTTTGATTGAGTGATTGCAACTATTATATCCTGTGTAGTTTCTAACTCCTGAATAAAGATCGGAAGATAATACTGTGGTCGATCATCTTACTGGGCAGGCATCAAACTGAATACCATCATCATCATTATCATTATATTGCCAATCATAGGTCATTATATTGCCAATCATAGGTTTTTCTTAATGACAACATAAAAGTCAGTTTTAGTACAAAACGACAAACAAAAAAAAACACGAATAATATAAATTAAAGTTATTCCCTTATTTTTTGGTAACTTTATATAGCAAACTAAAAAATCAAGTTATAAATGGAGTTGTATTAAAATAACATATTTCAAATACCACTAGAAAAATCTGTTAATGATACCCTCTGTGAAATTTGTGGTAAAATTCTGAAAGGCCTGTGGAAACTTCGATATAAAAAATGTTACCATGAAGTAAATTCAGCTCTGTGGCTAAAGACATACCAATCGAATTTAATGCACCCCTCGCCTTTATACCATTTCGGCTTTTTTCATTTTCGTGAAAGAAAGTCAAACACATAAAGCTTACAGAGATACGAGATTGGAACAACTTGTAGCAAACGAAGCAATGTTTGGAATTACTTTTTTTTATCGTAAGAAAAAAATCCAAGGAACAACGACACTATACATCGATTATAATATAATTGTGTGCAAAAATATATTATTGCAAAACATGCACATTTAGTTATACACGTACCACTCAACATAACATTATATATTTAAAAAAATTAGGTCAAAATCTGAAAAGTTGTTTATATCCCATTTTGGAATTCCTCGTAAAGGAATTAATTAATGAGAAAGTTAGTTCTAATTAAAAGCAGCACATGCCGACTAAGTTTGGAATAAATTAAATTATCTTCATTTTGTTATTGCGATGTTGTTAACACGTGTTGTTTTAGCTTTTGTATATTCCTTTTAAACTATAAACCAATGTAAAAATAAAAAGAGATTCAGAACTCTCTTCGCCCTGGATTTGGCCTGGGTATAAGTTTATTAATGTGGCGTTATTTAAATTTCATAATATATCCATAGACCATTTTATATTATCAGTAAATTCGTTTTTTTAAGTCTCCAAGTATATTGGGTATAATATAACCTAGATCACTCCTTCTATTGCTCACCTTCTGTTGGTTTAGCCATTTCGAAGATTAGTCTAGAGATACAAACAGATAGACGAACAGAGAGACAGACAGAAATTTAAAAAATACTAAAATTTAAAATTATTCTCTCACGTCCATTTTATATATATATGTATATATTGTTATTTTTTATATATTATTTTAAAGTATTTTTAAGATTAATGTTAATTGACATTTTATGTAACTTGCGACTTCAAAATAGAATAGTGAACAATTAAGGAATTTGCCCCACCGCCAACAATGAACGAGAAGCGAGTAGAGTTAGGAACTAGATAAGAGTTGGCGACCAGCGAGAAGCGACTGTGTAGTTCCGATAGTTTTGTCGCTTGGCTATAAGCGAGTGCACTGAGATCCGCACTGTAGAGTAAAATGACCGCTGTGTTAGTCTATCGACGTGAGTTCCAATCACCAAGCGAGCATTGCTAAGCTAAGAGTTTTATTTTTGATAGCTCTTGTCGCTGCGATAAACTAGTGCTGAGAAAGTGCTCGCTGGCAGTGTGTAATATATATATATGTTTATATATCACTATTATTGAGCGGGAAAATAGTCGATATCTAATCGCTTCCTCGACGGAGATGGGACAAGTGCCTAAGCTCGACTTGAGAAGTTATAATGTTGAAATTATTTTTGTTTTTTGTTTTGAAGTCTGATTGTCCTCTTTTCGTAGATTTACTGTACAAACACTTCAGGACTTTAATAGACCGACACTCAACTTGGCACCGCTGAAGGGACTGCAGCACCGCCCAAATATTCAACGGAATCAAAGGCTTTTTCATAGTCCACATACGCAAGACTTTCAAGACTCCCCGTTTTTAAGATGCTAGGGAGCCATTTTAATATTTTTTTTTAATAGAAATAGGGTGACAAACGAGCACATAGTCCACCTGATGGTAAGTGGTTGCTGTGGCCCATAGACATCTACATATATCCCTGTTTGCGAATCAAAATGCAGATGCGTTGTCAGCCTTGAGGACTAAGATTGATGCCTCTTTTCAAGTGAAAAGGGTCACCGGTTCTCTACACTCACCGTATGAAACACAGCAGCATTAAGCTGTTATTTTACGCTGATTTTCTGTGAGAGCGTGGTCCTTTCCCGGTCGAGCTGACCCATTCGTGCTACAACTATATTATAAATATAGCTGCAGATTTGGCTCTACCACGTACAACTCTTGCTCAGACTGACGTCCGGAATATCATCGGAATAGTTTCGGATAAGACTTGCTCTCGGATTGTTACTCACACTTGCATGTGGCTCCAACGATGTGTACAACAGTCCTCTCATAGGACCTCTCAAGCTCACTTAAAATCTCAGGTGTCCCAGAAACGCTGCTGCCACATTCGGTCTTCAGCTTCGACAGTTGGCTCTTTCTGGAAGACAGATCTCTGGCAAAGACTTTGGAGCCCCGTTTCCGCTTAATCACTTCGTTAATACGAGCTGTATTAAAGTTGCGTAAGTCCCGCCGCATGCATTTGGAGATCTGTCTGTTCATTTTCTCAAATCAGTTGAAGACTGTAGCTTCATCTCCTGTCTAATAGCCATGAGATTAAGAGTGTGATCGGAGAGCTTTTGTATTCTTCTGCGGCAGGTTCTGCAAAACTTAGTTACAACCACATAGGCAGTTTCCACGAGCTTGTCATTCATATCATCTACTGCATTGCAATCTTTTAGGTACTGAAAACGATTTTGTAACTCGAGCTGAAAGTTTGCTGGACTTTGAAGTAGAGCACGAGGTAGACGGAGCGTTGACTTCAATAGACCTTGAACTCTCTAATTTAACATTTAGATTCAGTGTGCCTCTTATCATTCGATGATCGCTGCCAGTTTTCCCCCCCGTGATCACTGAGACATTACTGAACAGTTGTCATCTGGTCGTCATATGTAGTCAATCTCATTTGTTTGTCGAACCATTGGGGCTCGACCAGGTCCACTTTGTGTGGCCGCTTTTGCAAGAAAGAGTTTATCATTAAGAGTCCCTCTTTCTCCATAAAGTCGCCAGCTGCTGGGTTTTGCTGCCCTATTCCAAATTTCCCTACCTTCAGATCACCGTTCTCTCTTTTGCCTAGTTTGCGTTGAAGTCTTCTATTAAATCCATTAAATTGGTTCTCAGACTATCTAAGTCAAAGGTCACAAAAGACTTAAATAGAAAATTATATGAGCACCGAAGCTATCTGTACTTACGGATTACCACAAGGCAGTACACTCGCCATGCTCTCTTTTATATTTATTTTAAAGAACTATGCAAAATTAAATTTAATAAAGGGGAGCTTATAATATTTGCAAAAGACAGGGTTCTTAATTTTCAGGATTCTTCACGGAAGCAAGTAATTGATAAATCAGAAGCAGGACTAAGTAAGATCGCCACATGATATGTATCATGTATGCTTGATGATAGTTTACTATCGCTAAATACTGCTAAAGCCATATATATATATATATATATATATATATATGTTTGATAATATATATGCTTTTCTAAATTTACCGCGACTAGCCCGAACAACGACTTTAAACTAAAAATACATAAATTTCCATGCAATCGACAGGGCTCTCATGATTGTTCTTGCGATCATGTAACTCGTGAAACTGCATCGAAATACCTAGGCGTTCTCATTGACCAAATGATAAATTGGAAGGAACATATTGGTATACTGGCGAACAGAGTAAGTAAGTTAATTTATATATTTAAGGATTTACGTAGAGTTTACAATTAAATTAATTACACGTATACAAGACTAAAAAGCTTTATTTTTTTGTATTTTTATATTTTTAATTTTAGGTGATAAGAGGGCTGGTTCTTTCCTCGCTCAAAGTCTAAGTATAGCCATTTAGCGGGGAAACGCAGCCAGCGTTCTTGGCACGATACCGCGGGGAGTAGGACTATATGATATTTAAGTTTCTAGTTTTATTTTTTTTAATTATTATTATAGTTTTTAGTATTGTTTTTAATTAAAAGTTTATGTTTTAATCTTTTTTTTAATCTTCTTTTTTCAAACGTCACCCCCACACTAGGATTTTCTCCTGTGTCGTGGAGGCAGTTTACAATCATAAATTGCACAAGGACAAACATCCAGACCCGGAACAATTCGATGGCTTCTAAGTACACTATCGTATGTTCAAAAACCGAACTTTACAGGAGAGCCGTTTAAAGATATTTTAGTTGGTAGCTCTGCTGTATTAAAAGCCACTAATTAAATTTTTTCACCATATTTATATAATTTTGAAATCAATCTTATGATTTAAAATTGAAGCGTGAATTAATAAAAGTTTTAGAGATATTGTTGTTACCATATTTTACGGCGGATATACATAGTGCTAAAAATCGTAAGTGAAACATACAACTGCTTACATCGTTGTTTAGTTGATCTAAAGTATCGTATGTGTTATTAACAGTGCATATACGTGGGCCTAAATTAATTATTTTTTCACGTATATTACATATACTATGTTTTACCTTGTACACCATAATGAATTTGATTATTGTTTCTTTATAAAAAAATATTTATGAAAGAATACTGAATACTATTTCAATCCAAAAATTATGAATTTATTACTGGGAAGTTTAATCAAAGGTTTCATTTAATGATTTCTTATAAAAAAGTAAAACTACTTTTACTTTTTATATTTACGTGACCACTACACATAAACTGAAACTAATTTTTAAATAAAAAGTTTAAATCAAATGCGATAAAATCGGTAAAATTAGTTTCATTTAAAGGTGTTATTATTTTAGCCTGCAATTAAAAATGGCTGATATTTTATTATGTTTTAATAACTTAAAATAATTTAAAAGATAACAACTGCAATTAAAATAGTTTTCTTCTTGATATAATTAACAAATAGAAGACAAACAACTATTAAGCAAAAAATTAAAAAGGAAATTACTTAAAATGATACATTTTCATGATTTTAAAATAATTATTAGCATGCAATAAATCAAATTATAATAAAATTATAATAAACATATCTCACTTAGTACTTTCTTCAAAATATCAATAATTTTTAATAGGCTGTGTCATTGTTATATAATTTTCAAGTTTGTTACATTAAGCAGTTATCTACTTAAGTACTTATGTAAAATCAACTGTTGTCTATTAAGTTAAAAATACTTTTTAATTCTGAGTAACCAGGAATAACAAATAAAAAATTACAGAAATTAAAAAAAACTATTGTAATAAGTTATTCGGATTCAGATTCAGGATCATTGTGACAAAATTCATGGGATTCTACAAATATTATTACATAGAAATCGTCATGAATCGCTGAAATGATACCATTGTTACAAAGGATTATCTAGTCATTACTTTAAGCGTTTAAATTAGGCATGTCTATAATGTAGGGGGGACATTACTGTTATTTAATGGTCCCGTCTTGTATTAGTCATAAAGTAATTAATAGCCATACATAAAAGATTAATCAAAATTACATTTATAATGTAGTTTATTTGGGTCATTAGGATTTTTTTTTTTCTTTTGTGTTCCTCTATCACCGTATAAATTTTTTGTTTAATTTCTTGAGGCTAAATTTGACTTATTATAATAAAAAAATGGTGTTGATCTATCTCAACATCATTGTAAGGAGTTCCGTCCTGTTTAGCCCACTGCACTAATGTGATCCATTTCAAAGGGGGTTTGACACATCTTTCGATAATACATAAACGCTATCACCTTACCTATTACGGACATTTTCTAGAAATGTGTGTTTTAAAGTGACATTGTATTTTTGCGCTTATATCACATACGCAGCGAATATTTTCCGATTCCAGTTTTGCCCTGCACCATTGTCGGACAAAAACCTAAACTTTTTTTCTACTCTTTGGACACCTCCTTTGGAACTCTTTTGCCTTGAGTTTCTTAAAGTAAGCGGCTATTTATTTGGCAAGATTAAATACAGTAAAATTTCTAGAACCCAATTTTCTTTTGTAATAAAATATGCTTACTTCACTATAGCGAGAGTTTAGTACCTCAAGCTATGGTTTTATTCAAAATATGAGAAGCGTAACTTTCATGTTTGATATATGTATGGGTTTCATTGCTCGTGTATATAACACATGTCGCACTGGTATTTATTTGGCTTGAAAAAATTTATCTTAAAATGATCATTAACTAAAGTTTTTAGTGACACAGTGTGTCTGCTATACGTCTATTAGTTATCTTTACCGTTACAGTATATTAAAAGTCCACTGCTGAATATAGGCTTCCCCATTAATTGTGTCAAAGAGGGAATATGTGCCATAGTTAACACGCTCCTGCCCGTCTACTGGTTTGTTTCCCTCTGTTGCCTTTTACGATATCCACGTGATGATATTAGGTAATGGATATTCTTACAGCGCCACTACACGGTCAATTTTATAAGTGTTAGGATCAAACCATTCCATATACACAACACAGAGCTTATATAAGTTTACTAACTATTTAAGTAAGTGTGACGGTGTCTTTACTAACGTAATGAGATTCTACCGGATGTAAACATTTAAATTAATGTGGTCACATAACTTTTCCTTGACTTCTTCTTTTAAATAATGAGAATGATTACTGCGCCCATAATGATAAAGACGATGCCTGATGACATCATCAGAGTCAGCTTCTTGTACCTATCTCAGTGTAAACTATTTGTTCATGTATCGCCAATGTCGATAAAAATTGCTTTTTCATACAAGAAGTTGATTTTCAACTGAGTTTTCAGTGGCTTATAAAGGTAATTTATACTTTTCTTGAGTATACCAAATGTCTCTGATGATCTTCTTGGTTCCAGAAAGCTTTAAAATAACAAAAGAAGAACATTAGATATAATTTTATTTTTCAATACCTACGTAAACAATTGTAATAAAATATTACGATAGCAATGAATACATATTTTTTCAACGTAGTTAATCTTAACTTACATATACACTAACGTACACATATATTCAAACCACGTAAAAAATCGAATGTATTAAATACGATAAAATTATTAAATTAATAAGCGACGTAAAATATGTTTTGTATAACTTACAATACTTTTTTGTACAAAAAAGCAGCGAAGATAATTCTATGTGTTACTTTCTATAGTTTTGACAACTTCATGAAAAATAATACTTACGTATCGAAACTACTTACCTAGTGCTCTATCGGTTTCTTTAAAATTACCATTAAGGTGGAGTTTGCCTACATTTTCAGATAGAAAATTGGATTCAATATTTCCTGATCTTGCCGATTAACACAAAATAGCGCATAGCTTGCGACCTCTTGAATGTAATTAGTAGTAATTATTTGAAGATAGTTTACTCATTATTTTAGAAACTCAGTTGAAATCTGTAATCAACCAAATAATAATTTACGCGGCAATCGCGGACGTACGCACACTGTCCGCGTACCAAACCGTATATAATCGTTACTATAGCACCGCTATCCTCTCTTTACCACGTACATGATTGCTGAGGACAATACGACAGAATACTATGCCTGCTTCTATTACATACGGTTGTATACGCGAAGAAAGTCTTTGTTTTTAAAGATATTTAAATTTTTATTAAAAGGGCAGATAGAATATAAATGTTTAATTTTAAATCACTTAAAACATAAAAATCGCCAATTTGTGGGTTACCATAGTATACGTAGGAGCCATCGAATTATTTGTAGGCCATACAAATACTTGTTCCGTGCGGGATTTGAACCCGCGGCCCCCTCCGCGACAAATGATTGCTAAGCCACTGCGCCACGGAGCCGTCAATAAATGTAATGTGAGAGTATAATTACTTATTGCATATGTTCCTGGGGAGGATCAGCTAAGACGTTCCTCCTGGAGTTAGACCGTGCACAAAGAGCGGTTTTAAAGGTTGCATTGTATTTAGCTTTTAGATATCCGACTATATCGATTTACGAGAAAACCAAAGTCCTGCCGGTTAGCAAGCTTCAGTTTAGAAAAAAATTAAAAAGTCTTAGAAGATCACTGATTAGATATTCCAAATTTACTAATAAATAGGAAAAGAATAGACAGATGCCCTAGTATAGCAAAAAGGTGTTTTTGCTAAAAAGTAGTACAATACTTAGCACCATATTTATATAACAAATTAAATAGTGCTTGTAGAGCAAAAAAAGCACACGCACACTCGCACACACACACTCACATACACGTGCGCAGGCGCTTGCACGCACACGCATACGCTCATTCTTTACAACGTTGTTAACCAGAGAATTGTGAGTGATAAATTCGACATCACCTCGGGACAGATGGTCGCTCTCCCGGTGATAGAACAAGTTGCCGATTTGAGGATTATCGTGTCCTCCTCTCTCTTCGGACCTCGAATTTTCCAATCCAATATCCCAGCGCAACTTGTCTATCTCTTCTTCCAGCTCCAGGATCTTTTTGTCAGTCGTTAACGTGCATGAGTCATGTTGAGTATATGTTGCTAGGTAGAGTCGTTGTAGGTGGCAACCGAACCTTCACCGAAATTTTTAGCACCCCCTGCTCCGCCATTACCATGGTCGCCACCGTAGCCAGGAATAGTGGGACCACCGGGGACTAGGGCACGTGTCTTCGTAACTCTTACCATGGTGGGTATATTGCCATAATTATCACACTAGACGATCGGGTTGGCAACCGCATTTTTATTGTTATTTTGCTGTTATCAGAAAGTTGCTCCTGGTTATCTTCTGCCTCAGTTTCCCTCTGTCGCCTCTTACGACACTCACGGGAAGATATGATGTAGTAGGTATTCTTGCCCGTTGCTACAAGGGAAAATTTTAACGTAAATAAACTTAAACTTTTTTAAAATAGCGAAACTAAAATAAACTTGGGAAAGTTTTAAAATAAATAAACTAAAAGTAAATAAAACATACGTACATACAAAGGATATGAAACATCTGTTATATTAGAAGCTACCATTTATCACAGCGGAAAAATAGGGTCATTACGCAGTGACGGGAATATAATATTTATGAAAATAAACCGCGTATGTTACAGCGTATATTTATGGAAATGAAATGTTTCTCTGTTGCTTGAAAAAATAAAAAGCTGTTTCGTTAATTCATTTTATAATAATGACAATGGAACAAATAGTCAATTTACATTTCTACTAACATATTCTTGGAAAGGCCCTATTACAACAATTGACTTAAAATATAAGTTTTATCAAGATATTAATATTATAAAATAGTTACGAAATATGTGACAAAAAATTTTTGGACTTGTGATGGGCTGTAATGGTGATCAGATATATATATATTTAGGTGTGTGTGTATGTGCCATAGCATACACTCTTTCTTACGTTGACTGTATGATTATTTATTCCTCTCATTAAAAAAATATGCTCACAATAGAGACTTTTGAACAGTTACTCAAATAGATTATATTGTGTAGGTCTAGGAAAGAAAGATTTGATATCTATACTGATACCAGTAACCTGGATAATTGCTATAGACAAAAATAAAGATTAATTTTTAATAGGATTGCATCGATATGCCATTTTGTCGATACGATACCGATATTGATACGCTTAGTAAATTTAAATGAAAGTAATTTAAAGCACGAGATAGATTAAATATTATTTTTTTAATTGTTATGAAAAATTACAGATTTGGAATGAGATTATTAGTTATTAAAATTAATGAGTAAGGTTAATAGTTTTATTACTTAGATTTAACAATTAAAACACTTTTTAAAAAAAGAAACGTATTCTCAAATTTTTCGCAGACTGACGATCTCGCGAGTCTATTGGAATAAGAAAAATAATCTCTCAGATACAACAGAACTCATTTAGAAACTAATGTAAATTTGCGCCATTTTTGTTAAGTTTGGGTGTAAGAAGTCATTATGCAAGAAAACGAGTAGATCTGCGTCTCTCGATATGTTAGGAGACCTTGAATTTGAAAGGTATCGGTTTTTCGTCAGTAAAAATATTGCTGATGCCCATATATCGACAAATCCAAAATGAAGGCATCGGTATCAAATGCATCCCAAATTTTAGAGTTAACTAAATAAGACTTTAAACGTAAGTCTCTAAACGCATACAAATATCTTTATCTTTTAACAAAATTTCAAATTAATGCGGGTTTTTCTTTCTTAATGCCCATAATTGGTTGTTGTTTCTATTTTGTAGTAATTTTGTCGAGTGACCAACATTAATGGAATCTTTAGAGGATAGTCTTAAAAAACTTTGTACAATATACCTAATATCTTCATAATCTTCTAAGATAGTTTGAGTTTAGCTACATCGCGCGCAACTAACAAGTAAGAACTTAGTGGTAGTGAGTTGCTGTTCACTTCCATTATTATTAGTACGCTATTTGTTACCCGAAGACTTAAATAGTGTTCGAAAGTCATGTTACACTTATGTGAAACAGTTTCACAAGATTGTCCAACAGGATAATATCGTTAATATCCTAGGATACTTTTGATATCGCCCCCGGCCGCAACTTCCTATATGAATTTGCCCTTGTCGTAAAATATTTCTGTGGAAATTCAACAATAATATGATTTGTTCCACGAAAGTCCATAATATACTCCCGGCTAGCTCTGAAACATCCTCGTGTTTACCTTCACATGTCCGACATAACGTTTAAGCTATAAGATCTGAGGTAGATTTGACAGTCAGAAAGGCGTGAATAATCACAATAAATTAAGAGTTTAAAAATTTACATTATTGTGTGTTAGCTTAGTTAGTTGGAATGTATACCCCAAACAAGCAACGCAGTATTTTGGGTATGACTTTAGCGTTCCATTATCACACAATTACTTTGTAACAGATCACATTTGTCCTGTCTTGTGCTGTAGAACCACGACCTTAAAGTTTGACCTAAAACTTAGGTACAAAGAGTTTTCACACGTGCGATTCAGTCTGCCGTCACTACTATTTTTCCATTTTGTGCCAACTTATATGTGTGTGTGTGTGTTAACAGTGGTAGAGCCACGCGGCAGCTTTTGCTGTTGCCCGGATGGGCCGGCTCGAACCGGAGTGGTACCACGACCTTACAGAAAACCAGCGTGAAGTAGAGATTTACCTCTGCGTTTCGGTTGGTGAGTGCAGGTGGCCGGAGGCCCTTTTTACTGGAAATAAGGCATTCCATCTTAGTCCTCACGGGTGACAACGCATCTACATTTTGATTTGTAATAGAGGATAGATGTAAATGCCTATGGGCCGCAGCAACCACTTACCATCAGGTGGACTATGTGCTCGTTTGTCACCCTTTTCCCATAAAAATAAATATATATATATATATATATATATATACTGCTAGATGTTGTTGTTTTATCCTTCCAGCTCAATGCTGCTGTGTTTCGTATGGTGAATGTAGAGAACCGGAGACCATTTTTACAGGAAAAAAGACATTCCATCTAAGTCCTCAGACATGACAACACATCTGCATTTTGATTCTTAATTGACGAGAAATGTAGATGTCTATGGGTCACAGCAACCACTTACCATCGGTGGACTGTGTGCTCGTTTATCCCTACCCTATCCTATAAAAAAAGTGGAAGTTGGCAAGAGTAGGAGCAAGAGCTTTATAATAAAAAAAATAGGTGAATAGAATAAAAACGTGTGTGTGTATGTGTGTGTACTTATGTACGCACGTAAGAAATTATACTTCCTTAGCGTAACAAAACAAAAATAAAAGACGTTTTATAGATCCATATTTTATATTTGAATAACTACCTTGAATATAGTTATCACTTA
This sequence comes from Parnassius glacialis, assembly GCA_033319125.1. Lineage (NCBI taxonomy): Eukaryota > Metazoa > Arthropoda > Insecta > Lepidoptera > Papilionidae > Parnassius > Parnassius glacialis. The sequence continues at coordinate 26,915,230 of JAVANC010000010.1, read as the reverse complement.
TCACGAAAACTTGACAGTTACCAACTTAAGTTGCCGCTTTTATCTTTCGGTTTGCGCGCGCAACGTAATATATTCACTCTCATCATTTTTCTCAAACGCGCCAAAAGAAGTATAACTTCAAAAATCGAATACTTATACTAAAATAAAACAATGCACAGGTTATAAAATATGAAAATATAGAAATAAAGTTTATTAATTATAATTCTTACAATATTAATGTAATAGAAAAGCAACATTTACTAGATTTTATTGTAATTTTTGTAATGAGCGAGAGCGTGATACGATATGATACACTCCAAAGCAAAAAAAAATAATCCCAACCATATTTTAAATGATTTTGCATTACGCACAAATATTGGTTCCAACTTTGATTTGAATACTATATAGACAGCTAGAATATTGCTGCGGCGCTAGAAAATCCGTCAGCCCATTTCGTCCCCTGGGTGTCGTAAGAAGTCACTATGGGAAATACCAACTGCGGAGTAAAGATACGACACATTTTTAACGTTGTGTATTCAACAGGGAAATTCGTAAAGGAATAAAATGCGGCGTAGTAAAAATGTTTATTACATTTAATAAAGACATTTATTATAGCAAATTCATATAACTAATTACTTTGGACCTAGAGTTATCCATGAGCTGCAAAAGTTGTGAACTAACTATATATTCACAGATTATAACGCGTGAGTTGACGCGATCAATGGGTTACTCCAAAATTCAGAACAGACACAATTTATTACAGTACATCGGCTTATAAACAAAGGCAATGTGCTTATTTTCATGAAAAATGGAAAACATACTAATCCAAATTAAGCCAATATAGCCCTAAAAGTCCACAGGTGAACATAGGTCTTCTTTATAGGAGAATTTTGCCATAGTTGCCACGCTTGACAGTTATAGCAGGATGATGACGAAGTTTTAATTCTATTTTCGCTATGGAACGAGAAGTGGTAACAAAAAATTAGGATTAATAATAATCTTACACACATCAGATGTCGCTAGTTTGGACTAAGGCAATCTTATTTTACTTAGTGTCATCATCGTTGAAAATTTGTGATCACATTATAGGTTTTTCGGTTTTCAGTGTATATACATATACACAAAACAATGCCTCAGTGCTGTATTCATTAATTTAGTACACATTTTTAACTTTTTTTATTCTTCTCCTTTTAGGAATATACATATTTCCTTTTATCCGTGTCTTATCTAATTAATATATAACATAACTAATATTTCATAGAGAAAAATTGATCTTTACACTTTTCTTACAAATTAACTTTCCCCGCTATGAAATCAGTCAAATATTTCACCTCATCCCAAAGCAGCGCCGCCCCGGTGAAAAAAATCGTGGGGAAAAAAGTCATTGATGTGCGACTTCCCGCCAAAAATTATTGTAATCAATGTATGAATTTCTTATGTTTTAAAAATATATTATTTGAAATTAAAACATATATGAGCGGTAAGGAGCGCAGAACTATCAGTGTGTCTATATATAATAAATAGAATACGAGGGAAAAGTAACCATTTCCTCATAAAAAGTAACCACCTCTGAGCATGTACGCTTGCAATACAAGAAGAAGTGTAGTGTAGTAGCATATTGTGTTTCGCGTATTTTAGTAACAAATGAGAAAGAAAGTTTTGAGCTCATCATCTATAAAAATAATATCCTTATTACAACCAAAATATGCTCATTTTACCGTTACCGTTACTGTCTATTAAAGCCCTAAAGTCACCCGACCCCCTAGATTTCCTCATAGGGGGCTATTTGCCATAGTTGACACACTTGGCAAACGGGTTGGCAACCACAGTTTTATTTTTAGTCGTTATTAGGAAATCGCTGCTACCCATCTCCTGATTTCTGTCTATCGCGTCTTATGACAGCCTATAACCCCTTTCTTTCAATGACAAGTTCATTAGAGTAACCATCATTTGCAATTCGACCGCCGACGATGCAAATATGACTTGATCATCGGCGTACAAAAGGCATTTGACGGTTAACTCACCCATTCTCAACCCACATTCTTCAACTTTCAAAGTTTGCAAACAACTGTCCATATATAGGTTAAACAGCCACGGGGAAGCTACACATCCCTGTCTGACACCTTTATGTATGCCAAACCAGTCCAAGTAGACCCCGTTGATCCTGATACAAGCACTAGAGTCCCTATAAAGGGACCTCAATGCCAAAAAAAAAAAGAAAGGGGTATGGAAGTGAACGCAAGTAAGACGAAAATGATGGTTTTTGAAAGAGAAGAGAGTAAAACGTTATGCGAAATTAGAATGGAAGGGGAGTTGATTGAGCAAGTGGATGAGTTTGTATATTTGGGATGTTTATTTAGCAGGGATGGTAGATATGATAAGGATATAGAACGACGAGTGAATGCAGGAAATAGAGTGAATAGGGCTCTACACGCTATTATGAGGAGTCAGAATGTGTCAAATAAGGCACGTATGGCAATTCATAGTGCTGTGTTAGTCCCTACTCTAATGTATGGTAGTGAAAGTTGGGTCTAGCAGAAGAAGCATGAGAGTAGAATAAATGCTGTAGAAATGCGGTCCTTAAGGAGTATGCTAGGGCTGAATCTAGATGACAGGGTGAGAAATAGTGTGATAAGAGAAAAGTGTGGTTTGCAAGATGACGTTGTGACCAGGATTAAAAAAGGAATGCTTCGGTGGTTTGGTCATGTAGAAAGAATGAAAGAGGAAAGAGTGGCAAAGCAAATTTATGTTGCAGAAGTGAACGGCAGGGTCGGGAAGGGACGCCCTAGACGAAAGTTTATCGACCAAATCGGTGATACATTAAAAATGGGCCAGATTAGGAGTACCCTTAACCGACGAGCGTGTATGCGTAGGTATATGGATGTGGAGGAAGCGAGAGAGGTGTGTCAGGATCGTGCCAAATGGAAGTCCGTAGTCTCTGCCTACCCCTCTGGGTGACAGGCGTGAGTGCTTATGTATATTATGTATGTATGACAGCCTATAAGCTTATAATCTATAGATAGACGATATAAGCTTTTTATAAAATTGACGCTATTTACAAAACTTTTTATTATAATATATTACAGAATCGTTTGACGCTGAACACTTTGAATTCATGTAATTTTATATTCGATTGTTCTTAGATTATTACATTATGAAGCATAAATATTTATTACACAATTGCCGTCCAACCTTTGTTAACGAATGCTTAAAGCACGAATAGTACTCTTCAAAGTAATGAAAAGGCATTTGTTACACTCGGCATTGCGGATATACACTGGATTCAAAAATAAGTTTGGTAGAATAATGAAAATTTAATTTGCGTGGAGTTTTACGATAAACATAAAAGGGATCTGAAGTTAATTTATTAATTTTAAATCTTAATATATATTGTAAGGGTGCATATGGTGAACTTGATGGCTCATTTGATCTTCTTGTTTACCTAATACATAGATGGGCGCAGGCGACCGAGTCCAAATAAGAGGCATTGGCCGTTCGTTTGGACATAGGGCTTCGATCGGGTCTGGCACAAAGCGCTTCTTTCGAAGCTTCCTTTTTTTTATAAGTTTTTTAAAACGGTGTTTTAATTTTGTGATAGACACTTTGTGTAAAAATTTCAACAGATTTATTCAATCCCTCTAATTATTTTTCACTTTGAGATTCGCACAATAATAATGACTTTCTTTTCAATTAAATTAACTTTAACTTTTGATGTTCAAAGGTTGTTTCAGATAATGCCCAAGGAAGAGAATAACTTAAAATCCTATAACCGTGTCCTGGATATATGTAGTTACACTAAGAATATCCACTACGCAATATCACTTCCCGTGGATGTCGTAAGAGGCGATAGAGGGAAACGAATCACTAGATGTGCAGTAGCATCATCCTAATAACGACCAAAAAAAAACTATGCAAATGTGGCAAATATCCCCTTTAATAGGCTATAACGGTAACTGTAACGGTTGATTTTCCTTAAAAGTTCCTTTTCACTTATATGTATGTAGGTTCATATTTGACGGCTCGGTGGCGCAGTGGCTTAGCAATGAGTTGTTGCGCGGGGGGGCCGCGGATTTGAATTTCGCACGGAACAAATATTTGTATGGCCTACAAATAATTGTCTGGATGTTTATCCTCGTGCAATGTGTTAGTAATTTGCCTTCACGATACAGGAGAAAATCCTAGAGTAGGGGAGTATTTTTGGATACTGATTGTTAATTTAACGAATATTAAGTATAGTATAATTAAGTAAATATTGAGTTAATCATAGTCGTCTTAGCTATTATAAATGCTCGTATTTAAACAAGTTTATTCATCATCTATTATGCATCCATTACAGCCTATAAGAGTCCACTACTGAACATTGGTCTCCCCCATAAATTACCTCAAAGGGGAAAGTTTTCACTAGTTGCCACGCTTGGCATGCGGGTTGGCAACCGAAGTTTTTATAATTTTGAGTTGTTATCAGGAAGATGCTGCTGCCCATCACCTGTTTTAATTTCCTTCTGTCGCTTATTACGACATCCACGGGGTTATATGGGATAGTGGATATTTTTACATCACCATTACACGGTATGTAATTCGCTCCCAGTGCGACGCAGTCCTCATGATACACTTAAATTTATTGCATTACAATGATCAAAGATCTGAGTGATGATGAAGTTGAGGATAACATAGCACTTTTCAAAACCAAAAACAAATTTTTAAAATCTTGGTTACAGTTTCTCGAGTATTATTATGTTTTTGGAGAATACACAGGGAGAAGCTAATAAGCGACTTTGTTTTACTAGCAAAGATTTACTTATGATGTAATTTCACCAAGATTTACTTATGATGTAGTACTTGTCTTTTTTTTTTGGGAAAATGTTTGTTCAGCACTAGACCTTTACCTTTGCAAGAAGGTGATGAATTTAAACTAAATTAGAAACAACGTATTAATTAAAAAGAAATAGTTACAGGGAATGACATTTTTTGATTAATGAATTCTTGAATTTATTAAATACGACGACAAATTTTATTAAAACAATGCAAAAGAAAAACAAAACATTCTGCCTAAAGCCTTACAAATAAACTCTTTCCCGTATATTTGAATTCCTGTACTATCAGATATGCGTCCCGGCGTCTGTACCGGAACAGAAACCTAGCGTTCCTTTGTTATTTTTTAAAGAAACGGTAAAACATACGAGGTAAGTGTAACGTAAGGCTTTTGTTTTGAATACAAAGAAATGTAATTTTTAAATGTTGCTTGTAGTCATAACATTTCTATTTTGAAGCGATGAACAAGCCTTCTTTAAAACTAAGTTTTAATATTACATTATATTGTTGCCTTTTTTATGTATGCTTTATTAATTATATTTGCTTTTACATTGCTGGTTAAAACGCAAAGGACAATGTTAAAACTCGCCTGAGAACCAAGATATATTTGACAATTACCAAAATTCTTATCCTTAATTATGCATTAGATAACATTCATTAGATAGTAACAGACACTTCTGACTTGTGAAATCAAAATAAAAAGGACTTTTTCGATTTTGAACTTTGCACCTATTTTTTATACTATTGTGCTGCGTTTATGGCCTCATGTGATTTGGCCAATCGCACAATACCTTCACTCACATATTTCAAAAGTTGTTATAAACTCAAATATATTATGAAAACGTTTATATTTTAAAATATATCTCAGATTAATATATGCCACAAGGAACTGGGGTACAGTAGAATCATCTATTTTCATTTAAAATAACTAAAATCAGCATTGCGCTACGCAATTAAAAGGCCAATAACGTTGAAAGATGACAACAAGTCAAAATAGATAGACGTCAGACGTGCTATTGTTTTGGTTTCGCTTGAAAAAATACATTTTTGTAAATATTTTAGGAATCTAAGTGCACTCTGTTTTTGGTTTGTTATGCGATAAGTTTATATAAATTACGAACAACGGCTTGAACAACGCATATCCATACTCTTCTTTAGCAACCTACCTGGCTTGAATCAGGGACTTTAACCAAATGAGACTGTATATGTTGTATTTATTTGGTATGAATAAAATAAATACCTAATCACCACCTGAGTTTTATTTACCGTATAAATGCTAGGCTAAGACTGAACTGCTAACATTGGCAATAACATAGTTGTTTAGGCCAAATATTAACCTTTTGAAAATTGAATTCACGACGCGCGCTCGACGCGTGCATCCGATGTTACCAAGGCCACCGCCGGCCCCCGCTCGCTCGTATTCCATTCGAGGGCATCGGCGGTCGAGATTAGTCTAGAACGATAATTGTCGCGCGACGGCCGGGAGTTAATTGTTTTGGGAAGTTAATATGAAATCATTGGGTCGCTGCCTCCTATGGCGTTGTCTTAATTTGTACGGTTTGTGGCAACGAGGCTGATTTTAGAGTTTTGAGTGATTATCTGATATACGTATGGAAAAATAGATTGTCTGCGCGGGCGCCGGGTCGGTAATTGTTTTTGGAAGTTAATATTGAATTCTAACGTCGCGTAAAGTGCCTCTCATTTTCGTTGTCTATTTTCGTTCGTTTTACGTATCAACGAGGCTGATGTTTGAGTTTTGAGTGATTTACTTAACATCGATCGCCATTAATTTGCATCGACAGGTTGCTTGTTTTAATTTAATATCGTACGAAAGAACTTTTGCTTTGTCGTGTGGAATGCTAACTTTGTGACCCGAGATAAGGTGGCGTTCATTTTCGAGAAATAATTTTGTGCTAAGTGAACACGGGACATTTAACTTTGACCGACAGTTCTTAAGTTTTTTTTTTTTTATATGATAAGGGTGACAAACGAGCACACAGTCCACCTGATGGTAAGTGGTTGCTGCGGCCCATAGACATCTACATCTATCCTCGTTTGCGAATCAAAATGCAGATGCGTTGTCACCCGTGAGGACTAAGATGGAATGCCTCATTTCCAGTAAAAAGGGCCTCCGGCCACCTGCACTCACCAAGCGAAACGCAGAGGTAAACCTCTACTTCACGCTGGTATTCTGTGAGGTCGTGGTACCACCCCGGTTCGAGCCGGCCCATCCGTGCGACAGCAAATGCCGCCACTTGGCTCTACCACTGTTATTGTTGTGCATTGTGTCATTTGTTTTAAATTCGAAGAACGTTGATTTTGTTGAATTTGAAGTTAATTAAATGTACAATAAAGTTGATAAACTAAAATAGCGAAATAAAAGCAGAAGGTTTCAATTGGTGAACGCCCACTGGAGGGATCGCACATTTTGGAGAAAAGCAGCGACTGTGGATCTGCTGTCTGATTACATCGGGACGTCAGGTTACACATATACACACTTTCTAACATACTACTTACATACAACTCTCTTACCACCTGACTTCGCCTTGTGGTCGGGGCAGCTAGGGGCGTGTACAATAGTAATGTTTCATAAACATAAAACATAACGTCAAAATTTCCATGATAACTGCAAATATCAAAGTTTTCAGAAAAGTCCGTCAGGAGTTACTTACAGATAATTATGTGTAATTTCGGACTAAAAAAGGTATTTTTTTCTACTGTTGGTTCTTAGGCGAACATTGTATGGACGCAAAACAATGTCCTTTAAATATGTAGAAAAAGTCTAAGAATAATTTGTATGTAAGATAATCGTGCATATTATTTAAACTGACGAATTAAACGACTGTAATTCATATTAAATAAATATTATCAACATTAGTTTCAAAATTTTAATCCTAGTTCATAAAAAGTATTTACAATCATAGAGAATTGAACCAGACTTAAGAAAACTCATATTAATCTGCTCCAATATTTAAATTAAATGGAAATGTAAAGAATTTAATAAAATTTAATTTATAATATCTATATCTATAAACACTCACGCCTGTCACCCAGAGGGGTAGGCAGAGACTATGGACTTCCATTTGGCACGATCCTGACAGACCTCTCTCGCTTCCTCCACATCCATATACCTACGCATCCACGCTCGTCGGTTAAAGGTACTCTTGATTTGGCCCATTTTCAACATATCGCCAATTTGGTCGATAAACTTTCGCCTATGGCGACCCTTCCCGACTCTGCCGTTCACCTCTGCAACATAAATTTGCTTTGTCACTCTTTCCTCATTCATTCTTTCCACATAACCAAACCACCGAAGCATTCCTTTCTTAATCCTGGTCACAAAATCATCTCGTAAACCACACTCTTCTCTTATTAAACAATTTCTCACTCTGTCCTTCAGATTCATCCATAACATACTCCTTAATGATCGCATTTCTACAGCATTTATTCTACTCTCGTGCTTCTTCTGCCACACCCAACCTTCACTACCATACATTAAAGTAGGCACTAACACAGCATTGTGAATTGCCATACGTGCCTTTTTGGACACATTCTGACTTTTCGCAATAGAGTGTAAAGCCCCATTCACTCTATTTCCTGCATTCACTCGTTCTATATCCTTATCATATCTACCATCCCTGCTAAACACACATCCCAAATACACAAACTCATCTACTTGCTCTACCAACTCCCCTTCTATTCTTATTTCACATATCGTTTTACTTTCTTCTCTTTCAAAAACCATAACTTTCGTCTTACTTGCGTTCACTTTCATTCCCTTTTCTTTTTATGTCCTGTTCATTAATGTAACCATCATTTGCAATTCGGCTGCCGAAAATGCAAGTATGACTTGATCATCGGCGTACAAAAGGCATTCGACGGTTAACTCACCCATTCTTAACCCGCATTCTTCTACTTTCAAATTTTCCAAACAACTGTCCATAAATAGGTTGAACAGCCACGGGGAAGCCACTGTCTGACACCTTTATGGATGCCAAACCAGTCCGAGTAGGCCCCGTTGATCCTGACACAAGCACTAGAGTCCCTATATAGAGACTTCAATGCCTGTATCAGACCAGCGCTCAACCCAAATGAGGTCAGTGTTTGCCATAACACGTTCCTGTCCACTCTGTCATAAGCCTTTTCCAAGTCCATGAACGCACAAAAAACTTTCTGGTTTTTGGCCAAAAATTTCTCCGCAATCATGCGCATGGAAAAGACTTGATCCGTACACCCCATCCCCTTTCTAAATCCAGCTTGCACATCCCAAATTTTTCCATTAGTTTCTTCCATAACTCTTTCAATTAACACCCACAATGCTAAGCAAGCTGATACCACGGTAGTTTTTACAGTCCTGCTGCGACCCCTTTCCCTTATATATTGGGACTATAACGGCTTTGCACCAGTCTTCCGGTACCCGCTTCAGTTCCCAACATAAATTAAACAAGGTGTACAGCAGGCCTGCAACCACACCCTCTCCAGCCCTTGGCATTTCGAGTGATACTCTATCATATCCGGCTGCCTTACCTGCTTGCATGCTTTTCATCGCTTTCACTATTTCATTTACACCTATTTCTCTACCTCTCTCCACTTCTTCCGGAATTTCCATTTCACTTACTTCAGACGACTCTTCACTCTTAAATACGCTTTCAAAGTATTCCTTCCATCTCATTAAATTCGAAACTTCATCATTTAGCATGCAGCCAATTAATAAAATTAATTTAATTTATAACTTAATAATAAATACCATTAACAATTTCAATTTATTTGATAAAAAATTTGAATCACAATAAATAGATATTTTATCATCTTTTCCATTTTTTGAATAACCTAACAAGGGTTTAACTAACTTTCCGGGAGTGAACTGTGTCTGTCTAAAATCATTACAGATTTATTATTGTTCGAGCTTGTAGAAGGTGCTCTGTCGCTGACAAGACCGCCATTTTCTACAAATTATTACCACTTGTTCTTTCTATAAACAAAAGAAAACCCGCTCGCAGTAATATTACTTTGATATTTTTTTATAAAAACGAAATGACTTTTATTTCGTTTTAACTAAATTAAGTGTTTCAGAAACGTACGTTCATGAGTCCTACATGTATAAAATATTACCTATGATTTGTCTAAGTTCTAAAACGAAGTGACAAACTTGCAGTTACACATTTATATTTATTATTCAGATTTAATACCCCCATCATTTTAATAATACTGACTCTCAATACCCTTAAAATCAAACCAAAGCAGTGCAATAAAAAGGGCAAAAGAGTTGAACTTAAGTTGTGTATCACCAGCAACGCAAAATCAGGAATTTGCATTTAGAAAAATCCAAAAATAGGGGCTTTTAAATGCAAATTAGGTGGCAAGTTTAAGAATTAGGTACTATTTAATTTTCACCGCAACGAATTGTTGAAATTTGCAAAAATAAAATTATTGGATTACGATAAATATTAAAAGCAAGGAACTAAGTGCTAATTAGGTGCTGCAAGTATAGACAATAACAAGGCGCCCCTAATAAAAATTAAGTCGTAACAGAACATAGCAGATGCAAAATTTAGGTTTTCTGAAAATCAAAATAGAATCAAAATTACTTTTAGAAAAAGCCCAAATCAGAGACTTTTTAGGTGATAGTTAGGTACCAAGTTTTAAAATTATTTGTTCTAAAATTTTCGCAGCAACGAACTGTTGAAATTTACGTTGCAGGCATATTGACATAGCTACTTCTGCAACGGCTTCGGCACTGCGGGGAGTGCAGCCCCATCCCCCTTGCGTAGCAAATCACAAGCACCCATGCTCACCTCCGCAGCTTTGGCTTATTGGTTGCGTTCGGCAATCAGCCTCAGCCTCTACGGCTCGCACGGATGCCTGCGTTTTAACACAGCAGGCGGGGCTGCTCTCCTTCCGCGCTTACGGCTTTACAAAAACACTCTAAGGGTAGGGCATTCTCCTTTTTAGCCGATTTAAAAATTTAAAGTTATAAATTTCTACGAAATATTCTTCTTTAGTATGTTTTTTCTACGTATACTAGGTGATAAATTAGTCAATAATTTTCGATTTTGATGATCATTTATTGTTAATTAAATTAAATAGGTTATGCATAAAGAGCGATCCTATATAAATTTGGAGAAAAAACTCCACCCCCAAGGGTGGTAGAATCGAGAATCACCGATGAGATCCAATTCATATCAATAACTATTGGCCAGTCAGCATATTTCCAAGAATATATCTATACTAATCTATACTATCTATACTAATATTATAAATGCGAAAGTAACTCTGTCTGTCTGTCTGTCTGTCTATCTGTTCCTCTTTCACGCCTAAACGGCTGAACGGATTTTGATGAAATTTGGTATGGTGATAGATGATAACCTAAAAATGGTCATAGGCTATAAATAATCACGCCATCGTTCTTAGGAGGTAGGCAGTAGGCAGATAACTAAATTGAGTTAGTGATTTTTAGTCGTTTTTGTTGGGACTTTTGCTCTTTCACGTATAAAAGGCTGAACAGATCTTGATGAAATTTAGTAAGGTTACCTAAAAACGGATATAAGATCAAAATGATCACGTCATAGTACTTAGGGGGTAGGAAGAAGGCAGAAAACTGAATTGAGTTAGTGATTTTTTTATGGTTTTTGGTGGGAGTTTTGCTCTATCATGCCTAAACGGCTGAACGGATTTTGATGAAATTTAGTTAGGTGATAGGTAGTAACCTAGAAAAGGATATGGGCTATTAATATTCATGCTATCGTACTTAAGGCGTAGGCAGTAGGCAGAAAACTAATTAAGTTAGTGATTTTTAATAGTTTGGTTTAAAAGTTTACCTCATTCACGCCTTAACGTCTGAACGGATTTTTATAAGACTTGGTTAATATAAAGATAGGATCCTAGGCACGGACACAGGCTACTTCTTATGGCGGGAAAATACCTCATTCCCGCGGAAATCTAGCGTGATCGTGTCAAGAAGCGAATGACGCCATAGCTACTGAAATGATTTTGATGTTTTTTTTTTAAATGAGTGTTACTAAGACTTAAAGTTAGTATTTGATCACTTTTCTAACTTAGAGGGTCGGTAGGCGCCATAATTTAGGGAATTTATTATAAAATTTTGATGCATCTGTCTTTATTTAACAGTTTTACTTGGATCGAAACTTAGCGACATACCATCACACTACTTAACTTATAGGGTAGGAAGGTACCAAAATTCAGACTACTTTTTACTTCGGGAAAATATCTCATTCCCACAGGAACCTATACACAGCTACCTATCTACAACATTAAAACTCTGTCTAGAATCACATTACGCCATAGCTATTGATCTGATTTGTATACGATTTTTTATTCAACTGACTATTAAATTACATACAGATAAAATCTAATTACCTACACCACAGAATTAATATAGTACTACATAACTAGCTACGCTTTAAACTTGAGGAGGTAATTAGATAGACATTTATACGAACTTTATGCTCAGTAATCAATCATAGTGATAAGTTAATACTCCTTTTAGACAAAGAAACGGATAGGTAATCAGTTCATCACCGAAATTATAACAACTACACTTAGTTTGTTTAATATTCAACGAGGGAAAATAATTCAATATAACGCAAACCTTCAAATCATACGTCGTCGTAGTGAATACAAGACGCTGCGCCGAGCGAAGAGGCGGTGCGGCGCGAGGGGAGGGCCGTGCCCAACTGTGCCTACCCAAGCGGGCAGACGCACGAGGGCAGACGTCGTCGTCACACGTATGCGAATATTGAAATATTGCGTTACGAAACTCTATTCGTTGCATATTTTTGGTTAGCTAAAAACGTTCTTTTTAAATTCCGAGTTGAAATAGGTACTACGGTCTACGCGTAGGGTCTGTAAGCTTTAATTTAGTCCTTTGTTTTAGATATCTAAATAAATATTTGGTAGGTTATTATTTTTGAGTCCAAGTTGACGTCATTTTCGTATTTTTATTAAGTACTTAGTTACATTTTTATTATTAGGTAGTTAAGGTAGCTGTTAGATGTAGGTATTTTCTTAACCAATCATTCATACCTCTAGGTTTACTCAGATACGTATTATTCTTTATTTTTGCAGTCGCTTTCATTTGTTAATTCTCAATTTTATTCATGTGTAGGTTAAGTGTTTTTTAGCTCACATCAGGATGTTTATAGTTCGTAGTAAATTAGTTTAGTAATAGATTTTGTCATTATATTATAATACTTTTATGTTAGTTTTGATAGATAAGTAGGTAGTACCAGTAGTGAAGAAAATTGTGTATTGTGATGTGGTACATAAATTCAATATTTTTGAATTTATTTAGTTAATTTAGGTTTTAGGTATAAAAGGTTTGTCAGGTGCATAGTTGTTTAGGTTCAATACGTTATTGATTGATTTAGATATTTAGGTTATAAGTAAAAAGGTTTGCTTTATAGAAGTTTTTATAAAAAATTGTCTTACGTTGTAGTTTTTAAAACTACCGATTTTAAAAATCTTTAATTATTGTTTTATTGTTTTCGATATGCCACGCAAACGTAAATCCAATCTAAGCCGTAGTTCTAGCAGAGCTCGAACTGCAAAAGTTGGTAGAAGCCAAGAATCTGAAGAGCAGACTCAGACGCGTCAGATGTTAGATTCTCAGCGTCATGCGACTCAAAGAGCTTCTGAGACCTATACGCAGACTCAAGCCCGTAGGACCTTAGATGCTGAGTGCCACGCATCTCAAAGGGCCTCTGAGACGTTTACACAGACTCAAGCCCGTCAGGCCCTAGATGCTGAACGCCACGCATCTCAAAGAGCCTCTGAGACGTTTACGCAGACTGAGACCCGTCAGGCCCTGGATGCTGAACGCCACGCATCTCAAAGGGCCTCTGAGACCTATACGCAGACTCAAGCCCGACAAACCTTAGATGCTGAGCGCCACGCATTTCAAAGGGCCTCTGAGACGTTTACGCAGACTCAGGCCCGTCAGACCCTGGATGCTGAACGCCACGCATCTCAAAGAGCTGCTGAGACAGTGGAACAGACTCAGACACGTCGAGTTTTAGATGCCGAACGTCACGCGCAATAGATTGCGGCAGAGACTGACGAAGATTCACAAAGACGACGTCTTTTAAATGCTGAACGGCAGGCAGAAAGAAGACGTACGTTTTCAATGAGTACGTGGGAGGCATTTAATGGTGCCGCTTTTGAGTATGACCCTTTGATCGACTATGTTAATCACCGATTGGTTATCATTGGGAGAATGGATAAAAAATGCAGATATTGTGAAGCACTGAAATGGAAAGAAGAAACTCCAGGTTTGTGCTGTTCTGGTGGAAAGGTTAAAATTCCATTACTTGGCGAGCCAGAGGAACCTCTTAAATCTTTACTTTTATACGACAGTAACGAATCGCGCCGGTTTTTAAGCAGGATTAGAAAGTATAATTCTTGCTTTTAGATGACGTCATTTGGTGTAGATAAGGAGGTCGTAATGCCTGGATTTTCACCTATTTTTACCATCCAAGGACAGGTGTATCACAGGACTGGTTCCTTACTTCCCGCAAATAATGAACAACCAAAGTTTTTGCAACTTTATTTCATGGGCGATGAAAAAAACGAAGCTGATCGCAGGTGTCAAAATATACAAGGAATCGAAAGGGATACTGTTTTAAAAATCCAGAGAATGTTGCATGAACATAATCGCCTTATCAATACTTTCAAAACAGCACTAGAAAGAATGCCGGGAGAGGATTATAGGTTGGTGATGCACCCCGATCGCACACCAAGTGGGGAACATGAAAGGCGGTATAATGCACCGTTAATAAATGAAGTCGCAGCCTTGGTTACAGGCGAACAGTTTGCTTTCCGTGATATAGTTTTACAGGCCCGAGATGACACATTAACCAGGGTGCCTGATACTCATAAATTTTATGGTGCGTTGCAATATCCGATCATATTTAGTAAGGGACAAGAGGGGTACCACTTTCAAGTTCCTCAAATTAATCCTGTAACAGGTCTTCCCTTGCATAACAAAAAGGTTTCATGCATGGATTTTTATGCCTACAACATGATGATACGAGAAAACAACTTTAACATTGTACAAAGATGCAAGCAACTGGCCAATCAGTTTTACGTTGACATGTACGTTAAAGTTGAAAGCGAGAGGTTACGGTACATATCATTAAATCAAACTAAACTAAGAGCAGAGAATTACATCCATCTTCAAGACGCTGTGGCAAATGACGCTAATTTAAATCCAAATAACTTAGGTCGTATGGTCATTTTACCATCTTCATTTGTAAATAGCCCGCGGTACTTACACGAATATACTCAGGACGCGTTTGTTTATGTGCGTACACATGGTCGCCCTGACTTATTCGTCACCTTTACTTGCAACCCAGCCTGGCCCGAAATAGTCAATCAGTTGATGCCGGGGCAAAGCGCAATAGATAGATTTGATGTAGTCGCAAGAGTTTTTAGACTAAAAGTTAAAAAACTAATGGATGTGATTAATAAAGGCCGAGTGTTCAGAGAAGCGCGCTGCTTTATGTACTCTGTCGAATGGCGGAAACGTGGACTGCCACATGTCCATATATTATTGTGGTTAAAAGATAAGTTACGACCCGATCAAATAGATAACATAATCAGCGCTGAAATACCGGATCCTAACATTGACAAGACTCTCCATGACATTATTGTAAAAAATATGATTCACGGTCTATGCCGACCCGAAAATCCACAGTGCCACTGCATGAAAGACGGAAAATGCACAAAAAAATTTCCTCGCAAGTTAGTGAAAGAGACCGTTCACAACGACCACGGATACCCGCAGTATCGTAGAAGAGCGCCAGCAGACGGAGGTCGAACAGCAACCGTGAAGCTCCGAAATGGTAGCTACGTTACGGTTGATAATAGTTGGGTAGTCCCCTATTCACCAATTTTATCAAAAATGTTTAACGCCCACATAAATGTTGAGGCATGCAGTTCAGTACGCGCCATCAAATATATTTGCAAATATATAAACAAGGGTAGTGATCAAGCTATTTTCAATTTTAGAAATACTGATCTTGCGAATCCCGTAGATGAGGTACAAACTTATCAGTCTGGTCGGTATGTCAGCAGCAACGAAGCCGTGTGGCGTCTGTTAGCATTTCCGTTGCACGAAAGGCATCCCACCGTGACACATCTCAGCGTGCATTTAGAAAATGGTGAACGCGTTTATTTTAATGAACACAATTTCCACGAACGAATAACTACTCCGCCAAAAACCACACTCACTGCTTTTTTTGATCTTTGTATCAGAGATGAGTTTGCAAAAACTCTTCTTTATGTCGAGGTGCCGAGGTATTATACTTGGGATGCAAGTAGGAAAACTTGGAAACGCCGCATTCAAGGTACTTCAGTTCACGATTGGCCTGGCGTCAAATCTGGAGATGCTTTAGGACGAGTTTATACAGTTCATGTTAGTAACATGGAATGTTTTTGTCTACGCATGCTTTTACACCATGTGCGCGGACCTACCTCTTTCAATGATCTAAAAAAATACAACACACAAGATTATCCTACATTTCGAGAGGCATGTGAGGCAAGAGGATTACTGGAGAATGACAACCATTGGGATGTGACACTGGAAGAAGCTGCTCAATGTAGATCAGCAGGCAAGATGAGAGAGCTATTTGCTGTATTAGTAGCGACATGTGGTCTTTCAAATCCTCAACAATTGTGGGATAAATACAAAAATGATATGACCGACGATATATTGCACAGATTACAAGAGCAAAATCCCAATGTCACGTACAGTGATTTAATTTACAATGAGGGTCTGACAAAAATTGAAGACCAGGTTAGAACAATTTCTAGAAAGGATTTATCAGATTATGGAATGATCAGACCACAGAGAACCGAGGAAATCAGTAGCGATTTAATACGGGAACTAGATTACGATACTGCTTCCTTACAACAACAATTGACAGAGTCTGTTCCACGTTTGATCCCAGAACAAAGGTTAGTATTTGACAATGTTTTCAAAAAAATCGAAGATGGCGAAGGTGGGTTGCTATTTTTGGATGCTCCCAGAGGCACGGGAAAAACCTTTCTTTTAAACTTGCTTTTAGCGCAAATCCGAAAAGATAAAGGAATTGCTGTAGCAGTTGCCTCTTCCGGAATAGCCGCCACTCTGCTCAATGGTGGTCGAACGGCACATTCGGTGCTTAAACTTCCATTAAACTTAGCCCATGAAGAAATGCCAGTCTGTAATATAAGTAAAAACAGCGAGCGTGGACGTATGTTGCAGCAATGTAAATTATTAGTTTGGGATGAGTGTACTATGTCCCATAAAAGAGCAATTGAAGCTCTAGATCGGACTTTGAAAGACATCAAGAGTAATCCAAATATCATGGGGGGGATGGTGGTACTTTTAGCGGGCGATTTTAGACAGACTTTGCCGGTTATCACTAAAGGCACCCCTGCAGATGAAATAAATGCGTGTTTAAAAGCGTCAACGTTATGGGTGCACGTAAAAACGTTTAGTCTGTCTACAAATATGAGAGTGCAACTACACAATGATGTACAATCTGGACAATATGCTGCTGCTCTTCTTAAAATTGGAGAAGATCGTATGGCAAAGGATGGTAATGGCATGATTACATTGGATCGTGAATTCTGCAATGTTGTGCATAATCCAGATGATCTAAATAACTTCGTCTATAGCGAACTGCTAACTAATATGAGGAATAGAGACTGGTTATGTGAAAGAGCAATTTTAGCGCCGACGAATGAAATGGTGGGACAGATAAACGAGCAAATTATGTCACGCGTGGAAGGTGATATTGTTGAGTTTCTCTCTGTAGACACTGTAATGGATACTGAACAAGTAACATCATACCCTGTAGAATTTCTTAATTCTTTAGAACTGTCGGGAGTACCTTCACACAAACTGAGGCTGAAAGTAGGCGTTCCTGTCCTTTTAATGCGGAATTTAGATGCACCAAGACTGTGTAATGGCACACGGTTGCAAGTGACATACCTCGGTCGCAATATTGTAAAAGCAATCATTATGACTGGAATGGCAAAAGGAGAGAACGTTTTAATCCCCCGTATACTCATAATTCCGACAGATTTGCCATTCCAGTTTAAGAGATTACAGTTTCCGCTGAAAATCGCATTCGCTATGACGATAAATAAAGCTCAGGGGCAAACATTAAAAGTAGCCGGCATTAATTTAGAAAAGAGTTGTTTTTCTCACGGACAATTATACGTGGCTTGCTCACGTGTTTCAAGTCCACAGAATCTCCATGTGTTGGCCAGAGAGGGAAAAACAAAGAACATAGTTTACAAAAATGTACTACAGTAATAAGGCCTCTTATTTTTAGCTTCCTACATTATTATACTACTTACATTAAGTTAGTACTTCCTACGCAGACGATGTTACGGATGTCACACTGTCTAACATCGGGGGTTGGCAGGTAGGTAGTTAGTAGTATTTTAAACCGATTTACATTATTTACTTTTTATATTTACTAAGGAAACATTCGGAGCTATCCATTATGTAGCTTAGGTTGCTTTTGAACAAATTTTGATGTGAAGTTGAGGACTGGAACACGATAGTGGGACATTGTTGCAGGGGGACTTATAGCCGGGAGAAAACAAAAAAACTTATGCGGACGAAGTCGCGGGTAAAAGCTAGTAACCTATAATCCTTAAATATATTTGCGACGTGCTTAGACAAAAGCATTGATCTGTGTATAGAAAAAATGTATCCATAGAGCAAGCAGGATTTCGAAAAGGATACTGTACAACCGATCACATCCACACCTTAGAGCAAATAACAGGGAAGCATCAAGAATTCAAACAACCACTCTACCCAGCATTCATTGACTATATGAAAGCTTTCGATTCTATATTACACGAAAACATATGGCAAGCCTTATATAGTCAAGAAATCCCAGAAACTTACACAAGTATTCTGAAATATATATATGGCAATAGAGAAAGCAGAGTAAAACTGGATAGAAAAGGTTCAAAAATTAAAATATGTAGAAGTGTTAAGCAGGGAGATCCTCTATCACCCAAGATTTTTATCTCTGTTTTAGAAAATATAATAAAAGATCTGAGTTCGAAACAAAAAGGAATTTACATCAACGGATATTTTATAAGCAATCTTAGATTTGCTGGTGACATAGTGCTCTTCTCCAAAACACATATACGTTTATGTAATTTATAACTTAATTACATAAACGTATAGGCTCAATCTTGGCGCATCACAATTCAACCTTTTCATCAATCTATAGAACACGTGCTTACTCTTGGCATAATGGACTACGATCGATACGCGCGCTCTATAACTTGCTAATGTATACTCTACACTTTTATGTAAGTGTAGAAAATGCGATTAAAATTATTATTTACTTGTCCATTTGTTTGTTCGTGGGTAAGTTTATTAACGATAATAATGAACTGGAACAATTAACAGTCTTGTCAAAAGTTTCCACTTACCATTTATATAACCTATATCGAAATTCAGTTATAGAAACGTTATGGTTTACCGAGCGTACTTATGAAAGCGGTAAACTTTTTGACAATTTGGTTTTATACACAGAATTTGTCTGCTTGAAAATCAAAGCTAGGAAAATTTGATTCTTTACTTGTATTTTGTGAAAGTGACAAAAATTTACGGGCCCAATTTCAAAAAATGATGAATCGTTTTCAATTAAATATCCAAATTCATAATATTTCATCGTTTTAAGATGACGAAGCGAGTGCTGAAAGTCGTGAATCAAATGGGTAATGGAGTGAAAAATTAAGCTGTCGCTCTACATGAAGTATTGAAAATGATAAAAATATTGGATCATGAACTGAACATAGCGTTATGAAAGATTTAGAAAATATGCTATCAAAATTTTCATGATATGCGGGTAAGAGTTACAGGCACTGTCTACTTGATAATAAGTGGATGGTATGGCCCAAAAACACCTACATCTATCCTAAATCTAGGTCCAAAATACAGATGTGTCGTAAACCTTGAGGATTAAGGTTGAATTCGCTATTACCTGTTAAATGGGTTCACGGTAATCGTTAAGTAAAACTTAAATTTGTCGCTTAATTCTTTATCTTTTTTTTTCTTTTTGTAGAAAGTTTGTTTAATACAATTTTTCGTCGCTTTTAAAAAGTTTTAGGTGAAAAGTTAGCATAGTGAAGGTATTCAAAGCCGCCTTCGTTTGGAAAAGAAATTTGAAACAACGTTGAAAACCTTTACAATGTGAGAAAATAGAAAAATATTCATATATATAGTTTTCGATGTTGATGATCGTTTATTTTTAATTAAATTAAATAGGTTATTCATAAAGATCGATCCTATATAAATTTGGAGAAAAAACTGCACCCCCAAGGGTGGCTCAATATGAAATTCTTAATGTAACTTTTATGTGAGATTGTGATAAATGTTCCTTAGTTTACTCGCAAGGATAAAAAAATCAACTTTAAATAAAAACTAATAGTGGTGACCGTGATTTGGTTGAAACCAAACCATGGTAGAGTCATGCTGCAGCTATATTAGTAGTATAGTTTTAACAGGAATGGCCCGGCTCGACCGAGGAAGGACCACGCTCTCACAGAATACCAGCGTAAAATAGCAGCTTAACACTGTTGCGTTTCGTATGGTGAGTGTAGAGAACCGGAGACCCTTTTTACTGGAAAAGAGGCATTCCATCTTAGTCCTCACGGGTGACAACGGGGGTTGCTATCGATATTCCACGCATTAGAACCAAATGGTTTGCTTCGTCTTTTATAAGGCGTACAGCAAAGAAGAGGTATTATTTGCCGCCGTCTATCTTTCCATCCCAATACAATCTAGGCGTCTTCAAGGCAAGAGTGAATAGGCTTTTGTTACGATAAGATAGTGCGATTTACCATCTAAGGCTGCATCACCACTTACCACCAGGTGGGATTGTGGTGAAGCACTGACTTATAATAAGTAAAAAAAATACTTTAAATAATTAAAATGAATAAAATGTAAAATTTCTAATTTAACATTCTGATATATATTTTTTAAAATTATTAATTAATTCTTAAAATAACTAATCTTTGAAGTCAGCTTTAAATTTCTTTTAAAGTTAAAATTTTAACGACCTGTTATGTAGCCCATCCATTCTGTAATATAACTCTATCACGTAGTGGACAGTTAGATGAGGATTATTTATACGCAGTGTGCTACACAAAAGGCATAAAAGAATAATTCTTTTATGCCTGTTGTCAAAACACACACTGCGTCTTTAATGCATGATGAAAATTATTTATTATCAAGACGCATTACAGATCTTTCATCAGGGGCCTTTATTATTCTTGTTAACTTGACGCGCGTCCAAGCCATTATAACTACGTCCGATATAACTGCCAATGATTTCAACATATTCATATATTCTCCGCCAAAGATCTCGAGGTAGGCTGGTTGTAAAAATAAGACGGCATTTGTTTTTAAATTGTGTTTAATACCAACACGCACATGACGTTGTGCTATTTACGTGTGTGTACTTTTTCGTATACCAATATTTATCTTCCAAAGGAATGAGGTTCTTTCCACAGTTTATGGCAGGCCGTTGAGCAACTCAGCGCATTGAAAAATTCCTACTAAATCATAACACCTGCATTATGCATAAACCCTCGCACACTCGTGATACGCCAAGTCTTCGTGCCGCACGAGGCGGCCCATTGCTGTTAATATATATATAAAAAATATGAAATGGTAAATACATTATTTGAAGTGGATTGTGAAGGGCTGTAATAATAATGGTGATGATATTATTTCAAAATGCAAAAACAAAAATAAATATTTTTTTTAATTTAAGGGCTTTTTAGGGTTCCGTACCTCAAAAAGAAAAAACGGAACCCTTATAGGATCAATTTCTTGTCCGTCTGTCTGTCTGTCAAGACCCTTTTTCTCAAGAACGCATAGAGGTATCAAGTTGAAATTCATACCAAATACTCAAGTATAGTGTCACTTGGAGCTGTGAAAAAATCAAACTTCTAAGCCAACGCAATCAAAAGATTCAGCCGTTTATGCCGCAAATTTTCGACTTTTGCAATAGAATCAAAACCTTTAGGGTACTTTCCGTGAACTTAGAATCTTGAAATTTGGTTCGAAGCAACGTTTTAAAGCACAGGTAAAGGGAAAATTGCGAAAAGCATAAATTTTTAGTTACATTATATGATAAAAATATTTTTAATAATTTTAAACTTATATACCTACAGATTTGTTCAGAACCTTCGGTGCGCGAGTCCAACTCGCACTTGACCGTTTTTTTTTTAAACAAAATCGTTTGTATTAATTTGAAAAGCTTAAAGAGGTAAGGTGATTTTAAAAGAAGTGTTGGGGTGACAGCCATTTTTTCTTTATATTTTGAAGGGGTGGGAGGAACTTACGCACGTGTACGTGTACTTACATGGGATAATAATTTATAAAGAAATGCTGCTTTTGTAAAATAAACACATTTTACGGAAATTTATTACTTATTTAATTTTTTAACGAATCGCAAATACTAATAAAATTAAATATTAAAATTATGAAATTGTAATTAAATAATGATTTCTTATATTTACGCGAATACTACACATGGAATGGAACAAATTTTAAGGATTTTTATCTCCTTTTATTTTTTTTCAAATCCTAAATATTAATTTCATTCGTATATTGAACAACAACAGCACCCCGAGAGTTATTGTAAAGAAACCACGCTGCCCGTTCCTGCTGCACTGGACAGTTATACACTGCTGCGGGTCTGGTGTAGTGGGAAATGGGCAGAGGTATTTGAATTAATTTAGTTACAATTAGTTAATGTTGCTACTAATATATTTTTATTTTTAAATTACTTATAAACCTATATAGAACCGATATTTTGTTAACAATATACGGGTAGTTCTCTCAATATCCATTTTACAATTCCGAAGGTGTAAGTTAATGTTGGCATATCGAAAGTGTTGATTGCCTTAAAGATGTTTTTGCTCTAAAGACACGTTTCAATAATTTCTTTTAGTCTACGGTAGTACTATATACACCTTCATGGTTTTATTTACTTGTGGTCGATTCGAAGAGACTGGAGTAGACCAATATTTTTGTAATTGTCATCTTTAGTCATCGCATCGATTACATCACCAATGTAAAGGTTGTAGCCTTCCGCCCTTTTGACTTTTCCTTTATTTACACTTAAAGTTCGACACTTTTCCAGGCCAAAAGACATTTTAATGTGATTTAAGAACTGCTCGGTACTTTGTAGCAAGCCAGTTCACAAGAATTAGCCGCATATAACTTTATGTTGTCCATGTATAAAAGGCGGCTAAGCCATCTGGCACGACCGGAGAGAGATCAGGCGCAGGACCAACGGTATTACGTGCTTTCCGAGGCACCGGTGTGAAGAATTTCCAATTTCCTTATACCTTGCCAGTTTTTTTATCAAGCTTTTAAGTATTGTATACACTTGTAAATACCCATACAAAGCTAGGTATATTTTTAGGTATATTAAATTTGTAATTGTATCGTGCTTTATTCACATGCTTATTTTTAATAAATTGATATCAAAGAAGCGGATAATGCACTTTTAAAAAGGTAATAATAAATTGAAGGCAGTAAAAAGAGAAGGCATTCAAGCAAAGGTTAATCAGATTGCCGCTGCAAGAGATTTGAATTAAAATGATTCTTACCCTCGTCAGATTAAAACCAGGCAGTCTACTGGCAACATTCACGCCTTGTCGTAATTCGATAATCTCAGCCGAGTAATTACTGTTTTCATTTAATTGATAAATACCCTAACTTTTTAATACAATAACATATATAACATTGAATACGTTTACATGCTATATACTCTCATCTTGTGGTGACGGCATAAGAGAATCCAGTACTATCATTATATGGGTCTTCTAAATGAAAAAGGAGGGTGAAAACATCTTCTTGATAGTAACTTAACATACTCGTAAAACACTGCGGTTGCCAATCTACCTACCAAGCGTGACAACTACTTATAATAAATATCTCCCCTATAAGGCATTCGACAGGGGCATATTTTAAGTAGTAGACTTGTAATAGACTGTAGCAATGAATGCCTACATCAAATTGTTAGTATTGCTTTTTTATAGGAGAGGGGGCAAACGAGCATGCGGCTTACCTGATGGTAAGTGACTACCACCGCACATGAACAACTGCAACACCAGGGAAGGAATTGCAAATGCGTTGCCGGCCTTTTAAAAAGGAGTAGGCTCTTTTCTTGAAGGTCCTTAAGTCGTATCGGTCTGGAAATTTCGCTGATGGTAATCGACTCCACAAGGAAGTCGTGCGAGGAAGAAAATATCTTCTAAGTCGCACAGTGGCGGACCGCCAATCATCCAGATGGTGTGGATGGTATCGGGAGTTCTGCCGCGATGTGCGTTCGTGAAATTTGGCGCTGGGATTAATCCGAACAATTCCTCAGAGCACTCCCCGTGGTAGATGCGAAAAAAAATGCAAAGGGATTGCTGCAATTGCTGCCATTATTGTTAACAGCGTGGGGTTTGAATCGACTTTCGACTTTTTTAGACGGCCTCCAATAACCTTCGACTTGGCAAATCACCCGATGGTGTCGAGGTGAGGTAACGCCGACGGCGGGGAGGGCGGCCGCGCGCCAGCGCAGTCGCTCGACGCGCGGGCGGATGAGTAACTTGAGTGTCGCGGCGCCGTCGCCACGTAACGTATTTGTGATGCCCGTGGCAGCGATTTCGTGCGACCAGTTTTGGCTTTTGGGTCTAGATTTTTAGTATTTGTGCGCGTTACTTCGCTACTTAATTTGTGGTTTCGTGAAAACCGCCTTGGTTTGGTTGTCTAAGTTATGAGTTCGTAACAGGAGGATTGTATTGTGTTTGACTGATTAAAGTAATTTCGTTTGAAAGTAATTGAGCCAATTATATAGTGATTCCGTGTTGAAGTATTCTGCAATATTTAACGTGCTCGTGTGAAGTGGAATTTTGCGCACGCGCCGAGTAAAAATACGGTCTGGAACTTGAACAGCGCATTTCTTTTCGAGGGCGTCGCCCAGTTGATTTTTTTGGAAATCATTGTAATTGTGCCGTCGCGTTAAGTGCCTTTTTTTGTGTGTTGACTGTTTTGTTCGTTTTACGTGTCAACAAGGTGGATTTTGAATTCTTATCGCGGCGTAGTATTTGATATCGAACTGTTATAGATTCCCTTTTAATAGGGATACGCTGACTCAAAGCACACAGTCAGCACCCTCTTAGTAGCTTCGGTGCTTTCTTATTTCAACACTAGGAATACCGCGCAGTCCGTCATTCACTCTCATCCGAAATACTCGCCTCTCAATTTCAATTCCAAAATCGTGTCATTCTATAATAAATCCAGTTGTAATTTCTAAATAGTTTTTTTAAAAGACATTTCGTGAAGCTCCGTATAACATTGGTGGCAACGGTGAAGGGATCTATAAAAGATCCTTGGTGCCTCTGAGGACTCAATTGTGCAATTACTAGAACGTTCTGTGTTGTGATCTCTATAAATACTTACCGCTTAAAACTCGTTTCTTCGCTGAACTTTCGAAAACGATACCCGCCTGGCCACACGAAAAATTTATACTAGAAGTCATACAACTGAAAGAAAAAAGAAGAAAAGAGAGTAGAAGAAGAATACCACCCAGCATCTGCTCATCATCCGCAAACCGAGTCTACGAAGTCAATAGTGCTGCGCACTTCCGCTGTTTTCTACGCTGTCGCCGTGTTCCTGAATCCTGATCAAAAATACAAGTACATAAACCCGACATGTTTTCGTAAGTCCGCTCCAGTTTTATAGGAATATTATACTGATACAGTCTTAAATGTTGTGAATAATACTGAATGTTTTATAAACTTTACAAAATATATAACCTAATTTATTTAAAGTATCAAAAAAAATACAAAATTAATTCATATTTCAGTTATACTCTCTCTCATTCATTCATTTTAACATAATCAATTGTATGTCAAGTGTCTTTTAAACATTACATTTTAATTGTGTGCTATTGCTTGTAATCGAGACCAGTGCAAACGCCTTATCGCTACTACGTCCACGAGAAACGCCGAGTACCTTATCTTTGTTTCGACTAATCCTCGTCCGTCACAATGCCTAAAGACGAACTAAAACCGGTTATTTCGACACCAAGCATCGATCTCAATATTCTTTGTAAATTTATAAGTAAGTTTGACGGCAACCGAGAAAAATTAATGCCATTTATTAATAACTGTAGTAATGCTATGAACCTCGCGTCAGATCAACAACGAGATATCCTTTTAAAATACATATTTAGTCAATTAGAAGGACGCGCTGAAAGTGCTTGCTCGATTAAAATATTTGAATCTTGGTCACAGTTAGAAGACTTTCTTAAATCCCAATTTGGTGACAGAAAACATTACGCTGCACTGCTCTAAGACCTACAGTACGACCTGCGAATAGAGACGTGTTTGTCTAAATTGTTAACGGAAATAAATATATCAATACCTAGAAGAAAAAAGGGTGAACTGGCAGGCCGTCTCGCGGCAATGCAGGACTTAGCGTTACACACTTTCGTAGTTGGCTTAAATCCTCGTCTATCAACAGTGGTTCGATGCCGCGACCCCGATACGCTCAATGATGCTATTAATTTTGCCGTGTCTGAAGAAAAAATATTCCAGGTGACTCGACGCCACCTTAGTCAAACAAATACCCAGGATTCTAACCAAAGACGCTTTACTAGTCGTAATTTTCAACAAAACCAAACAACCACGCGAGAGAGGCCTTTTAATAATTCAGCTGGGTCTTCCTCTATGTTCAGAACCGATTACCCAGTGTGCTGATACTGTAAAATACCCGGTCATACATTAGAAACATGCCGCAAACGCGAGGCTAATAATCGACGACGATTTGGTAACGTTCAAAACAATTAAAGTAATAGTAATGTTAATCGCAATAACTACAATAATAATGGTCCACCGCCTCACATTTTCCCGAATTGTAACCAGCATATCAATGCTGCTATTGCAGACGATCAAAATATCGATAACACCAACCATCATTTAAACGCGGAGGATTTCCCGTCCAGTATCGCACGGGAAGACTAAATAGCGAAGCGGATACTCACCCCATTGCCAATCATAACACAGCATTTCACTCATTTTCTATTCCCGTTCTAACTCAATCTAACCGACAGGGTATCCAGCCCCAAACTGACAGATTGAAAGTCAATAATGCTACTTCAATTATCAAACAGCCTATCAACGGCGTCATATCGAAGAGTATTTCGTCTACTGCATCTATTCCCATTCCAACTCAATCTAACCGACATCCAGCCCCAAACTGACAGATTGAAAGTCAATAATGCTACTTCAATTATCAAACAGCCTATCAACGGCGTCATATCGGAGAGTACTGCGTCTCCTACATCTGAAAAGAAAGAAAACAATATTAAAATATATAACATCTCTACAAATCCATCAAAAAAATACTTACCTTTTATAAAAGTTCAAACTTCTGTCTCGTCGAAATCCTTATCCTTGCTCGTCGATACCGGCGCAGCTATCAGTATTATTAAAGATTCTGCTCTAGAAAATATGCCTGAAATAAACAACAATACTATAGAAATTACTGGTATAGGAAATGACTCTGTTACATCCCTTGGTCACATCCCAATTGAATTTTGTTCCTACCAACATAACTTCTACGTACTTCCAGCGTTTGATTTGCCGTATGATGGAATCATCGGTAGCGACTTCCTTATCAAATTAAATTGCAAAATTAATTATGATAACAACACCTTAAAAGTAAATAAAGATGAAATAGAGCTTTGTTTCACTAAGCCAGTCTATACTATTGCACCTCGATGTGAAACTATCATAGAGTGTTCTGTAAGAAATCCGGACATTAAAGAAGGAATTGTTCTCGATCAGAACCCCGTAGAATCGCTCCTAATAGCTAACTGCATCGTAAAAGTCAAATCAAATTCAAGAATTAATATCTCCGTTGTAAATACTTCCGAAAGCGAATTAATCGTCGTTCCGATCTAAAACTAACGCTACAACCTTTGGAAAATAAATATAATCATCAAATCTTTTATACTTCTTCAGACGGTTCACGAAATAACGTCCTTACTCGCACCGATCAAACTTTAAATCTCTTAAGATTGTCACACCCAAACAAAGAAGAGAAAGAAGCACTATGCGATCTTTGCTGTACTTACTCCGATATCTTTCATCTGCCTGGCGACAAATTAACTAACACAAACGTCTTGCAACACGAAATTCCTACTTCGTCTTCCATACCAATCAACACTAAATATTACCGCTTCCCTGACATTCATAAACCAGAAGTAGAACGCCAAATAAATAAAATGCTTAACGATGGCATCATCAAACCCTCGACCTCAAACTGGTCATCACCAATTTGGATAGTTCCAAAGAAAATCGATGCGTCCGGGCAATGTAAATGGCGCGTAGTCATAGATTACCGCCGTCTAAACGACATCACTATAGGAGATTCCTATCCGATACCCAACATAACAAAAATTCTTGATCAATTAGGGAAATGTAAATACTTTAGCACTTTAGATCTTGCTTCCGGTTTCCACCAGATTAGAATGTCTGAAAAGGACGCTCCTAAATCCGCCTTCTCTGTCTCGCAAGGACACTTTGAATTCACAAGGATGCCTTTTGGCCTAAAGAACGCCCCTTCAACATTCCAAAGGTTGATGAACACTGTCCTGTCTGGCCTACAAGGACTCCAGTGATTCGTCTACCTAGATGATATCGTTATTTACTCATATGACCTTCAAACACACATAAATAATCTTTCCAACGTCTTTGACAGACTCCGACACTTCAATCTTAAGCTCCAACCAGATAAGTGCGAATTTCTTCGAAAGGAAGTATCATATCTTGGTCATATCATTACTAACGAGGGGGTAAAGCCAAATCCAGAGAAAACCAAAGCTGTTCAACAATTTCCCCAACCTCGATGTCCAAAAGATATCAAATCTTTCATGGGATTAGTGTAATACTATCGAAGATTTATACCAAATCTATCCAAAATTGCAAAACCTCTTACAAACCTTCTGAAGAAAAATGTTCATTTCGATTGGCAAAATGAGCAACAAATAGCCTTCGAAACACTAAAAAATTGTTTGACTACTGTTCCAATATTAGCCTACCCAGACTTCACAAAGCCTTTTGTGTTGACTTGTGATGCATCAAATTTTGCCATTTCGGCCATTTTATCACAAGGTCCCATAGGGAACGATAGACCTGTCGCTTATGCTTCAAGAACTTTAAATAAAGCCGAGTGTAACTACAGTATAACAGAAAAGGAATGCTCAGCAATTCTTTTCGGTACTAAAGTATTTAGGCCATACCTATATGGCCGTCGTTTTAAAATTATTACCGGCCACCGTCCACTTAAGTGGTTATTTAACTGCAAAGACCCGGGGTCAAAACTAGTAAGGTGGAGGCTAAAATTAGAAGAGTTCGACTATGAGGTCAAATACAAAAAGGGCAAAATTAACAGTAACGCAGACGCATTATCCCGTTTCCCTGTTAATCCGGTTGCACAAAATGATACTATTTCAGATCCGCAACCTTCCACCTCCCAAGAAGAACCACGAAGAACTCAAGATCCTGAACTTCCTTCAGACACTCTCGAAGAACTCATTGAACTGGGTGACTTGAATCTCAGTCCATCAGAACTGTTGAATCCCGAACACGCTGATTCAATTCCATTAGACGCAAATTCCCCACGAAACTCCTGTAACGAATCAAATAAACACTCTGAAAACAACCCGGCCCATTGCAACGACGATTACTCTACATTCCTTAAAACATTTTCTAAAAAGGATGAGACATTTAATACTTACATAAAAGAATATAATGAGAGCCTTTTAAAAAGCAACTGTAAAACAATCCTAGTTCCCGTATCTATCGATTTTGATGAATCAAATCCCTACCTTGAGGATATTCTTTCCGGTTTAAGTGACACAAAGGTCTTAAACGAAGAACGAGAACTTCACTCATTTAAAAAGATAGAGTCAAAGAGCAAAATTTATTATCTTCTCTTCACAAAAGTATATTATTTTGATGACTGCTCCTATCCCGAAATCTTTAAAACCTTAAAAGCCGCCAGGGACGACATTATACTTTCAGGTGATATTAGTGAAATCGCAATTTCTGATTTTAAGAACTTTTTCGAACAACATTCGTTGGTCAAAATATACGGCATGCTTATGTATTTATATAACAATACAAATATAACAATAAATATACATCATAACTCCATAATATACCCTGTACCAACAGAGATATCGAAAATTCTAAAAGAAAATCACGATATACCAATAGCCGGTCACTTAGGATCAAATAAAATGTATAATAGAATTAAAGAACGTTATTATTGGAAAAACATGCGCGCAGATATAGAGAGTTACGCAAGATTAACCGGTCTCCTATGCAAATCACAACCACTTCTACTCGCCCATTTGAGAAAATAAGCCTAGACATATTAGGCCCCTTACCTGAAGCGTGTTTTCACAAACTCCGATTTATACTCACTCTCCAAGATAATCTAACCAAATTTTCTACGGCCTATCCAATTTCCAACGTCACCGCAGAAGAAACATGTGAAGATGTAGGTCATTTCATATCGCAATTTGGGATCCCTAAATCCATAATTACCGATCAAGGAACAAATTTCACGGCTGACCTTTTCAAACGTACATGTGAATTTTTAAAAATAAGACAGATATGGTCCTGTCCGTATCATCCCCAGACTCAAGGTGCTCTCGAAAGGAGCCATGCCACCTTGAAAGAGTATCTTAAGTCCTTCGTGAACGAAAACCAAACCGATTCGCACAAATAAGTCTATACAGCGATGTTAGCCTACAACAGTAACGTCCATACAACAACTCAGTTCACTCCTTACGAACTTCTTTTTGGTCATAAGCCGTATATTCCCGATGCTATTTACGAATCAAAAAGTAACTTTACCTATCCTGATTACATTAAAATGCTTCAGCATCGATTAAAGATTTCTCGAGAGAAATCCCAACAAAATTTACAAATTTCAAAAGAAAGGTCTAAAACATACTACGACAGAAACTCTCGCACGGTCAAAAATAAAATAGGAGATTACGTCTACATCAAAAATCATCTTCGTCTTCGCAAAGCCCTCTCCCCCATTTGGAAGGGGCCTTACAAAGTTATCAAGATCCACAGTAATAATACCCTTACTCTCCTCTTTAACAGACGCCATGTTAAACACCACTTCGATGAAGTGAAACACGCTCATGACATAAGTTCAAAAATATCAAAATTACATTCGTATTAAGACATATATTTTAACACTTACAATTTATTTATACACTTTTCTTTTACATTATATACACGTTATTATACAATCTAGACTTATTAAGCTCTTAATTATTATTTACAGAACCACCACCGTATTTTGTGCTATTATTCTTGCAACCGGCAACGGTCAATATATTGAACGCATCGACAAGAGCCCTGGTATATTCTTCGACCCAGTTGGTACATTAAGGATAATAAATGATCAGTTTCACATCGTTATTCCGGTAAACGTACATCCAATCCAACACCATTTGGAAAACATTCATAAAGTATTTAAAATAATCCGATTTTAGTGTCGTGAGAATGCCGACATAGATTATACTCAGTGTGAAAATATGTTACAACCCCTAGAAGCACTTTACAACGACATCTTAAGAGATTTTAATGCGATTTCCCACATTATCCTAAACGGTATGTCCAAGAGATCTGCCTGGTTCTCAGGTATTGGCACGGTATTTAAACACATTTTTGGCACACTGAATGAAGATGACGCTGAAAACTACAACAAAGCTATTCATGCTCTATTTAATAACGAAAATAAACTAACAGAGTCTATCAAAAGGCATATCTTAGTTTCCAAACCCGCTATTTCTAATGTTAATAAATCCCTGGAGGAATTAAATGACAACCAAATAAAGTTAAATAGCGTCATTGAACTCTTATCTTCTACTGTTAAAAATGCATCTGAAATGCTAAATATACTCAGTTTTCAAACGAAACTATCCAATGTTTTAAATACCTTGCTATCTTATTTACTTACAATGTCCTTCAAAGTCGAAGATTTGTTAAACTCAATTTTATTTGTAAAAACCAACACCCTACATCCATCTATACTAAGCCCAACTCAAATGTATAATGATATAATTAGTAACCTAAGAATTATGCCAAAATACAAAGATTTTCCAATATCTCTAGAATTAAGCAACATTCATACTTTAATTAACATTGCCGATTTAGTATGTTATTATTTAGACAATAAGCTTATTTTATCACAAAATTACCTTTAGTTAGTTTGTTAGAATATAATATATATAAGAACTTACCTTTGCTAACTCCACATGCTCAAGATAGAGCAAACTCTTTTGCCATGATCATCCCTTCTGAAAAGTTTGTAGCGCTAAGCAAAGATAAAACAAGTTATGTTTATCTACAAGACATAAATAATTGTAAAAATATCCCGACAAATACCTACCTTTGTGATGTTGTAGATGTAGCCACGGTATCCAATAATGTACCCTATGAAATAGAAAATATGACGAAAGCCTTGATATCAATCCCAGATAACTGTCCATTTAGACTAATTTCCGGTGATCTGGATATTTGGCATAAACTATACAACAATAAATGGATTTTTGTTTAAACCAAACCCTAACTAAGTTATCGGTGGAGTGTAATAACAATTTAACCGAATACACTATATCCGGGACAATTCCACCTGATTGCGTAGCTTTCCATAAGAATCTGAAATTAGAAACTAAGCTCTACCCTAGTATAAATGTTCCCGGAATATATTCGAATTTTAATATAATTAATGATAGTTGTTGTAAGTTAAGTAACCTCAACAAATTTTCAGTTAACCTTACGTCTTCTATAAATGTAAAAACTTTGAATTTAGAAAATTTAAAATCTTACAACACTGATTCCGATCAGATTGTCAAACGACTAGACACCCTAGAAAGTCCAAATTTGTATAATGTTAGTTTCTCTATAATAAGTCT
The DNA here is from genome assembly GCA_033319125.1 of Parnassius glacialis. Lineage (NCBI taxonomy): Eukaryota > Metazoa > Arthropoda > Insecta > Lepidoptera > Papilionidae > Parnassius > Parnassius glacialis. Next base: position 26,882,384 of record JAVANC010000010.1, on the reverse strand, counting down.
TATATCTGTAACACTTTGCATATTTATTATAACCTATATAATTTGTAAGAGAGGAAAGTATTTCAGAGAGTATTTTAATTTTAACAAGGAAAATACAGAAGATCATCATCACGCCAATCAACCACAGCTACGCATAGAGTAGCCGTAAACTCACTCAAGGGGTGAGTTTCCTCTCAACGGGGGGGTTGTTATAGATTCCCTTTTAATAGGGATCCGCTGACTCAAAGCACACAGTCAGCACCCTCTTAGTAGCTTCGGTACTTTCTTATTTCAACACTAGAAATACCGCGCAGTTCGTCATTCACTCTCATCCGAAATACTCGCCTCTCAATTTCAATTCCAAAATTGTGTCATTCTATAATAAATCCAGTTGTAATTTCTAAATAATTTTTTTAAAAGACATTTCGTGAAGCCCCATATAACAGAACGAAGGAATTTAGTTGTAGTATGGAACGCTGACTTTGTGACTCGTGAAGAGATTGCGTTAGTTCCCGATTTGTAATTTGGTGATAAATGAATCCGGAATATTGAATGTTGAACTTTGAACTACTGTCCGTTACTCGAGTCGATTATCACGTGTTTGATTATCCGATGAACGTTGAATTAGTTGCGTTTTGAAGTTAGTTAAATGTCCAATAAAGTTGATAGACTGAAATAGTAACATGAAGAAAGAAATTGACCGTGGGTGACTCCGCTGGAGAGTACCACACCTTGGGGCGGCGCCGGAGTAAGGGTTGCTGCCGACTTCAACGGTCCAGTCAGGTCAACCATAATCCACACCACTAAATACCACTATACATGCACCTACACACCTTCGGCCTGACCGAACTTTGGGAAATTCTTCGTCTCAGACCCAGGTACGTACGATTTATTTGACTAGCCTTCTCGCTATAGTGTAGTAGGATAGGACATTTCTCCATAAGGCTATTTGGGCCCGAACGCTCGGCTGCCCGTTGAATCTTCCGCTCATGGGCCCCGGGATCTTTGACCTTTGTAGGGGCAGCTGTGGGCCGTAACACTATGGCTTAGTAGTTAAGTTTGTAGTTATGAACGCAGCCCAGAAAATACATAAAATGAACAATTTATCAATAGCGAATGTATCAATATATCTGAGTATATGATATGGTTTTTCTTCTGAATAAATGGCATATAATAAGGCCTTATTTTTAACAGTTTGTGTTTTTATTTACATGTCTTTAACTAATATTTACAAATTATTAAAAAAACAAATAGTTAAAAATATGGTGTAACCAAAATAGTGCTTTCCATTTCTATTCTACGCGTCAATATGAACAACTTTTACTATAGATCTTTATCATTGAAATCGCAAAATAAATCAGGTCTTCAATACATTTTGAACGAGTGTCTTCGAAATTTTGTATGGAATAGCTGACTTTGAGATTTCGAAGTTTATCCTGTTATAAAAATTATGCATTTTGACGGGTAGAATATTTTACACCTTATATACTTAGTATATGGTCGGGGGGAAAGTTTCTTCGTATTTTATATTCAAATTCAAGACATTTTGTTTCAAAGATTAATTACAATTAATTATTAACCTAACTTTATATATACCTTTATTATATACCTTTTTAAAAGGCCGGCAAGGCATCTGCAATTCCCCTAGTTCTCCTAGTGTTGCAGTTGTTCATGGGCGGCGGTAATCACTAACCGCTGAGCTATGAGCCCCAGGCTCGTTTGAGGAGAGGGGTCCTATAAAAAAATATGTGCCATTTTGTTTGAGAACTTGTTGCCATCTTATAGTTAGTGACATAATCCCGTTGCTTTAGAAATCTCGGGATTATGATAAAAAAAATGTAACAAGTAGTTTTATTTGATATATACAATACCAGAGATTTGAAGTAACACGCATTAAGTCATCTCATTTATAATGGAAATAAAAATAATAATCTTAATTATTTAGAACATGCGAAAGAATATATTATAAACTTAAATATTAAAATCAAGAGAAAATGTTCCTTTAAAGAACACAAACAACAAAACGAAATAATGATTAAAAGTTTTAAAGCAGTTTTAAGTAAGGTGCTTTGGAATTATTACGAAAATGGGGGAATTACGATATTTGTAAATTACGACTTAACTAGCAATATTTTTGCTCTGGTACCATTATTCTAGACTCCATCTTACTTGTCTCTCTCGCTTCAGTCGTGTCGAGTGGCTAGCTAGCCAGCTAGCAGTAGTGTCAATAGCGCGCTTGGAAACAGCTTTTTCAACTATTTTCGGTTTTTCGGAATAACCCCGCGTTCATTATTTATTTATTTATTTATTCTTTTTTACATCTATCTTATAATAAGGGATATAAAGTGCGGACTTAATGCCTTGTGGCATTCTCTACCAGTGAACCCTGGATGATTTGAGAAGTTGTGGTAGGTGCAACACCACTTCATAAATTAATAAATATGTAAAAACATTATATCTTACAACAACAAGCAAATAAATAAAATATTTTTAAAATATAGCAACTTAATATCTACTTTGTAATAAAGAAAAAAATTAAGAGTAAATATATAAACTGATACTCATATATACAAAATCTCTAAATAAATATAAAATAATATAACACAAAAATATAATAACATAATGCATACTAAAATAAATATTATACAAAATATCAATTACAAAGCGAAAGAGGGAGAAAAACAAAAGTCGTATAAATCAGGTGGTATTATTCCTGTTAAAGAATTTTCGAACTAGTCTTTTAAAATAATGTTTGTTACCGGTTTTTTTTATATGAATAGGCAAGGCATTCCAGAGCAGTATGGATTGCACAGTAAAAGAGGAATTAAAGAAACCACTCTTATGTGTTCGAATACGAATTTAAAAACTATTTTGGGAAGTGGAACTCTATCACGAGTAGAATATTGGTACTGAAAGTTATCCTTAAGATATGAAAGAGAATTTGAGTCATTTAAAATTGAATATAGTACTTGTAAAATTCAGGAGCTACGCCTTTGACGAATAGAAAGCTATTAAAGCTTAGAACGATACTGGGAAACATGGACATACTTACGTAAGCCGAAAATGAACTTATGAAACTGTTGAGAAGGTGCTCCCACTTATCGAGAAGATATTGAGATAGATCTGGGTTACACATAACCGCATAATTAATAATGGGTAATATCAAAGTCTGGACAAGTAGAAGTTTAGTTTTAAAACGCAGAAAGTTTTTGAGACGACAAAGAGAACGTAAGGTGGCAGTAACTTTCCGGCTTATTTCAGCAACTTGAACTCCCCAGCTTAAGGTATGGTCCATATGTAATCCAAGATTTTTTACAAACTTATAAAATGGCAGAAATCATCATCGTAAATCAATATTTACATTACAATTGGTAAGTTCTATGTTACGAGTACCAGCATCGGGAGCTTATGATACGGGTTGCTCATTCGTTAAATAATTTGAAGCATGGATGGATAAGATAAACTTCAAACTTTAAAACCAGCTCAGTACTGGGAAAGTGTTTATAAAATGGTCGCCATTTTTAAACTATATTTTTTTTATAATACATTCATTTGTTATTTTCAGTGGTCAGAAACTTTAGAGTTTATCGTTGTCATTCAAATTTTTCACATTGTATTGAACAGTATTTGTTGATCACACAGGAGAACTGCATGGACATCCATTATTATTTACGACATTGAAATCCATGATATCATACTGAGTAGTAGAACTAATTTGGAAAATAGTCCATTTTGCTATATGGTAGAATTAATAGTAGAACTAGTTAGAAAAAGCTAAAATACATATAATAATACTAGCTGGCCAGGCAGACGTTGTTCTGCCCTCTCCGACGACCCTGTATAAAAAATCTTAAATTCGTCATAAAAATATTGAGGGTCACTTATAGGGATAAAAACTATCCTATCTCTCAAGTTGGACCAAACTGCACACAATGTTCAAAATTTCATTGCAATCAGTTTAGTAGTTTAGGAGTTCATTGCGGACAAACAATGTGACACGTAATTTTTATATATAAAGATATAAAGTATAGGTGTTCACGCAAAAGCGTTAATGTCAGGCATCGACGTTAGATGGCACTCGGCTCGGTCGATACGGAATGACGTTCGTGCGTGTTGAACGTCCGAGCTTACTGAACGGTGGGAGTCGAGAGCGAAAAAATTAGAAGTCTTCTTCGCGTCGAAAGAGAAGGCAGTCCATTTTGTTTGGGAGCTCTTAGATCTAATTTTATGTTAGGCGCGTATAGTAAATATACCACTGGGAATGGTAGCGCGTGTTGAGAGTTTACCCGGGACTTTAGGTTTAACGCAGAATCTGTATAAGTGGATTCGACTGTATTAGTTACTAGTGCGGTAGTTAATATTCTAGAAATAACGGTGACCTTTGACCCGTACGTTCTGTGTTCATTTTCGCGAGTCAATCGTAACAAAGGAAGAAAGTGACTGCGGAAGGCGACCTTAGCTTGGAGAGGAGCTGAGGGCCGAACTGCTGCAGGGGGAACGGTCAAATAAGGTCAATAACACTACCAGCCACACCCAAATACACATCACTGACCTTTACTTTCTAGCACAATACATCCACACGAGACCTGATCGAATCCTGAGGGACCAGTCGCCTTGAATAGAGGTAAGTAAGCTCTGTTCAATAATTGTAACTCCCCCCGGATTGTTTAGTGTAATTAGACTTTTAACCCGTGGCGTGAGGACGCCCGACCAGCATCTGCCTGTAGCTTCTTCGTCTATGGGCCGCGAAGGATTCTACTCCTGGGATAGGCAGCTGCCGGCCGTATCAATAGGTATATTATATGTCTTAAAATATTACTTAATATTTATTAAAATTAAAAAATAAAGACAATTTTCTACACTGATAATAATCACAAATATAAAACAGTTGTAGGTGACATGAGACAATTGGTAAAGTAACATGATGTTTAATTTATGTATTATATTTGATTAATTTATTATAGGACTTGCATATAAAAGGAATAATAAAACATATTCCCACAAATGCATTTTTAACTTCTCTCGGCTCCCTATACTAACTAGCAAGTGAATGAAACAGCTCTGGATGCGTTAGAGGTCAATGCCGGCAAACAAAATCTTTCCAGCAGGCAGCAAAATAGACTGAAAATAGTGAAGCAAAATGTTTACGAGTAATCTAAATTATTTAGTGATTTCTTATATTTACGCGAAGACTACACATTAAATGAAACTAATTTTTACGGATTTTATCGCGAATAATTTAACTTTTTAATTCCCGACCTTTCGGGTACTTTACATGACCCATGGACACGGGAGGGACTGAGGTGTTTGACGTCCCGATGTTCTTATAATGCAAAATAAGAAACATCGTATAAATTAAAATTATTGTTGGAAACATTAAGTCGCGTCGCCAATACTCATAATTATTCTAAATGTAACTTTGTTTGTGGTAAGAAAATAAACGTCATTATTATTATTATTACTGTGCTCAATATAAATATAGATTACCATTAAAACTCTTTATAATATAGACGTTAAACCATCTTAATCTATACAAATAAATTAAATTGAAGTGTCTGTTTGTAATGTCAAAATAACAGCTTTTTACTAAATGCAAATGAAATTTTATACACTACTTATGACAAAAAAAACTTTTAAAAATTTTGTCTGTCTGTCTGTTTGTTCCAGCTTATCTCCGAAATGGCTGGGCCGATTTCGACGGCATTTTTACCGACAGATACTCGTATGTTGTAAGGAATAACTTAGGCTACTATTTTAGAAGAAGAATTAGGGTTCCGCGCTAAGTAATTAAAACCCTAAATTACACGCGGGCGAAGTCGCGGGGATCAGCTAGTTATTAAATGTAATAAGGTGTAAATTTAATATCAACTCCAGCATTTTCAGTCCACATTCGGTCAACTAAATATTGGTAAAAGAAGTTGTCAACCACAATTCTCTGTATATAATCCCTAAGACGTATAATGATATCAAAAGTTTCAACCCGTTTCTTAAACGGATGACTCTTTTTCAGTAACATAAAATAAATGTGTCATTCTATCTGTATCTGTGGTAAGTATACATAAATTATTTATATACAATTATAAGACATATTATGATTTTTAATGTCTCTAATTTTAATGTGTGTGCAAGGCACATTGCAACATTTAAATAATCATCATCATTATTCATCCTTCCAGCCCTTGACAAGTTCCCTGCTTAACCTCTAGGCTTCTCTCAAGGAAAGCTACAAAGCACGGCCCTGACCCACCCATATCCATCGACTTGCTTCACAGCTTACCAGGTGGTTCTCTTTTCTTCCCCATTGGTTGTCCGTTCTTCGAGCTGTATGGGCAGCCCATTGCTACTTCAGATTACTAATCCTTTGGGCTATATTGTGGATAACCTTATTTCTAAATATATCACGCGGAGAAACTCCTAGAAAAGCCTTCTCCATAACTTGCTGAACGACCTTGAGCTTCCTCAAACGGCCAGCAGTGAAAAACTACGTCTCAGATCCATATTTCATCACTGATAACACGCACTGGTTGCATAATCTTGTTTTCAAGTTTTGAGGTATATCTAATGCGAAGGTGTGTTGTGATCTCCCAAACGCTGCCAAGCCGAATTGAATCCATCAATTGACCTCTCGATCCAAGCTACACCTACCAAGTCGAACAATTGGTCCTAGGTAAACATACTCGTCGACAACTTCGAGCGTAGTGCTCCTAACAGCTAACGGCATAGGTGTGACATGGACGTTACGCATGAGCTTTGTTTAGTTCATTTATTGTGACAGATGAGGCGCTCGAATCAATTAAATGGCAAGAATGACAAAACTCTTTGGCGACTTGGAGCACTCGACTTCATGAGAAGTGCTATGAACTCAGACAAAGAGCACTTATACCGGTCTTCGAAGTCTGGATGCATTGATGAACGGGACAACGGGATGTTGATCTTTTTCAGTCTAGTAGTTTGAAAACGTCTTCCAATACAGGAATGAATAGCTTGGGAGAAAAAATTAAGCATCTCTGCAGTTGAATAGGTTTGTTATTTTACCTGATTTAGAAAAGCGATAGTCAATATGGCATTACCGAAGAGACTATAGCAATTCGTAATGACTTTTAAAATAACACTTTAATTATGTTATTGGTTGTTAATGGTTTTAGGTACATATATGTTCGTGAGTGCGTGTCGTGTTCTTACAAAATGGTTTTGGCGTGATTAAAAATGTGCGTTTTGTTCTGTCTATTTTTCTTTATTGGTCTGAGGCTCGCAGTTACTCTCCCATTTATTGTTCTATCCATCCATCAGTATTTCGTAACATTACGAACAAACCGTTTTATCGTGCTCAACCTTAATTTATTACCATACTGTCTCAACAGGCAAAACATACACGAGGTTAAAAGAGCTTTTCTTTATATTCTGTGTTATTTAAATATAAACAACGTGTTTTCCAAGTGAAGTTATCTACATAACAAATTACCCTTAAATAAATTAATATATAATTATTATAAAAAAGGGTGTGCAACCACATAACCATATTGGATCTGTTCTATTACTATTAACTGACCCATTTGTTTTAAATGTTACGAATGATTATTATTAAAATCTTACAATTTATTTTAATGGAATATTCATCAGGTGTTGATAAATTTTGTTCTAAAAACTAGACGTGGGTATAAGAGATTAGTTTCTTAATACTGTGAATTTCGAAAACAACTTTATAATACCTTTTTTATTACTTCGGGCAGTTCTTCTCACGGTGTAATTTATATAAATCTCACTTTAAACCTCCAACTGAAATCAAACGATTATATAAAAATAAATGAATAACTGTTAGTCCAATGACTTAAAGATTTAATGATATGTTATGACGACCTGGATGGATTGACGCCCTGGTAAGAGATGCAGGTGGCTCAGGACCGTGTTCTGTGGTTTTTCATGGCGGATGCCCATGTAGACTTGTGATGGGCTGCAACGATGGTGACGATGACGATGATTTTGTTGTTGATATTTTTCTTACAGGATTTTATTGTTGATATCCTGTTTTATAGTATCCTGACACTAAATAATTGTAGTGAATTTTTCCACTTTTTCGGTTATTAATAATTTCTTAGGCCTTTTGTTCTTCACTAATTTTCCACAGTTTCTTTGTAGATGAAACAGTGTTGGCCTTATTTCAATACTAGGTTATATTCAGACACAGATTTGGCATGCTCTTTGAAACCAAAATACAGAAGTAATTTCAAATATTTTAAGCAAAGGAAGTATAAAACATATTATAGTTCATATTTTAAGGGACTTCTTTGATATCATCAAATGTAATAAATAAACGCCCTACCGCTGGACACATGTCTCGTCACATTTCTGAGAAGGTTCTGGAGATAATTTGTCCGCTGCGATACTCCAGCATATTGGCGCAGTTTACATATCTTGGAAATACTTTATTCTTTAGACATCGAGTTTCATACATAAAATTGGAATTAGCAACTTCTTTGGTGACTTCTAGGATCCATCGCGGATTGCTCGCGTGCTGTGAATTATATGGCGAACACTAAACCCCTGAGCTACCACGGCTCAACGAATGAGCAATAAAATTACGTTAACATATATTGCATCTCAGTGATTTTTAAAATTAATTTCTACTCACATATTTTCGCATAAGTTAGTACAATGTGACGGGAACCCGACACGACCGGACAGACATCAGGACATCGGGACTAACAGCTTTACGTTCTATCCAAGCAATGGCAGCGAAACACCGCTACATTTCTTGACTTGAAAAGTTTTTGACGACAAAATACACCCGTCTCGGGATACGAACTGGAGACCACATGATCAACAATCGGGCTTACGACCACTAGACAAACAACGTATACAATACACGGCTTGCTGGTATATGACGACAAGACTTATAAGCGTTTGGCAAGGTGAATCATAGTAATATTTTATGTATCAAATTAGCATGTAATGGTATACATGGAGATTTGTTAAGATGGACTATATGTATATACCTCAACAAAAGGAGTCAGTTAATTGGAACGATTATATTAACTGGTCATTAAATAAATAAAAAGGCGGCTCCTTAGCGCAGTGGCTTAGCCATGAGTTGCTGCGCTTAGGGCCGCGGGTTCCGGATCTAGATGTTTTTTGTTTGTAAACTGCATCCACAATACAGGAGAAAATCCTAGTGTAGGGATAACGTTCTTTTTAGGTTCCAAATCCTCATCCGCTTCTGTTACATCGGGTGTGCCACAGGGGTCCCATTTAGTGTATTTTACGAGGTAAAGCCATATTGCAGCTATATTAGTGGTATAGTTGTTGCACGAATGAGTCGGATCGATCGGAGAATGACATCGCTCTCACAGAATACCAGCGTAAAATAGCACCTTAACGCTGCTGTGTTTCATATGATGAGTGTATAGAGTGACGGAGACCCCTTTTACTGGAAACGAGACATTCCACCTTAGTTCTCACGGGTGTCAACGCATCTGCATTTTGATTTTTAATCTAGGATAGACGTAGATGTCTATGGGCCACAGCATACACTTACCGTCAGGTGGACTGTGTGATCGTTTGTCACTCATATCCTTAAAAATAATTGATATATAAACATGTCCGTGTCTGTTGTATGCAGATGAAAATGAAATAAAATGAAAATTATATTTATTTCTTCACCACAAAAGTATATAGATAGGTCTACTAACATAACTTAAGAAAATATGAAATGAAATATTATAATATATTTTTGCGGCGGACTGGAGCCTAAACTACGGTGTCCCTGTATTTCAGGACTCCAGATCACTCGCTCGCTGACTACTTCCGAGTTTGTCGGAAAGTGTGTATGTGTGTGCGTGTGTGTGTTGTGTGTGTGTGTGTGTGTGAGAGAGAGAGAGAGAGAGAGAGAGAGAGTATGTGTGCGTGCGTGCGTGAGTATTAGCTAACAATAGCAACAAATGATTCAGTGTCGTCATAACGCTTTGAAAGATATTCTTTTAAAGAAATTATTTAATCATACACAGTTTTTGGATAGATGTTTAATAACGAATTTATTTTGTTGTATAAATAAGGGGCGAGAAAGCAAGATTGCCTTCTAAAGAAGGCAGTATAATGTTTCGTAATACTACATATTCTATTGTTTCTTCGCTGGTTATCAATAATTTTAGGGTCATAGGTTAATTCTTTGTGCTTGCGCAAAGTTAGGTTTAATATGTATAGTTGTCTTACAGTCAAGAATTTACTTTCTTTGTACAGACTGAGTGTTGAGTATCGATAGGGCTTTCTTAGCATTACTTTAAGTAGAGATCTCTGTGCGCGTTCCACCTTAATAATTCTAGTTTTGCACGATCCACCCCAAATAGAGATGCAGCAGCTTAAGATCGACTGAGCTAGAGCATAATAAACCGTTTTCAATAATGTTAGTTTGAGTACATTTCTAAGTTTTTTAAAGATCCATATTAGCTTACGTGTTCTTGCAGATAGAAGATCTAAGTGTGAAGTCCACGAAAGTGTTTCATCGAGTTGAACACCAAGATATTTAATACAGCGAGTTTTTTGTAATGGTAGACAAGAGCAAGTTGAAGAGTTTACGTTATCACAATTATGCATTTTTAGATTAAAGTTATTACTGTTTGGTTGAGTGGAATTATTTATAGAGAATGTTATATAACTAGATTTTTGAATGTTAAGCGTTAATAGGTTCTTATTCAGCCATAAGTATATCTGATGAAGCCCTTTGTCAGCAAATGAATTAAAGCTCTTTTCTGTAATCGATACATTCAGCGATTAGTTAAATCGTCAGTCGAATTTACACTCCATTCATATTTGGTGTAAAGAAAACTATATGCATCTGAATACAATAAAATGTTTCGTCTTATCATTGACCAATAAAAAGCACAGACTTACCTTTGATTATAAAATAAATGGACAGGTACTTGATAGAAAATCCGTAGTAAAAGAACTTGGAATACTGTTTGATGAAAAGCTTACGTTCCGTGACCACTGCGTTCATGTGATATATAAAAGTACAAAACTTAGTCTAGCTTTCTTATTTTGTACTGTTGCCTAGTAGACAGTATTTTAGCAACACAATTATTTGGTTTCCGTACTATGCTGTCCACGTATATCGTATTGAACGTGTTCAAAAGAAATTTCTATCTATCCTGTGCTATAGGTATGGTTTCAATAGAATGCTGCCCTCCTATGAAGAACAACTTAAACAGTTTAACATTATGTACACTACGAACTCGGTGTGAATATCAGGATATGACTTACCTTTCCAAAATTATTAATTCCTTTATTGATTCCCCCACCCTTATTTCATTTGTCAAGATTAAGATTAAGCCCCATCGTCGGTAAACTTTCCTAAACACTTTTGCTCTGTTAGTTTGTAGAAATAATATGTCCTACCATAATCCTCTAGTAATAATGTGTTGCCTCTACTATAGATTAATAATAGTACAAATATCGACATATTCAATAACAAAATAAACAAGTTCAAAACATCCGTATTAGATATTGAAAAGGAACCAGGGAAATGGTTTGTGGTCACGGCTCGTTCAGCAGCGAACTTCACAACCCCATAAGACGCCTACGTTGGGTTCGGGAGCAACGTATGTGAACCCCGCAACGGAGTAACACACAAGCGCGTCAACCTCTTCCTTTTCTTCAAATAGGTTCAGGCAGGGATTACGGGTCTTCCGAGGTCGTCCCGGTCCCAACGCCTTAATTCTTCAATATGTGCCGCTCCGGCGACACCAGTAGAACTGTTCTTATATTTAAAGGTGAAGGATCCCTTGGGAATAAAACAGTAATTATCTTCAAACCGCTCCGTGAGAGAGTTATTACTTTCCCTATCACTTCCTTATATGCTTTTCTTTTTTGATTATATTATGTGTACAGGGGGATGAGTCGCTCGCGTCCGTAGGCTTCGACCACCTAATCCTAGACCTACACATGTCCCCCGGGTGGTGCTAAACGAGCGACAAAGCCGAAACGACAGACTCGGCTCCTCGCCGTGTGGTAGCGGCGTAAAATCTACCACCCTTTATGTCGCACCATGAGCCAACAAGTTAAAGAAATGGCCCCGAGTTCCCGGCGCCCCTTTAATGGGGCAGGGGTGCGAAGAATCTCCGGGAGGAAAACCGGCGACGAGGTTCGCCACCCGTCACGTCCTGTCTCCCGGAGGGGCGAAAAGTGGATTGCGGAGGCCCGTCTGGCTACGCTGAATGTATGTGGAGCAATGAATGATAAGATGGATGAAGTATGCAAAATGATGAATGATAGAGGAATAGATGTGTTATGTGTAAACGAGACAAAACGAAAGGGAAGGGATGTCACTGCACATGGCATGTATACCGCTTACTGGTCTGGAGTAGACGAGACCGAGCGGGCATGCCAGGGAGTCGGTGTCATCCTTTCAGAAAGAATGGGTCAATGTGTGAAAGAGTATGAATATGTAAGCCCAAGACTGCTGTGGATACGAATGAAAGTGGGCTTAAAGAAGTTGTTTGTGATAGGGGTGTACGCCCCAGATATGTCTAAGCCCACTTATATCCGAGAGCAGTTTTGGGACATGGTAAGGTTGGTGCTAATAAAATGCAAGGAAAATTAAAATATTATTATGTTAGGAGATTTTAATGGAAGGGTTGGGGTGAGGAAAAAGGATATTAGGAACGTTTGGTGATGAAAGTATAAATGAGAATGGTGAAGACCTCTTCACCGTATGTGTGGAAAAGAATCTTTTTGTGACGAACACTTGCTTTCGTCATAAGAGGATTCACATGTATAAATGGGAAAGAGGGGATGATAGAAGCATAAAAGATTTCATAATTGTGGATGAAAGAATGAGGAGCGCAGTGTTAGATACAAGGGTTTACCGGGGGTCCAACGTAGGAACAGATCATTACTTGGTCGTATGCCGAATTAATGGTCTATTCAGGCGTTGGCGGCATCGGACATCTGTGTCTACCACTGCGTTAGAGCGTATAAGAATAGAGAGGCTACAAGATGAAGGTGTGAAAGAGAAGAATAAATGAAGACTGAGGGAAAATATAAGTGATGTGATAAATTATGTATGAGTGATTTATACTTGAAGACTGTAAGGAATAATGTTAAGAAAGTTTTGTTGGATGCTGCCACCGAGGTATGTGGTGTAAGTAAGAGAAAGAATGAAAGGAAAAGTAATACGTTATGGTGGGATGATAAGGTACGGATGGAAGTTGAAGCAAAGAAGAGAGCATGGCTAGATTTACTAGCAACCAAAGCTGGTAATTCTAGCGGTAGGAATGATGAGATTGAAAGAAAAAAGGCAGATTTTAAACGTATAAATAAAAGAGTAAAAGAAGTTTTTGAAAGGAAAAAGCAAGAAAGAATGGAAAAGAATGATAGAAGGATATCTGATAATTTCCAGGCAAATATTAAAATGTTCTGGAAACTCGTAAAAACTGCCAGGGGAAATTCAAAACAGTCTAGAATAAATGTTATACGAGACGAGAATCGCTGCATGCTGAATGATGAAGTTTCGAATCTAAAGAGATGGAAGGAATACTTTGAAAGCGTGTTTAAGAGTGAAGAGTCGTCTGAAGTAAGTGTAATAGAAATTCCGGAAGAAGTGAAGACAGGTAGGGAGATAAGTGTAGATGAAATAATGAAAGCAATGAAAAGCATGAAAGCAGGTAAGGCAGCTGGATATGATAGAATATCACTCGAGATGCTAAGGGCTGGAGAGGGTGTGGTTACAGGCCTGCTGTGCACCTTGTTTAATTTATGTTGGGAACTGAAGCAAGTACCGGAAGACTGGTGTAAAGCCGTTATAGTCCCAATATATAAGGGAAGGGGCTCGCAGCAGGACTGTAAATGCTACCGTGGTATCAGCTTGCTTAGCATTGTGGGTAAACTGTATGCTAAGGTGTTAATTGAAAGAGTTATGGAAGAAACTGATGGAAAAGTTTGGGATGTGCAAGCTGGATTTAGAAAGGGGATGGGGTGTAGGGACCAAGTCTTTTCCATGCGCATGATTGCGGAGAAGTTTTTGGCCAAAAACCAGAAAGTTTTTTGTGCGTTCATGGACTTGGAAAAGGCTTATGACAGAGTGGACAGGAATTTGTTATGGCAAACACTGAACTCATTTGGGTTGAGCGCTGGTTTGATACAGGCATTGAGGTCCCTTTATAGGGACTCTAATGCTTGTATCAGGATCAACGGGGTCTACTCGGACTGGTTTAGCATACGTAAAGGTGTCAGACAGGGATGTGTAGCTTCCCCGTGGCTGTTTAACCTATATGTGGACAGTTGTTTGCAAACTTTGAAAGTTGAAGAATGTGGGTTGAGAATGGGTGAGTTAACCGTCAAATGCCTTTTGTACGCCGATGATCAAGTCATATTTGCATCGTCGGCGGTCGAATTGCAAATTATGGTTGCTCTAATGAACTTGTCATTGAAAGAAAGGGGTATGAAAGTGAACACAAATAAGACGAAAGTGATGGTTTTTGAAAGAGAAGAAAGTAAAACGTTATGCGAAATAAGAATAGAAGGGGAATTGATTGAGCAAGTGGATGAGTTTGTATATTTGGGATGTTTATTTAGCAGGGATGGTAGATATGATAAGGATATAGAACGACGAGTGAATGCAGGAAATAGAGTGAATGGGGCTCTACACGCTATTATGAGGAGTCAGAATGTGTCAAATAAGACACGTATGGCAATTCATAGTGCTGTGTTAGTCCCTACTCTAATGTATAGTAGTGAAAGTTGGGTCTGGCAGAAGAAGCATGAGAGTTGAATAAATGCTGTAGAAAAACGGTCCTTAAGGAGTATGCTAGGGCTGAATCTAGATGACAGGGTGAGAAATAGTGTGATAACAGAAAAGTGTGGTTTGCAAGATGACGTTGTGACCAGGATTAAAAAAGGAAGTTTGGTCATGTGGAAAGAATGAAAGAGGAAAGAGTGACAAAGCAAATTTATGTTGCAGAAGTGAACGGCAGGGTCGGGAAGGGACGCCCCAGACGAAAGTTTATCGACCAAATCGGCGATACATTAAAAATGGGCCAGATTAATTTTAATTTTTAACAGTGGTAGAGCCACGCGGCAGCTTTTGCTGTCGCACGGATGGGCCGGCTCGAACCGGGGTGATACCACGACCTCACAGAATACCAGCGTGAAGTAAAGGTTTACCTCTGCGTTTCGCTTGGTGAGTGCAGGTGGCTGGAGGCCCTTTTTACTGGAAATGAGGCATTGCATCTTAGTCCTCACGGGTGACAACACATCTGCATTTTGATTCGCAAACGAGGATAGATGTAGATGTCTATGGGCCGCAGCAACCACTTACCATCAGGTGGACTGTGTGCTCGTTTGTAACCCTTATCCTATAAAAAAAAAAAAAAAAGATTAGGAGTACCCTTAACCGACGAGCGTGTATGCGTAGGTATATGGATGTGGAGGAAGCGAGAGACGTGTGTCAGGATCGTGTCAAATGGAAGTCCGTAGTCTCTGCCTACCCCTCTGGGTGACAGGCGTGAGTGTTTATGTATGTATGTATGTAATATATTATGTATTGGTAGCTGGTCCCGAACGATTTACATGAACTACGTAATCTTCTGCGTGTATGCTATGCACACAGCAGGTTTCGGGGCCTCGGGGCATGTCCCCCTTTGCCCGGGATCTCCTCGCGGTGCATCACAATGCAACGGTCGTGGGAGCCGTTATGGCGTTGTCGGGTTAGAACAGCGACGCGGGTTTGCTTCCCCGGTCGCTGTAATAACGATTTACATGACACGTTATCCTGTCTTCCGCATATATGCATGATGCATATTGCAGGTCTCGAGCCTCGGGGCTGACCCCATTACCCGGAATCTCCTCGCGGTGCATTACTATGCACCGGTCGTGGGAGCCGTTATAGCATTGTCGGGTTAAAGCAGCGACACGGGTTTGGTTCCCCGGTCGCTGTAAGTTGGTAAATCTAGTTTGTCAGAAGTCAGTGTGGCTGGCTGCTAATGCGGCCAGGCGTCTGGGTTGGCCTATCTGCGGCATTGCGGGTTGTTACTCGACTCTCTAATCTCTATAGAGAGGAGTTCCCTTGGTAGAGGTCGCCCGTCCGGTGGCCGAGCGTGTAGAGGAGCAAAGTTCTGCAGATGTTCGTGTGGCCCGTTATCAGCGCGTTCAAACATACCGCGCGCTAATCGGGCCACAAATTCCTGGATGGTCTCCACATTTAAGTTGGCCGCGATGACGTCATTCCGGACGTAGCGACCTGCACCGACGATGGTCCGTAGGGATAGGTTCTGCTGAACCTGCAGCCGCTGCCTCTGCCTTTCGCTCAGGAGTGCGTACCAGGCCGGCGCGCCGTAGGTTATCTTCGTCCTGATGTAGAGCTTGTACATTTTCAGCTTGGTCTTCAGTGGCAGCTTGGATGCCAGGACTGGACGGAGCATCGCCCGCGCACATCTGGCATTGCGGACGACGATGTCGACGTGTGCGGTCATGCGCAACATCCTGTCGATCCGGCATCCAAGGTAGGTCACGGCCTTCTCGTACGCAATCTCCTGGCCTCTGAGCGTCAACGGGGGCGGGAGGTTCCGGTAGCGGCGGGTGAGGAGGGTGGCCGTTTTCCCAACATTCACAGCCATCCTTCACTCATCCAGCCACGGTGGCAGCAGGTCCAGCAGTCGCTGCATCTTGGCGACCGCGAGATGGGGGCTTCTGGACGAGGTGAAGTAGGCGCTATCGTCCGCATATAGCGCCAGCTCTACGTCGTCCTCCCATTCTCGTAGGTGTCCTTCCAATGTAGAGATATCATTTGTATAAGCCGCGTACAGGATCGGCGAAAGACAGCTGCCCTGTGGTACGCCAGCTCTTTTGGGTTTTACTGCGGATTCAGCGTCTTAGACACAGACGTAGAAGCTCCGGTCGGCTAGAAACGACGCCACTAGCCGCAGCATAGCCGGAGGGACACTCGTCTGTTGTTTCATCTTATAGAGTAAACCAGAGTGCCACACCCTGTCGAACGCCTTCTCGATATCGAGGAAGACGCCCAACGATGTGCGTTTTCGGTTGTATTCCGCCGCCTAGTAGTGCAGCACTCTGGTCAGCTGTGTTGCTGCGGAGTGTCCACTCCTAAATCCATGTTGACCCGCCCTCAGTTGGATACACGGGCGGACTCTTCTCAGGGTGATCCTTTCAAATAATTTGGCTATGTGCGGTAGCAGCGTTATAGGTCTGTAACTAGCTGCTCTACGCCTGTCCTTCCCGGGTTTAGGCAGAACTATGACCTTGCCTTTCTTCCAGTCCTCCGGGAAGTGTGAAGTCCGCAGTATGCCATTGTAGAGTCGTCCTAGCTCCACAATGGCTCTATGGGGCAGCTGTCGGAGTGCAGCGTTCGTAATTCGGTCGTGCCCCGGCGCCTTCCTCGGTTGCAGGCGGGTAATCGTCCTCCGCATTTCAGCGGGGGAGACAAACCAGTCTCCTGCAAGCGGTGGCGCGGGCGACGACAGGAACTCCCGTACGCGGCTCTCCTTTTGAGCATGAAGCTCTATGTACTCCGCACTTGCTGGGTTCGGCATAAATTGCTCCTCGAAGTGCTGGACTAGGATATCTGCTCTAACTTTGGCCTCGTAACAATGCCCACCCGCGCTGTTGGTCAGCGGGCAGACGGGGGGTCTGGTCTTAGTTAGCTGTCGGTTCAATTGATAGAGCGACGCTTCCTGGTCTTCAGCCATCCATATGCGCCGCTCCCAGGCCCTTCCTCTGTAGGCCTGTATTGCAACCGACAGCTCATCCGTCAGTGCGTTCAGTCTGCATTTTATACTCGTACGTGGGCAGCGAGTGCGTGCCCAGAGTTTTCTCAACGCTCGCTTATGATTGAGCTGCACACGTAGTTTTTGTGGCAGCTCTTCTCTCCGATGTGTAAGAGGGACGATCGTAGAGGCCGCGTTGAGGGCTTCTTGGATATTCCGTGTTATACTAGCTGCAGCGGTCTCTACGTCGTCCGCCGAGGTAATCAGGTTGCAAACTGGAGGCCTCTCTTGCAGGTATTGCTGGTAGAGCCTCCAGTTGATCTTGGTAGTAAACACTCTGGGCAACGTAGTCACCGCCTTGAGGCCAAGGGTTATCAGAATCGGGAGGTGCTGAGACATCAGGTCATACAGCACTCTTCCTGTGGTCAGTAGGAACGTGTGTTGGTTCTTCGGGACCTAAAACGTCATAGTTGTTATCTTCTGCGTCCTGGTAGAGCTCACGACCCGGCGGGTTGATCATTCTGGATCCCCACGCCGGGTGTTTTGCGTTTAGGTCCCCCGCGATGATGGCTGGTGCTGAGCCTTCCATGATCGTCCGGATGTCTGAGGAGTGAAATGGAGTCCCTGGCGGGCGGTATGTAGCGAAGATCCTCAGTTCCTCGCCCGCCGCCTCCATTTTTATGCCGATGGAGCGCGTCGTATGGTATGACGGTAATCCGAGCTCTAGGTGGACGATGTCCTTTCTCACTAGAACCGCCGTGTCTCTATAGGCGGTTCCTAGAGCGTTGACTTCGTCCCTCCTGTAAATGTGGTAGTTGGGCATCTTGAAGTGCATAGATGGCCTCAACTTTGTCTCCCCCAGCAAGATGACATGTATGTCCTGTTGTTGGGCTGTAGTGCGGAGTTCATGGAGCTTATACTGGATACCGTCCGGGTTCCAGTAAAGCAAGCGCAGGTTGGTGTCACTCGCCTCTGTAGTGCCGAGCCAGTAGTACGGTCAGTGCTCTCATCACTGCTGTAATAGGGTCGGTGCCGGCACTGATATCTGCCAGTACCTGGCTGCCGACCTCTATGGCGAAGCCTACCAGCCTCATTATTGCGTCCGTGGTGGTGGTAGAGTCGGCGGTTGGTTGTCTTGAAGTAGTAGTTGGCACTGGTCTCGGCTGGGCATAGGTGTCTCTCCTCAAGGTAGAGCGCGCTCTATGTGTAGAGCGGGTTCTATTTTCTGATAGAGCCCTTTCTGGCGCTCTACCTTCTGTGGTAGTCCTCTTGATGGCCTGCGCTTGCGAGGCTATCGTAACTGCTGGTGTCGGGGTAGAGGTAGCTGCCTGAGGAGGTGGCTGCACCTTCTTCTTCTTCCTCCCCCGCTTCTTCTTTTTAGGAGGCTGTCGCTCTATGGCGTCGTTAGCGGGGTGCTGTAGAGTCGCCCCGGTGGTTGCTCTTGCAGCTGTTTCCACCGTTCCTATAGGTACTTGTGGTGCGGGTGGTGCAGTTGCGGGTGGGGGGGGGGGGGGCGGTTTGCCTCCCTCTCCTCCTGATAGTTGCCCATCCGTCTTCGTTGATCTCTACCCTGGGGCGACTCGCTGGGATCCTCTGCGGTGCTTCCGGCAGTAGTCCCGGCAGAGTGATCCCTTGTTTTCTCGCAATCCTCCTCAGGACTGGGCAGCGTCGATCATTTGCGGTGTGGTTTTTAGCGCAGTTTGCGCACGTAGGTGGTTCGTCTCTACCCGTGGGCAATTGCTCGCTATGTGTTCCCCTGCACAGCGGACACATTTAACGGGCCTATGGCAGTTGGCAGATGCGTGGCCAAAGGCCTGGCAGCGGCGGTACTGACCCGGTCCCACTCTTCCTTGCCAGGCCTCTATGACTACTCCTTTCATGAAAAGGAGTTCGTCGACTGCGTAGAGTTCATTAAGTTTCTCTAGGTTTAGGTGCCCCAGCTGTGCGTAGTAGAGGCACCCAGGTCTGCCTCTACGGGGCGGGATTGCTCTCACGTAGGTTACGGGGAATCCCTTTGCCCTGATAGCCTCAGTTATCTGTGCCCACTGGCAGCCTCCGGATGCCCACTTTAGTGGGCTTCTCCTCCGTCGGGGTGTAGCAGTACCAGGACAGCGCTGGTACTTTCTCCGTGAGCTCGATTAGGTATCTCTGTACCGCCCGGAATTATTCCGGGCTTTGTGGGGTGAATCGAACACCCTTCCCGAACGGACGGGCGTTAGGAGGGTGTCCAAGTTTTTTTTTTTAATATTTCGAAGTGCCTCGTCCAGTCCGGGAGGCACTCGGCCACAATCGGTGGGTATCGCGCCTTCTCTTCCTCCTTCTGTGGTTGAGGGGTGTTGGCTGCCTGTGGTACTGCTGGCATCGCTGCCAGTTGGGCGTAGCTGGTCGTGGGCCTTTGACCATCATCATGCGGAAGGCCCGATGGGTTGGTAGAAGTCGACGGCTGTCCGGCGGTCGCTATGGTGGCGTATGATGTTGAGTCCCAACCGTGGGACTCCTCTCCTCCCTGCTCGAACTCGGTCGCGTCCATGCTCCTGAGGCCGGGTGAGGTGGGGGGGGGGGGGGTTGGCTTCGGTGGTGTTGTGATGGCGACTTGGGCGGCGACTTGTGCGCCCTAATTGCTTCCTTCACGGTTGGGACTCTTTCATCATCTTCCGACTCCGCCGAGGACGATGACGATGATGATGATCCGTATTGTGTTGGTGATTCGACGCACTGCCTTTTCTCAAAAAGCGATGCGTCGGTCTCCGGAGGGTTATGTCTGCGTGCCGATTTCCTTGCCCGCTGCGGTAGGGGCGTCGGTTCCAGCCCACTCGTGCTCTCAGACACGGTGGGCGTGAGCGCGGCGCTCGTCGCGGGATCCTCCTTGTTCGGCGAGGCTGGCTTTCGCATGGGGATCTGGCTGAAGGAGCTGACGATCCTTGATCTTTCCGGGTTCGACAGGTCCCTCACGAACAGTGGTCGATCTAAAACCCCAGGGCGGTCCGGGGGTTTCCTAACGCGCGGGGGTAGGGGGGGCTCCCCTCTCCCCTTGCCTGACATAGTTACGTAGTTACGACTGTTTTGTAGGTGTGATTGCTAGTGCCTATCTAATAAGACCGTTCCTAACGTGGCAGGTGACGCAAGCGACGCGCGACGTTCGAAACGGACGGAAGCGAAGATGGGTGGCCGCAACACTTAGGCGCACTGCCTACCCCTTTCCTCACGAAAGGGTTGGGGGAAATGCTAATGAACACTCACGTACGCGACTGGGCACAAAAGGCACGGAACGCACTTGAGTGCCAAGAATCTGCCTAAGGGCCGGTGACCTCGACACCTCTCGGACGATCGGTGGAGTGTGTCGTACCGGCGGTTATTTGGGAACACTGTATAATCCACAAATAACACACACTTAGGAGATCATTGGAACGATTTACATTCATATCATTCTGTAGTAAAAGTAAAATTATAGTGACTATAATAAGGAATTATTGAAATATGTTTAGCTATGAGACGTTTTCGCAAGACAGACCCCAAGCCGTTGATTCATGCTTTTAAGAAATTAGAAAGCAAAAAAGAAATACCTCGGCAAACAAAGTAGCTGTTATTCATCAGTAAGTTCTTAACAGATATCCGGTATGTGGATGATAAGAATAATATCGTAGCTGTAAAGTTAGAAATTAAGATTTCTTCCGGAGGAAGAGTGAATTTTGCTTAGAGAGATTGGCGTTAAATATGGTAAACTTTTATTAAATATATCCTTTTTACAACAATCATCTCTTGTTATATCAAAGCTTATGTCTATAGTTGACTTAATCGAAAATTGATAAGTACTTGTTGGCAATAATTGCATAGTTTTGGAATAACCGATACAATTTTCGGTTAATTTTACAATACCTGTGCCAAAAATAGAATGATCATACATGACTACGTTGTCGTCTGCTGCGGTGTGTGTACTACACCCAGCAGGTCTCGGGCCTCGGGGCATCTCCCCCATTACCCGGGTAATCCTCACGGCCCATTTCTATGGGCCGGTCATTGGGAGCCGGTATCCCGGCATTGTTGGTTTTCTCAATGGTATGCTTAATTAAGCTAGGTCGGGTAAGTCGTCGTATAGGCGACTGCTTCGACCTAGGTGTCAGAGTTGGCCTGTCAGCGGCATTGAGGGCTTTACTCGACTCTCTAATCTCTTATAGAGAGGAGTTCTCTTGGTAGAGGTCGCCCGTCCGGGGGGCGAGTGTGTAGCGGCGCAAAGTTGTTGAGGTGTGAATGTGGCCCGTTGTCTGCGCGGTCGAACATACCGCGCGTCAACCGGACCACAAACTCTTCTATTGTCTCCATTTTCAGGTTGGCCGCTATGACGTCATTCCGGACGTAGCGACCTGCACCGACAATGGTCCTTAGTGATAAATTCTGCTGGACCTGCAACCGCTGCCTTTGTCTGCTGCTCAAGAGCGCGTACCAGGCCGGAGCGGCGTATGTTAACTTCGGACGAATGTACATTTTGTACAATTTAATTTTTGTTTTCCTCGGCAGCTTGGATGCCAGGACTGGACGGAGCATCGCCCGCGCACATCTGGCATTGCGGACGACGATGTCGACGTGCGCAGTCATGCGCAGCATCCTGTCAATCCGGCACCCAAGGTAGGTTACGGCCTTCTGATACGCGATCTCTTGGCCTCTTAGCTTCAGTGGTGGTGGTAGATTTCTGTAACGGCGGGTGAGTAGAGCGGCCGTCTTTCTCACGTTGACAGCCATCCTCCACTCATCCAGCCATGGTGGCAGCAGGTCCAGCAGGCGCTGCATCTTGGCAACCGCGATGTGGGTTTTTCTGGACGACGTGAAGTAGGCACTATCGTCCGCATATAGCGCCAGCTCTACGTCGTCCTCCCATTCCTGCAGTTGTCCAGCTAGCGTCGGTATATCATTGGTGTACGCCGCGTACAGGATCGGCGAGAGACAACTGCCCTGTGGTACGCCGGCTCTAATTGGCTTGACTGCGGACTCGGCATCCTCTACACAGACGTAGAAGCTTCTGTTAGCTAGAAATGACGCCACTAGCCGCAGCATAGCAGGAGGGACACTCGTTTGTTGTTCCATCTTGAAGAGTAGTCCAGAGTGCCACACCCTGTCGAACGCCTTCTCTATGTCCAAGAAGACGCCCACAGACGTTCTCTCAAAGTTGTATTCCGTCGATAGTAGGTGCAGCACTCTGGTCAGCTGTGTAGCTGTAGAGTGTCCGCACCGAAATCCGTGTTGTTCCGCCCGCAGTTGTATGCACGGACGGACTCTTCTTAATACGATGCGCTCGAACAGTTTGGCTATGTGCGGTAGCAGCGTAATCGGCCTATAACTAGCTGCTCTACGCCTGTCCTTCCCGGGTTTTGGCAAGACGATGATTTTGCCGATTTTCCAGCTCTCCGGGAAGTGGAAAGTCCGCAGAATGCCATTGTAGAGTTTGCCTATCTCTACTATTGTTCTGTTTGGCAGCTGTCTGAGTGCTGCATTCGTGATCCGGTCGTGCCCCGGCGCCTTCCTCACTTGCAGGCGGGCAATTGTCCTCCGCAGTTCAGCGGGGGAAATAAACCACTCTCCTGCAAGCGGTGGCGCGGGCGACGACAGGAACTCCTGTACGCGGCTCTCCTTTTGGGCATGAAGCTCCATGAACTCCGCACTTGCTGGGTTCGGCATAAACTGCTCCTCGAAATGCTCAGCTAGAATATCCGCTCTTCCCTTGGCCTCATAGCACTTCTCTCCTGTACTATTTATAAGTGCACAAACGGGTGAT
Source organism: Parnassius glacialis (assembly GCA_033319125.1). Lineage (NCBI taxonomy): Eukaryota > Metazoa > Arthropoda > Insecta > Lepidoptera > Papilionidae > Parnassius > Parnassius glacialis. Next base: position 26,858,927 of record JAVANC010000010.1, on the reverse strand, counting down.
TTTATTCTTGTTAGCTGCCGGTTCAATTTGTAGAGCGACGCATCTTCATCCTCTGCTTTCCAAATGCGCCGCTCCCAGGCCTCTCCTCTGTGGGCCTGTATTGCAACCGACAGCTCTTCCGATAGGTTGTTCAATTGAGTCTTGATTCTGGGGCAGCGCGTGCGTGCCCAGAGCTTTCTTAGCGCTCTCTTTCTCCTCCATTGCGCCATTATTTTAGGTGGTAGCTCTTCTCGTTTCTTAGTAATGGGTACGATCGTAGAGGCAGCGTTAAGTGCTTCCGTGATCTTCTGGGTTATCCTTGTTGCAGCGGCCTCTACGTCGTCCGCTGTATTAATCAGTGTAGTTACTGGAGGTCTCTCCAGTAGGTGTTGTTGGTAGAGCCTCCAGTTGATTTTGGTCTTGAAAGATCTAGGAGGCGACGTCACTGCCCTGAGGTCTAAGGTGATTAGTAGCGGGAGGTGCTGTGTGTTCGTGTCGTACAGCACCTCTACCACTATCGGGCAGTTGATGTTCCTAGTGAGCACGATGTCCAACACATCCGGACTCCTCCGGTGATCGGTTGGAATATGCGTCGGCTCTTCGGGACCTAATACGTCATAGTTGTTTAGCTCCGCATCATCGTAAAGTGCACGACCCGGCGGGGTGATCGTTCTAGATCCCCATGCCGGGTGTTTCGCGTTTAGGTCCCCTGCTATAATGGTAGGTGTGTTTCCTTCCATTATTGTCCGGATGTCTGAGGAGCAAAATGGAGTCCCTGGCGGGCGGTATGCTGCGTAGATCCTTAGTTCCTCGCCCGCCGCCTCCATTTTTATGCCGATTGAGCGCATTGATTGATATTGAGGTGGTTCCAGCTCTAGGTGGACGATGTCTCTTCTCACCAGGGCCGCCGTTCCTCTGTAGGCGGTCCCTTGAGCGTTGACCTCGTCCCTCCTGTATATGAAGTAATTTGGCAGCTTTATGCGCGTCGCAGGTCTTAATTTTGTTTTACCCAACAGTATTATATGTATGTCCTGCTGTTGGGCGATAGAGCGGAGTTCATGTAGCTTCTGCTGGATTCCGTCCGGGTTCCAGTATAGGAGGCGCAGGTTATCCGGATTACACGACACCACTGTAGTGCCGAGCCAGTAGCTGCGCCAAAGCCTTCATAATGGCTGTTATTGGGTCAGTCCCGGTTCTTATGTCCGCCAGGACTTGGCTGCCCACTTCTATTGCAATGCCAACCAATCTCTGGATGGCATCTGTCGTGTCTGGGGCAGCTGTTGGTGGGTTTACTATTGCTGGTATTGTCCTCGGGTGTGGTGTCGATACTTCTGCTCTCCTTTGGGTAGAGCGTGCTCTTTCTCTATATGTAGAGCGGGCTCTATTTTCTGATAGAGCCCTTCCTGGCGCTCTACCCGTGCTGGTCTTCTGCTTGGTAACCTGCGTCGTTACCGCTGTTACCGTTACCGCTGGGGTAGGGGTTGAGGTTGCTGCCGCCTCCTGAGGAGGTTGCTCTTTCTTCCTCTTACTGCGCACCCGCTTCTTCTTCTTTGGCTGTTGCCTCTCTGTGGCATCGTTAGCAGGTGGCTGTAGAGTCGTCCCGGTGGTTGCTTTTGGAGCCTCGTACGTCTCTACTTGTGGTTGCTGTGCGGGGGGTGGGGGGGGGGTTGCCTTCCCCTCCCTCTAACTGTTGCCCACCCGTCTTCTTGTATTTCCACTGTTCGGGGGCGACTCTGTGGGACCACCCTAGGGGCTTCCGGTTGTAGACCCGGTAGGGTGATCCCCTGCTTCCTTGCGATCCTCCTCAGGACCGGGCAGCGGCGATCATTCGCTGTGTGGTTTTTCCCACAGTTGGCACATCTTGGCTCTTCGTCTCTACCCCTTGGGCATTGACTTGCAATGTGGTTATCTCCGCAGCGGACACACTTCACTGGCCTGAAGCAGTTCGCTGATGCGTGTCCGAAAGCCTGGCAGCGGTGGCACTGAGCTGGGCCAACTCTTCTCTGCCAGGCTTCAATGGTGACTCCCTTCATGTAGAGCAGTTCATCTATAGCGTAAAGCTCTTTCAGCTGCTCCAGGCTCAGGTGGTCCAGCTGGGCGAAGTAGGGGCATCCAGGTCTGCCTCTACGAGGAGGGATTTCCTTCACATACTTAAGAGGAAATCCCTTTGCCCTGATGGCCTCTTTTATCTGGGTTGCGTCCGTGCCCACTGGTAGCCCCCGGATGCCCACTTTGGTGGGCTTGTCTTCCTCTGGGGTGTAGCAGTACCACGACATTGATGGCAGTTTTTCCGAGATGGTGATCAGTGTGATCCGGACTCTGAGGGGTGAATCTTACACCTTTCCCGAACGGACGAGCATTCGGCGGATGGCCTAACATCTTATTAAGTTTTTCGAAGTGCTTCGTCCAGTCTGGGAGGCACTCGGCTACTATCGGTGGATAGCGTGCCTTTTCTTGTTCTTTGTCCGGCTTTGTTCCGGTTTCTGGAGATTTCGGTCGTGGTACTGACGGGGCAGCTACGAGTTGAGCGTAACTCGTTGAAGGCCTCTGACCGTCATCCTTTGGTAGGCCGGAGGGGTTGGTGGTAGGCGCGGGGGGGGGGGGTACCTCCGACAAATGGAGCTAACGTCGCGTACGTCGTCGATTTGGTTGACCCCCATCCGTACGATTCCTCTCCTCCATCTTCGAAGTCGGCCGTGTAGCCAACACTCCTGCGATCCGGCGAGAGGGGGGGGGGGTAGGTTTCCGTGGACTTGGCGACTTCGGTGGTGATCTCAATGTTTTGGGTGGTGGTCTTGGTAGGTTGGGCTCTTCCTCCTCCGCTGATGATGTTGCAGAAGAGTCCGAGTGGCTATATACTTCAACACACTGCCGCTTCTCGTGTAGTGAGTCTTCCGTTTCCGGGAAGGTATGACGCCTGGCCGCTTTCTTCGCCCGCTGAGGTAAGGGCGACGGTTCTTTCCCACTCGCACGCTCAGGTGCGGTGGGAGTGAGCGCGACGCTCGACGCGGGTCCTTGGGGCGACGTTGGCTTCTTCCTAGGAATCTGGCTAAATGATGCCACTACCGTTGACCGCTCCGGATATTGTAGATTCCTTACGAATAAAGGCCGATCCAATATACCCGGGCGATCCGGGGGTTTCCTAACGCGGGGGGGTGGGGGGGGGTTCCCCCTTCCCCTTGTCCGACATGTTAATACTGTTTTTTATATCCCTAATTGGCTGATGCTGATGCCGTGTCTGTCTAATCCCTACCTAGCAGGCTGGCAACTAACGAAGCGCGCCGCGGGGTACGGGAGGGAGCGAAGTTGGGTGACCGCAACACTTTTAGGCGCACTGCCTACCCCTTTCACCACGAAAGGGTTGAGAGAAGTGCTTAGATAGCACTCGCGCACGCGACTGACACACAAGGGCACGGAACGCGCTTGAGTGCCAAGAATCTGCCTAAGGGCCGGTGACCTCGACGCCTCGCGGAGTATGCGGACTCGACGCTTAGCGGAGTATGTCGTACCGGCAGTTATTTGGGACCACTGTATAATCCACAAATAACTTCACTTAGGAGATCCTTGATCATACATGACACTACGTTGTCGTCTGCTGCGGTGTGTGTACTACACCCAGCAGGTCTCGGGCCTCGGGGCATCTCCCTCATTACCCGGGTAATCCTCACGGCCCATTTCTATGGGCCGGTCATTGGGAGCCGGTATTCCGGCATTGTTGGTTTTCTCAATGGTATGCTTAATTTAGCTAGTTCGGGTAAGTCGTCGTATAGGCGACTGCTTCGACCTAGGTGTCAGAGTTGGCCTGTCAGAGGCATTGAGGGCTTTACTCGACGCTCTAATCTCTTATAGAGAGGAGTTCTCTTGGTAGAGGTCGCCCGTCCGGGGGGCGAGTGTGTAGCGGCGCAAAGTTGTTGAGGTGTAAATGTGGCCCGTTGTCTGCGCGGTCGAACATACCGCGCGTCAAACGGACCACAAACTCTTCTATTGTCTCCATTTTCAGGTTGGCCGCTATGACGTCATTCCGGACGTAGCGACCTGCACCGACAATGGTCCTTAGTGATAAATTCTGCTGGACCTGCAACCGCTGCCTTTGTCTGCTGCTCAAGAGCGCGTACCAGGCCGGAGCGGCGTATGTTAGCTTCGATTGAATGTACATTTTGTACAATTTAATTTTTGTTTTCCTCGGCAGCTTGGATGCCAGGACTGGACGGAGCATTGCCCGCGCACATCTGGCATTGCGGACGACGATGTCGACGTGCGCAGTCATGCGCAGCATCCTGTCAATCCGGCACCCAAGGTAGGTTACGGCCTTCTGATACGCGATCTCTTGGCCTCTTAGCTTTAGTGGTGGTGGTAGGTTTCTATAACGGCGGGTGAGTAGAGCGGCCGTCTTCCCCACGTTGACATACATGACACTCTACGTTGTCGTCTGCTGCGGTGTGTGTACTACACCCAGCAGGTCTCGGGCCTCGGGGCATCTCCCCCATTACCCGGGTAATCCTCACAGCCCATTTCTATGGGCCGGTCATTGGAAGCCGGTAATCCGGCATTGTTGGATTTCTCATTGTGTGCTTAATTTAGCTAGGTCGGGTAAGTCGTCGTATAGGCGACTGCTTCGACCTAGGTGTCAGAGTTGGCCTGTCAGAGGCATTGAGGGCTTTACTCGACTCTCTTATCTCTTAAAGAGAGGAGTTCTCTTGGTAGAGGTCGCCCGTCCGGGGGGCGAGTGTGTAGCGGCGCAAAGTTGTTCAGGTGTAAGTGTGGCCCGTTGTCAGCGCGGTCGAACATGCCGCGCGTCAACCGGACCACAAACTCTTCGATCGTCTCCATTTTCAGGTTGGCCGCTATGACATCATTCCGGACGTAGCGACCTGCACCGACAATGGTCCTTAGTGCTAAGTTCTGCTGGACCTGCAACCGCTGCCTTTGTCTGCTGCTCAAGAGCGCGTACCAGGCCGGAGCGGCGTAAGTAAGTATCGGGCGTATATACATTTTATAGAGCTTGGTCTTCGTTCTCAACGGCAACTTGGATGCCAGGACTGGACGGAGCGCCGCCCGCGCACATCTGGCATTGCGGACGACGATGTCAACGTGCGCAGTCATGCGCAGCATCCTGTCAATCCGGCATCCAAGGTAGGTTACGGCCTTCTGATACGCGATCTCTTGGCCTCTTAGCTTCAATGGTGGTGGTAGGTTTCTATAACGCCGAGTGAGTAGAGCGGCCGTCTTCCCCACGTTGACAGCCATCCTCCACTCATCCAGCCATGGTGGCAGCAGGTCCAGCAGGCGCTGCATCTTGGCAACCGCGATGTGGGTTCTTCTGGACGACGTGAAGTAGGCACTATCGTCCGCATATAGCGCCAGCTCTACGTCGTCCTCCCACTCCTGCAGTTGTCCAGCAAGCGTCGGTATATCGTTGGTGTACGCCGCGTACAGGATCGGCGAGAGACAGCTGCCCTGTGGTACGCCGGCTCTAATTGGCTTGACTGCGGACTCGGCATCCTCTACACAGACGTAGAAGCTTCTGTTAGCTAGAAATGACGCCACTAGCCGCAGCATAGCAGGAGGGACACTCGTTTGTTGTTCCATCTTGAAGAGTAGTCCAGAGTGCCACACCCTGTCGAACGCCTTCTCTATGTCCAAGAAGACGCCCACAGACGTTCTCTCGAAGTTATATTCCGTCGATAGTAGGTGCAGCACTCTGGTCAGCTGTGTAGCTGTAGAGTGTCCGCTCCGAAATCCGTGTTGTTCCGCCCGTAGTTGTATGCACGGGCGGACTCTTCTCAGCACGATGCGCTCAAACAGTTTGGCTATGTGCGGTAGCAGCGTAATCGGCCTGTAACTAGCTGCTCTACGCCTGTCCTTCCCGGGTTTTGGCAAGACGATAATTTTGCCGATTTTCCAGCTCTCCGGGAAGTGGAAAGTCCGCAGAGTGCCATTGTAGAGTCTCCCAATCTCTACAATTGTTCTATTCGGCAGCTGTCGGAGTGCTGCGTTTGTGATCCGGTCGTGCCCCGGCGCCTTCCTCACCTGCAGGCGGGCAATTGTCCTCCGCAGTTCAGCGGGGGAAATAAACCACTCTCCTGCAAGCGGTGGCGCGGGCGACGACAGGAACTCCTGTACGCGGCTCTCCTTTTGGATATGAAGCTCCATGACCTCCGCACTTGCTGGGTTCGGCATAAACTGCTCCTCGAAGTGCTCAGCTAGGATTTCCGCTCTTCCCTTGGCCTCATAGCACTTCTCTCCTGTGCTACTTATAAGTGCGCAGACTGGTGTTTTGGTTCTTGTTAGCTGCCGGTTCAATTTGTAGAGCGACGCATCTTCGTCCTCTGCTTTCCAAATGCGCCGCTCCCAGGCCTCTCCTCTGTGGGCCTGGATTGCAACCGACAGCTCTTCTGATAGGGTGTTGAGTTGCGACTTGATTCTTGGACAGCGCGTACGCGCCCAAAGCCTCCTTAGTGCTCTCTTTCTCCTCAGCTGAATTTGTAACTTTTGTGGCAGCTCTTCTTTCTTTTTGGTAAGTGGGACGATCGTAGAGGCCGCGTTGAGAGCTTCTGTGATCGTCTTAGTAATTCTGGTTGCAGCGGCCTCTACGTCGTCCGCTGTGTTGATCTGTGTTGTTACTGGAGGTCTCTCCAGTAGATGTTGTTGGTAGAGCCTCCAGTTGATCTTAGTCTTGAAGGCTCTGGGAGGCGACGTCACTGCCCTGAGGCCTAAGGTGATTAGTAGCGGGAGGTGCTGTGTGTTCGTGTCGTACAGCACCTCTACCACTATCGGGCAGTTGATGTTCCTAGTGAGCACGATGTCCAACACATCCGGACTCCTCCGGTGATCTGTCGGGATATGCGTCGGCTCTTCGGGACCTAATACGTCGTAGCTGTTTAATTCCGCATCATTGTAGAGTTCACGACCCGGCGGGGTGATCACTTTAGATCCCCATGCCGGGTGTTTCGCGTTTAGGTCCCCTGCTATAATGGTTGGTGTTTCACCTTCCATTATTGTCCGGATGTCTGAGGAGCAAAATGGAGTCCCTGGCGGGCGGTATGCTGCGTAGATCCTTAGTTCCTCGCCCGCCGCCTCCATTTTTATGCCGATTGAACGCATTGTTTGGTACTGAGGTGGTTCCAGCTCTAGGTGGACGATGTCTCTTCTCACCAGGGCCGCCGTTCCTCTGTAGGCGGTTCCTTGAGCGTTGACCTCGTCCCTCCTGTATATAAAGTAATTCGGCAGCTTTATGTGCGTCGTTGGTCTTAACTTCGTTTCGCCCAGCAGTATTATGTGTATGTCCTGCTGCTGGGCGATAGTGCGGAGTTCATGTAGCTTCTGCTGGATCCCGTCCGGGTTCCAGTATAGGAGGCGCAGGTTATCCGGATTACACGACACCACTGTAGTGCCTAGCCAGTAGCTGCGCCAAAGCCTTCATTATGGCTGTTATCGGGTCTGTCCCGGTTCTAATGTCCGCCAGGACTTGGCTGCCCACTTCTATCGCGATGCCAACCAATCTCTGGATGGCATCTGTCGTGTCTGGGGCAGCTGTAGGTATTCCTGGTTGTGATGACGTTGGTACTGGCCTCGGGTGTGGTGTCTGTGTTTCTGCTCTACCCTCTCTACCTTGGGGAGAGCGTGCTCTATGTGTCGAGCGGGCTCTATTTTCTGATAGAGCCCTTCCTGGGGCTCTACTCTTAGTGGTTGTCCTTCCTGTAGCTGTAACCTGCGCCTGGGCCATCGTTACCGCTGGGGTAGGGGTAGAGGTTGCTGCCGCTGCCTGAGGAGGTTGCTCCTTCTTCCTCTTGCTGCGCACCCGCTTCCTCTTTTTTGGCTGTTGCCTCTCTGTGGCATCGTTTGCGGGTGGCTGCAGAGTCGTCCCGGTGGCTGCTTTTGGAGCCTCGTACGTCTCTGTTTGTAGTTGCTGTGCGGTGGGTGGGGGGGGGGGGGGGGTGGTTGCCTCCCCCTCCCTCTAACTGTTGCCCACCCGTCTTCTAGTATCTCTACTGTTCGGGGGCGACTCTGTGGGACCCCCCTGGGGGCTTCCGGTTGTAGCCCCGGTAGGGTGATCCCCTGCTTCCTTGCGATCCTCCTCAGGACCGGGCAGCGGCGATCGTTCGCTGTATGGTTCTGTCCGCAGTTTGCGCACCTAGGTTCTTCGTCTCTACCCCTAGGGCATTTGCTCGCTATATGATTTTCCCCACAGCGGACGCACTTCACTGGCCTGAAGCAGTTCGTCGACGCGTGTCCGAAGGCCTGGCAGCGGTGGCACTGAGCTGGGCCTACTCTTCTCTGCCAGGCTTCTATGGTTACACCTTTCATAAATAGAAGCTCGTCTATTGCATAGAGCTCCTTCAGCTGCTCCAGGCTCAGGTGGTCCAGCTGGGCGAAGTAGAGGCATCCAGGCCTGCCTCTACGAGGAGGGATTTCCTTCACGTACTTAAGAGGAAATCCCTTTGCCCTGATGGCCTCTCCTATCTGGCTTGCGTCCGTGCCCACTGGTAGCCCCCGGATGCCCACTTTAGTGGGCTTGTCTTCTTCAGGGGTGTAACAGTACCACGACATTGATGGCAGCTTCTCTGATATTTCAATTAGGTATTTTTGAATTGTCCGGAATTCTTCCGGACTTTGCGGGGTAAATCTGACACCCTTCCCGAACGGACGAGCATTCGGCGGGTGGCCTAATTTCCTATTAAGCACTTCGAAATGCTTCGTCCAGTCCGGGAGGCATTCTGCTACTATCGGCGGATAGCGTGCCTTCTCTTTGTCCGGTTGGGTGGTGGTTGTTTCCGGCGACTTGGGTCGCGGTACTGCTGGGGCAGCCACCAGTTGGGCGTAACTTGTGGATGGCCTCTGTCCGTCATCCGTAGAGAGTCCAGAGGGGTTGGTAGTAGGCGCGGGGGGGGATCCACCGGCGAACGGGGGGAGGGTTGCGTACGTAGTCGACTTAGTTGACCCCCACCCGTAAGATTCTTCACCTCCTTCCTCGTAATCGGCCGTATCCACAGTGCTTCTATGGTCCGGTGATGCGGGGGGGGGGGGGGGAGAAGGTTTACGCGGACTTGGCGATTTCGGTGGCGATCTATGAGTAGTGTGACTCGTTTGTGCTTCATCTTCGTCAGACGATGACGTTGCATATTCTTGAGGTACTTCAACACACTGCCGCTTCTCGTGTAGTGAGTCTTCTGTTTCCGGTGGGGTATGACGCCTGGCTGCTTTCTTCGCCCGCTGAGGTAAGGGCGACGGTTCCTTCCCAGTCGCACACTCAGGTGCGGTGGGAGTGAGCGCGACGCTCGACGCGGGCCCTTGGGGCGACGTTGGCTTTTTCTTGGGAATCTGGCTAAATGAAGCCACTACCGTTGACCGCTCCGGATATTGTAAATTCCTTATGAATAACGGCCGATCCAATATACCCGGGCGATCCGGGGGTTTCCTAACGCGGGGGGTGGGGGGGGTTCCCCCCTTCCCCTTGTCCGACATGTTACAACTGTTTTTTATATCCCTAATAGGCTGATGCTGATACCGTGTCTGTCTAAATCCCTACCTAGCAGGCTGGCAACTAACGAAGCGCGCCGCGGGGTACGGGAGGGAGCGAAGTTGGGTGACCGCAACACTTTTAGGCGCACTGCCTACCCCTTTCACCACGAAAGGGTTGAGAGAAGTGCTTAGATAGCACTCGCGCACGCGACTGACACACAAGGGCACGGAACGCGCTTGAGTGCCAAGAATCTGCCTAAGGGCCGGTGACCTCGACGCTTCGCGGAGTATGCGGACTCGACGCTTAGCGGAGTATGTCGTACCGGCAGTTATTTGGGACCACTGTATAATCCTCAAATAACTTCACTTAGGAGATCCTTGGCATACATGACATACATGAAAATCAATCTAACGGGGTATCAAAAAAAGCTATACTCGAAAGAGAACCGCGCCCTCTGTGCGATTTTGCAACTCAATTACATTAAATTTGTACCATCACTCCCTCACGGTTTGCCCAATATCTTTATTTGTATAAGACATACATTTATACATTTTATTTATAAAGATAACACAAAAAAAATATCTTTACTACGATATACATTACATTTATATAATCACAAAAAATATTTTATTTATTCAACAAAATATGCCTATTTTACAACATATGAACCAAGTTAGTATTCTTAAATATCTAACATATAAGGTTGAAACAATGTTCTTTATTTGAAAATACAAATATCTTAACTAATACAATAGTTTAATTTACATTTTTTCTATATATTTTACTATTTAAAACACTTTTAAATTTCTTATACAAAATTATCAATATATCACCATTTCATAGGAATTTTAAGTTCAAATAACACAGAATTCACTTATTTCGCTCATACAGTCAATCTGAAACATTTTACAAGTCAATTTTTACATAAATTGCTGAAATTTACAAACATTTAAATTTCCACTTATTCAAACTTTAATTTTACAAATTAGCGTGCTGTTGTCATCGGCAACTAAATGAACAACTAACTTTTACCTTACACCCGTTATCGGTAAAACAGGTGGCAATTTTAGTCTGTTTCTCGGCGGTCCATCACCACAAAATGAGTAACTGATTCCTATACGACCCCTATTGGGATAAGGTGACTTCCATTAAGAATCTCTTATCAGACATCAAGGCTGTTATCAGTCACACAGACCAAAACAAAGAAAATATTTTATAATCTAAACTTTGAAAATAAACATTTTATTTTCATACAAAACCTATCAAACTTATGTAAGACAATGCTTATGTAATTAATTTACATTAATTCCACTTATACACAAAGTGATCATTTCGACCGGGGAACAAATCCTGGTCTCTAACTTTATTTTAATATTTCTTTAAATTTTCCCTACTATTTGAAAGGTGATCTCAAGCGGGGAACTGAACCCGGAAACATAATTTATATCTTAAAAATTCCCTTTATGAATTTATTAAGAAAATATTACTAAGGAAACGACGAACTATTCCGACCTGGGAATCGAACCCAAGACTTTCAAGTTATTAATTCGACATTTCTTTAAGATTCAACTAAGCGTTTTCTTATAAGATTATTATTGCTCGATAAGCTGTTTTAGAAGCTATTTGTAATCGGTTAACTAATAAATTTAAATGTTTTTATAGACGCGTCGCCAACAATCTCCCCGCCGTGCATTGGTGCTGATGCACGGCGGGGATCAGCACCATCATTTGGGAGGCGTCGCGGGTACCAGGACTACTATTCTGGATGTAGGTCTCCTCAAGATACCTGTGCTAGTAATGACGTCAACCACTCTGGTGTAACCGTCTGGTCGCGGTAGCGTCCTATTAATCTTGCCTTTCGGCCACGTATTTCGTGGCAACGAATGATCTATTATCAAGATAATATCACCCTCTTTAGGTTCCATGAACTTTCCGTTATCACCCGTTCGAGGTATTAAAGTAGGCATGTACTCTTTCAGCCATCTCATCCAAAAATGGTCGGCTAACCTCTGAGCGGCTTTCCAATTGAGCTGACCCGTCAGATGTCGCTCTAAATATAATCCAGGTGGTCGATCACCACATGAGCGTCCGAGGAGAAAATGATTGGGTGTCAAAGCCTCTTCAGGACTATCCATACTGAATGTTACCAGAGGTCTGGAATTTACAGTATGCTCTGCTTCTAAAAGCAACCTATGCAGAACCTCCTCTCGCGGGCTCTTTTCTTTGAGCGTAGCGGTCAACGCAATTTTAATCGATCTTACTAACCTCTCCCAAGCGCCACCCATGTGCGGCGCTCCGGGAGGTATGAATTTCCATTTAATATATTTTCAAAAATGACTCCTTTTTCATGCCCTCATAGCACTCTTCGCATGCTTGCAATAATTCTTTATTTGCAGCTTTGAAATTCGTCCTGTTATCGCTGTATATAACGGCTGGTTTTCCCCTTCTGGCGATAAATCGCCTTAACGCCATTATTATTGACGCTGGTGTCAATGAGGCTGCTAACTCCAGATGTACTGCTCTGGTGGTCAGACACGTGAATAAAACACCCCAGCGTTTTTCGTGTCGCCTTCCTATAGTCACACTCATAGGTCCGAATTAATCTACGGCTGAGCATGTTAAAGGTGGTTCATGATGAGCTATTCTCTCCAGAGGAAGGTTTCCTTGTGGCACGTTCTGCGGCTTTGACCTGTATGTCCTGCACCACTGACAGTGATGTGACACACTTCGTACTGAGTTACGTAAGTTCAAGACATAAAATTTTTGGTTCACCTCATTCATCACCGTCTGGTGATTGGCATGTCCAAAATGATGATGAACTTCTCTAATCATCATTTTAACGATTTTGTGTTTACCGTCTAATATGACAGGTTTTCTACTTTCCTCAGTCAAATTAGACTTGAAAGGTAAACGCCCGTTTAAACGGAGTAAGTTATCTTCTCCTATTTCCATAGATAATTTACTTAAGCGTGAACTCCTTTCAACGCTTTTGCCTGCTTTCAAGCATTTTATTTCCGAATGGAAACACTCGTCTTGAACGAACTTCCAAATTAATAATTCAGCTCTTTTTAATAGCGTTATGTCCAACGCGCCATCGGATCTTTTAACCGACTTTGCTAAAATTTCGTTGGAACACATAACTGACTTTTCGGCTGCATTTTCGGGTCCTTTAACCGACTTTCTTAAACTCTTGAATTTTTCTACCGCTTGTAAGGTGCGTGTAGTTGCCCCAAGGAATTTCTTAAAGCTGCTAAATCGTCCGTAGTCGGGTAGAATTAACGGATCTTGCTTTCTTAGCGTATTTACGCCTTTCGGCGATTTTTCTTCACCCGTTTCTAAGCTATTTATGGTGTCCACTTGTTTGGGCCATAAATCAGGACTTGTCCTGAGGAATTCAGATCCTTGAAATCAGCGATGACTTTCATAGAAGGTGGATGGAAAGCTTCTAGTGGCGTCATCTGCCACGTTTTGTGACGTCGGTACCCATCGCCATTCACATGGTTTACTGTGATCTTCGATCTCAGCTAATCGATGAGCAACGAATAGTTTAAAAGTGCAAGGATCAGACTTAATCCACGCTAACACTGTACGTGAGTCCGTCCAAAATATTCTTTTGGATATCTCGTACTTGCTCTCTTCTTTAACTGATGTAGCTAATCGGCTGCCCATAAGAGCTGCTTGCAATTCAAGCCTTGGAATGGAAATTGGCTTCAGCGGCGCTACTCTTGCCTTTGCGGCGATCAACGTAATCCGCCTTTCTCCTAGCTCGTCCGTGTTGACGTAATACACCGCGGCGGCGTATGCTTTCTCACTAGCATCCGTGAAAGTGTGTAACTCTCCCTTGCCGACGCCTTCAGCAACGGGTCTAGGTAAATTAGGTCTAAATGACCTAACTTCTTCACTTGCGATATCCATTTACAAAATAACTCTTGTAATTCGTGTGTAACTTCTTCATCCCAAGAGCTGCCTGTCCTCCATACTTGCTGGATTAGCGACTTCCCTTGAATCGTTATGGGTCATGCGAGTCCTAAAGGATCGAAGACTGACATCACAGCGCTAGTTATCTCCCTCTTCGTAGGCGGTCGTAAACCTTCTATTACCTCTTCCGGTGTGTTACGAAGAATTATGGAGAAACTTATTACATCTCGTTTGATATTCCAGATCAATACTAAAGTGCGTTCTGTGTGCTCCTTATCTCTCAGCGAAGCACTGTCGCTCTTATATTTATTTTCCATTTTACATAAAACCTCGGGTCGGTTACTAGCCCATCCCCTTAGTTGGAAAGAAGCCCGTTTATGTAATTTATACATATCGTTTACTATCCTTTCGGCCGTCGTCACGTCGGGAAATGCCTGTAGAAAGTCAACCATATAGAAATTGCTTTCGGTCGCGGAAGCTGCTTCTGGATAAAGATGTGCGTTATCCTGCGCATTTCTATTCTTCACATATAAAGCGATGCATGGTGATGATGCCGCTCCAAATATGAGTGACGTCATTCTATACTCTTCCGGTGACGCGTCACGATTGTGCCGCCATAGGAATCGAAGACTGTCCCTGTCTTCTTCACGAATTTTCACTTGCAGGAACATTTCTTTAATGTCTGCCATCACTGCCACGCTCCCTTCTCTGAATCGTAGCAGAACGCCAAATAACGACTTCAATAAGTCCGGTCCGGTTAACAATGCATCGTTGAGACAACGTCCGCCCGTCCTTGCGGCGGCGTCGAAAACTATCCTTATTTTCTTTTTTTGTGGGTGAGCACTGCAAAGTGAGGAAGATACCACGTGCGTGGGGAAATGGAAATATGTTTCGCTTTCTCTGCGTAACCGTTAACGATGAGTTTTTCAATTTGCTTCTCATATTCTTTTTTCAACTCGCTATTTTTATCGAGCTTCCTATCGATGTTAAACAGGCGACTTTCAACCTGTGCTTTATTTGACGGCATGCATTCATTATCCGTGCGCCATAACAAAGCAGTCTCGTACCTATTATTAGGTATACGACGTACCGTTTTGTTCAAAATATTCAAAGCTCGTTCTTCTGGGTCGTTTGCGGACTTACGCGCAGACACTCCCAAAGATTCCAAACTAAAATAATCCTTGATTAACTTCTCCATGTCCTCCTCCTTCTTGGTGGAAATGTGGTTAACAATCTTGATTGGTTTAATGCCACCCGATATGTGACCATGTAAAACCCATCCAAGTTTGGTGAGCGATGCTACAGGTAGGTTCTTACCTCCTGAAATTAATTCACGAGTAACTTTGAGATGCCAATTGTCCTGGCCAATTAGTATGGTAGGTCTGGACCTCTCATAAATTAACTCGTCCTTAATCGGTGTCAAATGAGTACACCGTTGCAATAATTCTCGGCTTACCGACTGCGGAGAAAGGTTAAGTGACTTAATTGTTTGTACACTTATCTCCCCTAAGCTTTTCGAGAAAATGCCTTTTATTTTAACATTTAAGCGATACGAACTGTAGGGGGTATTTTGTGATTTGTGACCCTCTACATATAATTGATATGTAGTATATTAATGTAGGTTGTATCTTCTACGTTACGGGATGTGGTAATTAAAACTGTGTCCGTTTCCGTAGAGAGCGTTTATTGTACTGAAAATACTTATGAATAAAAAATGTAATTATAGTGAACGTGTCGCGCGCGCAGGCGCGATATCAGCATTATTTTCTAAACTGTTGAAATATCATGTACTTGCTCGTACACCACTAATCAGCACCGCTATATTCAACACTACTACACTAGGCAAGACACTAGGCTAGGTATAACGTTATTTGAGACCGCGATTTCAACTTTGCGGTAAATATCGTGCAATGTTGTGTGGTGTGCTTCTTTGCACACGCGGCATCTTTTGTTGGAGTTGCATTTATTGTCGTTGTGTAAGTACAGGCAATTGCGACAAATATGTAGTTGCGAAATTGACCTCATTTTGTCTTCCGGTGACATGTCTTGAAACGACTTGCAGTAGAGTAAAATATGATTGTTTTTACACAGCGGGCAATTTTTGTCTGTGCTTGTATGATATGCTCGAAGAAAACTACGCCTGTTGGTGTTGTTAAAGTCCTTCTTAAATTGAGCTGTTGCCTCCTTGTTGGTCGAATTGTTTGACTTGTTAGGTGTCTGTCTCTTCTTTTGAACAGGTTCAAGCGCAGTAAACTTGTTTTCCAAGAAGTTTATCAGCTCATCCAAGGAAGGTAGCTCTCTCGGAGCCTTTCTGATCTCCATGTAGGCTGCATACGTGTCGGAGTCCAATTTGCCAGTGAGAATGTGCACCAGGATCGGATCCCAAGTCGTTGTGTCGATGCCCAGATTGTGAATAGCATGTATGGTCTCGACACTTGTGTCATGTAGCTTCTTCAGCTCGTATGCATTCTGTGTTTGCAACGCCGGTTGTCCCATAAGGGTTTGTATATCTTTTGTAAACAAAAGTTGTCGGTTGTTGTACCTATGGGTGAGTATCTCCCAACAGGTGTCGTAATTATCAGCTGATACTGTAAGATGCTGTACGATGCGCTCCGCCTCGCCTTTAAGTTTGCCCTTGAGGTGCTGCATCTTTTGCGTTTTTGTCAACATGACATTGTTGTGGATGGCTTCACAGTAGAGGTCCATGAATGTAGGCCACTGGGTATAATTACCAGAAAAAGAAGGAATCTCAATTGTAGGCACTTGCTGATGCTGTTGAGATACTGAGTTAAGCTTACGATTCAAATCCCTTTTTGTAGTTTCGTACAAGGTTTCGTATGCAGAAAACTCTTCTTCGTAGCCTACATCACCGCCAGAAGTCAGGTTATCGATTTGCCAGTGGAGCTCGTCGATCAGTTTCCAGCGAGACTGCAGCGAATTCAGTTTGTCACAAATTTCCCACTTTTCTGTCAACTCTTTGGTGTTGATGTTTTTAATCACCCTAGAGAGCGCCCGGAAATTAGTGCGTTGTTGGCTAATGAACTCATCAGACCTTGATGGTACTCCAGTTTCCGCAGTTTTCACCTCGTAGTTCGTCAGCATGTCACGAATCGCTTCGTACCGCTTCTTTGTGGTGGTGTAGGTATCATTGATGAAATAGTCGTCATCCAAGTCACTGTCTGTTTTTTTTAGAACACCATGATTCATGTTGAACACCTCCCATTGAGCATTCAAAGCATCCAACCTTTTCTGTATGTATGTTCCTGACTTACGTGAATCAGAATCCTTTTTGAAGTTAGCCTCAATTTTAAGGATAGATTCAATGATTGTTCTCTGTTGTTGAAGTAGGTTCTCCATGGTTTAAGAACGATGTTGTAAATAGTTGGTTTCAGATACGTGTGACTGCGACTCTTACCGTAGTATGCACCTCAATCAAGCTGGTGAGACCCGCTTGTGGGAGGCCAGCAACCAAAGTGACACTACAGATAGAATCACGAATTACACTTTTTTTTTCTTTTTTTTTTTTTTTACAAATACACTTTACTGTTGAACTAT
Organism: Parnassius glacialis; assembly: GCA_033319125.1. Classification (NCBI taxonomy): domain Eukaryota; kingdom Metazoa; phylum Arthropoda; class Insecta; order Lepidoptera; family Papilionidae; genus Parnassius; species Parnassius glacialis. The sequence continues at coordinate 26,842,012 of JAVANC010000010.1, read as the reverse complement.
TGTAGACGTAATATACAAGTCTTAGTTCACGTCGAAAGCTCGAAGGACCAAAATGTAGGGGGTATTTTGTGATTTGTGACCCTCTACATATAATTGATATGTAGTATATTAATGTAGGTTGTATCTTCTACGTTACGGGATGTGGTAATCAAAACTGTGTCCGTTTCCGTAGAGAGCGTTTATTGTACTGAAAATACTTATGAATAAAAAATGTAATTATAGTGAACGTGTCGCGCGCGCAGGCGCGATATCAGCATTATTTTCTAAACTGTTGAAATATCATGTACTTGCTCGTACACGAACTGTTGTCGTTAATTCGCTTACCTCCTACGGCTTCAATACGTAATTCTTCTTTACGTCCGCGAGGCGCTAACTTCTGAGCCATCCACTCCTCTATGAGTGTCATGGTCGATCCTTCATCCAGAAGAGCTGTGGTCTTGATCTTTCCTTTAGGTCCATACAACTCGACCGGTGTAATTTTTAAATATGCACATGCCAGTGCATTTACTGTACTAATAGTTGTAATTTGAGCCTCTTTACCCCCCTCATCCCTTTGCGGCGAGGTATTTTTATAGGGGTATCGATGTAGCATTCGATGATGTGCCATTCTACATCCCTCTACACCACATTTTTTCGCCCTGCACTCTAACCTCCTATGGTTAGGTGACAAACATTGGAAACATATTTTCGCCTTTTTAACCGCTTCCCATTTTTCGCGATTATTCATATCCTTAAATTTGTAACAACTCACTATAGAGTGTTCCTTGTTGTATATAACACACTTATTTGTTACCCGACCCACAGGCTTATCTGGGTTATCATAACCACTTGTCGGTTGTGCTTTTTATTATTTCGGCCTTCATAACGCTCGCTCTTAAAACGGTTGCGTACAGGACCCCTTCGCAGTGTGTACGGTTTGCTTCCTGAATTCAGGACGTTTCCGCTTTTCTGGCACATTTTCATTGCTTAAGGACGTTCCAAATTTTTCACTCAATGAATTCAAAAATTTGGCCATCTTCTGTAACTCTGGCTCCAAAGGATTCTGAGCTCGATATTCGAACCATTTAAATTTAATTATAGTTTCAAGCTTCTCCACTATACGGCTTACTAACTCCGGTGAGTATAAATACTGTGGTTGATTCAGCGCTTGTATTGTAGCAACCACGTTCGTAATGCGACTTGCAAAAGAACCTATATTTCGGCAATCTTCTGCCAATCTTGGCATACGCTTTACATTCTCGATTTCGGCTAGAATGAGCATCTCAGCCCTACCGAATCTTCTTTCGAGAGCGTTCATTATTTCTTCAGGTTCACACAAAGTAAACAACAATGACTTAACCGCTTCCTTAGCGGTGCCCTTTAATGCCCTCCTAAGACGTACGACATTCTGCACCCCTGAAAATTGGCTTCTTGTGTCTTCAAACACCGTTTTGAAAATTATCCATTCACCCGGGTCGCCACAAAACGTGGCAGATGACGCCACTAGAAGCTTTCCATCCACCTTCTATGAAAGTCATCGCTGATTTCAAGGATCTGAATTCCTCAGGACAAGTCCTGATTTATGGCCCAAACAAGTGGACACCATAAATAGCTTAGAAACGGGTGAAGAAAAATCGCCGAAAGGCGTAAATACGCTAAGAAAGCAAGATCCGTTAATTCTACCCGACTACGGACGATTTAGCAGCTTTAAGAAATTCCTTGGGGCAACTACACGCACCTTACAAGCGGTAGAAAAATTCAAGAGTTTAAGAAAGTCGGTTAATGGACCCGAAAATGCAGCCGAAAAGTCAGTTATGTGTTCCAACGAAATTTTAGCAAAGTCGGTTAAAAGATCCGATGGCGCGTTGGACATAACGCTATTAAAAAGAGCTGAATTATTAATTTGGAAGTTCGTTCAAGACGAGTGTTTCCATTCGGAAATAAAATGCTTGAAAGCAGGCAAAAGCGTTGAAAGGAGTTCACGCTTAAGTAAATTATCTATGGAAATAGGAGAAGATAACTTACTCCGTTTAAACGGGCGTTTACCTTTCAAGTCTAATTTGACTGAGGAAAGTAGAAAACCTGTCATATTAGACGGTAAACACAAAATCGTTAAAATGATGATTAGAGAAGTTCATCATCATTTTGGACATGCCAATCACCAGACGGTGATGAATGAGGTGAACCAAAAATTTTATGTCTTGAACTTACGTAACTCAGTACGAAGTGTGTCACATCACTGTCAGTGGTGCAGGACATACAGGTCAAAGCCGCAGAACGTGCCACAAGGAAACCTTCCTCTGGAGAGAATAGCTCATCATGAACCACCTTTAACATGCTCAGCCGTAGATTAATTCGGACCTATGAGTGTGACTATAGGAAGGCGACACGAAAAACGCTGGGGTGTTTTATTCACGTGTCTGACCACCAGAGCAGTACATCTGGAGTTAGCAGCCTCATTGACACCAGCGTCAATAATAATGGCGTTAAGGCGATTTATCGCCAGAAGGGGAAAACCAGCCGTTATATACAGCGATAACAGGACGAATTTCAAAGCTGCAAATAAAGAATTATTGCAAGCATGCGAAGAGTGCTATGAGGGCATGAAAAAGGAGTCATTTTTGAAAATATATTAAATGGAAATTCATACCTCCCGGAGCGCCGCACATGGGTGGCGCTTGGGAGAGGTTAGTAAGATCGATTAAAATTGCGTTGACCGCTACGCTCAAAGAAAAGAGCCCGCGAGAGGAGGTTCTGCATAGGTTGCTTTTAGAAGCAGAGCATACTGTAAATTCCAGACCTCTGGTAACATTCAGTATGGATAGTCCTGAAGAGGCTTTGACACCCAATCATTTTCTCCTCGGACGCTCATGTGGTGATCGACCACCTGGATTATATTTAGAGCGACATCTGACGGGTCAGCTCAATTGGAAAGCCGCTCAGAGGTTAGCCGACCATTTTTGGATGAGATGGCTGAAAGAGTACATGCCTACTTTAATACCTCGAACGGGTGATAACGGAAAGTTCATGGAACCTAAAGAGGGTGATATTATCTTGATAATAGATCATTCGTTGCCACGAAATACGTGGCCGAAAGGCAAGATTAATAGGACGCTACCGCGACCAGACGGTTACACCAGAGTGGTTGACGTCATTACTAGCACAGGTATCTTGAGGAGACCTACATCCAGAATAGTAGTCCTGGTACCCGCGACGCCTCCCAAATGATGGTGCTGATCCCCGCCGTGCATCAGCACCAATGCACGGCGGGGAGATTGTTGGCGACGCGTCTATAAAAACATTTAAATTTATTAGTTAACCGATTACAAATAGCTTCTAAAACAGCTTATCGAGCAATAATAATCTTATAAGAAAACGCTTAGTTGAATCTTAAAGAAATGTCGAATTAATAACTTGAAAGTCTTGGGTTCGATTCCCAGGTCGGAATAGTTCGTCGTTTCCTTAGTAATATTTTCTTAATAAATTCATAAAGGGAATTTTTAAGATATAAATTATGTTTCCGGGTTCAGTTCCCCGGTTGAGATCACCTTTCAAATAGTAGGGAAAATTTAAAGAAATATTAAAATAAAGTTAGAGACCAGGATTTGTTCCCCGGTCGAAATGATCACTTTGTGTATAAGTGGAATTAATGTAAATTAATTACATAAGCATTGTCTTACATAAGTTTGATAGGTTTTGTATGAAAATAAAATGTTTATTTTCAAAGTTTAGATTATAAAATATTTTCTTTGTTTTGGTCTGTGTGACTGATAACAGCCTTGATGTCTGATAAGAGATTCTTAATGGAAGTCACCTTATCCCAATAGGGGTCGTATAGGAATCAGTTACTCATTTTGTGGTGATGGACCGCCGAGAAACAGACTAAAATTGCCACCTGTTTTACCGATAACGGGTGTAAGGTAAAAGTTAGTTGTTCATTTAGTTGCCGATGACAACAGCACGCTAATTTGTAAAATTAAAGTTTGAATAAGTGGAAATTTAAATGTTTGTAAATTTCAGCAATTTATGTAAAAATTGACTTGTAAAATGTTTCAGATTGACTGTATGAGCGAAATAAGTGAATTCTGTGTTATTTGAACTTAAAATTCCTATGAAATGGTGAAATATTGATAATTTTGTATAAGAAATTTAAAAGTGTTTTAAATAGTAAAATATATAGAAAAAATGTAAATTAAACTATTGTATTAGTTAAGATATTTGTATTTTCAAATAAAGAACATTGTTTCAACCTTATATCTTAGATATTTAAGAATACTAACTTGGTTCATATGTTGTAAAATAGGCATATTTTGTTGAATAAATAAAATATTTTTTGTGATTATATAAATGTAATGTATATCGTAGTAAAGATATTTTTTTTGTGTTATCTTTATAAATAAAATGTATAAATGTATGTCTTATACAAATAAAGATATTGGGCAAACCGTGAGGGAGTGATGGTACAAATTTAATGTAATTGAGTTGCAAAATCGCACAGAGGGCGCGGTTCTCTTTCGAGTATAGCTTTTTTTGATACCCCGTTAGATTGATTTTCATGTATGTCATGTATGCCAAGGATCTCCTAAGTGAAGTTATTTGAGGATTATACAGTGGTCCCAAATAACTGCCGGTACGACATACTCCGCTAAGCGTCGAGTCCGCATACTCCGCGAAGCGTCGAGGTCACCGGCCCTTAGGCAGATTCTTGGCACTCAAGCACGTTCCGTGCCCTTGTGTGTCAGTCGCGTGCGCGAGTGCTATCTAAGCACTTCTCTCAACCCTTTCGTGGTGAAAGGGGTAGGCAGTGCGCCTAAAAGTGTTGCGGTCACCCAACTTCGCTCCCTCCCGTACCCCGCGGCGCGCTTCATTAGTTGCCAGCCTGCTAGGTAGGGATTTAGACAGACACGGTATCAGCATCAGCCTATTAGGGATATAAAAAACAGTTGTAACATGTCGGACAAGGGGAAGGGGGAACCCCCCCCCCACCCCCCCGCGTTAGGAAACCCCCGGATCGCCCGGGTATATTGGATCGGCCGTTATTCATAAGGAATTTACAATATCCGGAGCGGTCAACGGTAGTGGCTTCATTTAGCCAGATTCCCAAGAAAAAGCCAACGTCGCCCCAAGGGCCCGCGTCGAGCGTCGCGCTCACTCCCACCGCACCTGAGTGTGCGACTGGGAAGGAACCGTCGCCCTTACCTCAGCGGGCGAAGAAAGCAGCCAGGCGTCATACCCCACCGGAAACAGAAGACTCACTACACGAGAAGCGGCAGTGTGTTGAAGTACCTCAAGAATATGCAACGTCATCGTCTGACGAAGATGAAGCACAAACGAGTCACACTACTCATAGATCGCCACCGAAATCGCCAAGTCCGCGTAAACCTTCCCCCCCCCCCCCCCCCCCCGCATCACCGGACCATAGAAGCACTGTGGATACGGCCGATTACGAGGAAGGAGGTGAAGAATCTTACGGGTGGGGGTCAACTAAGTCGACTACGTACGCAACCCTCCCCCCGTTCGCCGGTGGATCCCCCCCCGCGCCTACTACCAACCCCTCTGGACTCTCTACGGATGACGGACAGAGGCCATCCACAAGTTACGCCCAACTGGTGGCTGCCCCAGCAGTACCGCGACCCAAGTCGCCGGAAACAACCACCACCCAACCGGACAAAGAGAAGGCACGCTATCCGCCGATAGTAGCAGAATGCCTCCCGGACTGGACGAAGCATTTCGAAGTGCTTAATAGGAAATTAGGCCACCCGCCGAATGCTCGTCCGTTCGGGAAGGGTGTCAGATTTACCCCGCAAAGTCCGGAAGAATTCCGGACAATTCAAAAATACCTAATTGAAATATCAGAGAAGCTGCCATCAATGTCGTGGTACTGTTACACCCCTGAAGAAGACAAGCCCACTAAAGTGGGCATCCGGGGGCTACCAGTGGGCACGGACGCAAGCCAGATAGGAGAGGCCATCAGGGCAAAGGGATTTCCTCTTAAGTACGTGAAGGAAATCCCTCCTCGTAGAGGCAGGCCTGGATGCCTCTACTTCGCCCAGCTGGACCACCTGAGCCTGGAGCAGCTGAAGGAGCTCTATGCAATAGACGAGCTTCTATTTATGAAAGGTGTAACCATAGAAGCCTGGCAGAGAAGAGTAGGCCCAGCTCAGTGCCACCGCTGCCAGGCCTTCGGACACGCGTCGACGAACTGCTTCAGGCCAGTGAAGTGCGTCCGCTGTGGGGAAAATCATATAGCGAGCAAATGCCCTAGGGGTAGAGACGAAGAACCTAGGTGCGCAAACTGCGGACAGAACCATACAGCGAACGATCGCCGCTGCCCGGTCCTGAGGAGGATCGCAAGGAAGCAGGGGATCACCCTACCGGGGCTACAACCGGAAGCCCCCAGGGGGGTCCCACAGAGTCGCCCCCGAACAGTAGAGATACTAGAAGACGGGTGGGCAACAGTTAGAGGGAGGGGGAGGCAACCACCCCCCCCCCCACCCACCGCACAGCAACTACAAACAGAGACGTACGAGGCTCCAAAAGCAGCCACCGGGACGACTCTGCAGCCACCCGCAAACGATGCCACAGAGAGGCAACAGCCAAAAAAGAGGAAGCGGGTGCGCAGCAAGAGGAAGAAGGAGCAACCTCCTCAGGCAGCGGCAGCAACCTCTACCCCTACCCCAGCGGTAACGATGGCCCAGGCGCAGGTTACAGCTACAGGAAGGACAACCACTAAGAGTAGAGCCCCAGGAAGGGCTCTATCAGAAAATAGAGCCCGCTCGACACATAGAGCACGCTCTCCCCAAGGTAGAGAGGGTAGAGCAGAAACACAGACACCACACCCGAGGCCAGTACCAACGTCATCACAACCAGGAATACCTACAGCTGCCCCAGACACGACAGATGCCATCCAGAGATTGGTTGGCATCGCGATAGAAGTGGGCAGCCAAGTCCTGGCGGACATTAGAACCGGGACAGACCCGATAACAGCCATAATGAAGGCTTTGGCGCAGCTACTGGCTAGGCACTACAGTGGTGTCGTGTAATCCGGATAACCTGCGCCTCCTATACTGGAACCCGGACGGGATCCAGCAGAAGCTACATGAACTCCGCACTATCGCCCAGCAGCAGGACATACACATAATACTGCTGGGCGAAACGAAGTTAAGACCAACGACGCACATAAAGCTGCCGAATTACTTTATATACAGGAGGGACGAGGTCAACGCTCAAGGAACCGCCTACAGAGGAACGGCGGCCCTGGTGAGAAGAGACATCGTCCACCTAGAGCTGGAACCACCTCAGTACCAAACAATGCGTTCAATCGGCATAAAAATGGAGGCGGCGGGCGAGGAACTAAGGATCTACGCAGCATACCGCCCGCCAGGGACTCCATTTTGCTCCTCAGACATCCGGACAATAATGGAAGGTGAAACACCAACCATTATAGCAGGGGACCTAAACGCGAAACACCCAGCATGGGGATCTAAAGTGATCACCCCGCCGGGTCGTGAACTCTACAATGATGCGGAATTAAACAGCTACGACGTATTAGGTCCCGAAGAGCCGACGCATATCCCGACAGATCACCGGAGGAGTCCGGATGTGTTGGACATCGTGCTCACTAGGAACATCAACTGCCCGATAGTGGTAGAGGTGCTGTACGACACGAACACACAGCACCTCCCGCTACTAATCACCTTAGGCCTCAGGGCAGTGACGTCGCCTCCCAGAGCCTTCAAGACTAAGATCAACTGGAGGCTCTACCAACAACATCTACTGGAGAGACCTCCAGTAACAACACAGATCAACACAGCGGACGACGTAGAGGCCGCTGCAACCAGAATTACTAAGACGATCACAGAAGCTCTCAACGCGGCCTCTACGATCGTCCCACTTACCAAAAAGAAAGAAGAGCTGCCACAAAAGTTACAAATTCAGCTGAGGAGAAAGAGAGCACTAAGGAGGCTTTGGGCGAGTACGCGCTGTCCAAGAATCAAGTCGCAACTCAACACCCTATCAGAAGAGCTGTCGGTTGCAATCCAGGCCCACAGAGGAGAGGCCTGGGAGCGGCGCATTTGGAAAGCAGAGGACGAAGATGCGTCGCTCTACAAATTGAACCGGCAGCTAACAAGAACCAAAACACCAGTCTGCGCACTTATAAGTAGCACACGAGAGAAGTGCTATGAGGCCAAGGGAAGAGCGGAAATCCTAGCTGAGCACTTCGAGGAGCAGTTTATGCCGAACCCAGCAAGTGCGGAGTTCATGGAGCTTCATATCCAAAAGGAGAGCCGCGTACAGGAGTTCCTGTCGTCGCCCGCGCCACCGCTTGCAGGAGAGTGGTTTATTTCCCCCGCTGAACTGCGGAGGACAATTGCCCGCCTGCAGGTGAGGAAGGCGCCGGGGCACGACCGGATCACAAACGCAGCACTCCGACAGCTGCCGAATAGAACAATTGTAGAGATTGGGAGACTCTACAATGGCATTCTGCGGACTTTCCACTTCCCGGAGAGCTGGAAAATCGGCAAAATTATCGTCTTGCCAAAACCCGGGAAGGACAGGCGTAGAGCAGCTAGTTACAGGCCGATTACGCTGCTACCGCACATAGCCAAACTGTTTGAGCGCATCGTGCTGAGAAGAGTCCGCCCGTGCATACAACTACGGGCGGAACAACACGGATTTCGGAGCGGACACTCTACAGCTACACAGCTGACCAGAGTGCTGCACCTACTATCGACGGAATATAACTTCGAGAGAACGTCTGTGGGCGTCTTCTTGGACATAGAGAAGGCGTTCGACAGGGTGTGGCACTCTGGACTACTCTTCAAGATGGAACAACAAACGAGTGTCCCTCCTGCTATGCTGCGGCTAGTGGCGTCATTTCTAGCTAACAGAAGCTTCTACGTCTGTGTAGAGGATGCCGAGTCCGCAGTCAAGGCAATTAGAGCCGGCGTACCACAGGGCAGCTGTCTCTCGCCGATCCTGTACGCGGCGTACACCAACGATATACCGACGCTTGCTGGACAACTGCAGGAGTGGGAGGACGACGTAGAGCTGGCGCTATATGCGGACGATAGTGCCTACTTCACGTCGTCCAGAAGAACCCACATCGCGGTTGCCAAGATGCAGCGCCTGCTGGACCTGCTGCCACCATGGCTGGATGAGTGGAGGATGGCTGTCAACGTGGGGAAGACGGCCGCTCTACTCACCCGGCGTTATAGAAACCTACCACCACCATTGAAGCTAAGAGGCCAAGAGATCGCGTATCAGAAGGCCGTAACCTACCTTGGATGCCGGATTGACAGGATGCTGCGCATGACTGCGCACGTCGACATCGTCGTCCGCAATGCCAGATGTGCGCGGGCGGCGCTCCGTCCAGTCCTGGCATCCAAGTTGCCGTTGAGAACGAAGACCAAGCTCTATAAAATGTATATACGCCCGATACTTACTTACGCCGCTCCGGCCTGGTACGCGCTCTTGAGCAGCAGACAAAGGCAGCGGTTGCAGGTCCAGCAGAACTTAGCACTAAGGACCATTGTCGGTGCAGGTCGCTACGTCCGGAATGATGTCATAGCGGCCAACCTGAAAATGGAGACGATCGAAGAGTTTGTGGTCCGGTTGACGCGCGGCATGTTCGACCGCGCTGACAACGGGCCACACTTACACCTGAACAACTTTGCGCCGCTACACACTCGCCCCCCGGACGGGCGACCTCTACCAAGAGAACTCCTCTCTTTAAGATATAAGAGAGTCGAGTAAAGCCCTCAATGCCGCTGATAGGCCAACTCTGACACCTAGGTCGAAGCAGTCGCCTATACGACGACTTACCCGACCTAGCTAAATTAAGCACACAATGAGAAATCCAACAATGCCGGATTACCGGCTTCCAATGACCGGCCCATAAAAATGGGCTGTGAGGATTACCCGGGTAGTGGGGGAGATGCCCCGAGGCCCGAGACCTGCTGGGTGTGGTACACACACCGCAGCAGACGACAACGTAGAGTGTCATGTATGTCAACGTGGGGAAGACGGCCGCTCTACTCACCCGCTGAGTTACGTAAGTTCAAGACATAAAATTTTTGGTTCACCTCATTCATCACCGTCTGGTGATTGGCATGTCCAAAATGATGATGAACTTCTCTAATCGTCATTTTAACGATTTTGTGTTTACCGTCTAATATGACAGGTTTTCTACTTTCCTCAGTCAAATTAGACTTGAAAGGTAAACGCCCGTTTAAACGGAGTAAGTTATCTTCTCCTATTTCCATAGATAATTTACTTAAGCGTGAACTCCTTTCAACGCTTTTGCCTGCTTTCAAGCATTTTATTTCCGAATGGAAACACTCGTCTTGAACGAACTTCCAAATTAATAATTCAGCTCTTTTTAATAGCGTTATGTCCAACGCGCCATCGGATCTTTTAACCGACTTTGCTAAAATTTCGTTGGAACACATAACTGACTTTTCGGCTGCATTTTCGGGTCCATTAACCGACTTTCTTAAACTCTTGAATTTTTCTACCGCTTGTAAGGTGCGTGTAGTTGCCCCAAGGAATTTCTTAAAGCTGCTAAATCGTCCGTAGTCGGGTAGAATTAACGGATCTTGCTTTCTTAGCGTATTTACGCCTTTCGGCGATTTTTCTTCACCCGTTTCTAAGCTATTTATGGTGTCCACTTGTTTGGGCCATAAATCAGGACTTGTCCTGAGGAATTCAGATCCTTGAAATCAGCGATGACTTTCATAGAAGGTGGATGGAAAGCTTCTAGTGGCGTCATCTGCCACGTTTTGTGACGTCGGTACCCATCGCCATTCACATGGTTTACTGTGATCTTCGATCTCAGCTAATCGATGAGCAACGAATAGTTTAAAAGTGCAAGGATCAGACTTAATCCACGCTAACACTGTACGTGAGTCCGTCCAAAATATTCTTTTGGATATCTCGTACTTGCTCTCTTCTTTAACTGATGTAGCTAATCGGCTGCCCATAAGAGCTGCTTGCAATTCAAGCCTTGGAATGGAAATTGGCTTCAGCGGCGCTACTCTTGCCTTTGCGGCGATCAACGTAATCCGCCTTTCTCCTAGCTCGTCCGTGTTGACGTAATACACCGCGGCGGCGTATGCTTTCTCACTAGCATCCGTGAAAGTGTGTAACTCTCCCTTGCCGACGCCTTCAGCAACGGGTCTAGGTAAATTAGGTCTAAATGACCTAACTTCTTCACTTGCGATATCCATTTACAAAATAACTCTTGTAATTCGTGTGTAACTTCTTCATCCCAAGAGCTGCCTGTCCTCCATACTTGCTGGATTAGCGACTTCCCTTGAATCGTTATGGGTCATGCGAGTCCTAAAGGATCGAAGACTGACATCACAGCGCTAGTTATCTCCCTCTTCGTAGGCGGTCGTAAACCTTCTATTACCTCTTCCGGTGTGTTACGAAGAATTATGGAGAAACTTATTACATCTCGTTTGATATTCCAGATCAATACTAAAGTGCGTTCTGTGTGCTCCTTATCTCTCAGCGAAGCACTGTCGCTCTTATATTTATTTTCCATTTTACATAAAACCTCGGGTCGGTTACTAGCCCATCCCCTTAGTTGGAAAGAAGCCCGTTTATGTAATTTATACATATCGTTTACTATCCTTTCGGCCGTCGTCACGTCGGGAAATGCCTGTAGAAAGTCAACCATATAGAAATTGCTTTCGGTCGCGGAAGCTGCTTCTGGATAAAGATGTGCGTTATCCTGCGCATTTCTATTCTTCACATATAAAGCGATGCATGGTGATGATGCCGCTCCAAATATGAGTGACGTCATTCTATACTCTTCCGGTGACGCGTCACGATTGTGCCGCCATAGGAATCGAAGACTGTCCCTGTCTTCTTCACGAATTTTCACTTGCAGGAACATTTCTTTAATGTCTGCCATCACTGCCACGCTCCCTTCTCTGAATCGTAGCAGAACGCCAAATAACGACTTCAATAAGTCCGGTCCGGTTAACAATGCATCGTTGAGACAACGTCCGCCCGTCCTTGCGGCGGCGTCGAAAACTATCCTTATTTTCTTTTTTTGTGGGTGAGCACTGCAAAGTGAGGAAGATACCACGTGCGTGGGGAAATGGAAATATGTTTCGCTTTCTCTGCGTAACCGTTAACGATGAGTTTTTCAATTTGCTTCTCATATTCTTTTTTCAACTCGCTATTTTTATCGAGCTTCCTATCGATGTTAAACAGGCGACTTTCAACCTGTGCTTTATTTGACGGCATGCATTCATTATCCGTGCGCCATAACAAAGCAGTCTCGTACCTATTATTAGGTATACGACGTACCGTTTTGTTCAAAATATTCAAAGCTCGTTCTTCTGGGTCGTTTGCGGACTTACGCGCAGACACTCCCAAAGATTCCAAACTAAAATAATCCTTGATTAACTTCTCCATGTCCTCCTCCTTCTTGGTGGAAATGTGGTTAACAATCTTGATTGGTTTAATGCCACCCGATATGTGACCATGTAAAACCCATCCAAGTTTGGTGAGCGATGCTACAGGTAGGTTCTTACCTCCTGAAATTAATTCACGAGTAACTTTGAGATGCCAATTGTCCTGGCCAATTAGTATGGTAGGTCTGGACCTCTCATAAATTAACTCGTCCTTAATCGGTGTCAAATGAGTACACCGTTGCAATAATTCTCGGCTTACCGACTGCGGAGAAAGGTTAAGTGACTTAATTGTTTGTACACTTATCTCCCCTAAGCTTTTCGAGAAAATGCCTTTTATTTTAACATTTAAGCGATACGAACTGTTGTCGTTAATTCGCTTACCTCCTACGGCTTCAATACGTAATTCTTCTTTACGTCCGCGAGGCGCTAACTTCTGAGCCATCCACTCCTCTATGAGTGTCATGGTTGATCCTTCATCCAGAAGAGCTGTGGTCTTGATCTTTCCTTTAGGTCCATACAACTCGACCGGTATAATTTTTAAATATGCACATGCCAGTGCATTTACTGTACTAATAGTTGTAATTTGAGCCTCTTTACCCCCCTCATCCCTTTGCGGCGAGGTATTTTTATAGGGGTATCGATGTAGCATTCGATGATGTGCCATTTTACATCCCTCTACACCACATTTTTTCGCCCTGCACTCTAACCTCCTATGGTTAGGTGACAAACATTGGAAACATATTTTCGCCTTTTTAACCGCTTCCCATTTTTCGCGATTATTCATATCCTTAAATTTGTAACAACTCACTATAGAGTGTTCCTTGTTGTATATAACACACTTATTTGTTACCCGACCCACAGGCTTATCTGGGTTATCATAACCACTTGTCGGTTGTGCTTTTTATTATTTCGGCCTTCATAACGCTCGCTCTTAAAACGGTTGCGTACAGGACCCCTTCGCAGTGTGTACGGTTTGCTTCCTGAATTCAGGACGTTTCCGCATTTCTGGCACATTTTCATTGCTTAAGGACGTTCCAAATTTTTCACTCAATGAATTCAAAAATTTGGCCATCTTCTGTAACTCTGGCTCCAAAGGATTCTGAGCTCGATATTCGAACCATTTAAATTTAATTATAGTTTCAAGCTTCTCCACTATACGGCTTACTAACTCCGGTGAGTATAAATACTGTGGTTGATTCAGCGCTTGTATTGTAGCAACCACGTTCGTAATGCGACTTGCAAAAGAACCTATATTTCGGCAATCTTCTGCCAATCTTGGCATACGCTTTACATTCTCGATTTCGGCTAGAATGAGCATCTCAGCCCTACCGAATCTTCTTTCGACAGCGTTCATTATTTCTTCAGGTTCACACAAAGTAAACAACAATGACTTAACCGCTTCCTTAGCGGTGCCCTTTAATGCCCTCCTAAGACGTACGACATTCTGCACCCCTGAAAATTGGCTTCTTGTGTCTTCAAACACCGTTTTGAAAATTATCCATTCACCCGGGTCTCCATCGAAGTCCGGTAATTCCTGGAGGAAATGAAGCTGGGAAGACTTATCTTTAACCGCTATCTTTATTGCACTCACAATCGCTTCGGTCAATTCTGACACCTCACACGCGTGTACCTTCTGTGCATTTCCTAGGTTGCGCTTGACCTCCGCCCCTTTGCGGCGTGATCTCTTACACGCTTCCTTATCAGTAATGTCGGGTTGCGTTACACTAACCAGCGCACTCATTATGGTCTGTTGAACCCAACTCCTTACGAAAGGTTCCACCTGAGTATTCCGCTCTTCATCATCCTAACTCGAGTCGACTTCCTCTTCTCGGTTGAGACGTGCCAACTCCAATTGAGACTTGGCTAAGGCAGCAGCTGCCTGTGCTCGTTCAAGCTCTGAGCGTTCGAATTTAATCCGCACCTCTAAATCGGCTTTCAGACTCGCCGATCGCGATGACCTACTACCTCTCTGTAACCCTTTGTCACTAGTGTGCCCGATTACTATTCTCGACGAAGCCGCTTCTTCGGTCCCTTGACCTACTTTTTCGACTATCGTTTCACTCCTGGATATAACGGATTTCTGTGCGGTGCTGGTCTGCGTACCACTGGTGTCCGTCCTGTTGCTTATCGTTGCCACGGACGCCCCTGAGTCCCACGTGCCTGTGGACGTATCGGTGGTGGCTCCACTTGAAGGGGTTGCCTCACTCGAAGCAGTAGCTGTGGTCACCCCAGATGATTCCGCTTCTTTAGCCTTTCTTGAGAGCCCTGTTCTTGTCCTGGTTCCCTCGCTCCTCTCGGTCTGGTCTTGTGCCTTCTTCATCTTACAGAGAGGTGATTGTTGGCCTACGGTCCCTAACTGTCCCTACGGTCCCTACGTTCCATACGGTCCCTACGGTCCCTAGAACCCCTTACCTATAACCCTTCTACAACCCAACCTAACCCCACTACCCCTCCCCCTTTATCTCCTAACCCTACAACCCTACTCCCACCCTAACAGCCCTATCAGCCCTATCAGCCCTATCAATCCTGGACGGGGGCCTACCGTGGTGAGCCGTCCATGGATGGAGTCGTGCAGGAATGGAGTGGAGGAAAGGTTTAGGAACTGTACCGCCAAGGAGTATGGCGAAACAGTCGAGCTAGTAGTGCAAGCGCAGTCTCGCTCGAGAGAACTGCTCCACCCGAAGGTGTTGTGCCAGAGCCCGACCGGTTTGGCACCGTTAAGGGGTCGGGATGTATGCTGTGCTCGCCGCCTAGTTGCCGGTGACGCCTCGTCCAGGCGCCCTCCTCCGGCCGCGATGCAGTCAGGTGCTCACACGAGCACCCTCGCCTGGCTGCAGCAGCGGTGGATGCTTCTTCTTCTTTCTTCCACCCTTGCCTGGCAACAGTGAGTGCGTCCTCTTCTTTCTCGCACCCTTGCCTGGCAGCAGTGAGCGCTCCCGCCTGGTAACAAAAAACACCAAACGCCTTTGAGCGCTACAGGAAATGAAAACACAATACCCGTAGAAGAAATGCCGAGCCCGATGACCCAACAGGAAATGCCGGACGTGGTCGTCCGACAGGAAATGCCAACTATGGCCGTCCAGTGGAAAATGCCGAGCACGATTGCCCGACAGGAAAAATGCCATGCCCTGCTTGACTACGATGAGCGCCTTCAAAAGGCACCTGCGCCTGGCTGCAATACGTGCCCCATACGAGCACACGCCCCTAGCCGCAATCCCGGTTTTTTTTCTTCCGGTAGCTACCAGTAGTCCAGATCCGGTCCTGCCTAAGCCCTGATGGGCCTACTGCGCTGGCCTGGTCTTCTTGCCTTTGGTCCTGTTGCTTGAGCTCAAACCTCCGGCTTCCTTTGGTCGCTGATCTTCACTCGGCTCCGAAGGTCCTCTTGAATGGTATCCAGCAGCTCACAGCTGGTTCCTTAAATCCGGCTTCGCGAAGGACCAATTGAAAAGGAACCAGCGAAATGGTTTGTGGTCACGGCTCGTTAAGCAACCGAACTTCACAACCCCATAAGACGCCTACGTTGTGTTCGGGAACAACGTATGTTAACCCCGCAATGGAGTAACACACAAGGGCGTCAACCTCTTCCTTTTTTTCAAATAGGTTCAGGCAGGGATTATGGGTCTTCCGAGGTCGTACCGGTCCCAACGCCTTAATTCTTCAAAATGTGCCGCTCCGGCGACACCAGTAGAACTGTTCTTATATTTAAAGGTGAAGGATCCCTTCGGAATAAAACAGTAATTATCTTTAAACCGCTCCGTGAGAGAGTTATTACTTTCCCTATCACTTCCTTATATGCTTTTCTTTCTTGATTATATTATGTATTGGTAGCTGGTCCCGAACGATTTACATACACTACACTACGTAATCGTCTGCGTGTATGCCTATGCACACAGCAGGTCTCGGGCCTCGGGGCATGTCCCCCTTTGCCCGGAATCTCCTCGCGGTGCATCACTATGCACCGGTCGTGGGAGCCGTTATGGCGTTGTAGGTATGTAGCAGCGACGCGGGTTTGATTTCCCGGTCGCTGTAGTCAAATCAAGTTCATGAATTTTCATCATGTAGTCAGGTAATGTAGCCTCCGTCTGTAATAAACGTGGCATGTGTGGTAGTCCAATGTGGCCGGTTGTTAATCCGGCCAGGCGTCTAGGTTGGCCTATCTGCGGCATTGAGGGTTTGACTCGACTCTCTAATCGCTATAGAGAGGAGTTCTCTTGGCAGAGGTCGCCCGTCCGGAGGTCGAGCATGTAGGGGTGCAAAATCCTGTAGGTGTTCATGTGGCCCGTTATCAGCGCGGTCAAACATACCGCGCGCTAACCGGGCCACAAATTGCTCGACTGTCTCCATCCTCAAGTTGACGATGACGTCGTTCCGGACGTAGCGACCTGCACCGACGATGGTCCGTAGTGACAAATTCTGCTGGACCTGCAATCGCCGCTTCTGATGATCGCTCAGGAGCGCGTACCAGGCCGGCGCAGCATGTGTGAATTTTGATCGAATGTAGGTTTTGTATATTTTTAATTTTGTTTTGAGTGGTAATTTTGCAGTTAAGACCGGACGTAGCGCCGCCCGCGCACATCTGGCGTTACGGACGGCGATATCGACGTGCGCGGTCATGCGCAACATCCGGTCGATCCGGCATCCCAGGTACGTTACGGTCTTCTGGTAAGTGATCTCCTGGCCCCTGAGCGTCAGTGGTGGTGGTAAATTTCTGTAACGGCGAGTGAGCAGAGCGGTCGTCTTGCCAACGTTGACGGCCATCCTCCACTCATCTAGCCATGGTGGTAGCAGGTCCAGCAGGCGCTGCATCCTGGCAGTGGCTATATGGGCTCTTCTAGACGATGTGAAGTAGGCACTATCGTCCGCGTATAGCGCTAATTCAACATCGTCTTCCCATTCGCGCAGATGGTCTGCCAGGATGGGGATGTCATTGGTGTAAGCCGCGTACAGGATCGGCGAAAGACAGCTGCCCTGTGGTACGCCGGCTCTAATTGGTCTTGCTGCGGACTCGGCGTCCTCTACACAGACGTAGAACTTCCTATCTCTCAGGAATGACGCCACTAGCCGCAACATAGCAGGAGGGGTACTTGTTTGTGCTTCTAATTTGTAAAGTTATCCAGAGTGCCACACTCTGTCGAACGCCTTCTCTATGTCGAGAAAGACGCCCAACGATGTGCGGCCGCGGTTGTACTCGGCCGCCAGATAGTGCAGCACCCTGGTCAGCTGTGTTGCTGTAGATTGGCCCCTCCTGAATCCGTGCTGTTCCGCCCGAAGATGTACGCACGGGCGGAAGCTTCTTAGCATCAATCTTTCGCACAGTTTAGCTAAGTGCGGTAGCAGCGTGATCGGCCTATAACTGGCTGCTCTACGCCTGTCCTTCCCGGGTTTCGGCAGAACGATCACTTTGCCGATTTTCCAGTCCTCCGGGAAGTGGGATGTCCGCAGTATACCGTTGTAGAGTCGACCTAACTCTACAAGTATTCTATTGGGCAGCTGTCGAAGTGCTGCGTTGGTTATCCCGTCGTGCCCCGGCGCCTTCCTGGGTTGCAGGCGGGCTACTGTCCTCCGCAATAGGGCGGGGGATATAAACCACTCTCCTGCAAGCGGTGGCGCGGGCTTCGACAGGAACTCCTGTACGCGGCTCTCCTTCCGGGTATGAAGTTCCATGAACTCCGCACTTGCTGGGTTCGGCATAAATTGCTACTCGAAGTGCTCTGCTAGGATATCTGCTCTATCTTTGGCCTCGTAACAACGTTCGCCCGCATTGTTGGTCAGCGGGCAAACGGGGGGTCTGGTTTTAGTTAACTGCCGGTTCAGTTTGTAGAGCGACGCATCTTCCTGCTCTGCTTCCGATATGCGCCGCTCCCAGGCCTCTCCTCGGTGGGCCCGGACTGCAACCGACAGTTCATCCGACAAGGTGTTTAGCTGCGTTTTTATTCTTGGGCAGCGAGTACGCGCCCAGAGCTTTCTCAGCGCTCTCTTTCGCTTGAGTTGTACGCAGATATCTCGAGGCAGCTCTTCTCTCCTTCCAGTGTTTGGAACGATCGTAGAGGCCGCGCATAAGGCCTCCTGAATCGTCTTGGTGATTTTCTTTGCAGCGGCCTCTACGTCGTCCGCTGTATTTATTGGAGTATACGTTGGAGGTCTCTCCATTAGGTGTCTCTGGTAGAGCCTCCAATTTATCTTCCTTTTGAGAGCTCCGGGCAGCGTAGTCACTGCCTTGAGGCCAATGGTGATGAGAATCGGGAAGTGCTGAGACATCAGGTCATACAGCACCTCTACCACTACCGGGTAGTTGACGTTCCTAGAGAGCACGATGTCCAACACATCCGGACATTTTCGATGATCCGTAGGAACATGTGTTGGTTCATCGGGACCCAAAACGTCGTAGCCGTATCTTTCGGCGTCATCATATAGTTCACGACCCGGCGGGGTGATCACTCTGGACCCCCACGCCGGGTGTTTCGCGTTCAGGTCCCCCGCGACGATGGTTGGTGTTTCGCCTTCCATTATTGTCCGGATGTCTGAGGAGCAGAATGGAGTCCCTGGCGGGCGGTATGCTGCGTAGATCCTTAGTTCCTCGCCCGCCGCCTCCATTTTTATGCCGATAGAGCGCATCGTTTCATATGTTGGTAAGTCCAGTTCTTGATGGACGATGTCTCTCCTCACTAGAACCGCCGTGCCTCTATAGGCGGTCCCGTGAGGATTGACCTCGTCCCTTCTGTAGATGTGGTAATTCGGCAGCTTAAGATGCGTCTTTGGGTTCAATTTCGTCTCACCCAGCAGTATCACCTGTATATCCTGCTGCTGGGTGACCGTGCGGAGTTCATGGATCCTCTGTTGGATCCCGTCTGGATTCCAATATAGTAGGCGCAGGTTACTCGCCTCTGTAATGCCGGGCAAGTAGTTGCGCCAACGCTCTCATAATCGCTGATATAGGGTCTGTCCCGGCTCTTATATCGGCCAGGACTTGCGTGCCGACCTCTATGGCTATGCCGACCAATCTGAGGATGGCATCGTCGTAGCCTAGGTCGGCAGTTGGTATTCTGTTTGAGGTTGGCTCTTGTCTCGGCTGGGCTTGGGTCTGTCTGCGTATGGTAGAGCGTGCTCTAGTTGTAGAGCGGGCTCTATGTTCCGGTAGAGCCCTCTCTGGTGCTCTACCTACGGTGGTCCTTGTGTCCCTGACGGTAACCTGCGCCTGGGAGGCTATCGTGACCGCTGGGGTGGGGGAGAGGTAACGGCTTGAGGAGGCTGTGTCTGGCTTTTCTTCCTTCTCCCCCGCTTTTTCTTTTTTGGTGCAAGACGCTCTGTAGCGTCGTTAGCGGGGGGCTGGAGAGTCGCTCCGGTAGTTGCTTTTTCTTTAGGTAGCTCTACTACTTCCATAGGTTGATGTTGCTGTATTTGTGGAGGGGGGGGGGGGTGGAGAGGGGGGTGCTTGCCTCCCCCCTTTCCCTCTTATGGTTGTCCACCCCTCTTCGTTAACTTAGACGTTCCTTTGGCAACTCTCCGGAATTTGTTTCGGCGCTTCCGGAAGCAATCCCGGAAGTGTAATTCCTTGCTTCCGTGCGATCCTCCTCAATACCGGACATCGTCGATCGTTGGCTGTATGATCTTTAGCGCAGTTTGCGCATGTAGGTGCTTCGTCCCTACCCCTCGGGCATTGGTTTGCGGTGTGTTCCCCCACGCAACGGACACATTTTATCGGGCGGAAACAGTTATAGGAGGCGTGTCCAAAAGCCTGGCAGCGGTGGCATTGTGCTGGTCCCACTCGTCCTTGCCAGGCTTCTATCACGACTCCTTTCATAAATAGTAGCCCGTTGATGCTGTAGAGATCCTTGAGCCTCTCTTGGCTTAAATGGTCAAGTTGCGCGAAGTATAGGCAACCCGGTCTTCCTCTGCGGGGCGGGATTGCCTTAACGTAGCGGATTGGAAAACCTAATGCCTTGATAGCCTCTCCTATAGTTTGAGTATCCGTGTCAACTGGCAGCCCCCTAATGCCCACTTTTGTGGGTTTTTCTTCTTCGGGGGTGTAACAGTACCAGGACATGGCTGGTATTTCTTTGGTGATCTCCATTAAATACTTTTGGATGGTCCGGAATTCTTCCGGACTCTGGGGGGAGAAGCGCACCCCCTTCCCGAACGGACGAGCGTTCGGAGGGTGACCCAACTTCCTGTTGAGCACCTCAAAATGCTTCGTCCAATTCGGGAGGCATTCTGCGACTATTGGAGGATATCGGCTTTTTCCGGATTCCACCTCTGGTTTCTGGGCTTCAGCCTCCTGCCTTGGTACTGCTGGGGCTGCTGCCAGTTGTGCGTAGCTTGTTGACGGACGTTGTCCGTCGTCCGTTGGCAATCCAGACGGGTTAGTTGGTTGTCCATCCGATGGAGCTAGGGTAGCATACGTAGTGCTATCCCAGCCGTACACTTCCTCCCCCCCCTGCTCGTACCCAACCGCGTTGCTACGTCGGTCGGGGGAGATAGGAGGGGTTGGTTTTCTCGGTGAAGGTGATTTCGGCGGCGTATTGTATTTTCTTACTTCGACCGCTGGTAGGTGGTACTCTTCGTCGGAAGATTCGGATGCTGACGAGTTTGGAGACACGACGCATTGCCTCTTCTCGTATAGGGATGCTTCTGTCTCCGGTGGTGTGTGCCTCCTGGCCGACTTCTTCGCCCGCTGCGGTAGGGGCGACGGTTCGCGTTCGCTCGTGCACTCAGGCGCGGAGAACACGAGCGCGGCGCTCGGTGCGGGCTCCTTAGGCGGCGAGGTAGGCTTCCTGGTAGTTTTCGGTTTCTGGCTGAAGGAGCTTACGATCCTGGAGCGCTCCGGGTTCGCGAGGTCCCTAACCATTAAAAGGCCGATCTAATATCCCCGGACGATCCGGGGGTTTCCTAACGCGAGAGGGTGGGAGGGGGGGTCCCCCTTTCCCCTGCCGGTCATTGTTTACAATGTAAAGTTGTCTCTTGCGTGTCCTATCAAATTTTTCCCTACCTGGCAGACTGACAGACAGATGACTGAAGCGCGCCGCGAGATACGGGAGACGGTGGGGAGTGAGTTGGCTGCGACACTTGGGGCACTGCCTACCCCTTTCGTTACGAAAGGGTTGGGGGAAGTGCAATAGGTGGCACTTAAAAAACGCGACTAGACACTTAAAAAGCCGAGAACGCTCTTAAGTGCCAAGAATCTACCTAAGGGCCGGTGACCTCGACACCTCACGGAGTATGCGGACTCGACGATCGGTGGAGTATGTCGTACCGGCGGTTGCTTGGGACCACTGCTAATCCACAAACAACACACACTTAGGAGATCCTTGGTCAACGATTTACATAAAAATCAGTCTAACGGGGTATCAAAAAAGCTATACTCGAAAGAGAACCGCGCCCTCTGTGCGATTTTGCAACTCAATTACATTAAATTTGTACCATCACTCCCTCACGGTTTGCCCAATATCTTTATTTGTATAAGACATACATTTATACATTTTATTTATAAAGATAACACAAAAAAAATATCTATACTACGATATACATTTTTCATCACAAAAAACCTTTTATTTATTCAACAAAATATGCCTATATTACAACATATGCACCAAGAATTCTTAAATATCTAACGTATAAGGTTGAAACAATGTTCTTTATTTGAAAATACAAATATCTTAACTAATACAATAGTTTAATTTTCATTTTTTCTATATATTTTACTATTTAAAACACTTTTAAATTTCTTATACAAAACTATCAATATTTCACCATTTCATAGGAATTTTAAGTTCAAATAACACAGAATTCACTTATTTCGCTCATACAGTCAATCTAAAACATTTTACAAGTAAATTTTTACATAAATTGCTTAAAATTTACAAACATTTAAATTTCCACTTATTCAAACTTTAATTTTACAAATTAGCGTGCTGTTGTCATCGGCAACTAAATGAACAACTAACTTTTACCTTACACCCGTTATCGGTAAAACAGGTGGCAATTTTAGTCTGTTTCTCGGCGGTCCATCACCACAAAATGAGTAACTGATTCCTATACGACCCCTATTGGGATAAGGTGACTTCCATTAAGAATCTTTTATCAGACATCAAGGCTGTTATCAGTCACACAGACCAAAACAAAGAAAATATTTTATAATCTAAACTTTGAAAATAAACATTTTATTTTCATACAAAACCTATCAAACTTATGTAAGACAATGCTTATGTAATTAATTTACATTAATTCCACTTATACACAAAGTGATCATTTCGACCGGGGAACAAATCCTGGTCTCTAACTTTATTTTAATATTTCTTTAAATTTTCCCTACTATTTGAAAGGTGATCTCAACCGGGGAACTGAACCCGGAAACATAATTTATATCTTAAAAATTCCCTTTATGAATTTATTAAGAAAATATTACTAAGAAAACGACGAACTATTCCGACCTGGGAATCGAACCCAATACTTTCAAATTATTAATTCGACATTTCTTTAAGATGCAACTAAGCGTTTTCTTATAAGATTATTATTGCTCGATAAGCTGTTTTAGAAGTTATTCGTAATCGGTTAACTAATAATTTGAAATGTTTTTATAGACGCGTCGCCACAGATATACTTGGTAAATAAGGCATTCAAGGCTTAAAATTTAAACGTAAATATAGGTAAATCTCCATTGTTTTATAAAAATTAAATTGTTCTAAATTTTTAACAACTTATTTCGCTATGCTTATCTATACAAATAAATAAAATTAAAGTGTCTGTCCGTAATATTAAAACAACATCATTTACTAATTGCATTTGAAAGTATATACCTTATATATGAAAAAAACACAATTATTAAAAGTCTGTCTGTCTGTCTACCTGTTTGTTCCGGCTAATCTCCGAAATGGCTAGACCGATATTGATGGGACTTTCACTGGCAGATAGCTGATGTTATAATGACTAAATCGTAACTGAACTTATTATGTTCATGTGTTTATGTTTGGATGTTATTCTATTTTGTGTACCTTCATAAATATATAAATCAATATGCCAAACCCGCTATAAATGGCGCTGCATTTAATTCACAAAGCGATCGAAAGAGCTTAAGCTCACGACAGTTAAAGCTAGAAGCGAACGAGCTTGCTTTTAGTTTAACTCTTTCTTAACTTTTTATTTGGATCGACAAAGTACGGTATCATGTTAATGTAATGCGGTATCAGTCGGGTCATGTTTAAAAGTTATACGAGTATAGACTCCTGTCTTTTGAATTTTTAGTAGACTCAGTGTCGTAGCTATGTAACCAAGGGTCCCGGGGCAAAAATGAAATAGGGGCCCTATTTAAACTAAACTATATAATTTAAAGGTGCAAAACTACTTCATCATCAGCTCCTTGTCGCCCATTGTAGGGCATAATAAAGAAAAGCTACCTACTACTGAGTGTTGTGTGTAACGAATAAACAATGACGAAGTAGATTACAGTTAATAAATATAGGGAGATCACATAACAGTGGAAGAGCCACACGGCAGCTTTTGCAGTCGCACGGGTGAGCCAGACTAGACGAAATGACGACCTGGTAGGACATGAATGAAGAGCTGTAATGAATGGGTGGACCAGCTCGAACCGAGGAGACCCTCCACCTTAACAACCACACCACAATCACAGATAACCAGCGTGGAGTAGAAGTTTACATCGCCTGTTAAATGCAGATGGTAGGAGGCCTAATCCCTCTTCCCCTTATCATGGTGGTATATTAAAATAAGAAACCATTCCACTCTACTTGTTGGTACTCTACCAGCACCCCTACTATTGGAGAATCTCCACGCACCCAAGTTACCCTACCCTACTATTCCTTAGCGTGGGTACTCAGGCTGCCTCGCGTATCCTGAGATGGGGGGGGGGGGGGTGAATTTTCGCTAATGATTAATACTGCTCGTGGCAAGTAGAGCAATAAGACAAAGGTGACCCTTGCCACGTTATCCGTGAATTTTTGCAACATCAGGGGATTTTATTCGAACGTTAACAATGTCCACTAGGTCCACCATCTGAAGACGGAAAAGCCGACCTTGCTCTTTCTAACCGAGACGCAGGTGTCCTATCCACTCGATACTTATCTCCTATCCGGGATACAAATTATAACACCTTTGTACCTCGAGCTGGAGTTTGCCTATACTTGAGAGAGGACATCTGTTTTCGACGCCGCGGCAGTCCTGAAGGTCCGTCCTCGCGTCTACGGGTGCCTCTATAGGTAATGCCGACACAAACCAACTCATAGATCACGTCCAAATCGCTGCAGACTTCGTGCTACAACAGGCCCCATTTGCAGAGATCGTGATCCTTGGTAATTTTAACGGCCACCACGCTAAATGGCTTGGTTCTCGTATAACCGAGCATGCGGGAAGATCTGTTAATGACTTCGCCTTCGCATATAGTCAAACACAAATGGTTACTTCACCGAAGCGGATTCTAAATGTAGAGGATCATGCACCTTCCCTGTAGGACGTTCTGCTGACCTCTCATCTGGACGGATATCAGGTCTCCGTCGACGCCCCTCTTGGCTCATTGGACCATTGTCTGATCCAGAATATGATGCCACTCACACTCTCATCACAGTTGAGTTCTGCAGATCGCAGGCACTATAGGTCGTCCGATTGGGACAGGATGCGGTCTGTTTTTGCACCTTTCCTTTGAGGACAAGGGAGTGTATGCTTCTCGCCGGATAATCCCAACTTGATTCTGTAGCTAATGTGGTACTTCAGGGAACGAAATTCTTTATTCTATCATCTGTGGTTCCTGGTTTGGTCACTCCTGTAAAATTACATCGCGCTATAATAGGAGTGCTTCACCAGCACTGTTAAAAGAAGCATAATTTCGCCTTCAGGTCGGTACGATACGATTTACACAGCGCTCGGTGCGCATAGCACTACTATCCCCAGACGTCAAGTCGAGTGGATCTGATGGAGTTCCTCCCATTGTGCTGAAGAAATGTGCTCCCTAGTGGGCACCGGTCGTAACGTGTCTTTTTTAAAAATCTTTTTTT
Source organism: Parnassius glacialis (assembly GCA_033319125.1). Lineage (NCBI taxonomy): Eukaryota > Metazoa > Arthropoda > Insecta > Lepidoptera > Papilionidae > Parnassius > Parnassius glacialis. The sequence continues at coordinate 26,816,604 of JAVANC010000010.1, read as the reverse complement.
CCTAGGCGTGGTCCCGAACTCAAAGAAGATAAATTTAGTGTACCAGATCCCTAAAAAATAACCAAAAATTGACCGTTCCGACCTATCCAACTTGTTCTCCAAAATATTGCAAACCATTGTGAACTGCCAGCTTATGAGGTTGAGGATCACCAACTGAAAAGTGACCGCCAGTACAATTTCCATCGGGGTTGCTCAGCTGGTGATCTTCTGACTTACCTGAATCCTAAATCGGTGGAGGCAGAGAGGGAGACCCTGGTCGTTAGTTAAAACATAGCGAAGGCCTTCGATCGGGTTTGGCACCAAGCGCTTCTTTCAAAGCTCCATTCCCATGGGCTTCCCGAGAATAAGTGCAACTGGATCAGCAGTTTTCTTGCAGATTGGAGCAACAAAGTTGTAGTAGAAGGTGCATGCTCCATTTACAACCCTATTTATGATGGTTTTTTATAAGGCTACGTGCTATCACCTACGCTATTTTTTCTGCTTATCAATAATATGTTGCAAACTAGTAACGTGCACTGGTGATGACTTATACACCGGCTGTGCCTATATTCCTTAGGAAAACGTCGCCGGGTACCGGAACAAACTTGTGTCTGAAGTCGAGATTTTGCTGGATAAGGTCTTGGATTGAGGTGACTAAATGTAATTAAGTTCAATGCCCTGAAGATACAAATTTGCGCGTTTACCATTAAAAGGAACCCATTTGTCGTAACTCCTGAATTTCAGGGCACTCTCGTTGTTACCTCAGTCAGTATCGGGATCTTCGGCGTGGACATATCGAATAACATGCAGTTTTGTGGTCACTTGGAAGGGAAGGCTGAATTGGCCTCTAAAAAGCTTGGCGTGCTCAGCAGAGCGGGACTGTATTTTATGCTGGCACACTGCTTGCAACTTTACAAGGGGCAGGTTCGTTCTCACATGGAATACTGTTCTCATCCCTGGGCCGGGGCTCCCTAGTACAAGCTCCTTCCACTTGACCGCATCCAGCGAAGCGCGGCTCGAATCATGACGACGGACGAAGACGAGAGACGAGACGAAGAGATGTTGCATCCCTTTGAATTTTCTATCGCATTTACCACGGGGAGTGTTCAGAGGATTTGTTTATATTGATTTCAGCCACAAAATTTCATTAACGCATTTCACAAATCCACATCATCGGGATCTTTGGCGGTCCACTAAAGTCGGACTGATACGACTTAGGGAGTTTAAAGAAACGAGCTTTTTAACAAGCCGGTAACGCGCCTGCAATTCCCCTGGTGTTGTATTTGTTAATAAGGGGTGGTCGACACTAACCATAAGGTGAGCCGCATGCTCGTTTGTCCCACTCTTCTATATAAAAAAGATAATAAAATGATGTACACAATTATCTTTAACAATGTTATATTTATTTTCTGGAAGTGGGAGTAATTTTTGTTCAAAAATTTGTGTTGATTTCAGTTCGAGCCGTTCGTGGTCAGGGGCCAAAAAGTTAAAACTCAAAAATCCTTTATACAACTAGGATATTACATAATTTTTCGAACTTCGTTCTTTGAGGCCGACGGGCTGAGACGGACGAGCTTGGGGGCCCCGGGGCACTGCCCCGCCTAACCCCTGGGTAGCTACGCCACTGAGTAGACTTTAAAACGGCGAAAGCTCTGGGTTAGACTGTTTCTTGTAGGTATGCTACGCGATAGCTTTACCAATTGTGAATCAATTTAATGATTCTATGTTTATTAAATAAGCTATCATGAGTGTTCTTGATGTAAAAATTCCATCCTGTAGAAAAATAGGAAATACAGTTTTTAATATATTTGAGCAACATTTTAGATGTTCCCTTAAGCTTGTTATATTGTTTAGTCTATTCAAAATGATCAAATAAGTGAACTTTTAAAAAGGAAAACAGAATTCAAAAATAATAAATAGAATAAATTGATTTCTACATAATCTAACATCTTATAAAGTCAGTGTTAAGACATAGTATATCGAAAAATAAAAGCCTAGGTTATATGTAAATGAATGAATACAATTTTTTTAATTCGAATTTTTAAAATTATTAACTGTGTAGTGGCGGTGTAAGAATATTCACTACCCCATATCGTCCGGTGGGTGTCGTAAGAGGCTACAGAGGAAAACAAATCAGGTAATAGGCAGCACCGTATTCTTAATCTATTCAAATAAATAAAAATGAAGTGACTGTTTGTAATTTCAAAATTACAGCTTTTTACTAAATGCATATAAAAGTATATACGGTACTGATAACAAAAATACAATTTTTAAAGTTCTGTCCGTCTAATTTCCGAAACGGCTGGACCGATATTGACGGGTTTTGCACTGACAGATAGCTGATGTCACAAGGAGTAACTTAGGCTACTTTTACTTTAGAAAAAGAATAAGGGTTCCGCGTAAAAAAAAATTGAAAACCCAAATACCACGCGGGCAAGTCACGGGGAACAGCTAGTAATTACTAAAAAATGAAATATTGCGGTTGGTAACCCGTCTGCTAACCGTGGCAGCTATGAAACATGTCCTCCTCACGTAATCTATGGGGAGGCCTATGTTTTGCGGTCGACTTTGATAGTCTATGTAATGAATGAATAAAAAATATTAAAAAACAAAGGACCTGACTATAACTTTAATATTAAGTTAAATATATTGTAAATATGATCATTTATGTGATACAATACACAGTCTATGGGTTTACTCGTCGCCACGCTAAGAGGCTTAACGATTGCGGAACCAGTTATACAGCACTTTTGGTGCTGCTCTGCTACGTCGGTTTGATATATTTTATTAATTGACATAAGCCATAACTTTATTATAACGCCATCTACCGGAGGCTATGAAGTCTTTTGTTAAAGCCTCTCACGACAACCACGGGATGAAATGGAGTAATGGATTCTCTCCTACAACCACCACACACAATCACACATGCACATCCTTATTATCAAGTTCATGTACGACATTTCATTTTAGTATAAACTATTAATATAGACTTGGTAACCCTCACTATTATTGTAAATCGATTGAGGTTCCGTACCTTATACTCAGAATCGCCAAAAGGTATTCGCTGAAGGTCATACAGGTTTACGCACCGACCTCAGCACGTGAGAGAACGGTAAGCTGAAGGTAAGGAAATTCGGAATAGGGCAACGGATCCCAAGGGGCTAGCAGCTGGCCGCCTCCACGGAGAAAGAGGGATTCTTTATGATGAAATCTTTCTTCAACAAGCCGCCCCACAAACTTCGTTATGACGACTAGACGGCAACTGTTCAGTCCTCCGTCCCCCTCGTGCTCTAATCCAAAGTCCCAAAACCTTTCAGCTTGAGTTACAAAACCGTTTTAACTGCAATGCAGTAGAAGATATGAATGACAAGCTCGTGTAAACTGGCCATGCGGTCGGAGATTAGTTCTGCAGAAGAACATAAAAATTTTCCTATTACACTCTGATGTCATGGCTGTTAGAGGGGAAATGCAGTTGCAGTCTTCCGTAGTTTTGACAGCATACAGGCAACTGAACAGACATCTCCAAATGCATGCGGCGGGACTTACGCAACTTTAATACAGCTCGTATTGAAGAAGCGATCGAGCGTAACCAGGGCTCCAAAGAGCTGTAATGATGATGATGATGACAATATAAAAAATTACACATGTTATATGAGACCTTGCCGTTTTTAGTCTGTTGAAGAGCTATTCTAATCTCACTCAGGTTAACATCCGTGATGTATGACATCACGAACAAATGTCGGATAAGACTAGCTCTTGGATCGTTACTCACACTCACATTTAAACAATGAGCTAAACTTCATACTAATGGAAGAAGTTTCAAGGAGACAGATGTTACAACAGACTTGTTCTGTTTACTAAGTTTGAGCAAAACTTCTTCCACAATCTTTTCAAAACAGTCGTAAGTAGCACATGGGGGTCTGTTTAACATTTACAACAATGCATACTCGAGCTCGATACAAGCCGTTTCTACAGTTCGCTCAACAAAGAGGTTCACAATACTTACATTCTTTATATAATAATCATTTATCTGCTAATATTAAAAAAGCCACCACGTAGACTTTTTTCTTTATTGAATAAACTGACCACTTGGTGATTTCTGAAATTAAACATGAAATTATTATCTTTTACCCAACGTTCAGTAATACAAAGGATATTAATGTTACTACTATTTAAAAACAATTCAACTTCCAATTCTTTGCCCATCATGCCTTGCATTTTTTGATGCACCAGGTGTGAACAATTTTTATTACTTATTTGTGTGCTCTATTTCAAATTAATGAGACTTTATTATTGGATTTCCTCTATTGTCGCATTCACTAATTTAAATTAGTTGGAACTAATTCCAAATTAAATGTCAAAAGTGTTGTAGGTCAGTAAGTAGTCCATCTAATATTATGAACATGAAAATTTGATTGGATGTGTGTATGTTTGTTTGTGGCTCATTCAAGCAAGTTACATATGCCTACCGAGACCTTGCAAGCAATCATGAAGTCATCTACCATACGGTACCGCCTGCTAAGCAAATAGCAGCATGTCGTCAAAGACATGACTCAATTCACTTACGTGACTTAAGAATATTGAACATAATAACACCAGGAAGTCACCTACAATACAGCACAGCCTAATAAGCAAGTGACAGCACTCTTTTAAGACATGACTCAATTCACTTACGTGACTTAAGAATACTCAACATAGTATAAAACCCGGGGTTAATTGTTAAAATCGCCCAGTAGTAGTCAAGATAGTTTATAAGTTAAGTAGTCTAGTATTTCTGTGAACTCACATTGTCACAGTAGTTAAGTTAACTTTTAAGTTATAAATAAAGTAATATAGGAAAAAGTTCCGTCTCATTCCACTTCAACCCTCCCTAAGCTGCCGCAATCGTAAGTGGTGCATTCGGATGCTTATTGCACGGACCTATGGCAGAAACGAAAGGGGGTCCAAACCATTGAACCAAGACTAGAGGAGGCGGGAGTACCGGGATATATTTAATGTAAGTGCAATAGAATAGTTCGTGTGTTGCTTCCTTGATTCCACTATTCCCTTCACCTAATTTCATTAATCCTAGTATACCAATCCAGAGGCTTTAATACTTTTAGTAATAGGTTAAGTAATTAAGTCACGTTAGGTTAACTATTTACAATATTTACCGCTCTAGGTTTCTAGAGATCGAGATCCTGAATTGCGACAAGCCGGCCGACAGATAATAGATATCAATAGGGATTTTTTGATAGTTTTTTTTTCGTTAGAATACTTACAGGAGGAATTAAACATAATATATTTACAATATAACGAGTCCCCAAGGAATCACCAAATTTATAAATCTACTTATACACCATTTTTACCACTGTGATTGCAAACTTCACAGGCTCCTGTGCCTAATTGGCCAGTTCCTGTTGTCAGCGTCCGTTGGACCTGCACCTCAACCTTTTAGATTCATTGAAAGTTTTCAAAATCAACAGCATGGCCTAACAAATATCAAAAGAATGTTCGGTGTACCTCCACGTAACTATGAACCTTGCAGTAATGTCTTTAGGTTACCCCCACAGAATTATCCGCCCCAAAATCTGTCTCAGCCTATGAGCGGAATTTAAAGACTTACGCAAAAAATTATGCCAAATACTAGAATGGTAACGGGTCATGACTGCAGTAAACACGAAAACCCACCGCCTAGCAACTACTGTCAGACTCCTGAAATGCATGTTAATGAATGTCCAGGCAACGAAATAGATTAAAATGCTTACTATTGTTATTATACTGACCTACACTCAGATTACAATGAAAGTAATGACTATTCCACCGAGTCTACTTACTAATCAACATATAATTATGATATGGCCAATGAAAATTAATTAACTGATATATTACAACCGCAAGAGCCACATGCTGACGTCATCAAGACCCAGATACAATTAAATATCCAAACTAAAAGACAATTACCGTACATACAGATCGCTAATCAACCGCTAAAACTTCTTATAGATACGTGAGCCAATCAGTCCTTTATAAGTCCTGAAGCCGTTCAAAAATATTTATTCAACTTTCCGTTGACCTTTAATCCATTTGAGGTAACAAACATACATGCAACTAGTAAAAAATATTATTCTATTACGTTGGCTTATTCTATTAAGTTCAACGATACATAAATTTTTTTTATATCATATCTGACTACCTCTTCGGTCTATTTACAGATCACAAACCTTTGCAATGGGTGATGAATTTGAAGGAACCGAACTCACGACTTACGAGATGGCGACTTAGACTTAGTGAGTACGATTTCAACATCGTCTACAAGAAGGGCAGAATAACATCAACGCAAATGCTCTCTCCCGAGTACAGATTCATATTGAGAAATCAGATACCATAACTAGAGAAAACGACGATTCAGTTTCATGGACAGGCAATCCGTCACAGACAATACATAAATAGACAATATATAAATAGACAGGCAATATATAAATAGATCGAGCGAATTCGTCTATGGACACAGCACACACTAGTAACAACGAACTCCTAATATGGGAAATTCCAATAACAGACGAGCCCCTCAATAAGTTTCACAGACAAATGCATTTGTCCATCGTCAAGGATATAAAAAAAGGATACTATAACTACGCCCTATAAAACTCAATTTTGTATCAGCATTCAACTTTTGGAGATAAATCTCAAAACGGATATAATTAATTCTATAAAAGAGATTAGCATCCAAGGGTAAACAGTGGTAGAGCCACGCGGCAGCTTTTGCTGTCGCACGGATGGGCCGGCACGAACCCGGGTGGTACCACGACCTCACAGAAACCCAGCGTGAAGTAGAGATTTACCTCTGCATTTCGCTTGGTGAGTGCAGGTGGCCGGAGGCCCTTTTTACTGGAAATGAGGCATTCCAACTTAGTCCTCACGTGTGACAACACATCTACATTTTGATTTGTAATAGAGGATAGGTGTAGATGTCTATGGGCCGCAGCGACCACTTACCATCAGGTGGACTGTGTGCTCGTTTGCCACCCTTATCCTACGAAAAAAAGGGTAAAAAGAGTTTTATTAATCGTTCCAACCCTTGGAATATACAAACCGTTCACATCTTACAGGATCAGTTTAAAAGCACACAAATGGATCTTGTTTTAACCAAGATCGAGGTAAAAATATTAAACACTATTTTCGGCAACAAGAAATAATATGTCATTATTATGATGGGAAAACTAACCTTCGAGGAATCAATGAATGCTAATAAATGTCAATTATTAAAATATTTTAAGAACAGACATATCTGCTACGTACACACATAATAATAAAAAATACGTGTTGAATTGTATTACTGTCAGTATGTTTATCCTCGTACTAACTTAAGACTAAGTAACAGAAACAGAAACTTTTTATTCAATATAGATTGTAAATAATACTCATTGAAAGTCACTCTTTTGTTTAATTACCACATAAATTAACAAAATTGCACTAAAATAAATGTACATTATTAACATTTTCTTTAGGCAATTATAAAATGAAAATGTATTTAATGCCATAAGGCATTAAGTCCGCTATATTTACGATTTTATTTTTTTGCATATATGTTTAAATAAACGAATAAAATAAAAAAAATGTTTGACCTGCTCAAAATATATTGGAGATAAACAAAAATATAAAAATTTTATTTGCACAATTTTTAGATTTTTCTCATATACGATAACAAGTTCGCAATTTCGAGCACTATCTGGAGCGTTAAGGCTCAACACTTTATATTGATATTGATGGTATAGGTACTTAAAATAAATTGGTGGATATTCCAATATATTTTTGGACTTTCTTTTTAACGTATAAAAAGGATAATTTGCAAGCACTGCTATGCGGTCTGAAAGGTATAGAGAGTAATACAATCCAATATAATTACAGGTCGTAAATAATTGCACCTCATTCCTCAGAGGTGAAAAGGCAATTATAGACTTCTCCGTTTGAATTTTGTTCCAGGTATCCTCAGACTGCGGTAGCTAAACACAGTCAGGTGGGCTGTAAGCTGTAATCCGTGAAAACGAATAAAACTTGTAATTAATCTCACAAAGTTTAACTGTTATATAGTGTCTAAGAGCAAAACGAAAAAAATAGTAAAAAAATGGGTAGTGAACTTTAAAATTATATACAATTTTTTATATAAATTTCTTTGCTGCAATTTAATTTTTGAACAGGAAATAGAATAGGGTTGACAAAACGAGCACATTGTGCTCTAAATATAAAGTTAATATTTAGGTGCAATATCACATTTTATTATGATATTATTATAATCTTATTATGTTATAGCTACTACGAGTACTAACAGTAGGCAAGCATATTATTGACGACTTATCTCTACAGACTATTCAGACTGGACTAGGACTATCGTTAAATTAACATATTCATTTTTATTATGACCAGACTTCTGAAGAGCCAGTATAATTACAGGACGTCAGACATTCCATCTTAGTCTTCAGATGTGTGGAACATTTGTAGACTTCTTCGTTTGAATTTAGTTGCAGGTTTCTTCAGCCTGCAGTAGCTACTTACCACCAGGTGGGTTGTAAGATTGTTGGTCACTTCAGTTTCATATAAAAAGTCAGCCCGACAAAGTGCACAATGGGTACGCATTTCTAGACTGAAGTGCGAGAAGTGACCATTGCAGCTGAGGCCGATAGACCAATCTTTCGCAACTTTGCTAAGGCTTTGGTGAGGTTGCAGGCATAAAATAATGACGGTATTACGATGTGCCGCTCTTCTTCTCCACAGCCCAGGCATAGCCGGCGTCGGCAGGTGAGCGATAAAGCAGATCCACCGCTGGGGCAAGGCAAGACTATATCTCGTGTGTTCTCGTTTTTCCTGGCCCTGTGGACTCTAATGTGTTCCTATTTCGAGTCCGATGTAACCTGTCTTTGCAGTCTGATGACAAGAAATCGGTACTTTTCCAAAGAAAAAAGTCATTAACATTTTAAAGCACCTACATGTGTGCTTTAATAACTTCTTAATTATGAAAGCATGTACAATCTCGAAACATAAATTAACAAGTAATTCTTATTCTTATATTCTCATTAAATTGCTGTATATAATTAAATATTACATAACATACATAAACACTCACGCCTGTCACCAAGAGGGGTAGGCAGAGTACTATGGACTTCCATTTGGCACGATCCTGACACAACTCTCTCGCTTCCTCCACATCCATATACCTACGCATACACGCTCGTCGGTTAAAGGTACTCTTAATTTGGCCCATTTTCAATATATCGCCAATTTGGTCGATAAACTTTTGCCTAGGGCGACCCTTCCCGACTCTGCCATTCACCTCTGCAACATAAATTTGCTCTGTCACTCTTTCCTCATTCATTCTTTCTACATGACCAAACCACCGAAGCATTCCTTTCTTAATCCTAGTCACAACATCATCTTGGCAAACCACAGTCTTCTCTTATTAAACAATTTCTCACTCTGTCATTCAGATTCATCCCTAACATACTCCTTAATGACCGCATTTCTACAGCATTTATTCTACTCTCGTGCTTCTTCTGCCACACCCAACTTTCACTACCATACATTAAAGTAGGCACTAACACAGCATTGTGACTTGCCATACGTGCCTTTTTGGACACATTCTGACTTTTCACAATAGATTGTAGAGCCCCATTCACTCTATTTCCCGCATTCACTCGTCGTTCTATATCCTTATCATATCTACCATCCCTGCTAAACACACATCCCAAATACACAAACTCATCTACTTGCTCTACCAACTCCCCTTCTATTCTTATTTCACATATCGTTTTACGAGTACTTTCTACTCTTTCAAAAACCATAACCTTCGTCCTTACTTGCGTTCACTTTCATTCCCTTATCTTTTAATGTCCTGTTCAATAATGTAACCATCATTTGCAACTCGACTGCCGAGGACGCAAGTGTGACTTGATCATCGGCGTACAAAAGGCATTTGACGGCTAACTCACCCATTCTTAACCCGCATTCTTCTACTTTCAAATTTTCCAAACAACTGTCAATAAATAGGTTGAACAGCCACGGGGAAGCCATACAGCCCTGTCTGACACTTTTATGGATGCCAAACCAGTCCGAGTAGGCCCCGTTGATCCTGACACAAGCACTAGAGTCCCTATATAGAGACTTCAATGCCTGTTACAAGCCAGCGCTCAACCCAAATGAGTTCAGTGTTTGCCATAACACATCCCTGTCCACTCTGTCATAAACCTTCTCCAAGTCTATGAACGCACAAAAAACTTTTTGGTTTTTGGCCAATAACTTCTCCGCGATCATGCGCATGGAAAAGACCTGATCCGTACATCCCATTCCCTTTCTAAATCCAAAATTTTTCCATCAGTTTCTTTCATAATTCTTTCAATTAGTACCTTAGCATACAGTTTTTCCACAATGCTAAGAAGGCTGATACCACGGTAGTTTTTACAGTCCTGCTGTGATCCATTTCCTTTATATATTGGGGCTATCACGGCTTTGCACCAGTCTCCCGGTACCCGCTTAAGTTCCCAACATAAATTAAACAAGGTGTACAGCAGGCCTGTAACCACACCCTCTCCAGCCCTTAGCTTTAGATACTCTATCATAACTGGCTGCCTTACCTGCTTTCATACTTTTCATTGCTTTCATTATTTTATCTATAATTATATCTCTATCTATTTCCTCTTCTTTCGGGAATTTCAATTTCATTTAATTCAAACGTCTCATCACTCATAAACACGCTTTCAAAGTATTCCTTCCAGATGGAATCTTAACCTTAACCTCAAAACTTCGTCATTCAGAATACATCCATTCCGATCTCGTATAGCATTCATTCTAGGCTGTTTTGAATGTCCCCTGGTAGTTCTTACGAGTTTCCAGAACATTTTAATGTTTGCCTGGAAGTTATCCGATATTCTTCTATCATTCTTATCCGTTTTTTCTTGCTTTTTCCTTTCAACTACTTCTTTTACTCTCTTATTTAGGTGTCTAAAGACTGCCTTTTCCTTTCAATATCATCATTCATACTGCTAGAATTACTAGCCTTGGTTGCTAGTAAATCTAGCCATGCTTTCTTCTTTGCTTTAACTTCCATCCGTACCTCATCATCCCACCATAACGTGTTATTTTTCCTTTCATTCGTTTCTCTTACTTACACCACATACTTCGGTAGCTGCATCCACTAAACCTTTCTTGATATTTTACCACACAGTCCCTCCAAGTCTAAATCATTCATACACAATTCAGCCATACCACTTATATTTTCTCTCAATCTACATTTGAACTTCTCTTTCACACCTTCATCTTGTAACCTCTCTGTTCTTATACGCTGTAACGCAGTGGTAGACACAGATGTCCGATGCCTCCAACGTCTGAAAAGACCATTAATTCGGCATAATACCAAGTAATGATCCGTCCCTACGTTAGAGCCCCGGTAAACCCTTGTATCTACCACCGCGCTCCTCATTCTTTCATCAACAATTATGAAATCTATCATACTTCTATCATCACCTCTTTCCCATGTATACGTGTGAATCTTCTTATGACGAAAGAAAGTGTTCGTCACAAAAATACTCTTTTCCACGCATACGGCGAGAAGGCTTTCACCATTCTCATTTATACTTTCATCACCAAACGTTCCCAATATCCTTTCATAACCAAGCCTCCTCACCCCAACCCTTCCATTAAAATCGCCTAATATCACAATATTTTCATTAACCTTGCATTTCATTTGCACCATTCTTACCAACTCCCAAAACTGCTCTCGGATATAAGTGGGCTTAGACATGTCTGGGGCGTAGACCCCTAAAACAAACAACTTCTTTAAGCCCACTTTCATTCGTATCCATAGCAGTCTCGGGCTTACACATTCATACTCTTTCACACAATGGCCCATTCTTTCTGAAAGGATGATACCGACTCCCTGGCATGCCCGCTCGGTCTCGTCTACACCAGACCAGTACGCGGTATACATGCCATGTGGCATCCTTTCCCTTCCGTTTCGTCTCATTTACACATAACACGTCTATTCCTCTATATTATTGCATACTTCATCCAGTTTATCATTCATTCCTCCACATACATTCAATGTAGCTAGACGGGCTTCCACAATCCACTTTTCGCCCCTCCGGGGGACAGAACGTGACGGTGGCGAACCTCGTCGCCGGTTTTCCTCCCGGAGATTCTTCGCACCCTTCCCCATTAAAGGGGCGCCGGGAACTCGGGGCCATTTCGTAAATTTTATGCCTCATGGTGCGAAAGTAGGGTGTGGTATTTTTACGCCACTACCACACGGCGAGGAGCCGAGTCAGTTCTTCGGCTTTGTCGCTTGTTTAGCACCACCCGGGGGACACTTGTAGGGTGGACCTAGGATTAGGTGGTCGAAGCCTACGGACGCGTGCGACTCATCCCCTCTTTAAATATTATTTCTTTAAATATTCCATATACTTTGATAAGAAATTTGCCTATATACATTTTACACCAACACTTGACATTAACGAGTACGAGGCGACAGTTAAAACGCAATTACGTTAACAAGGATAAATATGTACGTCGTTCAGGAAAAGCACTCCTATTTAACTTTTATTACTTTCTTCAAGATTTACATGATTTTATTCAAATTAGCATATGTGGGCTGTATATAATTTGGCACGCTGGTATTCTATGGGAGCGTGGTCCTTCGCCGATCGACCGACCCTGCCGTGCTGCAGTCAATGCAATACACTGCAACGCGGCTCTATCACGGTAGACATTTTAATATATAATAATATTGTAATGGTAATATTGATGTTTCAATTTTGTAATCACGATCTTTCGGAATAAACTTTAATTTAAACTAAAGTAAAGTTGCAGCGTATTTACGTTCCACTGCTGGGCGCAGGCCTCCTCTCATTAGTGAGAGGGTTTTAGAGCGAGGAAATGTCCACCGCGCTGCCCCAATGCGTGTTGGCGAACTTCACATGTCTTCGTAATATTTTTTTTCTTATTTTTTAGACATGCAGGTTTCCTCACGATGTTTTACTTCACCGCCGAACACGTAGTAAATCAGCACTTAAAATTTTAATTAACAATTTCATTGGTGCCGGCGGGGATCGAACCCGGGTTGCTTGAGTACTGTGAAGCTTACAGCGAGCGTGAACCATCTGAGCTACCACGGCTCTTAATTTAATTTGCACGCCATTTCCTGGCTGTGCAATTACTGCGACCTCACCAAAGGATAATTACCCTAACTAGGTGCCAAAGGTTTTATTGCGTATCATAGTTTCTGTTTAAAAGAACTAAATAACTCTTCATTTATTATTTAGTTATAGTGTGACATCGACTTCTAACACATTTAATTAGGTCATCACTCCATTTATTAGTCGGTCGCCCTACACTTTGCTTGCCTTTATAAGTCTGACACTCGGAAACATTCTCCAAAGCTTGTTGGTCCTTCGAGCCTTAAGACCAGTCTATTACTGCGCTTCAGCTTACTGTTTTGCTGGTTAGTCTAAATTAGCCTTATTCTGTTATTTATATCCACGATACCGACTTAAAGACACAGAGATACTATGACACCAAACTCATCACCATAGCTTGCTATGCGACTTATAGCTTCTCATATCATTGCAACAGAAAATTTAAACTACCTTTATCAAATTGTTTTGTGAATTAGGGTGCATCCCAACTAAATAAAAATGGCTTAAATTAAACAGATAGCCGAGGCCGTGTAGTGGCGGTGTAAGAATATCCACTCTCCCATATTGTCCTCCAGATGTTGTAAGAGACGACAGAGGTAAACAAACCAGGAGATGAGCATCGGCAACTATAGAAAATTTCTTGCTATAAGGCAATCTATGGAGAAGGCGTATGTTTTTCAATGGACTTTTAAATACTCTAACGGTAACTTGAACAGAAAAGTTATTTAGATTTATAATATTTTATATATTTTAGTACCAACTTTGATGTATCTAGTATCTTGCATGTAAAAAGAAATCTGTTTTTTTACTTTTAAACTAAGAAGTAAAAAAATTCAAACGTGTTTTTCATGGTTTCGCTATAACATAATATGCGATAGTTTTCTGACCGCTAACTGTAATTAATAGAAATTTATTACCAGAATATTTATTAATCAATTACTTTGTTTAATATTTATTGCACTCGCTTGATCGAATACAAAGACGGACTTAATTCTCTACCATGCTATCAGTCAATCCATGAAGTAGTGAGTGGCTATAGATTTTAGCCTTATTAATTTTGATTAAATATTTTTAGGGTTCCCTACCTCAAAAGGAAAAACGAAACCCTTATAGGATCACTTTGTTGTCCATCTGTCCTGCCTGTTAAAACCCTTTTTCTCAGGAACGCGTGGAGGTATCAAGCTGAAATTCATATCAAACACTTAAGTCTGCTGTCCTTTGGAGCTGTGAAAAAAAAATCAAACTTCTATGCTAACGCAATCAAAAGATACAGCCGTTTATGCTGCAAATTTTCGACATTCGCAAGGGAATGAAAACCTGCAGGATACTTCCCGTGAAGTCAGAATTTTAAAATTTGGTACGAAGCAACGTATTATAGCACAGATAAAGAAAAAATTGCGAAAAGCATAAATTTTTGGTTACATCATATAATAAAAATATTTTTAATAATTTTAAACTTATATACCTACGGATTTGTTCGGAACCCTCGGTTGCGCGAGTCCGACTCGCACTTGGCCGGTTTTTTGTTTAATAAACAGTTTAAATTTGAAACATCCAAGTCATTTAATTCAAATTTTCATTAGTGCATTTTTTAAGTTTTATGAGTTTTAAAACATTTTTGTTTTCAAAAGTAATTAGTCTGATAGCTGGACTTCAGAAGTATTTAGTGAAGAATATAAATATCTGGCTACTGTAACCAAATGTTGAAGTATTGACTTTAAATTAACACTACTGAAAATGAAACGAATGAAAAAAATACACGTGAGTGTCGTGAAACACTCAGTTGGAACGAAGTTCCTTCTATTATTATTGATAAACGTATTATATTATTAACAAATACAAATAAATGAATTACTAAAGTCTATTAATATTTCTTTCATTGCAATATAAGAAAAGTGCGAGGCAGATGGATATTGTTCCATCTCCCTAGCACTTTGCCATAATATTTCCCCATCTGTACCATCCCGTGGGTCTCGTAAGAGGTGACTATACTTGGGGTAATTTTTTTTAAATATCCGTGACCGTCGTTCCGGTTACCAAAAATCATCATAAAGTTGGATAACTATTTGGAACATTAGGACGTCTTATAACGTGACTTTATATATGCATTTTAGTTTAGTATTAGGTTCTATTTCAGTAAACGATTTTTATTACCTTCCTTACCTAAGTTACGTGGCTATGTTATAAGTACCTTTATAATTATTATTTCTGAAATATAAGAATTTCACCTAACCTAGACGATCAGTCAGTATTCTGGCTGATCGCAATCTTTTTTTTACATTTTATGTACCATAAAATGTTACGTACTTCAAAAAATTGCTATGACATAATACACATGCTCATTTATTCAGCTATCAAAAGGGTGATAATATCCTGGTGAAGATATATACCCTATATAAGTATAAAGTACTACTACTACTACTATCCTATATAAGTATAAAGTAACGAATATCGTTATAGGTAATTTAATATGTTAATAAATTTATTTAGGCTCCACAAACGATTTAAAATTATACTAATTTATTAATAAGTTATGCAAATGACATCAGTAATGGCTACCTTTAACGAATGTTAGCGCAATTATAACAAATTGATTGGATACAGTAAAGTCAAAAACATAATGCGTGGAATGAAGCATCCATTAACATTTGGACTGTCTGAGCCTTAGCATAAGCTTAGCTTAGTCTTAACCCGATACAACTATAAATTCAGAATTAAAGATTATGCTAAGCATATACTTAGCTAAGTTTTACGTAAGCTAAGTCTGAGTAAAGTCCAAAGTACGATTCTATATATAGATCTCAGCTCAGTAGCAACCCTGATTCAGGAAGTTGGCGGTGTTTTCACCCCCGTGCCTCGAAAAGCACGTAAACTCGTAAAATCCTGCGCCTGATATCTCTCCGGTCGTGTCAGCTTACGGTCCTATCGGACTATGAGAGTGAGGGAATAGTACCTGTGCTTGCACATACTCTTGGGCACTATAAAACTGTCCTGCGCAGATGGCTACACTCCGTTGCGACTGGCCGCCATGACCGTAATTTAGTCTGAAGGGTGTTATTAATTTCCATACTCAATATATTTACCAGGTTACACAAGGTAATCAACAATAGTTTTGAACTGTTAATTTTAAAATTACAAGTTTTATTGAACTTGATTCGTCGTGCAATTAAAAATTAAAACTAAGATCGAATTTAACGAAGGTGGTTTTGAAAAACCATTGTAGACGTTTTTATTAATTAGTTTTAGTTTTCTGTAATGAGGAGATACGGCTGTAGTTAAGCATACTTGTAAATTGTTATTTTTCGTTCAGATAATTAGGTTAAAGACAGCGCCATGTTGAGCATAACAAGTTTTTCCGTAGTTCATAGAATTTACTTTGGACGCTATACCTGGAAATGTATAGCAATGATCGCAATATAAGATCAGTGGTTTCAAATTATCAAGAAATTATCAAATCTTAAGTTAGTGACGTCAATTATTTCATCTGCTTCATTATAAGATGACATCTTAAGAGGACCGTCGCAAAATCACTAATAAAAATTGGTCTTTCATATAGGTTTCTATAAAATACATTCCTGAGCTTCGATTCCCTTGCTTCCCTGCTTTGTAATGATGCTGATATTCTGCAGGCCAGCAGGAAGGGCAGAAAACTAAGAGATATAGTGTAAGCTATCAGTACGACAGGAGGTACTTTACTCTTGTTACCATAGGTGTACGCAATAAACATTAGTATTCGCCGTTCATTGTGGCATTTCTTGGGTGAGACCTATGTTCAGCAACAGACTTATGAGCTGTAATGGTGATGATAATGATGACTTAC